>CAJNDT010003323.1:45050-746512 GCA_905221615.1 Symbiodinium sp. CCMP2592 | reverse complement strand
TTGGCTATTATTATTCTGGTTGCGCTTCTCTGGATATGGCATGGGGCTAAGCCGAGAACCCCGACCAGTCGTTCTCCTGCAGCTATGGTATCACTTCAGAAACAGTCAGTGCTTGAGTTCATGTCGTCTGGTATGCGCTGGTTTCTGGATGGCCTGGGGCTAAGCCGAGAACCCCGTTTAGTACGTACACTTGCAAGCATTGCTCAGTGCCAGTGTCCACCTCTTCAGTCCTTGCCGTGTCCTCCGGTGCGTTGGGGTTCAGGCTGGCGTTGTGGTTTAGTTAGGCAGGTTGAGGTGTCAGCCACAGACTTTCTGCACTTCCTCTTTGCAGTTGCTGTCCATGAAGCTGCCTGTCCGAAGTCTCTGATGTGTGGTCACTTGAGACCTGGACATCAGGTGGTCCGTCGCATACCGAAACCTTCCTTAGCATTCAGTGTGTAGTCCTCCGGGACGGTGGTGTACGCCTCGGTGCTGCACTCAGATCCTCCAAGTTCGGAGGCGCCAAATTCAGTGTCAGCGCTCAGACCAGTTCAATGGAGAGAACAGTGAAGCCACATGGCCTACCCGCCTCTCATGGCACCCACAAATTCGGCTCCATGCCTACCAACACGCGATTGCAGCTCAAGCGGCTTCAAGCACTCATACCCAAGGACTCAGGCAGGATGCGTTTTGACCGTAACGTTCTAGCGACTTTTCCCTGTAGTAGTTGTTGTTGTAGGCTGTGCATTGTTTGTCTGCATTCGCCATGCCTCCTCGTCCCCGTCCATCCTGTGCACCTGGACTCTGGCCGACCGCACCCTCTCGATCACGATCTCGGCGACGCCCGAGGTCTGCGTCTTCATCGTCTTCTACTTCTTCTTCCTCGTCAACGCCGGCGGCACCTACGACCCGGACTGCCGCACCTCAACGTTCCACGTTGACTGGCCGAATCGCTGCCCCGTTACAGCCTCCACGACCTATTGATATGGCAGCTCCAAGCACTCTCCCTGATCTTTCTCCTCTTCCTCCGAGCCCGTTTTGGCCTGGTTTACCTCCCGCTGGCTCACCGCCGTCTTCCTCCAACAACGACCAGTCCGTGCCTGCTGCTTATGCTTCTACCTCGCCGCCGGACCCGTCTTCTACCCCTACGGCATCTTCGACTTCGCCACCTACAGCATCTTCGACTTCACCAGCTCCTTTCAGCTCTGCTTGCACGCTGGCAACCTTACGCCAGTGTTTGGCCGCGGCAGGCCAGCTTGATACCTACCTGCAATCCGATTACTCCACCCGACTGGGCTCCCTCAAGGCGGTACACTGGGATCGAGTATATACTGCATTGCTGCAATACAGGTCCTACTTCAAAGCGCTCCCTCATCGTCGACAATGTCAACAGGAGTTGCTCTTGGAGGGACGCAAATTTGACGTGCCTTTTACTTTAGCCGATCCGATTCTTACAGTGATGCATCTGCTGGTACATGCGGGATACCATCCTCACAGTGTTCAGTTCAAGTTCACACATGTCGAGGCTCCCCAACATCAACCAGACAAAGCTGGCCGACCCATGCTCATGGTGTCGCTCCCCTTCCCCGCAGCAGCTGTACGGGTTAGCGGGGCACCTGCAGTCGCCTATTTCGGCCATAACACGGACCTTCAGGCCGCCTTTGGCATCCTGAAAGAAGGATGCATTCGCCCCAGCAACTATGACCCCGTTGACACTTCTTGGCTGCCGAGTCCTGCCTTTTACTCTCGCGCTTCCGTCCACAGTCTCAGCGGAGCCTTACGGGCTGCAGCCAAGTTTGGGGGATGGGGTTCTCCCCGTCCGTTTTGTGTATATGGCCGAATCCCTATTTGCTATCTCGACATAGCCAATGCCGCGCCTACCGACACACCGTCTTCAGTGCTTCCCAACACTCCCGCGGCCTATCACCTGAAGAGCGACAGCGGAGGCACCGTCCCCGAAAACGCGGCGAACTACTTCGTCTCCATCCTGCACGGCAACGACAACCGTTGGGGGGTGCACTCCACGCTCGCACAACCAGAAGGCATCGCCGTGTTCATGTGAGAGGACCCACAAAAGGTGTGCGTGATTTGCGTTATGGCATGGCTGGTCTCTTTGTTGTTGCCGCCTTATTCTTCTTCATCCCGCAGCCGTTTTGCTGAACTAAGTGTGACCTTGCTAGCACATCATGGCCTCCTCCGCCTTCACTCCTGAATATTTGCAGTTGTTCTTGGTGTTTTTCGAGTCGTTGTCCGACCACCAACTGCTCCAAGTACGTGATGTATTACTACGAGCCCATCAGAATCGATCGACGTTGACTCCTATGACACCGGTGGCTACGACAACTACTCCACCACCTCCGGATGCTCCCCCACCTGCCACGGCGCTGCTCACCTCCAGTGACCCAGGCCCTTATTCCTCTTCTGGACCTCCAGTACTTCCAGACAGCAGTGGTAGAGCAGCTGTGGTCCCTCCGACCCCCATGGGACCACCACCGATTCCTTCTCATTTGGATCCCTCCCAGCGCCAGACCCTACCACGACTTCGCAGACGGGACCGCGACTATCCCCGAGATGAAGACCGTTCTCGCCCTGCAGACCGCGATCGGGATCGTCATCGCCGGCGACGTCGCTCAGTATCGTCACCTCCTGCTGACCCACTACCTGCTGGCCCTTCTTCTCCTCCGATGCCATCTACCTCGGGATATTCTGATGCCAACCCGATCGGCCACACAGCTCCACCCCCCGCCGTCTCCAAGCACTCTGGACGCCCTCTTGCACCTAAGGTCGATGCTGACGGTACTGTCATTTACGTGCCTGTCAAAGCCCGACCACAAGTTCCACCTCCGCGGACCACAACGGCGACAACTGGCCGATCCCGCTGTCGGCGTCGCCGCCGCGATCGTGCTGACCGAGACCGTGATGATCGTGAGGATCCTGACCGCTCTCGAGGTGCGCGTGATGTTCCCCATCGCGATCGAGACCGCGATCGACACCGACGGGATGTGAGCGGCGACCAGCAGCGACCACCCTTGACTCTCTACTCCGTCGCTCGGGCCTGAACAAAACATGCGCCCCCCCGCGGACTCTGCGCCTCCTTGTTTCTTGGATGTTCCGCAGCCATTTCCTACATCACTCCACAGTCTTGCGCTTCCCTGGCACCACACATGTCTTTCCGACGCTCTGCTCCCTTTTCATCCTCTGCCTCCTCTTCCTGCTCGACATTGTCGTCATCCACTTCGGCAACTGTTCTGGAGTACTTGGACGTATTAACTGATCCTTTCATTCTCTTCCGGGTGTTCTTACCATTCTTGGAACTTCGTCTACGTACAGCTCTCGTCCCTCCGGACTCGATCATGGACACTGCCTCTGCCCGTACACCTGCTCCGGACTCCACTTTAAGGTGCCTCTTTCCTATTGCTGAACTACATGGCCAGGCCATTGCGTTCCGGACGGAACGCGACTATCACCTTCACTATGCCCTCGCCGAGATTACATTTCATCCCCGTGCCGTTGCTTCTTTGATGGTGACCTGCTCGCGAACATATTACGCAGTACGAGCCCTTCTTCGTGATCGTGGACTTCAATATGCCTTCTACGTGGAACGCACCCCCGATCTTCCACGGTCACATTCTTCTCGACCGCGCCTGTCCATTTTCCATCCGTTTTGTCCACAACAAGTCCGTGGCATGGCGTTACACCGTGGACTTCAGCATTGGGTCTTCATTCCCTCCAGCTACCAGGAGTTACCTCTGATCCGGCTCGGACGTTTCTCATGATGCGCGCTCAGGACCTGGACAAAGAGGACTATTTGCTACTGCGCAGTTCCTAAGCGAGCTCATTTCCCGCAGCCGTTTTTATTTTGGCTCCTTTCGCCTGCTTCCTCACGCCTCCTCCCATTCTTCCTCCTCCTGATGCCTCCACACCGTTCTCGCACTCCACCTTCCCGACACCATCGTCTACATGGACGTGATGAACCTTCTCGACATGATCCCTATTCGTCCCAGCGGAACATGACGACGCAACCTCCCAGGTCGGGGTCCTTCCGGGACAATCGCGCATACAGCCGGACGTCTCCTCCTCGGTCCCGACGACATCGCAGCCGCACTCCGGTGTCCAACACGCCGGAACATCACCGCCACCGCAACCGTGGCCCTTCGATCAGACAACATCGACATCGAGATCCTGACGCTGATTCTCCCCCACGACGCCGACTACACTATTCTTCACCACGGCCATCGTCTCGACGACATCCTCTTCCTTCCGCCTCTGCCCGACGGGCACCACACTCTGACAGCCGGGTGCACTCCACTCCTCCACCTCATGATGATCCATCCCACTATTCTTCCTCCGGTGCACCTCCAGCTCGACGTGAACCTCGCCGTGATCGTCGCGATCCTCCTTCCGCTCGGGATCATCGCCTACTTCAAGAACGCTACGAAGACATCTATTCGCTCGGCGCCAACTGGGAAACCACCGACCTCTTCCTTGACGCGAACCCAGACCGCGGTTTCCCTTTACCGCGCAATGTCGTAGACACTGCCTTTACCCGGCGTCTCGGCATCGCCGAAATGCCTATTCATCTCGTCCCTATTGTGTCGCTTACCCCGAATGCGGGACAAGCATGGATCGTCCGCCTGCTGGCGGCTGGCCGCCCTCTGGTGATTGAAATTTTCAGGACGCGGCAGGAAGCGCTTTTGGCGTCATTCATTATTCGGACGCTCCGCAAGTCCTCGGACCAATACGACATCTCTGGTGTCCTTAAACAACTACATGACAATCACACAGTCGCTACCGAAGGCCCACGCGACCTTACCGTATGGGCGTATCGCGCTCAGCTCTTGCAACACGTGGCGGACAAGGTTGCTGCGACGATTAATGATCTACTACCCCACGGAGAAGGTGCAGCCGGAGGACGACCTGGACTTCTGGAACAAATTCAACGATTGCAGCAGGACAACGACCAGCTCAGGATGCTTGCCGCCGGCACGGGCGCCGAGACCCTACCTCATCCACTTGCAGAACCGAACCCTCCACCAGATGCCGCCACCAGACTCCGGGACTCCTTTTCCAAGTTCGAACGACTCGATCGCCGTGCTGTCCTCGCGTCCAACTCCCCCAAATCCGCCTCTACCGCCGATGTGAAGAAATGGCTCGACGGTCTCATCAAGCTCCATCGCGAATCCTACACACCGAAGCTCACCGAGTTGCAGCGCATCTTGAAAGAGGCCACCTCGGGCGTCCTACCACCCTTGGACAAAACCCTTGTAGATTGGGGACTGACCGTCAGTTTGGCTTCCAAGTTGTCTGAAGTCAACCAACAAAAGCTCTTAGCGATGACGGCGGTCCTCTCCGCCTTCCAGCCAGCCGCGGTTCCTGCTACTGCTCCCAGCACATGAACGTGATCGTCCTCACTGTCCTTCAGATGGCACTTCGCATCAACTGCTACCATCGCGGGGGTGGCCGCAGTCGAACGGAAACAGTCTGCAGCGTTGCTTGCCTGCCTGGACGTTGAGTCACATGTTTACACTTTCCGAAGCCGTTTCCTTAAGGGTTTTGATATTAATACCATGCCGCTCCAGCTTTCCACACTTCCTTGCGGATTTTTGCATCAGCTCCTGGACTACCACCAGAACTTGTTCGCGTACGCCGTGGCCGCGACCCACCCTCCTATTGATGGCAGTCCAGGCAATTCTATTCGGCAGAACACACGACATCCCGATGACATCATGATCCGTGACCGTCTTGCAGAGCTCATTGACCGTCACACTAACCTCTTCTACGGGTTCTTCCGCGTTGGGGACAACTATTATCATGGCCTATTTGTTCTTACCTTCGACATCGGCGTCATTTCGGCACTTTCGGCCACCAACCGCCATCTGAATGATGCACTCGCCATCTACCTTCTCGCTCGCTCCATGACCACAGTTGCCCTCCTACCCGCGGATCGTTCTGAACCCCCTGATCTTCTTCGTCGGCGTCTTCCACTTGGCTCAGAGTTCTCCAGTATTGTGCGGTTCTCCTCTTTGACATACCGCCTGGGCATTCCCTCCTATTTGACTGAGTTCGATTGCACGGAGGTCCCCCGCAGTCGTCTATTCCGATTACGACTCCATGCCTTCGGCACCGCCTTGCAGAGCAGACATCTTCAGGACACCTCCTGGAGCGGATGATCGTGGGATATAAAGACTCCTCACTTGTCCTTTTCATCACTGACTTCATTCCCTCTGAGTTATTTTCCGTGTCCTCTACCCGCAGCCGTTTCAGCTAATTGGCTTACCCTTCATCCACTTGCTCGTCACACCATGGCGAACTTGGCACCGGAGGCACTGGTGGACCTTCCTACTACCTCTGAATACCGCGAATGGGTTGCAGCTGCTCGAGAATCTCGCAGAGATCGCACTACACCGACCTCCTCGACCACCTATGTCTCATTATCCTCTGGAGAGAACCGTACGATTCCCATCTTCACCGACGTCCCGGTCAATTTTTGGCTTTCTCCTTTCATTGTGATGCGAGGCTGGTTGGTTCCGTTCTCCTCGACCTCACCGCGACCGCACATCCACCAGATTATGCACGAGGTGATGACGGAGGCCTGTAACATGTACTATGAGGTCGTCCAGATCGCGGATAATTCTTACCATGGATTGTTCGAGATTATACTCGACTTGTATCTCACCACGCAGCTCCTCCGGGTCAACCGCAATATGAACTATGAAGTCATTCACTTCTTGCACGGGCGCAACATTACCCACTTCATTACTCGGGACGTTCATCAACGTCGACCCGCTCAACTACTACCAGGTGAACCTACTCCCCGTATGCGCGGACCGTTTCTGCCTCCACGCATCCTACCCATCGGCACCACCTACGCTGACGTGGTCCGGTTTTCAGATGCGGTTCTGACATTGATGATCCCTCATGAAATTCACACCTGGGAGGCTCTTGAGTTGTTGCAAACACAGCTACGGTGTCTACGCGCCCGCTCCTACCTGTTGTTGGGACAATGTCTCCATTACCACCGCCGCGTGTTCTTCACCGCAGCCTCCGCCAACGATGTGGATCCATGACGCCGTGCTCCGCATTCTGGTCCTCATACACTCTTCTTGACTGCCCGCACGGAAAAGATCCTATGCCCGATGCCCCATTCTTTTCATGTACAATTCTTTTCTCTGATTTATGGATCCCGCAGCCGTTTCTCCTATTGGTTTACAATACGGCCGCGTCCTTCTTCACGCCGAGCTCTATGAAACGATCAGCCGCTGTCGCAGGACTACCTACTCCACCTAACCTAATACGTCTGCGTGTTCTGATTCCAGCCTGGTTCCTTTGCTGTGATCTACCCGATGACGGTGGACATGCGGAGTGGTTTGACTTTCATGTGTGGAGCGACATGCTCATTGACCATGTGAAACAACGACTCTCGCAACTGCTTCATCAACGCCATGGTCGTTACTTGCACCCATCGCACTTTCAGTTACTCCAGGGCGACCGACACCTCTCCTACATGAGGAGCACCACTGCGATTGCCACCGTCAAGGACGCTGAAATCCTCCGAGAAGAACCCGCTTGTGGCAGTCTACTTGAAGCCCGCCGAACGACCTGGCAACCGGCCATTGAACTACCTCCTGGTACCACACCGACTTGGAGACGTTGACGGCAAAACAGCTTGCTGCCGCCCTTTGTGATGTGTTTCTTGTTCTCCTTTGAATACATGCCGCAGCCGTTTCGATCATCATCATGAGTGTTCCCTTCCCCATTGCCTCGCTCGCACACATCACCTCGTACCTGCAGTACATCGATGTGATCTTGGAGTTGCACGACGATGCTGACGACTCCCCAGAATCACATGACAACTTGCCTTTGTGGGTGACCAGGTCGTGCGCTCTGATTACCAACTCCATGCGAAGGGCCCGGCTTCAATGCGGCACACCGAGATTGATTCGACACGGATACCATGAAGCAGTCTTTCGCGTCTCCCTACAACATGTGAGTTTATTCATTTGTCAGACAACAGCAGCTGTTTGTTCGGAATGGTGCCACGTTCTACGTGATTGTCTCGATGCCACCGAACATTTGCAATTACACCTCGCCCGCATCCCACAAGCTGCTCTACGGCAAGGTGCTCCGTGCAAACTTTTCTACTGGGACGACGAGGAAGGCGTGGAAACATCTATTTCGATACTACGAGCTGCCCTACCAGTTCGTCGCGTACGTTTTCAGCATCTCTCTTGATTCACTCCATACCGCCCTGCCATCGGAAAACCGTCCGACCTTGCCATCCTTTGTTGCGCTTGCTTGCCCCTTCCCTTTGGTCCGCAGCCGTTTATATTCGGGACGCTTCATGCCCCCCCCCACCTATGCCCATGGTCCATGAACGGCGCCGGTCTCGCACTCCACGTCGACACCATTCTGTACGTGCGGAATGCCCTCCTCATGCACGAGCACGAGGCAACAGACAAGCTCAGACCAGACAAGCTCGACTCATTGATTTTCTACATCAGGGCCCACTTCACCCACTGTATCGCCGTTTTGCCAATGGCCAGTCGGTGTACCCGCTTTCTTTCGAGTCCACCGATGCTTTACTACTCGTCAACGAGGTCATTCGACAATTGACAGAAGGTTCTTCATTGTCACCAGCACAATTTTCTGCACTACGTGATGATGACGTTGCCCACCACCTACGACATGAACTCTTCCCTTCCTCATCATCCTCTACCTCTTCAACATCCCGGCCAGTCATGGGTTTCAGTCATCTGAGGAGATCACAGACATCTGACAGTCTACCACTCCGAGCAACCTCGACCTCATCTTCTACGACCAGGACATCCACAACTCCGTCTACATCTTCAACCTTATGGATTCCACCACCCCCTCTCGATGCCATTTTCTCTCACCGTCCAGATCCCACACACAGGCCGTCTCCACCTCGAGTACATTATACCTGTCCTTCCTCATGTGACATGTCCCAGCCACCTCGGACTCCCACATCTTCCTCTACAGGTCTAACTTCCTCGACCAGGACGTCCCTTACCACACCAACCGGCTGGACTAAAGACTCGGACCTCAAGATTGATGGATTGACATCGGCACTACGACAAACTTTGCCTTCGATCTCTGACTCGCGCATCCATGAGTGGTTGGTCAGCAGATACGCACTGACACGCGTTCAGGTTGCTCACACCTTACAAACCTCCGCTCTCCGACTCCTCTTCTGCCTGGAGATCTTCAGCTTTGACCACCTTTTCGCAGAAGATTTGGGAGACGACGAGAACGACGTTCCACAATTATCTCCGCGAACCCCAGCACGTCACCGCCTACCACCTCATCCACACCGACGTCTTACATCTTTCCTAGACTTTTACATTGCGGCATTGCCGATTATACGACAAGTTCTTCCACATCATGTCTTTGGACGTCTCTCCTGGGTACGCGCTCTGTGGTTCCTACAACTTCATCACCTACGGTTCGCCACTACTACCAACCATCGCGGTCTCCAGGATTTATTCTTCAATTTGGACGTACAGCCGTACACTCTACGACATCATTTACAGTCCAACGTCGTCTACATCAAAGTCTCCCACAAACACCCCGGATGGTACATCGGCTCCACCATCCACACGATCATTGACCGGGAAATTAGCCGCCGCTCCAAATACAATCAACTTTGTTCCGGCACTCAAGCGTTCTTCGAGCCTGCCTTACGCATTTGGCACGCTGCCGGTACCTACGACCATCACCTACCTATTACTTTACAGCACCGACCTACTGAAGAACAAGTCCGCGCCTTGGAACAATCTCTAATTGCCACATATCATCCACACTTGAATGCCCCTTTCGTCTACACGTTCCTACGGAAATTGGGAGTACAGCTGGAAGCACCCATGGTCACCACCTTCTTGGAGGGTGGCAACGGTGCTCGTCTCCTACGCGCTCATCATCGCTACACACACTACCGGGATCTACCGGAACTCCTTGGCACTCGCTCCCTCATCGAGCAACGGGAGACCCTGGCCACAATCATACAATATGTCGGCAGCAATGGCGTTCTCAAGTTTTTCTCACAACGAGTTCTACGTCGGAATGGCACTCCGATAGCCTATCTTTACTTACTCGTACGCTTCCTTGTCTTCGTGGATGAGCCACATCAAACACGTGCCCTACAAGCTTTACGTCTAGCCCTTCGCTACAAAGGAGGAGATATCCCGCCTCGTCACCGATTACTTCCTCTTCCTCAATTGGCTCATGACTTTTTACGACAAGCTCAACATTGGTTGGACAGCTACATACTTCATCACCGAGAATGGTTCCCACCTTACCATCTACCACGATACACCATCACCGAGAAGAAGGCCCCTACGCTTGGTCAAACCTTGTTCAATCACCACGCATGGCTACGATTGTGGGACCCAGAGAAACCCTTCTTGTGCTGTTGTCAACAACTACCAGGACAACGCACACCCTCGGACCATGTCGCAGCCCCAGCCGATGTCGTCCTGAACGAATCCATCTTTCGGGAAAACATGAGCGACGGCCGATGGTTGACCAAATCCCAATTTCGCAGGTTTACAGTGGCCCCTTTGAACCGATGGTTCAAGTTGTGGCGACAACCCGACCAATCTTTACTTCGCTGGCAAGTCTTTGTCTCACACCAATGGCAACTCCACAGCCAAACTCTACGGATGCGTCCTGACGGCAGACAGTTACGCGAACTCAAGAACTTACGGGAAAGCTCAGAGCACATCGTGATCTCCCCTATTGATCATGGACCGCACTTGGCTTATGCATTTTGTCCTCAACAATACTTCGACATCTTGACCAAGACTTTCTTGGATCCTGCAGTCTTCTGGCGACGAGACACCAACCCGATGCAGCTATCGGAACATATACAACGAGCCATCAAACGACATGTTCCCACACGTTATCACTGGGCCCTGGCACCCAAAGCAGCTTTGCCGTATGCCTACGTGCTCCCCAAGCCCTCCAAACAATTCCTGAAGGGTCGCCCGATTGTCAGCTATTCCAACACGTGGTGTGCCACGCTCGCGAAATTTCTTTCTACCGCGGTCCTACAGATGCTACAGACTGTTGTTCCACCTCAGTTCGTGTCTCCTACCGTCCACTCCATCATCCAGACGTTCATCCATGCCTTCCGCAACAACCCGGTCACCGTGGAACTTCAGCTACTTCAACAAGATCTTTCTGGTTTCTTCACTTCGGTTCCACATGATCGCATTTACCACTCGATCTCGTCGTTGACAGACATGTTCGCTCGCCACCAACAGATTCCCTTGGACTCCGACATACAGATCACGATGCGGGACCGCAATTCACTTGGTCGCCTATTTCGAGGCCGATATCGAAAAGCCGGTTCACATTACAAACCTCTATGCCTTCGTGACTTACCTTCATTGGTTATGTTCTTGCTACGTCACTCCTTTTTCACAGTTGGCACGGAGATTTTGGTACAACATCGCGGGGCCTCTATGGGCTCACCCATGGCCCCCTCAATGTGCGGAGCGACCGCAGCCCTGTGGGAAGCCACATTCCACCAACTCATTCGCGACCATTTGCTGACCTCTCGTTATTTCTGTTCTTCACGCTATGTGGACAATCGGTGCCTCCTTCGGATTTGGGATGGGGAACTGGAATCCCTGGACGATTGCCAACGACACCACTCCCACCGAGGCCACGATCCTCTTTCGTCATCCTCTACGTCCCCGTATGGTTGGTTCCAAGAGGTATATTTACATCCACATTTCTATGGCCTTCCCTTGGAATTGGAACATGTTCCGGGACAAGAACTACTGGGCACCGTCTTGGACACCGCACAACGTTCCATCCGACTAGTCCTTCCACGGAACAGTATCTCTTTGCGCTCCCCGTGCTCAGTCTCTTCGACACGCAGGAACACTCAGGGACTGACCACACGGATTTATCTCATTTGCCGATTATCCTGGCCCAAAGCCGTCATTGCTCCTCAAGTTCGTGAACTTGTTCATCTATATCGTGAACGAGGTTTCTCTGAACGCTCACTGGAAGACGCCTCCCGGTCCGTACTCCGTCGTTTTGGACTACGTTGGCGACAGGTCAGTGAACCCCCGGAAAACTTGCTCGCATGCGTGTATTGAACTGGCGCCCTTCTGTCCGTTTGTTGATTTATTCGCAGGCATTTTAGGTCAAGTTACCACCAGAGCCCTTCATCATGGCCGGTTCTTCCCCCGATTCCTATCTCTTGGACGACGTCACCTGGACACCAGACCCGGACATGGACTCAGACCTGGACGCCTCCTCCGCACATGATGCTGGTCTACCTCCCGCCGGTTCAGATGTTGATGGGGACCCCACACCTCATCACACCCTTCCTCTTTCTCCCTCTCCTCTCCCCAGAACACCCGCCAGCAAACGCCGTCGACGACATCGCCACCACACTACCTCCTCTTCTTCCACATCATCCCGACCTTCCAAGGCCACGTCAACATCATCTTCGACATCTTCATCGTCTTCATCCTCTTCTTTGTGCCCCACTACGGAACTACGAACACTGGACCCACCTATTTCCTCGTCCCGTTCGAAGACACGCCCACGGAAGACACCTTCGGGGACCAGCACTACCACTCCAGCGACAGGAGCTACACCAGCCCCGACCAATTCTCCCTCAGCGACATTACACGCTCCCCCTCGTGTCCGAATTCCTCCCCGAGGAAATGGTTATACATTACATCGAGTACGCCGCAGCAAGTCGGGCACTACACATTCCACCGTATCATTCCATGGAGATGCCGCAGAACGTCGCCGACAACAGTGGCTCCGACAATGGCGCCAATGCACTCCTGCCTCCCCGTACTATCAGGACGTGCAGAACTGCATCAGACATCGCGCCCGCATTATGTTGGACATCATAGCACATGAACGAGGAGGACCCACTGCAGCCTCGGACAATTTACGGATACGACGCCGCTATCACCTACCAGAAGACCAACTCATTCCTTTGGCACTCATCTACCGGGATTGTGCTGCTCGCCGACGACGGTCCGTCCGTGAAGTTCTGAGTACCTGATTCCACCGAGATCCCGCTCTGGAAAACATGCCCGATAACTCCGTTTCGTCAGTCCCATACCCGCAGCCTTTTCACCGCAGCTTTTCTGTACAAACACAGTTGGTTTCCCTTCCTCACCAACGAATGGCTTCCTTCATTGACGTCCTCCCCTTGCTCCTCTCCTATTTCGAGATGCAGACTGTGATACAATTGGATCCCCGTCATTGCCAACGTCCACACACTGACGACCGCCACACCACCCGTTCCGCCTTCTCCATTTTGACCGCACATCACGGCGATTGTTCCTGGCACCAATGTGGCGTTTGGCAACAGTTCCTCGCCGCCCTTCAAGATCACAAGATGAGCGCCCACAACTTCTTTGGCTTCCACACGACAACACGGTGTTCACGATCTATCACTATCAGCCCTCGGTCATTGTATACTGCAATCAACTGTGTTGGCGAGCCCACGTCCACCTACGTTCTGCATCACGACTTTGCCTACGTGTCCGTATTCGAGACCCCACCCTAGCACAGTGGCGACCTACTTCGTCTGGACCCTGGATTACCACATGCTGGTGTTCAGCGCATTGCCTTTCCTTTTCCAAATGGACACCTACGATTTCTCGCCGCCACTCACCTCCTCCACCCATCGCAACGGACAATCCTTATTGGCAACAAGAACAACAACGACATGGTCTTCTCCCCGCTCTGAGACGGTGAAGCTTTGGAGGACACGGACGGCAATTTTTGAGACAAAGACCCTCACTTGCGCATCTTGACCCTGGTCCTTTTGCTCCACCGCAGCCTTTTCAGCAATATTTGGTTAGTCCTCCGCCTCTCCTTTCCTTCCTTTCGTCGCCCGTACACTCATGGCCCCGCACCTATTCGACATTCCTTTGGAATGGTGGCTTGACTACCTGGTGGAGCTCCGAGTATGGCAAGTTCGTCCGATGACCTCCCCCGATCTCCAGATCCCTAGCACCCTCCTTGACCCACGTTTTGTGATATCGCAACACCGATTCACCACATCTCAGAACCGCTACTACCTCGACACCCTCCACGGACTTTGTCAACTCAACCCTTCTTTCCAACGACTGGATTACTATGACCCGGACATTTGCGGTTACCAGTACAGCATGTTCACAACTGCACCATCTCCGAGTGTACTTCACGCACTACTTCTCGCCGACCGTCGACTACATTCCAACATGAGTCAACTGATACTGCGTCATCGCTGGCAACTTTGTCTTGGTCTACTGGCACCTAGAGTCTACGCTCGTCATGTTGATCGACGTCACTTTCAAAGGCACGAATTGCCAACTCCTCTTCGAGAAGTTCTACATCGACTTGCCTTGCACCGCTGCCAGATCCTGCAAGTTCACCCGATGGCTCTACCTGCTCTACATGCTCACCGTCTTCGTCTGATTAATTCACCCCGCTACCGCGGGGTGTGTGTGTGACAACCCTGTATCCAAGGGCCTTCTCCTCACGCTCTGCAGCCATTTCCTATTTACGATGTACATATAACTGAACTTGAGTGCAGATTACACAGCAGGGGGTGGCAGCAGGGTCCAGAGTCTGCCACCAACGAAGACACTCTGGATACCCTGGTGAAGCACGGTCTGATCAACCGTGTGTACCTGCCGTTTGTGACATCGTATATCATCTTTGCTGTACATTGGTTTCACTTGGCTATTATTATTCTGGTTGCGCTTCTCTGGATATGGCATGGGGCTAAGCCGAGAACCCCGACCAGTCGTTCTCCTGCAGCTATGGTATCACTTCAGAAACAGTCAGTGCTTGAGTTCATGTCGTCTGGTATGCGCTGGTTTCTGGATGGCCTGGGGCTAAGCCGAGAACCCCGTTTAGTACGTACACTTGCAAGCATTGCTCAGTGCCAGTGTCCACCTCTTCAGTCCTTGCCGTGTCCTCCGGTGCGTTGGGGTTCAGGCTGGCGTTGTGGTTTAGTTAGGCAGGTTGAGGTGTCAGCCACAGACTTTCTGCACTTCCTCTTTGCAGTTGCTGTCCATGAAGCTACCTGTCCGAAGTCTCTGATGTGTGGTCACTTGAGACCTGGACATCAGGTGGTCCGTCGCATACCGAAACCTTCCTTAGCATTCAGTGTGTGAACTGAACACCACGGGCAAGTTCGTCCGAACTGAAAGGTCTCCCTGTTAAGCCCCGGGGAAAAAGACACTCCTCCAGTCAACAACGAATCAGTCAAACAGGACCTTGGACTCGCCAAGCTTACCAAGCTGGGTGTTTCTGTTCAAGAGAAGCCAGACAAGCCCGAACAACCCCATCGCAACCTCGGGCAGACTTCGTGATCAAAAGGGGGAGTCGACTTTGTACAAGAGCGCCAACCTGACTGCATGGGTAGATAAATAGACGGATAGATGGGCAGATAGGGACTGAGACCGAAGACACAGCAAGAGGGAGAGAGAGAGAGATTTAGAATACCACATGACGGAGTGAGCAAGCATATGCAATTATGCATGTATGTAAGAGCGAACTGTTCCACACATTACACACGCAGACACAGGCAGACAAGCACGGACATGTGTATGTTGATTAAGTACGTGCATGTGTATATATGTATGTACACATATGTGTGTATAGACATAGATAGAAAGTTACTTGTCTTTGCGTATCTACACGTACATGTACATGTATGTTGCTTTATACTCATATTCATACATACTAATACTGTTATGCTTATTTTAAAGTAGTCTTGGCTCCCGCATGGCATGTCATACTATATATCTCATACTATACTATATTCTGTTAGCTTATAGCATCGTGTAGCAAAGCATAGTAAACTGTATGCTCTTATATTCTTCTGCAGTGGTATGTATGTACTTGTATCTATACACACACACACAATTTCGGTGTGTGTGTGTGTGTGTGTGTCTTGCACTCGGATGGGTGGGTATGTGTCTGTCTGTGTGCGTGTGTGTGCGCGTCTGTTTGTTCTGTATGGACGCAAGTTCGCCTGTCTGTCCGCATGTCTGCCTGTCTGTATCTCTGTGTATGTCTGCATGTATGTCTGCATGTTTGCGAGCACCTGCCAATATGCATGTATGTATGTATGCATGTGTGTATGAATACGTACCTACAGTACATACTGTGTATAGAATATCTACTGACATTTTGGCATGGTTTTGCACCTCCACCGCTTCGGTCGGGCGTTGCCGTAAATCTTGCTTCCATTCGAGTCCTCAACGGCCATAATAGGCGGGATGCCGGGAAGTCAAAGGACAGCAACCCTTCCAGCCCAACTCGAAACAAGCGGTACGAAGGGTTCCGCAGTTCCGCCATGAGTGCAACGATTTCAGCCACCTGCCGTCAAGTACCGGTGAGACACCTCCTCGCAGTTGCTAAAGACGCAGACTCGCATCAGCACCGTGAAAGTCCCAGCACCAAAGTGGAACTTTAAGGAAGAGTATTGCAAATTGCTAGGGCCAATGCATCAATATAGGGTGCTGCATAGTGCCAAGCATATATACTTCCTGTCGGGTCAAAAGCAGCTACTGGGCAGCGCCCGCCTGCCCTACAAGCAAGAATTGCCAGCGCATGAAGGGGATGACAGCCAAAAGAAATCCCAAAGCTAAGAGTGCCACACCAACAGCAGCCACGGCACAGGCGAGAGTGCGTACAGCACACCTGCATGCCGTGAGCTTTAGGCTGCACGAAGACGAGCGCTCCCAGAAGTGGGGACTCTCTCTTTCCGGGTGCGAATCTCTTAGTTAGGGCACGAGAGCTCTGGATGTGAGACAGTACCACTTCACCCCATGGCTGCATCTCGATGAACCATATCCGTGTCCATCTGCCAATGCTGCATCGTCGTCGGGGTTCTCCGTGTTGCTGTTTCAACCCACGGCGCCACTTCAGGAGCCCGTCGCTGCGAGTTTGCGCCACCTTGGAAGAGTACGGATAACAGATCGGGCTTTGCGACACTCGCAACAGACGAGGCGCTCGAAGACCTGATTGTCACCATCAAGCTCCACTTTCCTAAAAAATGCGGCGAGGAAGGCATTCCGGAATTCGCCAGGACACAAAGCACAAAGCGTTGGTATTAGATACACTAAGCTTTCCGAGCATCTTCAGGAGAAGGCCCGGGATGTCACTCCAACTTTGCCGCCTCACCTCACATGCACAGCTCCACCGCCACAGTTCTTCATGGTACACATGGCGCTAGTAGCAGGCCTCCAAGGGCGGTAAGTTGTACCATCGTTGGACATCACTTCCATCTGCACACCGCCAAGCAACCCAGTAAGTATGAGCCTCGATGCTGTCCTCCATGCAGGGGACAGTGTCGGGGCTGGGACAGTGCTTGATGCTCGGGGCGCTGACGTGCGCAGCATCCCCCGAACACTGGTCGGTCTCAAGAAGACGAAACGAGTGCCGACAACAGTGAAGTCCTCGCCTCTACGGGCTTGCCTCGCTTCGCGACAGCTTTTGCTCGAGGATCCCAGCAGGATGCCAGGAGCCTTCCCCCTGAGAAAACGCACCTCTGCCTCTCAGCCTCCCTCTCGCTCTCTCGGCATTTTGGTCGTTTCTCAAACGGCCCTCGCCTGGGCGCAGCAGCCGCGTGAAATCCTCCAGGGCAGCTCTGGACTCCGCCAGGGGCAGGTGGTGCAAGACCGCACCTTAGAACGCCAAAAAGGCGAGAGGCCGCGGCGGCCGACCACGCGTGCGCGTGCCGCAACAAGGCAAATCGCAATGGCACAGAGTGCACGGCGGCCGAGATGCAGGAAAGGACATCCTGGACGGATTCATCTGGCAAGGGCACACTCCTGGTGTCGCCATGCAAGAAAACCAGGCTTTCTCCGCTGTCTCCGAGCCGCCGCTGAGCTGCCTGGAGCATGCCCTCGGACAAGTCCAGGGCGAAGATGCGGCGAAAGCCCAAATCCAGGGCTGTCTGAACATGCCTGCCGTCTCCACAACCAGCCACCAGTAGTGTGTCCCTGCGACTGGCCCCTAGCCATTTCACAACGAAGGGCCAGGGGAAGCGCCGGCTTTCTGCAAAATTCGCAGAGATCTTGTCGTAGGCTGCCTCCACCGTTGCCCACGGGTTTGGTGGGCTCGCGCAAGGCTGCCCGCATCTTCCGAGATTCTCTGGAATTCTGGGACATGCCTTTGGATGAGTCCCGACAAATCCAACGTGCGAAGTCAAAACAAACAAGACCAGCTGGACTGTCCAATTCCAGTATGTGCACCGCACCCCGCGCATCAGCGCAGAGCTCACCCCTTGCTCATCACTGTACAGGCACTTCTACTTGGGTTTCAGGACTACAGGAAACAGGAAACATGCCGTAACTGCAACTGTCTGGGGAAATGGCTCGAAGGGTGGTCGAACATGCGTTAGAGTTGGCCTTGTCTGTGCAAACGTGGAACGCTCCACCTCTACTCAAGCCGTTTGAGCCAAAGGCTCGGTCCACTCCTACAGGTAGCATAGACAAGGGCGCAAGACGAAGAAGGTGGTGAAATATCTGTCAAGCATGTTGGAAGCGTCCGAAGGCAAGGCTCGCCTCCCAATGCTGAACAAAGCAAGCAGCTGCACAACAGCACCTCGCTGCACAGGAGCACCCCCCCTGCTTTGACCGACATGAGCCTAAAGAGCTCACTAATTTGGCAACCTGATTCGGGAACACTGCACAGTTCCGAAAAGCACAAGTGCCGCTTCTCCTGCCGTCATCGTTTCCATCACCACTGGACTGGACTCGCAGGCGACCTGGAAGTCCCAGCGATCTCCCAAAGCTCCGATAATCCTGCAGCTGCAAAATGACTTCGTCTCCACGTTTTGGAAGTTTCAAGGCGTGTGCTCAGTCTGACGTGCGAGCAAGGCGCGGCTGGCAAATCACTCGAGTCAGCGAGAAAGTGCCAATCACAAGCCCAAAATACCTTTCACAGGCAGTCTCGACGCACTGGGGCTGTTCAAACTTCACCCAAGGCCCAAGGGATGGTGTCAAGGGCAAGCTGGAACGAGTACTGTGCTCAGTTGACTTGCAGAAGGGCTTTGGCTAAGCATTGTCAGCGAGAGGGGGGGTCACACCGATTGTCTTTCGAGGCTCGGATTTGCCGCATCCGTTCCCAAGGCACTTAGCTCATGAACAGTTACCTGGGCAAGCCTCATGTGCCTCTACCTTGAGAAGCATGCCAGACCTAGGTGCACCTGTACGGATGGGTAATGTAGTATTGTAGTGAATTATGCATAGATGTAGCAGGATGATCTAACAAGTGCCGCGGCGAGGGCAAAGGGGGATCAAGGACAGCCTCGTTAAATATGTCGGTCTTCCAGACTGTCGTTTTCCAACCGAGCCACATCTCAGGCGAACCCATCTTCTGCAGCAAGGGCCACAGCGTGGGGATGACCATGCCCCACCTCAAGGTTTCATGCCCACCTTTAAGCATGTGATCCTGATGCCGATTGCACCCGGTCCCGGCTCGGGTCCCGGCTCGAACGTGCCGAGGAAGATCACATAGCACAGTGCCCCCAGGCCTTTGGGTTCCTGGTCCTGCGAGAACTGTACACGGCCCTCAGCTCAAACCAAAAATGCACTTGTGCGAGCACACATGTCACGCGAGGCAGTGCTGTCGACTCGTACGAAGCGGCCCGTGCCTCTAGGCGAGAGTACATGGCTCCGCAACGACTACCGTGCCATGGCTGTGGGTACAGGCTTCGATCTTTCCAGTGGCCTGCAGGTTCAGATCGGGCATTGCTGGGGAGCTCTGATCCGTTGCGTGGCTCAGCGTCTTAGTTGTGAGTTGGCATGCTGCAGCCAAATCAATGGTTCACACACCACCAAGCTGGATCACGCCGAGACGTTCGCAACCTTTTCCGGTATGTGAAAACGATCGCAGATAGCCGCTGAAGATAGCTGAAGCTGGCAGCGAGCTTCGCTCGCTGATGCTGTGACAGCATAGGACAGCCAGGAAAATCCGTAAGCGCCAGTAGTTTTACATGTGCACAATGTTCCGAAATCACTGGGCTGCGTCTGAGTGCTGGCTTCTCACAGAAAATGCGCCAGACGGCGCTGAGAGAGAAACACAAGCACATCGTCCATCAGAAAGCAGCATGACCTCAGGGGCGCGGGGGGACTGTAGGCTGGACAGTACACCGAGAGTCAAGGACGGAACCAGGGTACCGTGGAAACGGAATGACATCACGAATGTTCTGGACCTCAAGAAGCCCAGAGAGTTCTGGCGGCTCCCGCTCAGTCACTTCAGCCTGTTCCCCGAGTTCCCTGCACCGGTGCAGAGCATGACAAGTCTCTCGAAACCGACTCCAAATCCAGCGTGGGGGACGGAGCCAAATTTTCCTGAGCATCCAAGAAGTAATGGAAGCAGATGCCAAGGTTCCAGAGACTCACCAGAGGCCTGGACTGAGATCTCGGTACCACCAATAATCATCCTTGTTTAAGCCCATCCTGGGCAGAACACCCCAGCACACTTCCGGAAAGTGTTCACACAAATGCTATGTTGTGGCGGGGGAGGTTTCGTGCCTTTTGGTCCTGCACAACTTTCAGGCAAATTATGCCCGCACGACCACCAGCTGCGAGTGCATCGTTCTCACCTTTGCCCTTTGGACGCAGGAGGTAAACTTGCATTAGCCAACAGATCAGTTCAGGAGGTAATGATTCAGAAATAAAGCAGTATGACATCACAGGCTCACAGGCTAAATCCAGGCATAGGGTGGGCTCTGGGCCAATTTGGTGAAACGGGCGCGTCCTTGTGCGCGGCCGCATGTCACAAGATGAACCTGTCTCGGAATTCGGGAGGTCTGAGCTCCGGTCTCACCTCCTGTCCAATCGCATGTCTCGAGTCTCGGTTCCACGCAGCCAGACTGTGGGAAAGGTGGATGTACGGTTGGCCTTCGAGTCACGGCAGCAGGGAAGCATGACTTGGCGATCCGACGTCCGCGAGGAGCAACGGACCTCACCACAGAAAGAATGCGAAGCAGCTGACCGTAGCTGACCGGAGGCTCGCACCCAGCTCGCTGCGGGGAGTGTCACGACAGCATTCGGAGCGGTGCCGAGCCATCAAGGTCCAGAACAGCAATGGGCCCAAGGCTGCAATGCCTTTGTCAGAACATGCTCCCCCCAACTGCCAGAACGCTCCCATGCTTCCCGTTCGGAAGCAGCGACGAGCGCTAAGCCAAGCACCGACCCACAGCAGAGCTCCAAACCTGGGGCTGCTCTGCTCGACGGACATGGCTCCTGCGGCCTGTCGCTGTTCCGTTTCTCGCACGGTAAGGTAGTTTGATGCGAGCATTAAAGAAGTGTGCCTGCATTTTCAGCTGCAAGATGCTCCATTGGTCTGGCAGCCCTTGCACAGGAGGTCAGACATGTCACACTCCTACTGTTCTCGAAAGGCAAGAGACAAAAATACCAAATCATACGCAAGGACGATGGCCTACAACACCCTGACGCCCTGATGCAAAGACTGGGCTTGGTTTCCATCAGCAACATTTGAAGTTTCCGCTGCGAGGCGGTGCTTGTCGAAGAACTCATAGATGAGGCGATTCGCATCGATCCTTTCGGTCAGAGGTATGGCTATTCCGCTTCCTGCCATGCCCTGAAGATGGCAAGATCTACAGTCAAGGTCACTTGCCACCGGATGGGCCAAGGCAGATGAAGTCCGACCCACCGACGTCACGGCCCTCATCTGTAGAACGTCCCCTTTCTCGCTCTCACACGGATTCAGTCATGTGTCAGCAGCGTCGCAGAACGCATCGCTGTCGCAAAGGGGAGGGAAGGTAAGAACGAGAAAGCTAGGACCCCACACGGCGACTTGCCCGGAAAGTCGTGTCGGCGAAGCTTGAGGTTCGCATGGCTTGCCACAGCTTGCGTGATGCGTGCACAGCGGCTCGATCCTGGGGTCCCGTCTTGTCTCGGCGGGCATCGTCGAGGAGAGCACAGAACAGCTACAACCCGAAGCAATACTCAAACTACTCAAATCTACCGGGAAAGGTCACAAGGTGAAGGATCTCGACTTCACGAACAAGCAAACCCAGAAAGTTGTAGCCTTCCCGTCCAGCTTGGGCAAGAAAATTGCAAAGCTCTGCGGGGAGATTGAAGAGTCCCGCACTCGCCCCCCACCCATGTCCTTGCCACCTTGCCCAAGTTAGGGATCTCAAAGGCGGCGTTTGGCCTCACAAGGGCGCAGTCTGCATATGGCATGCAGCCTTCGTGAGTTTCTGCGTGAAGCTAGATTTCGACTCTCGCAACTCGCCCGATCTCGCAGGTGGCATGTACTGTAAGGATTCACAATACTGGGTTTTTGAGTTTAAACTTTACGAAGGAAGATCCCGAACACTGCAAAATCTCGCTTTGCACTGTCTGTCTCTATCCCGCTCTTCCTCTATCAACCTCTCGCTGTCTTCCTCGCTCCTCCACTCGCTGCTTGTAGATCTGAACGTGCACATGCATCCACCTGTTTTCACGCAATCCAAATTACGAACTCTTCGCCTGAAATGAAGGAGGCCGACATACTCAATCGTGCAAGCTGTACATTGATTCACATTGCAAACAGTCGCTGTGCATGCTTCGCCGAAGAATTCGTGAGCGCATCGGCTCAGGTGATGTTTGGCTTCTGTCTTAGCATTTCTGCAGCCAGGAAATCCGAGCCTATTGAAGCACCTCCCGTAACATGTTACTCTTGAATTTCTCAGCTGAGTTCTGAACTCATTGCTGAGTGGATATCACTCCTGAGAACAACCTGCCAGGGAAGCCTGGGTGTTCGAGTGTGTGTGTGTGTGTGTGTGTCTCTGCCTGTCTGCCTGTCTGACGTGGAAGTGTGCGCGTGAGTCTGTGCAAATGCCTGTCTGTCTACATGTGTGCCTGTGTGCACGTAAACATGAGTCCATGTGCCTAGAGCCCCTGTCCGTGTATGCATGCATCATGCACATCTGCCAATGTGTAAGCATGGCGCCTCAAACTATCACTGCAAGATCGTTTTGTA
The DNA here is from genome assembly GCA_905221615.1 of Symbiodinium sp. CCMP2592. Taxonomy (NCBI): domain Eukaryota; class Dinophyceae; order Suessiales; family Symbiodiniaceae; genus Symbiodinium; species Symbiodinium sp. CCMP2592. Next base: position 723,532 of record CAJNDT010003323.1, on the reverse strand, counting down.
GGTCTATACGTGTGCGCATTCATGGTCTTCGTCTTTACATCTCGCTGTCTATCAGTCCGTGATGTTCTAACATGCAGAAATCACTACCCCAATCGCTACAAACCTCTGGTACTGTGAGCGGAGGCACCACTGGTGGCCGGCTCCATGCAGTCGGACAAGCTTGACAGTCGCATCGTCTTGGCAGCCCTCGTACCTTAGCTTCGTGCGCCGCGGGCATTCTGTGCCGTTCTGTGGGTGGTGTAGAGGTGACTCGGTCACTTCGACCGCATTGCCGCCACGCCGCGAAGCCACGGCGAAACCTCGCAAACATGAAGTCCATTTTCGGGTGCTGGGAGAAGATGCCAACGCTCCCCTACCAGCCTTGATGCTCTCTGAAGCTTGGAGGCCAGTCTGCAAGACCTGAGCGGAGAGCGGCTGAAGGAGGATGAATGAGGGGAGCCCTTTGGCTGAGCAGGTTACGTAGCGAAGCTGACAGCAGATCATCACCGCAACGCGCTCAAGATGTTGGCAGCTTTGCTGATGGGCGTTCTGCTGTTGCTCACGAAACATTTCGAAAGAGATGGAGCCTTTGAGAGTTGTGAACTGGCTCTTTCAGAAGCACATATGGCCTCCCAGCTGGACCTCTTTGTGCCTTGACTCGACATCTTCTGACAAGGTGCTGCAGCGATTGAACTTGGCCCATCTTTGCAGGGATGCAGGAACCGAGGAATGCCAGTAGCCCAGGCCATGCCCTGCGGAGGAGGCAAACAACTTTCGCACGAGCATCCTGTTCTTTCAACCAGAAACCAAGGTTGCAACACATTCCTCGTCTTCACGGATCGCTTCCAGGGGGGGGGGCACCTGTCTCCTCTCTCTGTAGCTCAACATTAACCCTGGCTGGCGAGTGCGAAAGGTGATACAGCGATACATATTTAGTCTTCAGGCCTAGGGCAAGCTGCACTCGGAGAGCGACGATGAGCGCACTGTCAGCTGTCGAACTGAAGCTCACAAGCACTTCAGCGGGCAGCAAGGAAAACGGCTGAAAGAAGCACTGAGTCCGAAGCGAAATTAAGAGAAGCCAAAGCCAAAGCCGAGAGAAGAGATAAGTGCAAGAAGTTCTCTTCCGCCTCCCCAGGGATTGACTGGATCGGCATCCCCATGAAAGGCCTGAGATTCTTCACACACAGGTGGACCAGCCAGACAGACCCGAGAGGAACACAGCCAGCCAGCCAGGCAGGCAGACAGACAAACAGTCAGACGGGGCGGCATACCGCAACCGATCACTCGGCCAATCCTTTGCGCGCTCGCAGTGGACACAAGCAGCCCAGCGTTCAGGCTCTCTATGGCAGATTCTGATAGCACCTCCACCGCCTTATCGCCTGGATCTGGCTGGGCTCAACGCAATGCACTTGGGGTTTCCAGTGCTGTACGACCATATCGGTTTCAGTGCACACCATCCAACTGCGTTCCGATATGCACACAAAGTCAATGAATCACAAGACCACTCGGCCAATCCGTTGTGCACTCGGCCGAGCAAAGAACCATCGTGAGTGACAGATCCGGCCGGTAGGGACGGTGTCATGTAACAACGACAGGCAGGGAGAGAGGGAAAGGGAGGAGACACGGACACATGGATGGATGGATGGATGGATGGATGGATGGAATTCAGGGAGGGAGGGATGGATGGATGGATGTTTGCGTGTGCGTATGCGGAGATACACAAACAAATACATAGGCAAGTTTGCTTAGCATTAGCGCTCCAGCAACTCAGGCGAGGTTTGAGATACATAGGCAGGTAGACAGATAAGCAAATGGGTAGATAGATAATTCAATATTTCAATGAATCGATAGAGCGATAGATCAATGGACCTGAAGATCTGTAGATCGATACATAGACAGATAGCTAAACAGATAGATAGACGGAAACAAAGGTAGATAGATAGAGAGGCCGAAAGACCGAAACACGGACAGACAGCCAGACAGACAGTTAGACAGAAAGAGTACATGGCGCATTAACTTATCATGTCGCTTGAACTTGCACGGCCTACTTAGCCTACTTTCAGGCTCAGCCGGGCAACTTGAGGATTCACATACCTTGGCGGCACCTTTTAGCCTAAAATTCTCGAAAGGTTTCCTCCAAGCGAGACGCTTCACACGACCCTCTAAGCCAATTCAAGCCATTCAACTTCCTCTCCGAATGCACGGCTGTACCAGATCGCATCCAGGCAACTAGAATGGGAATGGCTCTGCCTCGAAGGGGTCACAAGAGAGGCTAAGCCAGGGGGCACTTGGGGTCGCTGGGGAAACGACAAGCGGATCAGTTGCTGACAAGGCACTTGCGTTGTTCGGGCTGGGGTACCGGAGTCCTGGCAACCAGGTGAGCATCGACCGTTGTGTGATCATGCCGCCCTTCGCCAATTTCGGAAGACTTTGAGATCCTGATATGGGCGCAACTGATGCAATGAGACCCGGCCTCACACATGCAACCAGGACAAGAATGCAGAGAGATGAAGAAAGAGCAAAGCAGCAAAGTGCTAAGCCAAGTGCAGTTCCGATGCCAACCGTATGCCTCACGAAGTGTGGCGAAGCAAACCGCAGTCTCGACCCGCTGGATGCCTGACCCCTACCGTGAAAGCCCTTCTGATGAGGCCAGGAGACAGAAACGGGCTCCGTTGGAGTAGCCAGTACAGTGGATGCGCTGAACATCAATGCATGGCAGCCGCATGACCTTGCGCAACAAAGTCAGGCTAAGATAGGACAGGATAATCAGAAGGGCAAGACGAGACGGGTGGAATGAACAAGAAGATACCTGCCTCAAGAACCTTAACGCCCCGAAAGACACCAGAGCCCCAGACATGTTTGGGTCACTCCCAGTGAAGCTCCCCAAAACGTAGGCCTGGTGTGCCTGTCTCGGGTGACGGGCCTGTTCCAACACAGCTCGAGTCAACTCCACGTCGTGGACCCCCTGCCGTGAGTCATCATGCGTGCATGTTCCTGCTTCTGCTTGCTTGCTGCTGTCTTTTCGTACAAAGTGAAGGTCTCTCTCCGGTTCTTGCTGTCGCTCTATCTCGCTCAGCATGGGAGAGGGGACATTGGTGCCGGAACATCCGGATCATCGTTGGCGAAACGGATTGAAGTGATCCCCTTTCAATGCAAAGCCAACCTCCAAGCCTTTGTTTCGGGAGAGCACACTTCTGCAATCTTCCCCGTTGGCTCTCTGCCCTGCTCTTCTCCATTTTCTGGCTCCATCATGTATGTCTCGTCGTTGCCGGTGACATGTACAAGGATGCCAAGTCCACAGTCCCCGCGATCATACCGTCAAGCAGCGACTCACCACGGACAAAATCGAGAAGCCTGAAACAGCCTGAAACGAATTTGCGTGGCTCCATTTCGGCCGGGCACTCGGCCTGTTCGAACAACTTCAATCTCGTATTGTCCTTTTCTCGTCTTGCTTTCTTCGCATTATGATGACTCTACAGCAACTAGGGTCCTCGTGGCTCGGTCTTTAAGATTCTCTCCGGACAGGAACACCAACAACCCCAAAGGAATAAGCATCTATCGTCTATCGCTTCCAGGCCAGGCCGAAGAGGCTCCAGAGTCACCCTGGACCGCTGGCCTCTCGATCCTCCCGCTGACTGTGCAAACCCACCTGGACAAAGCTTGGCTTGTTGTCCTGGACCAGCAAAGCACCCATGCAGCCAAGCCACATTGAACTGCGACCTCAGGCATGAACTACAACGACATCCCAACCATAATGCACGGGCCGTTTCTGATGAGCTCTGTGCTGCCCATAGAAGTCGGAGTTCGGCAAGGCCTGTGCATGAAGGCGCCGTGTGGTCAGAATCCGTCGCGTAACCCCCAAACATGCGCAAATTAGTCGGTCTGAGGACGAGCCTGCGGAACCACAAGCGCAATATGATTTGCCCGGGAGAAGTCATCCAGGCCTGGAACACCGGTGAGGCAAATAACATCTCGCATCTCTCGCACACCGACAACAATTGGACATAATTCATTGGACCCTCCTGGGACCGGATGACTCCAATGAACAACGCACGACTCTATCAGTCCGCCCTCAACTTGGCTCAAACGCGGGCGCCGGCCTGAGTAACGCAGGAAATCCTTGGAGAAATCCGAGAGAGCAAGAGCGGGTCATCTCACGTCACGAAATCCGACCATAGCGCTTCGATGCGAGGCGGGGGGAATCTCTGCTTGCAGTCAAAGGCTCCGCAGCCTGGCCGTCGGTGCCATGAAAGACCAGCCACAGTGGGAGCTTCCCGGCAAACACGGCCGAAGGAAGGGATAAAAGCGCACCTGACACATGCTACATGGGATCTTATCATACCAGCTGGCGTCAAATCGGGTCAGAGTCAAGCCGCTTCGGGTGGTCCCACCAACCTCCACCTCCACCTTGGTTTCCTCAAGACCCATCTGGCAGTTCTCCTCACTGACCTGACGAAGGTGCGCTGCGGAGGCACTCAACAGCATGCGATGTGCCCTGCAATCCCGTGTCTCCAAAAGGCTGAGGGACCAAAAGGTTTGCGAATGAAGCCACCTGCGAGGCTGGCTTCGCCGAAGGCTTCACCTTGGCTGAGACAGGCGAAGCCTTTCTCTTGATGCAACAGCCTGCCGAGCGAATCACTGTTTTGGCCGTAGTTGCTCCGGATCCGATCGATGATGCCACTCTTGTCGTTGACAATGTCGTAGTTGAAAGCGTCGTAGTTGAAAGCGTCGTAGTTGAAAATGTAGTTGACAATGTCGTCGTAGATAAAGTTGTTGATACAGTCGTCGTCGATACCGTAGATGTGGTGGTTGCTGTCGTAGTGCTAAGTGTCATGGTTGTGGTTGTTCGCGAGCGGGTGTCTGACGTTGATGTTGTGGTCATTGAGCGGGTGTCTGACGTCGATGTTACGGTCACTGAGCCGGTGTCCGTTGTCGACGTTGCGGTCACTGAGTGGGTTTTCGATGTCGACGTGACGGTCACTGAACCGGTCTTTGATGTTGATGTGGCAGTCGTTGAGAAGGTGTGTGATGTCGACGTCGCGGTCATCTGTGCTGTCGCTATGACTATGAGGCAGCGATTCACACACCAAGCTTCTAGTCACCTCCCCGAGTGCTAGAACCGAAACAGGACACGGTTGCAATTGCGCAGCCCTCACACAGAAGGAAACCCTCTCTGGGAAGCGAAGCACTACGGCACTACGGCTGCTGCGAACGAGTCACGGTCGTGGTCAGCGTCGTCACCTAAAGCCACTCTGAACTCATCACGTGGTCTCCACAAGGTGTGCGTGCCCGGGCAGTGTGTCAAGGTTCAAGGTTGCTTCCTAAGCACTGTGGTCGTGGTAATGGTTGTGCTCGTCGCGGTACGTGTTGCGGTCACCTGAGCCGTCACTCCAATACAAGCCGTTATAACCGCAATAGGCGGGGAGTGATTTCTGCAGTCTCAGCACTGTAGTTCTGGTGGCCGTGGTCGTCTCTGTGACTGAAGAAACCTCAAGAAGTAATGATCAGAAGTTTAGGTGGGCAAGCTTCCCTGACATGTGCTTCAAATGTCTTTCTGCAGCTGTGCAGCTGTAACCGTGGTTGTCGTCACTGTCGTAGTCGTAACAGTTGTAACGGAAGTGGAGGTGATGGTTGTGATTGTAGTGCTTGTGAGCGTAGTCGGCGTCGTTGTCGGCGGCAAAGTCGAAGTGATGGTGATGGTCGTAACCGTGGTGTCAGGCATGTAGTGCAGAAAGGTTTCCTGTCGCTGTACACACAGTAGGGGCGTGAAAACTTAGAGAGTGATGACTTCTTGCAGTGGCACACCTCCTCAGTCGTCGTAGCTGGTGCCCATGTTGTGGCCGGTGCCTGTGTTGTGGCTGGTGCCCATGTTGTAGCTGGTGCCCAGGTTGCACGTGTGGTTTCCTGAAACAAGCAAGATATCCGGGCAGCAAAGGCTCCACAAACAGAACTGCATGTACCTTCTTCTAGGCTCACGTACTATGTGAGAATGGGCTGTCTTGGTCTTCCCAGTTCCGTTTAAAGAGCGGCGTAGATCCACGGATTGAACTACCAGTACTAGCAGCCAACACCCGCGGTGTGACATATCTTTACTGCTCAACGAGCCTCGCGTTCTCGGCTTTGCCATTGGACCTCACAAAAGCGGGTACGCTGAATTTCACAGAGCCCGATCTTCGATTACATCGAACTGCATCTCTTTCAAGCAGCAGTAGTCTCCACAGCGCTTGCTCCCGCATTGTGACAGCTGTCGTAGTCCGAACAGCCTCATGCTCATTGCAGAAGCCGGCGATGCTGCAACACTACTGAGACTAAAAGCTTTGGGCCGACTTGATGATTAAGCTTTGCGCAATCACCCATCTGCCGACACCAGCCTCAGCAAGGCGATTTCTTCGGAAGCGAAAGGCGAGATCTGTCGATTCTTGCGAAGCATGGACGCATGAACAGTTGCTGTGCAAGCTGCTGATGCATTGGCAGTTAGCACCAGGCCTCAATTCGGCTAAGGTATCTTCCCTATCTCTGTGGGCACATTTAAAGCCTGCGGCTTGCATTCGCCGCATGCCCACCCCAAAACGTGCATGCATGTCTTTCCACGAACGCTCAGAGCAAGTTCCGCACCCACGTGAATTCGCAACTCGTTCTGTGATTTAAGTGCACCAAGGGTCTGGAGCACGTCGCAGCGCCCTTCGCAGCTGTCCGAAAATCCAGCAGTCACACCGCGGAACACCTCAGAAACAGGATCATCAAGTTCGAGCAGGTGCTTCCAGTCAGCGCAGCTGGTTGAGAGGGTCGTGGGCTCACATGCAACAGCGGGCACATTCAGGCTCAGCAAGACCAGCAGCTCGCACCAGGGCCGGATGTCCACCTGGACACTAGGTTTGGGGCTTCGGGGTTTCAGGGTTTGCCATTTGCGGAGATGCGTAGGCCGACGAGCACCTTCACACCTAAATGTTTAGGATTTTGGAGACGTCGGGTTCTTGCTATCTGATCACGAAGGGGTTGATCTAAAGGCGTCTTTGATTCTCAACAGGCGCAGGTGTTTCATGGTACAGGTGGGGCTCCTTGCGGTCCTATGAGACTGTGAGACAGACTGCCGCTGGAAGCAAGGCCATGGCAGCCGAGCCGCTGCCCTCATGCACTCATGTGGCGGAAACGGTGGGCTGCTGGAGGCATTGCGCCGTTTGCCACCTCGGTTCCTGAGACAAGCGACTGTGCCACGAACACTTCTTGAAGAAGATCCCAACTGCTCAACATAATTGACAAGCTCTTAAGATTCTCATGATCGTGCGCATGATTCGAAGCCTAGGAGCTAGAAAGCGCCAAGCCCTGCGTTCTGCAGTCTGCGGCATGGAATCGGCGGCGGGGAGGCAAGCCGTTCGGTCAGGGCCAGAATTTCGCCGCAGCACGTACGCCAAAGATCTACGGACATGTGACATGTGTGGAATGCGCAGCGTGACCGCGTAAAGAACACCGCAGTGGCATCGAGATGCATCGATGCTTGGTTGCAGGTTCTCTTAGCCGGACTTGGGCTTCCGCTCGGCGATTCGATCGTCAAGGACCTGACTTCCAGTTCTGCGTATTTGGTTCCGCGCGGCCCCCGGGGCCATGTCTACAGTCCCATGACTTGCTGATGCTGGACCAAATGGAGCACACACTTGGCACATGACTTCAAGCCGCTCCTCACGCTGTGAACCTCCTACAAGCTCTCCAATTCCTCGAATCCAGGGATCAGGGAAGTGGGCGCTTGCGCCATGAAGATCCATGACTTGCAGTATCCTGGGCACAGAAGGTCCATGGCAGCCACCGTCTTGCCGTCCTCGTTGAGCCTCATGTAGAAAGCCTTGCAGTCCTCGGAAAGCAGAAGGGACGCAGACTCAGTCCGAGACGTGTGAGCTCGACTCTGGGCGCTCCTTGGGATAGTTGTAGACGATGCAGGGACCTTTGCACACCACATCGGTGAGGAACTTCCTCAGTGGCCGCGGCCAACGAGCGACATTTTGTTGTGCCGTCTTAGACATTCTTAGGCGACACGCGTCAAGTTCATTTCTAGGCTTGGAGCTCGTGTTCTGTTTGAAGCTCCTTGCCCCATTCGACTTCAAACTCGAACTTCACGTCCCCGGCTTTGATGTGCTTCTGCAGGACCTGCGCCGCGCCGCGCTTCGCAACTTCTAGGAATCTCCACAAAGCCTGGCAAACCTCACCGGCACGGCCGTGAAATACGTTGAAGTACTGAAGCCCCAACGCCAGAGTCCCGCAGCAGACACCCGCATGAAGGCACAGACGACCATGAAGACGGACAGACAGAAAGGCAACGATCGGATGGCACGGCACACATTCAGACAGCTATTAGACAGAGACTGGCCGACTGCCTCCACTGCCTCCGTGTAGCTCATGCGGGCGAAGGGCTTGGAAGCAATCAGCTCCAGCCTCTCCTGGCGACTAAGTATGTTTGTCAGTCTGCACTACCTGTCAACATGCACTACAGTCTCCAGCGACCACCTTGAAACTACGGCGAGGAGGTTGCATGTCAGGTGGAGACTGACTACCATGTTTCCCTCCCATGAGAGAAGGTGAAGTACCGTGTTCTGCACCCCTGCCTGGATCTCCTTGTCCTTAATAAACGCAACACGCAAAGGAAGTTCAAGAGGCCATTGCAAGAGCCTGAAAATGAGGCACAGCACGTATCTCTGTCCAGCCGAGAGTCTACCCGCAGGTTGAAAAAGTTGACATCAGACTTGCAGGACTCCAGGACATTGGACACACAGAACCTTGTGAAGAGAAGCTGCAAAGGATGTATCGAGAGGAGCGCAAAAGGGCCTGATGAAAGCTTCCGCGCAGTCCATGTCGTCCTCCAAGTTGGCGAAGGCAATCTCTGGCTCGATCCTCAGGCTCTGGTAACAGATGCCGTTTGGATTTGGCAGGGCTAAAAGTGAGCGCATGGCATCCAGAACTCGGCCAGATGCCTAGTAGTGCCTCCAGTGTGCATTTCTTGACGCTCACACTTGGATACCAGTGCACATTGCTGTGGCGTGGCTTGAGCATCATGGTGCGCCCACGTCTGAGGATAATGCTGGAATTCTCAGCACGGAAAGTAGGGCCAAAGGTGTAAACCTTGAGGCTTTGGAAATCATGACTTTTGTCCACATTGCTTACTGGCCGTTGCAGTTTCAGGCAGCTGCATCACCCAGCCCGCAGCAGAAGTTTTCCACTGCCAACTGCCCGCTGACCTTAGCCGCTCTATGCGGCTATGCACTGCCGGCAGCAGGCTGCCCAAGCCCTCCACCGTAAGATATGCCGCTCGACCAAAGAACTCCTCGCTGTCCGTTGCGGCCTTGCTTTCGATCGCCTCCTCTCCCTGGGCTGATACACTCTGCCACTGGCCGTGACAATTGGTCACTTCTGGCAAAATGCCGCCTTCTCAGCACTGATGCGGAACATCTCACCAGCTCCCTCGCAATCTGCCGTGGTGATAATGGGGGTGTGCCTGACGTCCCCGTGCACATCCGAAATGAAGTAGAGCTTGAGCGTTCAAGGCCGTGACACATACAAGAACCCTCGGTCTTGGAAGAAGCGGTGGGTACCTGCGCAACTAGCAACGACCGTGTCTGCCGGAGATGCGAAGCTAGTCCAGACTGTACCGTGGTCAGGGATAGGGTCACTCATTGCTAAGTTGTTCCGAACGCGGCTGACTGCACCAATGAGGTTTGACCTGCCATCAAAGATGCTTCGACAGCGAAGGTGGCTCGCTTCCGATTTGCGCACCCAGACAAGGATTTGCACGATTGTGCAAGGGGCCTACACACCTGAACGGCTACCTTGCTGAGGTGACCTTTTCTGTGCAAGGCGCGCTGCTTTGCCGCGTCTTGCTCCAGTCATGACCGCGACCGTTGCCACAACTTAGGTGCCCGACAGAGGAAGCCGTGCTCCTGCTGTGGTCTTGCCCGTCTTGCAACCAGGGTGCGCTGGAGAACATGTCCTCGTTCGCGTGCTGCGGTGGTCTCTCGTGCTGATGCACGGTTCCGTCAGAGGTTGGCTGCCTCAAAGACTAGCGGCTGCGGGAACTCCGCTCATTGCAGGTGCATGGGCATCAAATGCTTCGGCCGAAGCGCGCAACACTCGCCACTTCGACTATGTAAATCATCACCTCCTCCACACCAGCACGGTTCATGCCTCAGCGGGGCTAGCTGATAGGCGAAGGACGGGAGCAAGGACGAATGGGATGACCTTGATCCTGCCAGTAAGAATCCAAGTAAGAACACGAAATTCCGATGGAGCTGAAGTGACTGGGCGGGATGATGAGCTCCCGTCGCCCTCCTGGAGGAGAAGTTGTCCGACACTTTATGCAGACTGTCTCGGAACGGGCACGAGTATGCCATCCTGAGCGCATGCCCAGCACCCCTTCGCCGAGTGCAGGAAATTCGGGTGAGTTCCCGGCCTGCGTCCGGGCAATGACACCGATGGAAGGCGCGTTTATGTCAGAAGGACACATGGCGCAAGGCATGCCTCAATGCACAGTGGACTCGGCCCGGCATTGTAGGAGGACTCAATCACCTTTCCGTTGAGCCACTTTCCTCAATCACACACTCTCAACATGTCGGCCGCAGAACTTCAAGGGAAGAAACTCCGGTGCGAAAACAAGTCGCCTTCAAAGTGGATGCAAACGAGCCAGCCCTTCCTTAGAGAACGGCTGCTCCGGGCAGAGGAAGGGTTCTCCTGTGGGCTGCCCTGGGCTTCCGGCTCGGCGACCTCCTCCCCGGACCCGATCTTCAGGTCGCAGCATCTCATGCCACCCGGCGCCTCGAGCTGGGCACAGCGCAGCGTCAAGCGAGCGCTTTCGCTTTCTTGCAAGAACGCGCCTGGAAGTAATTCGTCGATGCCGCCCGCTTCGATTCCAGGTATTTCTCCTGAGCTCCACTCACTCGCACGCTAGCTTATCTTAGCAGCGAACCTTGGCATCGAAGGTTCAAGAACCCCTGTATTGAACAACCATGAAGACTCGAGCTTTCGTGCCAAATGCCAGCCCGCCGCAATGCAGGTAGCTACGTGTAAGTACGTAAAGCTTTTCGACCGATGGCCCGGTGGCTGTGCCGGAATTCCATTGACATTGAAGTCGTGTCTTGTTTCGCTCACCGCTCTGACCCTTGTGTCGCAACAAGTCGAATTTCGTGCATACGTCTGCCTCCAGTGTGCCAACAGTACCCAGCTTGGATTCGTGTCTACGTCCAGAACACTTGTCGTGTTTGCTCCTGGGAAACCAAGAGCCGAGAAAAAGCATTGCCAATCGACTTGGTCAGTTCAGTGATGAGTAGTAACGGACAGCGTTCAAAAAAAAACTGTCAAATAACATCAAAAGAAGGGCACCTCGGACCCCCATGGCCTGATGTAGCAGTTCACGCGCAAGGCAACACCCGAAACACGGAACCGGATAGGCAAAGCAGTGCACCTGTCTGTCGAAGAGGTTTCTGCGTCATGCCCCACACCCCGTGCATACCATGCCGTCCAGCGAAATCTTGTAACGTCGAACCAGCAGCGGTAGGCAAGGTTGAACACAACACTGCGCCGTTCGATTGAAGGCGCCTGTGATACTGCCGGCAAACTCCATCCAGATCCATTTGCAGCTGAATCAAGACTCATTCCTCTTCGTCTCGTGGGCCCTATCTTCTGGCCTTTTGGGAGCTTGCCTTGGCTGAGGCTCTTCAGTATTTCGCTCCTTTCTTGATGCCTTGGTCTACCCCTGAGGAACGACGTCCATGTTCGAACTCTCGCAACTCGGACAATGCAGGCGAGGTTGGTCCGGTTGGAAGGGCACCTCATTGGCTAGCAGACGACGTCCACATTTAGGGCCCTTCTTACATGCTGCATTACCCGAAGCTTTCGCCACTGACTAAATAACAATGATCAGTGGATGTGTCTAGGCGACCAACAGCCTGCCAAGTGTCCTTTGACACCAGCTCAAAACGCTTGTCGCTCGCTTCACACCTGGCATACCTGGCGGTCCCAGAAACCCAATGACGGCGCAGATGGTCCGCCTGAGATGTGCCGCACAGCATGTCCAAAAGTACTTGGGACCTCCAGGGATCGATGAATTCCCTATAGATGCGTCACACGCGGCCAGGGCGCCAAAAGGACCCCTGTTGCTAGGCCGCTAGCGCTGAAGGCAGCCCGCCGGGCCATGGCCATGGCCCCCAGCGAAGAAGCGCGCTTTCAGAGCCCAGGGCGGTTCTGGCCAGGGCTTGGAGCCCACGGGGAGCTCTGAGCTTCTTGGGGAGGCGAGGCTCGCCTAGAGCCAGGGGCCAACAGCTGACTCAGGTTGTCACCGAGGGCAGGGTAGTTGCGTCGATTCGTGCCGTGGCGAGATGGTGGCGAGATGGGGTTCTGCCATAACGTGGGCTTTTGTGCAGAGACCTTCATGCTCCCACGGTGCGTGCACAATGGGACTCGCAAGGCCAGAGAGCAAGGAGGGCCGGGTGTCAAAAGATGACAAGAAGTGCAGCACAGAGGGCCTAGGCCGCAGGTGGGCAATTTCTCGGAGAAACTCAATGCTGTGCTTCCTGGCCAGAACAGCGCGAAGTCACGAAGGGCTCTGGCTCTGACCGCATTGAGGCAGTGGCTTTTTTGCCAGCGGATAGGCCTGGAAGCTGAAGGACGTTTGGGAAGCCGAGTTTGGGGCCCAGCCCCGCCTTGGAGTCCACGGCTCCGAGAACTTCGATCTGGGGGCACAGGCACGGATGTCTCGCACAAGCTGAAGCAAAAGACCTCCGGTCTGAGTTCCTGACACTGTGCTCCGCCTTAGAGAGCACACGGCTTGCACGGCCACAGAAAGGCGACGCCGCATTGTATCAAGCGCCTAGCTGTGCTGCAGGAGATTTCGACCTCCTGGCCTTTGGCAGGAGACTCGACGACCTCGTCCAGAAGTCGAGCCCGAAGCGACGAAGCTTTCGAAGCGAGGATTGTCCGCCTCGCCCTCCACTCGCACGGAGGCGCCAGTGCCCTGGCTGCAAACCTGGCCGGATACTCCACACAGGTTCTGAGAAAATGCATTCATTATTCGATTGCATCGCAGACACAACAAACAGTACAACATGTGACAAGATTGTTTTACGGACTCGGTCAGGAGGTTGCAGGATCGACCTGCCTCCTCGAAGCCCTTGGCCTCTGCAAGGGCCTCAACGTGCTTCAGCAAGGCAAGGGCAGGGCATTTCACTGATGTTGTTTGTCGAGGCAGAAACCAAAAGGCGGCTCGTGCTCGTGTTGACTTTTGCTTTCGCTCATAAGTTTCTTGATCCGACGTTGTGAAACTTCGCCTCGTAAGGTAGCACCAGGACTGGTTGGAAAATGAGGGCCATGGTGATCCCGTGAAGCTGAAGAACTTGGCCACAGGGTCAGAAACGATGGTATGCGTGCAGGTTCATCTCTGGCGAATGGGGACGTGCTGCATGAACAAGGCCTGGAACACGGCCCCCAAGCAGAAAGCAGCCTGACCTCAGAGCCGTGCTACTGGTATCGATACGGTATCAATGAGTACAGATCCTGCTTCCCTCAGTCGCCAATAAGCCTCCAACGCAACGGTGCAAAACGGCACTGTCATTGGAGGCAGCTTAGCACTTCCGAGTACTTCCTTGAAGCCAATCGTGGCCAGGGTGGATGCCATTGCACCTCAAAGGCACGCGCGCACACAAGCGCAAGCTCATGCTGCACGCTGTGTCCGAACTTGATCTGATGACACCTGTAGAATGTTTGGCCTGGAAGACTGGCCTGCATGCTAGCTTGAGTCCTTCCCCACCCATGCCTCCGCAGGCAAGCATGCCAAAGGAGACACCTAGCGGCACGAAAAAAATCCTTGGATCCGACAGAAACAGACAAGCAGACAAATGCTCAGATCTGACTGCAGAACCCACACGGGCATGCCTAAAAACTGAACACTTCTCGGGGCGATGGCCTGCAAATGCTCTCACCGACCGATCGGCATTGCACAATAGCAAGTAAATCACGTGAGCTGCTGAACCATATTGAAAGCCTGTCTTTCAGGGCAGCCCTGTAGCAGACGTGCCCGGACCCCAGAAGTCGCAGAACAAAAGCCGCGGCTCGACACCGCCAGGGCGGCCAAAGCCGAGTTGTAGCCCCAGAGCCCGTCCATCACCTTCGCAGCCCGCTCTCCAAAAACGTCCTAAAAACGCACACACAGAAAGAAAGAGAGCCAGAGCGAGAGCCAGAGCCAGAGCGAGAGCGAGAGAGAGAGAAAGAGAGAGAGAGAAAGAGAGAGCGGGAGAGATTGATTGACACCAGGCAGGCGGCGAGGGGCGAGGCAGGGACGGAGTGGCCGTGACTTGCTCTTGCTGCGAGTGAGACGCAGAGGGAGAGGAGAGAAGTAAAACGATGGAGCGAGAGAGGAGAGACAAATAGAGAGAGATAGAGAGACCGTCATCAATGCACAAGCAGTGACGGGCCAGGGCACCTCATCGACATCCTGCCGCAAAAGCACTGCCGTGAGGCTGCCCACGAAAGATCCGGCGAAAGTCACTGCAGCAGCTGCCGGGCTATAACAGAAAATCCTTGGAGTCCATGCAGGCACGAAGCTTTGCACGGGGCCTGGGTTGCAGTCGAGCAGCCCTGCAAGCAGCATCAGTCCTGCTGACAGAGTCCAAGCACGACAAGGGCTCAAAGCGCTCAAAGCGAAAGCGATCCGCGATCAGCGCCTGTGCCGGCATGATTGACGACAAAGATCTGCGACACTCCGTGGAGAGAGGCCTCGATCATATCCGGAATGGCTCCTGCCCGAAAGGCCGGGCGGCGGCTGGCGTAGGCTACCAGTAGCGGCAGATCCCAGAATCGGTCGTGTCGAGTCCTGAACGCCACAGGAATCCCAGAACAGATCCACCTGAGTCGCAACGATCCGGCAGTGCGTTCACGGAGCTCTGGAGGACCGGTCGCGTGCCGAGGCGCCCTGCTGGCTCTGCTCCGAATCGGAGGGTTTCTGCTTCTTCTGCGGCGGAGGCAGCGCCAAGGTAAAGCCGGCAAGGATCTGAGCTGCTCTCCGAGTGGAGGCAACCGATTCGGTCACGAAAGCACTGGCGCAAAGTGCAAACGCCCCTCTGTGAATGTGGTCAGGCCCATCCAAAACAGGCAAACACAGAAACAAGATGAAACAAGAGCCGTTCACACTTCAGAAACAAACGCATATGGCATTCCACAGCAGTCCCTCCGCTAGCTGCCGGGTTGGCCCAGGTCTGTGGAACACCGAGCACCCAGCCGCCAAGACGACTGCATTGAAGGCAATGGTGTACTGGGGTACCGGGAGCAGAGGGCCAAGCTTCCTCGGCTAGCGCTTCAAGCGTTTACACGACGGTGTAACTTAACAAACACGGTTTGCCAACCCTGCGAATCGATGCCGTGAAGTGAGCAACCCTTCTTGTTATCCGAACTCCACCGAAACTCTTGCCGTGTCGACATTTTCAGGCAGATGTTGTACCGCGATTTTGCCTGTCGTTGCAGTTCGTCCGAGCAGCGCTGCGAGCGGCACCGTTGCTGCAGCCCCTGTGGCGGTGAGCGCCGCCATCGCCAGGGAGGTGGCGAGCTGAGGCGTGCACCTCCAGGAGACAGGCGTTGGGGACTCGGGACTGCCGGCAGCCGACGCAGAATTCTTGGGAGCTTCCAGCTTCATGAGGGCTGCTTCTTTTTGACACTCCGGCACCCGATGCTTGCGGCCAGCGCAGTCCACAGAGGAACACCGGGCTGGAAGACAGACAGCGCGCACCCGACCAGTGCGCCATTGTATCCTGAGCAGTCAACGCATACTCCCGCAGCCATGGGGCCCCCCGTCAATGCGGCCCAAGGATCCCATCAGGCCATCAGAAATAGCCTCAGCACACTTTACGCCGAACTCCGCTGAACGCAACCAAGCACTTCACCAAGCTAACATCGTGATTTAGTTGTCTCGTGCGAAAAACTGCTAGATGATCAGAGTCATATCAACAAGAAGGGAAAGGAAAGCTTCGAGCGAGTCAGCGTATTGCGCTCGTTTCCCGACGGAGTCCCGCAGGGCTCTCTGGAGCCCAGGCTTCCCCCCTCATCCCGCCGCTCCACGGTTAGATTCGGTCGGTGCTCAAAAAATGCAAAAGGCGGTCCGGCATTGACCCAAACCGTCACATCTGGAAGCGAATGAAACATAAGGACGGTTTGCACCACTCGAAGCGAGAACGTCGACGCAGTCGAGATGGGAAGCCGAACGGTGCCTGATGGGAACAAAATCCGACTGATCAGACATCTGCTTTAGCACAAGCCATCGTAAAGTAAAGGTCTCTAGGTCCGAGAATAACCTCGTCTTTCATAGGCTCTGCTCAAAGCAACTCGCGTTTAACATCCCTTCACCAAGGCCACTTTAGCAAGCAGCAAGAGGGCCCATGAAGGCCCTCGGACCCGCCAAAGGAAACCGATGGAAGAGGCTTCAGGGTGTCCGGCAAGAGCCAGCAACGAGACAGCCGAAGTGACGGTGGCGAGCTGGCGCGGCGAGCTGGCGTGGCGCTCGCCGCCGTGAGTCGGAGGAAGGCTGTGCCATGTCAAACTATGTCAAACTTCATGATACACTGAACAGCGATTCCTCGTTACAACCGAGCGCAACCGAGTTGGCGACCTGCGGGTCCAGTGAGGCGGCACGCGCTGTGAGGGTGGCAGAGGTGACTCCCGCGAGTGCCAGGACGCCCAACCTCAAAAGCGGTCGGACGTGCGCACGTGCGCCACGCGGCCAAAGGGCTGCTCGTGGCTTCAGCCAGGGAGCTGCGCATCACCGATCAGCAAAGCACCGACCTAAAGGGCGTTGAGGCCTCTCTCTTCTCCCGCTCTACAAGTAGCCGTGCCGTGCTTCCGAGCCGCGAGGAAGCCGCCGGAGAGCGCGCTGTTGCCTCGGCCATGAAACTCAGCTAGACATTCCTGGAAGCGGCGCATTGCTTGCCACGACAAAGCATCGGCACTTTGCGTGACCTCTTCAGTGCCAGGTGGCAGAAGACCACCTGACCCATGCCTCTGAGAACTTCCATGAAGAACCTCACAGAGCTTCTGCATTGCAGCATACATCATCGTCACTCGCCAAGCAGCGGGTGTACAGGAGGAGGCCCTGGTTGCCCGGAGCTTGGTCTTGTGTCTTCTGGCATTTCGGGCCCGGCGGGCCCGGCGGGTGTTGCGCTGAAAGCCCTCCGAGCAGCCATGGTGGAGGGCCATGCCTGCAGCTCTCTAATTCTGCACGGCCCACAGCAAAGCGAAGAGTTCTATGCTTTGGGAAGTGCTCCCTTGCCTCTTTGGGCGTGATTCGGAAAGCTTCCTTACGACATCTGCCCTCCGTCAACGTACCCGGCAGTCTCCTGAACATTGCGTGGGGGCAACATGACCTGCGGGCTCAAGCGCGACTAGAGCTGATCAGCTCCTGACGGGCTGGCAGCGATGGACCCACTGTGCCTTAAGGGTGTCGTGCAAAAAGATAGGCACGACATGAAGCACACCCGTTGCCAAGGAGCACATCGCGACGCCCACGCCATTTCAGGCAAGGAAGCTGCCACGCGGATTTTGCACAATACGACGCTGATTGGTGAGGATGAAGTAGAAAGTCGTGTCATGAGCTTGTCGAGACGAGTTGTTCGTAGTTGCTCCAACATGTGAGTCACGAGTCAAGGGCTCAGCCCGACAATACAAGTGCTGACTGGTTCGGACGGCCACATCCACCAGCTGAAACAAAAAAGAGCAAACAAGCTTGGTCTTGGGACAGCACGACGATCTGCAGCTCCTGTCTCGTCAAAGGGACATCGCGGCAATGCTGCCATGTTCGATGTCAGCGAAAGCCGAAGCAACAGGCGGTGCTACTCAAAATCCTGGACTGTCGATCCATCGTTCACCTGCGCAAGCGGGGCAGTGTCTGCTGGTATCCCATAACTGCCTAGCGACTGGCCCACTTCCACGCGACGCAGCTGGGCCTTTAGGAATGCCAGCTTCTTCTGAGCTCGGACAGTACGCACCTGGGAGCTGGCCGACGGGCTCACAGCCGGGCAACACGCAGCTCAATGCGACTGAACGCAACTGAACGCTTGGAGGGTCGCCCAGCCACAAACCACCACCTGCAGGCAGAACGGCCCGGGCGGCCCGGCAGCTCTGACGAGGTTCACACTTCCGATCTACACCACTCGAGTTGGCAAAGGCCGAGGGTGGAAGATCCACAAATCTAGGGTTCTGTATGGTTCTGTATGCTCCTCAAAGCTCTGGACCCTTTCTTGCCTTCTGCCCGATCAAGGAGCGCCCGCCGTCCGGTGCCTCACATTTCCCCTAGGCCCCCCAACTGACCCCCCATCTCGACTCGCAAGGCCGAGCCTCGAGAATCTGTCTCACGCGCAGCCGGCCCCCGACTGCTGAATTGAACCTGGGCTTTCAGACGGAGCCACGAAAGGCCTCGGTCTCGGCGACGGGTGCCGACCCCGTGGCGACTTCAGTCTTCTCCGCCTTCCACTCCGAGTCAGTGCAAAGCATCCAGCGACGGCGGCAGAGTCCAGCAGCGGCCTCTTCGCCACCTCGAGCCCTCAGGACCAAGGATGAGCTGCAGCGGCTCTGCAGACTCCGTCTCTGCCTCTGCCTCGCCACAAAAAATTTCACCATAAGGATCTTTCGGAACAACCCCAGGCCAGGCTTTTAAGACCTTCTCAGATGCTAGCCTCCTTGCGCTCGACGAGGATACACCGAGCACGACAAGGCATCCGACAGGTCCGACAGCTTGATCACAAGACAGCCGACCTGGCTCGAGAGATGCAACATCCAGAATTAAGCGGCGCCTGGCACCAATGTCACGACGAGCTACCTATTGGTCGTCTGACAGACAGAGCCGGCACCTGCAAGTGCACACGGGAAAGTCCTAAACTTCCAAAGAACGCCGTGCGTTCGCCGGGCCCCCAGCTACGGCACGGTGTGTCAAGGCTGTTGCAGCATGTGCTGCAGGTCGAGTGGCGGATGCCGCCAACATCACGCCTCAGCTGCTTGACCTTACGATGCTCATGTGCCGGACATCGAAAGACGTGCTGGGAACCCGGCGTAGGAGATGTCCCTACGCCAACCAGCAGAGCCAAAGGCTGCAAATGCAAACAGTCCAAAAAAGTCTAATCCAAGACTGTCTCCCGCACATGTGCCAGAGAACTTGACGTTGATCCCTTTTTCCACGCGCCCGGTGGAGGCTTTCAAGATGGCAATTAGGACTTGAGGAGTTTACGACAGCTCAACAACGCTTAAACGAAAACGTCCTGTTTGACAGCCGTCAATAACGATAGGTCCAGCACTCACATACTCGGGCCCGACCCTTGTCATGCTTACGGCCTACTACACCGTTGTCTAAGCGCATGGAACTTGGCAAGGCGCATGCAATAATTCGTCCGATTCGTGCGAGGGCACCAATATGTATGTACGGCTTCGGTTCGTGTCTTCTACAAACCAGGGACAAAAGGCAGTGTTTTTACATTGAAGATTTTCCAACAAGAACCTAATTTGACAGCCCATGTCTCAGGACTACTTGACTGTAGCTCCTCCCATACTGATCCTTCATGCCATGCATCGACACAAAGCCAGAAAGGTCGAGTCGGTTCCAATGTACACTACACGAATCTCATATCGTAGATCCTCCTATACCAGCCAGGGACTCCTCTTAAACTCCTCAGCCCAAAAACTCCCATCGCGTGCTCTCTCTCGGATGTTCTAAGAGCTCACAGGAAACCCAGGTGCTTTGTCCATGTTCTTCGGGTCCTCTGAGTAGCCAAACAAAACAAAGTCGGGCCGATAGCGGTCCATCCTTAATCACACAGAGAGCGGCAGACGTTGGGTTGAAACCCATGTGGTTCAGCAGGTTTAATCTACCGATTCCTGGCCAGCTGCAAGTGCTTCTGGTATTGCTGCAGCACCCGGACTTGCACGTCGGGAGGCAGCGCCTGGCGCTGCCTCTCGCGCGCCTTCCTCACAAGGCTTCGATCCTAGTCCTAGATGATCCGAGAGCCTTCTGTGCAAGTTGGAGATGCAGCAGTGTAGGTCTGAGGTCTCTCCTGCCCGTCGACGTTGTTCCTGCACGGAGACGATCCCACCTAGAGTTCCACATTCTCAGAGGCGGCAGCGGCCTGGAGCCAACAGCTTTTTCAGACAGCAGGGCTGAACATGGACGCAGATGCTCTGCAAATGCCTGCAGAAGTTGAACTCCTGGCACAGTCTTCGCTTCATTTCCCCCATGTCGTCTTCCATGTTCTCCAGGTGAACCTTCAAATCCACACAAAGTGAAAGCAGAAGCGCTGCCTTCGAACTTCGGTCCCCGACCAAAAAGAAGTTTCTGGGAGCCAAACGACATGGAATTGGTGGAGGTCGACAGTCCCTCGGAGCGGTCAGGAAGCCATGCATCATACAGTGAAGTGAAGACGAGCGCAATTTCCTGAAGTGGTTCGAAGCAGCTACACCATTTCGAAACGGCAGAGCCGAAGTTCACAGCAAGCATACAAGACAGATTAGAACACAAGAACAACTTCTCCCGTTGCTGGCGCGGTTTGCGACCAGCTGCTCTCGTCGGGACTCAGCGCACCACAAAAAAAGTGCAAACAGAATGCATAAACCGGGACCTGCAGAGCCTGGCTCTAGCTCTCCTGGAAACAGAGACAAGAAGTCAGGTCTCAAGTCTATAAAGGAAACATCATCAAGCCAAGTCTCTGTTTAACTCCTCGTACAAGGTGCCGGCATGGATTCCGAGGCCGTACAGCATTGACCGCATGATCCGCACTGTCGCCCAAGATCCGCCTCAAGGCACCAGTACGCAAGCAGATAGCTGCGGCTAGTTCACCACGAAGCCGTCTACGGGCTTATCTGCCTGGCATCAGGAAGTTGACTCCGAGTCTGTCATTCACGCCCCCGGCCAAGCCGTAAGGGAAAAGCGCCGATGCCATGAAACAGAGAAAGTACGCAAAGTCGGTCCTGCAATTGCTTTGAGCAGCTTCACAATCCGACGCTTCCACGACCACGATGCCACGATGACAAACACGAAATTACCCAGCTCAGCCAAGTTGCTCAACGCTAGAGTTCGTGCCTCTGAAACCGTTGGTCACCATGTCCCCAGCAAGTCGTGAGCGATCCTGTTTGTTCGCGAGCTACGCATGTGGTCGGCAGGCTAGCTATCGTCAAGGACATCCCTGCGGTGTTCGCGGGCCCAGCTAAGGCTTTGCTTTCGAGCTTTGGAGTGTTTTGAAAGGCAGTACCCTGCCAAGGAAGGGAACTCTTTCCATGCCAAACAAACGAACCAGTCATGTGCACATTACCAGCAACGCTGGTAAACCTACAGCCTGGCCAGGGCTCCAAGAAAATGGAAAGATAGGCAGACGCCAAGCGCTTGTAGGGATTCCGGACGAAGATGACCTTGAGCCGCCCGATGCCAAGCCGGCAACAGGTCCTTGGCTGCCAGAGAAGAAAATTGCGACGGGAAGGAGATATACAATATGAAACATATCACATATAATACAATATATACTGGCTGATAGATACTACTATACTATACTATACTATACTATACTATACTATACTATACTATATATATATATATATATACATATATATATATATGCATTTGCCTATTTCTATTTATTTATTTATATTTATTTTTATTTTTATTTATTTATATTTATGTATATTTATTTATATTTCTTTGTTTATTTATATTTCTTTATTTATATTTATATTCCTCACGGAAAGGAAACGCCGCGGAGTGACAGGCAACTCGAGGCAGAGGCTGCCAGGATCACGCCGGAGGATTCTTGGCCGAAGCGGGATCTCAGGGCCATGTCCTTCGCGTCCGTGTCCTGCTCCCTTGCCGACCCCGTTCTTCGGTTGCTGACCCAACGAGAAGCCCAGTCGAAATAAAGCTCATTGTCGGCCTCAAAGGGTCTCCATGTGGAAGCCATCAAAGAAAGGTCGCGTGCTTTGGGCGCGTCGATTTGCAAAATCCACCGCGCCACGGAAAGAGAGCCGGACTTGGAAACCGGTCGAACAGCCAAAGGTGCATTCAAGGGACAGTGCAGCAAGCGAGCTTTTCTCCTGCAAACAGCATCAAGGTTGCAACCGTCTCCCCCACCCGAAACCACGGAACATCACGGCACCATGTTTATTTGATGGATTTTGATGGTTGTTCACCCGGGCCTGGAGTCCCACTCTTCCCCGTGGCAGTTGTCATGCACGAGCTGAAAAGGCTCCCTCGTTATCTTTGCCTTGCGGGCGGCAGCTGTCGATATTCGGCAGTTACCAGTGCCCCGTGAATAGGTGTCCTCAGCTTCAACACCCTCCACTTGTGCGGCCGAACGTCAATGGAACCTTTGAAGGGGTGAGATGTTGATACCAGGAATCGCAGCCACCCCATCCGGGAGCACATACTCGCAGAGGGCGGGGCAGAAGCTGCGGTACCTATGGTGCCCGCACTAGACGACGAGACAGCGGCTCAGCGGCTCTTGGGATCTCTCCCGTTCAGGCGAGACACCGCCAAAGAGCGCTCGGCAGCAAGAACTTCATGCGGAGGCCAGCTCAGGCGCTGCGATCTCCAAGGCATGACCTGGAGAACAAGAACCGAAGAACCTAAAGTCCTACAGAGCTCTGACTTCTGCCTACATAAGCGCAACAAGCTCCAAAGGACACCGTCGCATGCCATCAACAAACGAAAATCAAAACGCTAACATCCGCTGGTCACGGCACCATGGCCTCTCTAAGCCGCTACAGTATCCGATATGGGCCTCAACAAACAAGTCAACCAAGCCTCCCAATGGAAAGCTGCCACACGCGGGAAGGAATCCAGCAACCGCGCGAATGCAGAGATGACGGGATCGACGTAATACAAGCTCCGAGATCTGTTCTCTTTGCAATGGGACCTGGCACGTGAGGCACAGCGACCCATCTCGACGTCAGCTCCGCACATTGGCACCTGACATCCCAGCACGATGGGGCCAACCTCAGAAAGGGCTAAGGCTAAGGCTCTTCTGGGCCCCTTTTCCTCGTGCGCTGCTAAGCCACGGACTGCCGAGCGCCAGCGAGAAGCAACTCCTCCCCTCCCTTCCGCAGCACAGCCATCTCCAAGAGATCCAGCCAGAGACCGAAGTGCGTCACCGGGAGGAAGGTGTGGAGATTTCCCACGCTCATGGCAAGGAGGCGGAGCTCGGCGAGTTCAGACATCAGCGATGCCAAGACGTGAGTTCTGTGCGTTGTTGAACCCTGGCGCAGGGTTTCTGGCTGTGGCAGCAAAGTTGCGAACCGGCCTGCAGGTTCAGGAGCCGAATCGCTGCCGATTGTCACCGTTACATGGCAGTTCCGGCAGAGGCAAAGCGCGGAGGGACTCGATCTTATACTCTACTTTTCGACCGCTCAGGGCGTTCAGGTAGCTCCGCTACGACACAGACTCCAGAGGAAAATCGTCCTTGCTCTTAGAAATCTTGAACGTGTCCAGCGGCATGTTGGCAATGGGCGAATACCTGCTGCCGAGAAATTACGCCGTGTGGGACCCCGGGTTGCAATCGAGTGGCTTGTCTTGCTCAGCGTTCTTGAACCACTTGATAGTCTGCAGGTGGTAGCCTTGGGGCAGAGGCTCTAGAGGCGGAGCGAAAGCAGATTTGATGAAACAGGCGGAGATGCTTCTCGCCATGGCCGATAGTTTGCGAAGCTGATCCTGAAGCTCGCCCAACCTGCGAAAACTTCAGAAACTATTGGATTTTTTTTGCCTCCTGCATGGCTGAGGGATGAATGCCGCAGTAAGCAAGCAAATGCCTCCCGTTATACTTGGCGAAATTCTTGTCTACCAGCTTGGCTTTGTTCTCCGCATCCTTCGTAGCCTGGACCCAAGAGTAGTCGCCACAGCTCCGGCGATTTCTCATCACCAGTGTCAATTTTCAAAGCCGCTGCTGGTGAAGCCGAGAGCCCGGCGTCGTTGAACTCTTCCACGGCACCCTCGATCTGAACGTTATCCTCTGCCGTGCCTTCGAATGCATCCTTTTCTCCTTGGTTCGCCGCACAGCACGGCTGCGGGACGACCAAGCTAAGCATGAGGCACTCTGAGTGCATCCCAGGGTCGATCCGACCCACCGGCATCCTCGTCTTCATCCTTAACTGGATGCCGCATTTCTCACAACCTGTAGCAGTCCGCCCCCCTTGCCGCGCCTCGTCGAGGCCGCTGTCGTCAGGCTGAGGCCCAGGGTCACTGCTCCCGGCCTGTCTCAAAGTCGAAACATCTCAGATCATCGCAGCATCGCAGAGTACCGCAGAGCCCCCGAAGAAGCGGATGAGCGTGACAGCGTGACAGGCCTCCCGTCTGGAGGGCCCATGTCTAGCAGTTTGCCGGGCCTGAAACAAGTGCAGCGGCGAGCTTCAACTCGACAGACCGACGGACATTCTGGCGCTCCCACCTTTGCTTCATGTGACTCGAGCACCTGCGAAGACGGTCCTTCCCCTTTTTACGTTGCGATCATGGCCGAACCTCGTCGTCATCGACCATGTCGCGCACGGAATGCGCACAACTCCTGAGGCCCGCGACAAAACAACCACGAAGAAGACCGGCTCGGCACTTCTTGCTCAGAAGCTGAGCTTGGCACAAGGCCGTCAGCAAAATGAAAAAGTACAGTCGCATAACTCATGAGAAGTTGTGCGAAAAACCTGCCGCAAGCGCAAAGCAAAGCTTTTGTTCGGTCTGCACGTGCTTGGCCTGCTGTGATCCTGCACCGCTTCAGAGGGCAGGAAAGGGCAGGAAACGGACCTGAAACTTGAGCCTCGGCAGCTACAAGTACCTGCATGAGAGTGCTTTGCCGTGTGGCGCGCTCGTGGGCGCTGTCGGGCTCCGCCGCTCCGCTTCGAGAGGCCAAGCTGCCGCTTTTCAGCAATGCTCCAGTCGGCATCGCTGGGAGGACATGCAGCTCGCAACCGGCTCGACCTTGGCACCAGAGACTTTTGCTCCGGGCAACAGTGACGACAGAGCTGTCGGAAAGTGGCTTTGCCAGATCCTTGGCTCTAGCCGAAAAGCGATTTCAGAGACTTGCGCTCCTTGCCAGGCACAGGACTTTCCAGAGGCTCTTGCGACCGTGTCCAAACGCAGATGCGAGTAGCTAGAGGCTTTGGCGGTTGTTGAGGTTTCGTCAGACATCTGACAATTGTGGGGCCCGGGTCCGGCTGTGCCTCCGTGGCCTGCACCACCTTCGAAAACCGCGACCGCGGATTGTCCTCCGTCACGGCCACGGCCCTGAACGCATGGACTCGGGAAGCTCGTAGTGCTTTTACTCTGAGTCAACTCCACGCCGCCTCATCACAGTGCCTTGGTTCATGGCGCTGAAAGCACCGAAGCCCTTCAAACCGCTCAACCTGCAAGCGAGGCTGAGTGGCATCCAGTCAGCTTCTTCCAGAGTGCGCGTGAGACTGAGCGAGAGTGTGAGGTTGGTGTCTGTGCGTGTGTCTGCGGCCGGCTTATACAACTGAAAGTTGGCACAACATGGGCCCTGGGCCCTGGGCCCCGAGAGAGCCCTCTAACGCATGCTCCTTCGTTTCCCCCTCTCCGGTCCAATGGCTCTCAAATTTAGGCACTGCGTGATTCCTATCACCGCTTCTTCCATCGTTGAGTCAGAACGAACGTTCAGGGCGAACGCTTGAACACATCCACGGGTGCCCCGAGCCCTGAATCAGACAATGCGTGAGAGGGGGGTCTGGAGTCCGGAGCGCATGCTCTGCTGGAATCTAACCCCTGTGTTGCCGGGTGGTCGGCTCCCATGGGTTGGCAAGGCCTTCGGCGATTGTCAGGTCATGTCCGGTTAGCACGCCAGATCGCAGTGGTCCGCACTTCGAAGCGAGTTGGATTTTCAGGATGAGTTACTCAATATCATGTGTACACGGTGACGGCGTGCACAGGTTCCCGTATCCTTGCAATCCAGATGCAGGCGCATCGTTTCGTACGACCAGACCTTGCCTGAAAGCAGATACATCTTGTGTTAAAGTTTGAGGTAGGCTCTCCGGTTCCTTAGTTCGACATTGACAACCGTACATTGCGGCAAGCAAGCAGCAAGACAGGAGGCAGGCAGGTGCATGCTGCATGTGGGTTCACTCATGAACTCAATGAGTCATACGGCCACACGTAAAGGCGCTCACACTCACTTCACTGGAAAAGCTCACCAAGAAGGCATGGCTCAGTCTCAGCGCAAGATCTTTTTGCGTCTGCAGAGGGAGAGCATGTGCATGACTTCACAAGTCGGTGTAAAGGTTCCACGCGCGGAGGCCCGCTCTCACTGAAGCATCAGCCAAATGGGGCGCGGCGAAAAGCGGCCCTAACTGGCTTGGGGGGATGCCGATGATGTAGCGACGTCATCTTCTGGGCGAAAGTTCAGGAAACCGCGGCAAGAAGCAAGAAGCGCTTTCATGACCTGCCGAGCCTGGCTCTGAGTCGCCCTCCGCGCCCTTCCCGTCCCTGGACCGGTCCTTGGTGTCACTGGAGGTCACTGTGACATGGTTTCGTGCACGACTGCTGCGGAAGGTCCAGCTTGATATTCATGAGCGGAGAGTACCTTTGTGTCCAACTGTCGACACAGCCTACTGGTTGCTTGATGCACAGATACGCATGGCTGATTTGAAAGCCTTACCGTAAGATTCTGCTGGTGCGCTTGGGACCCTCGACATCTTCGAAGTACTGCATGATCTCCTAAGATCAGGAAGATCAGTAAGATAAGCGTTAGAGAACTTCGGAACAACGCGGGCAAGCTCCTCCTGCCATCGGAAGGTCTTCTGAGACAGCCTGAGGGTCGCGTGACGGCGCGTCTTTCGGCCATCTGCAAACTCCCCCAGATATTCCCTTGCCTCTTCAAGGTCTCGTCCAGCTTCTTGATCTTCTCATCCTCTGATTGGATGTTTGGCTGGGGGTAGGGGACAAAACTCTGGCGATTCCTGGCTCATAGCCCAGGGCGAGCATTGAGGCGTCAGATGAGGCTGCATCCGTCCAAACCGTCGTTTTGCTGCGTTGGATGACAACTTGGCACCGGCATGTGTTGCTTCGGAACTCCGAACAAGGCACCTCCTTGGCAAAGTCTTTGTCCACCCTCTTGGACTTCTCTTGTGCATCATGCGTTGCTGATTCCACCTTTTCGACCTCAGCATCCGCACCCTTGCGAGCACTCTCCATGACTGAAATGTATCAACCGGTTGAGCAAAGAGGCGTCCTCTTTCACTTTCTCAGAATCTTCACCTGCCTTCTGGAAATCTTCTTTGGCTGACTCGTTCTGCTGTTGCGCACTCGTCTCAGCTGGCTGTTGTGTCGTTGTATCGTCCAGCACATCGGCAGCAGAGGACACAGCCTAAGCCAAGACAGCTGACGGTCTTCTACGCCTGCTGTGCTTCTGCTTGTGCACGTCGAGCAACAGAGGAAACGCGCTGGCCATGCAAGACTTCGCGGGCTTCTGCAGTGTCAAGATGCCTTGGACGTCAGAGTTGCATGGCATTGCATGGCACCGGCACGCACCGGCACCCAGCGGCGTAAGGCAACGGCGATGTGACAAGAGTCAGAGACAAGTTGCACGGCCAGCTGCCGCTCCAGGCGGAGATCTTCGCTTTGCTCCTGAAACGGACGCAACCCGCAACGTTTGCACACCCACCGCATGTGTGTCCCACACGAGCGTCGAAGCGAAATGCGTGCCTTGTCCAGGTCACGGCCGCCTTGGACCGAGCGCCGAAAATCCGCCGGGCGATCCAGGCCGACCTCCTCTTCCCGACTCGCTTGAAGCGCATCTTCCGCCCCTGCAAGCATGTGTTGCAGAGCCCTGGGGCGTGTCTCCATCCTCTTGCTCCGCTGAACCTGCGAACAGGCTTGGCTCAACAAAGCCATAAGCCATGTCCTATTGGCTCCACACCGTCCTCGCCTCGAGGTCGACATCACGGGTAGCTGCACAGAGCAAACGGAGCACAAGGAGCACAAGTGCACCGAAGGCGCTGAAGGGCATGGGCCACCAGACTGGGCCACCGGGCCACCGGGGCCAGCAAGGACCCGGCCAAGACACCCTCACATTACATGGAAGGCCTGAGGAAAACGAAAACACCTGGCTCTAAGCCTCGAGCCCAGGGTGAGAAAACGGGTGCCGCACGCAAATGACATGAAAAGTGGGCTGCACTACTCATGGCTTCTCCCTGCCTTCGGTTCCCGCTCGAACTGGGCTGTGGCGCTGTGCTTGGCTCTTTGGACGGGGGCCTCCGAGGCCACAGCGGGAGTACGGGCCGGGGTCGTGGATTTGAAAGGTGTTGTGCCTGATAGATGGTGCATTGGCCGACCCTCGGAAGCCCTGACTTGTATGTGCCTGGCAATACGTTTCAAGAAATACTCGTGCCTATGTTCTCAGACACCGGCCTCCGAAGCATCAGGAGCACTCAAGCCAGAGTCTGCTAAGCCGGAACGGACAGGAGCAGAAGCATGTTCTGTTCCTGCTGGCTGCTCGAGCTCGGCTAGGGTGCACATCACAAGCAGCGAAAGCAAAGGCACGATGTCCTCGCACAGCTAGCTCCTTGCCTAGAGGTCAGCGTGACAACAGACATGACAACACTAGTCGCCGAACGTTTCACCGGCACCGCTTTGCAGAAACCACACCGCTTGTAAGACCAGTTGCTCTCTGCTTCCGCAAATATT
The DNA here is from genome assembly GCA_905221615.1 of Symbiodinium sp. CCMP2592. Classification (NCBI taxonomy): domain Eukaryota; class Dinophyceae; order Suessiales; family Symbiodiniaceae; genus Symbiodinium; species Symbiodinium sp. CCMP2592. Next base: position 694,893 of record CAJNDT010003323.1, on the reverse strand, counting down.
TGACGATTTCCACCCATCTGATTGCGAACCTCGGCAAACCACATGACTCAGACTTTTGCCAAATTCAACGGGTAATACCTTCTCCACCAGGCCGTCGAAATCGCGGTGGTCATCCCACCTGATGCTTCTATCACCGGGCGTTGTGCGAGGCACACAGTTCCGCTTGTCTTCGGGGCAAACCCGTGAATCCGAGCATGGCCACCATTTCTTGCGGAGTAATCGAATCTTGTCTTGCTGCTCCTTGAGCTCCCTTTTGCACTGATGGTACCTGAAGCTGCAAGGGATCGAACGGGCTCGAACGGTCGGAAAACCCAAGTGCGCATCTGATGCAACAGAGCCTCGATTGGATGCCGAGCTACGCAGGGGGCGCCTTGACCTCCTCCTCATGAACCAAGCCCAGGACTTCACGCACCTCAACACACTGTCTTGGCTTTAAGGGGCACCGCTTCCAAATTCTCAAAAGTAAGCCTTTGGCAGCAGCCACGATGTCGATATCACCTCGGGCATTGCCTACTACAAGCTAACACGAGCTCCAGTGCTGCGCAGAAACCTGCTACATTGATACACCTGCAGGTACAAGGCTTGGCTTCCACACCCTTACTCTTCAGCAGAGCCTTCAATTTCTTCAGCTTCGAATCCTCAGTAATCCCACTGAGCACGCCAAGCATGTCGGGTTGAACTGATAGGAGAGGGAGAGAGAGAGAGAGAGAGAGAGAGAGAGAGAGAGAATGTACAAATATATAATATATGTAATTTCGTCACCTGCCTGTTCCGTCGTGATTTCCATGATCTCTACTCATCGGGAAGACAGTTCGAAGCCAGCCAGACGGCAGACTCGTTGGCTACATCAACTCGAGGATACCCAGTCCGTCAGGTCACGGAACGGCAGACCGCAAGACGTATCCTGCTAGCCTCAGGGCGTGACGATGTCGTGGATTTCCCCCCGCATTTCCTCCAAAACCGTTGCTTCCAAAAGCGGACGCACCAGGCCAACGCAACGTCTCAGGCCTCTGTCCGTGCTTGGACTTTTACGAGTTCTGCCACTGAGGTGGTCGCCTGAACGCTTCTCATCTTGCCAGGATTCTCGAGGTGCGGGCAGAGTGCGGACCGCGGGCCTCCTCCTGCACGGACATGCCGAAGCCTTCTGCCTCGGTCCCATTCACGGCTTCGCTACTGCAGATCGGCTCCGTCCGAGGCTCCCGGCAGTTGGAGGTCGAGTCTTGGAGCCAGGGCCAGGGGAGCTCCCGGGCGCGACGGTCGCCTCGGCCTCCCTTTGCTCCGCGATTTCGCTGTTGGGCTCGAGACCTGCCCTGCCTGGAGACACCTGGCCATGAAGAGTCACGCCTACGCTTCACAAGCCTCTCAACGGCTCCGCAACAGCTCTGCTGGGTGCAGGAAAGTCCTCGCCTTGTCGGGCTCTGCATCCGATGCAGCCCCGCTTGGCAGCTCCGAATCCACAGCTCTGGAAGCTGAATGTGCTTCAAGCTCCTCGGTGACCTCGTCTTGGCCCTCCTCGCCTGTCCCAGTACCAGCTTCGTGGATGCCTGCAGAAGCACAATCACATGCCAAACACCTCGGCGAAACAAGGCCAAAAAACCGAGGCCGGAACTCCTCGAACTGGGAGGTCTCGAAGGAGCTGACCTCGCGCTTGGAGACCGAGCTGGAAGGTCGGCTCTGGCGCTGAGCGACCTCGCCAGGTGCTCGGGCCTCGCACTGAGAGAGCCGGTAGGCTCAGCCCGTGTGCTCGAGGCTCTCTGAGGGGCACCCGCCACGAGCGACTCGTTGGCTCCCGATGGGCTTGGGGACCTGTCGCCGGTGGCGCTGGGTGGCCTGGATCTGGCGCTGGCTGGTCTCGACTGTTCCGCGTGCTCTCTTGCACTCGCTGGTCTTGACAGATCTCCCCGAGAGCTCGTCTGCCTTGACGGCCCATTGTCGTCCGGTTGTTCAAGCAGGTTCGGCCGCCCATGGCCCTCTATGGCCTGCCTGCGGCTTCAATGCGCATGGAATATGGAGCACTGGACAGTCCTTGTAGACGCCGGAAGTGCGGCCAAGCTTCTGCTGATCCTGGTCGCTTTTGTTGATCGACTTTTGCCTCCACGGAATCGTGAGCTGACTTGTTTTCAGATGACACTGTTTCGTGTCCCATGCCATGGCATGCCATGGCAGCTGAGGTTCTAGCCCAACTTGAGTCTTGAGCTCGTCTATCCTGAGGTCAGGTCAACAAACGCGCCCCCCCAAGGCTTGCGAGGCCCGTGAGGCCCGTGCTGATTTTGGAGGTCACGGTACACCTTCTCCTCAAATTTGATCTGCTCCTGCAGACCTGCCATTTATGGCAGAAGCTTCTGCAAAGACATAAAAAACCTGCAAAGAGGCACCTTCCAGAGTCTTGGGAGCATCTTGATCCTCGGCGGCAGCGCAGGTCCAACACCAACCCAAGTGACTCAGAGAGGCAATCCTTCAGTCGACAAGAGCGAAGTTCCCGCAAAGACTTCCATGCAGGCAGGAGGATCGACATTCCAAGCTTGTTCAGCACACCATAGCGCACCGGTGGGGTGAAGTAAGTTAGTCAAAGCATTAGCAAAACATCGCGTGGATGTAGCTTAGCAAGTCCGAAACAGCGCTTCATTCTTTTTGTCCTGCCGGGTTGCGCTTGAAGAGAGCTGGTGGAACTCTTTGCGAAGGTCCTTGATCTCCTGGGCACACGATTGCTTCCACACCCATCCCAGCTAGAGTTACTCCGCCACAAACAAAGCGGCAGACATGGAACAAGAACCCACCCCGGACAAGAACGATAAAGCCAAGGGCATAACGACATAATCATCATCACCATCATCACCACCATCACCATGACAATCATCACCATCACCATCATCCCCACCACAACCATCATCACCATCATCATCATCCCCATCCCCATCCCCAACCCAATCATCATCATCACCATCATCATGATGTCCGCCACCGTCGCCATCGCCGTCGCCATGCTCGTCGTCCTCCTTGTCACCGCTTGTCGCCTTCACAGTTCACGTCATCATCAACCCCACCATCGTCATGAGGAGCAGCAGCAGCAGCAGCATCAGCAGCATCAGCAGCAGCAGCAGCAGCGGCAGCAGCAGCTGTTTGCAAGCTGACCCTGCCTTGCGCAATGTTTTCTGGCGCACTTTCTCCTGGAATATCAGCATTCAAGCCGCTGACAACTGGAGCGCATCCACCAATAGTCACAGGAATGAAATCACTTCCCTGGATGAGGCTGACATGCTAAGGCCAGTCTCCATCTCTGGCTTCAACCCGATGCATCTCTACAGCTTTAACATTCTGAGTCTGCTGCTACACCTGTCGCAAATTGCCAATCTGAAACGTCGAATGTGCACCCAAGAAGTCGCAAGACATGTCCTCTCGAAGGCTGTTGGAGCTCTCAGACAAGGCTGCTTGCCTCAGGCACGGTGCGCAGATTGCAGCTTGCAATCGGACCCATCCACTGAATCCAAGCAGCAGGTCTTCGACCTTTGCAGCTGTACGTATGTATATGCTTCAGCCGTGGCCGCGATGGAAGAACGAGCCTCTTTCTTCAGCTGCTCTTCTATCTCCAGTCCCTGAAATGAGGGATTTGTCACAGATGGCAGCTGTCGCAGCAGGGCTCGGAGCCTCGTTGCTCTTGGTGCTCAGACCGAGGATTTTGCTCGCCAGGCTGGGTGGCGCTTTGCGCTCCGGTGGACTCGCTGGGCTCACCGGACTGCCCGGACTGCCCGGACTTTCTGGTCTCGATGGTCTAGCTGAGGCTGGCCGCGCTGGCACTGGGGCCTCTGCATCTGGTTGGACCCTTAGTGGGACAGTACACTGCGAAACTTCCACTCGAGTCTTAGTCTTTCCGTTCCGAGAACTCTTCGAGCCGAGATGCTCTGCAGCCTTTTCACTCTCCAAACGTCCATCGGCCCTTATCGTTCAGAAGATGCATCAATAACGGCAACAGTTGCACACAAGCATATCAGCAAAACCCCAAACGATCAGGTTCGACGTTTGGCTCCAAGTCGCCGAGTCGGCCCCGACTCGGGAGCCGCTGGCTCGGGCGCCTCCTTCTCCGACGGCGGCTCCGCCTCCGCCTGCCAAGGTTCTTGGACAAACTTCCGGGGCCTGATCTACTTGGCTTACGACATCATGCGCTCCTCACTGGCAGATTCTTCGGAAACATCATCTGCAGACGGTATGTCGTCAAGGCTCGGTGGTTCAAACCTCAGCAGTGTGCAAGATACAGGAAGCTCAGATCTCTGGTCACGATGTGCTTACAAGCATCTCCTGCACGATGCTGTCAAATCCTTTCTTGGCCTGAAGTGCAGCCCGACCCTGCTTTCGAGGCCAGCACCGCATCACCCGGCCTTCTTCCGACAGTAGTGCAAGAGTCGCCGCTCAAAGCGCATTCGTTTCAGAAGCTTCCGGGCTTGCTCGATTTGGCCGTCCTCACAATACCAAAGCATGTCTTGGAAAGCCCCAACATCAAAACTTCAAAACCTCCAGAATTCAAGTGTCTAAGGGTCCTTTGTCGCAATGTGCTCACGCAGCATCTTGACCTGAAGAGCGAGGATTATGCGAAGACTTCATCTCAAACCCCCCCCCCCCTTTGCGCCTTGGGGTCATCCTTGAAATCCTCGACCGAATGGAAATGGCGAGCTCCGGCACTTCCAGCGGGTGCATCCCTGTTCAGTGTGGAAAGGGCGGCTGCTGTCCTGCAAGCGCCACGCACAAGAGGGACCTAGGGAGATACAGTCGACCCCTGAGTCCCTCATGGCTCAGGCGGCTCAGGCCTGGCTGCCTGCTTCATCCTTTGCGCGGCACTTGCTTTCGGCTGAGCTCCCTGGATCTGAAGGCCCTGGCCCGCGCCGGCTGAAGACTCAGACTCAACATGAAATCTGTGCAGCCAACTTGCCTCCAGCCGTGCATCCAAGACAGCAGATTTGTTCTGCTTGGAAGTTGATCCTCAGCAAGGCAAATGAAATCGACCCAGGATAGGAAAGCAAGCGCAGCTCCATACCCATCCATCTATTGTGACCATTTGCGGTCCACGGGGTGACAATGGAACGCTAGCCACTAGCACTCAGCTCGCAGAGCTAGACTCGGAACTGCAGCGCACCGCGGGCATAGCCGTGCAACAAGACAGTGCCCCACCAAGTGGCGGGAACTCTCCTCGCCACGGTCCGGCTCGGAATGATCATCCAAAAGCTTCTCCAGCTTGGCGTCTTGCTCCTCCTGCCACGAGGTATGCCGAGAGGAAGAGCAAAGGATTTGCATATCTGCACTGAGGTGGCTCCTCCTGCGACTTTTCCTTCTCTTCTCGCTGCTTCTGAAAGGCTTCCTTGGCTGCCGGCTGTCTGGGACCAAAAGGGCGCCAGGCCCTTGCTCCAGAATCAGAAGGCAGCAAAGCTTCGATGTCCTTTTCCTGTTCCGCCAGGATTCTCTCGAGCTCCTGGCATTCCTCCTCCAACTCCTGGAAGGCGCAAAGCAAGGCATCCGTGCTGTAGGTTGCAGGTCAGCTGCCTCCGCATCAGGCACGTCTTCAAGGTCACCCACATCGATTTCCGAGAAAAGCTTCTTGTGCAGCCTTTTCACATACTCAACCTCGGATCGGAAGTTGCCGCCACCTGCGAAAACAAGTTCACCAACCCATGGCCGCCTTGGAGCGCCCACAGCGCCCACACGAGGCACTTCAACTGGTCACACCAGACGAGACGTGCATACTCGGCCGTCAAACAAGTTTGAGTTGCTTCTGAAAAACGATATTCTACTCTTCCGATTTTGTTATTCAGGTCAGCATGCTAAAACCTCTGAACATGGCATTCCCTGATCGCACCCCCAAAGCTTTGGCGGCGGCACGAGGTTGCTCTTGCTTTCGAGTCCATGCCGCGAGAGGTGGCAATGGGATATAATGGGCTTCTAGTGCAGCTGGGCCACCATGGCTTCATCCTCAGATTCGGCGTTTAGGAGTAGACAAGACACATTTCACCACCGAAGCGGCGCGCTTTTACCAAGGCAAGAGTCCTCCGGCGAGGGACTGTCGAAGTCCAGGAGTATGCCTGCCTTGAAATTGCGCGTGAGAAAATCGACGGCTGCATTCATCGTGGCTGTAGCCTGCATGGCCACCAGCAAACATGGAAACCTGCGGAGAAGCTTCTGTCGTTTCAACAAAAATCTCGATGTTGCCTTCTTGGCCAGCTCGGATCTTCCTTGCACGCAAAGTTTCAATATCCGTGAATGCTTACACTCAGACTCAGGTGTCTCGTGTAGTCGAGGCGCGCTGCAACTCCGCATTGCCTTCCTGGACCACCACCATCGCCTGGAGAGCGAGATTTCGATCGGCTCAAGACACGAGGCAAACCGCATGAGGCCCGCATGCCTGAAGAATTTCGATTGCCGACCCTTTGCCGCCAGCCACCTTCCCGGCCTTCTCATTCATCCGGCTCCTCGGATTCCCCAGGACCAGGGAGTCTCTTGCCACTACTTGTTACTGTGGCCAAGTTTCCATAGCTCCTTAGCACGATTCAGATCCCAAACATCTTGATCCTTCAAGTCCTCGGCACGGGACTGATTTCATCGGTAGCGCATTTGCCTGACACATCAAAACAAAGGCCTCCTCATTCACGACGACTTCAGGCAGCTCCTTCGTGGGCAAGGCTCTCAACTAGAACAACTCGCCCGCCAAGTGTAGATTGCACAGGGGTCCTCCTCTTCCTCTGGTGCTTCCTCTAGGGCCTCTTCCTGATGTGCAGGGTGAGCCGTTGTGTTACCGGTTCCGCACTGTCTTTTTTACATCCACGGCACCTTGTCCTCGTCCGCCCCGAAAAGCTCGAGAAACGTGGGCCTGGCCGCGCCAGCTTCGGCTTTTGGCTCCTGGAATCGGGAGAGGAGGGTTGATGGGTTTTCACTCAAAGGCATTGTGCAGAATCGCTCCTTCTCTTCTGGCTCCTGTATCATGGTGACCTTCTTCTTCGGTGCAGCTCTACTCTTGGCAGCCTTTGAGAACCTGTCAAACAACACCGCAAACTGCTGGAATCGCATCAAGACAAAACATCGCTCCGAAACTTGAATAGGGGCACTTCTGCCGCTTGCGGAAGGTGCCATTGGCACCCGCTTGGAGGGTCGCGCTGCACCTCACAATTGTTACAACTTTCATAGCTTTGCTCGACCCATTTCAGAACGGCACGTGCTCACGAATGCTAGGCTGTCGGCTTGACAAGTACTTGTACCTCTGTCATGCCTTTCGATTCAAAGGCCTTCACCATACTGTTCGAGGACTCCTGGAAAGGCGCCACTGTCCACACGTCAGAGTCGTTGAGTCCTCGGCCGGATGCGGGGAGGCCTTGGTCTCCTCATCCCTGCCAGCGATGTCACACGCGAGAGTTCTGTCCGTCTGCACGCCCTCCGCCACGGCCTGTCGTAGAAGTCCTTTTCCAGAGTCTCGAGTTCGGCCATCTCTGTCTCCACGATGTGCTTTCGGTTTTGATAGAAGCTATGTAGTGAGTCCTTGACACGGCATCTTGCGACACCAACCGTGGCCGTAGTGCTGCTGAAGGCATGTTGAAATCAATGGCGCTGAGAGCCGCCGTTTCAAACACAAACAGAACTGTGCACAACTTGCTTCCGTGTCTCCATGATCTCGATGCGATCTTGGCACCTCAGCATCAGCACCGACATCATCCAGAACCATCGTGCATACACGAAACACTCCAACGATCTGGGGGTGGCACTTTAAGTTTTGCAGCATTGAACCTATGCGTTCTCCGGCTGCTTCATGGTCATAGTCTTCGAGATCGCTATCCTGGATACGGAAGAACTCAAACACCTATGTCAATCCGGCTGGGCTGCTCATTGTGCCACACCCCAAATGCCGACGGCACTGCAGACATGCGGCAAGTTCCACGACATTGTCTTCCTCGTTTTGTTCTGAATGAGGTGTACTGCTGCCTGTGCTGTCCTGCGCGTTGCCGCTGCTAGCGCAGACTCGTGCCCCTCATCATGCTGAAAGCCATCACTGACTTGACAACTCGATGCCTGGACGGAGCCCTCCTTGGAATCAGCACGAGTATCTAAAGCTGTCAATGGGCCCACAAACGTCGCTGCGAAGTGCCTCTTGAACAGGCTCATTGATGAAGCTCGTCGTAAAGGCGACCGCATTTTCCTCTGCCCTCGGTTTCAACAAAAACAAAGATAAACAAGGCTTACCGCTGGCTCCTTGTGCTGGGCCAAGGGCTGCTGCTGCTCTCGAGCTTCCTCTGCTTGCTGCTCAAGCTCCTCCGAATTGGCATGGCTACGGAAGCCCAAGCTGACTGAAGAAAAAGCCAAGGCCGAGGTGCTGCTTTGGTTGCATACCTGCAAGACACTGCGAGACATGGCTTGGTGTGTGGCCCTGTGATCCGGTGAACAATTTCCAGGTGTTTCCGGCCAGGGTGCAACAAGTTCACATCCTTCGAAATGCGAGAGGCAATGTGTAACATCTGCTTGGCATTGCCAGCACCTGCAGCGGTAAAGCGTGCACACACCAGTACAAAATCCTCAGAGAAGCTTCAGAGACCATGCGAAGATCAACGGAAGCCTGTGAGCGGGAAGAGATTTCCAATGGATCGCCTGACTGCACCGACTTTCAGGCGAGTGCTTCCACACAGAGCGTCGCCTTCCGCCCGAATGGCGTCTGCTGCTTTGTCGCGTGGCATAGCTGGCGCCTTGCGCTCTCGCCCGAAAACGCAGCGAAGCACAGCAAAGCACATCTCACATGAAGAAAACGAGATCTGGGCTGGATTCTCGCTCGTACAAAGATGCATCCGAATCACCACGGCGCTGCCGGATGCCTCGTGGGGAATGCTGGCACTTCAACTAGCTATGTGCCTGGTCATCAGAAACGCTGAGACCGAAGCTGCTGCGCGAGGCGCTTTGAACGAATCCTCGCGAGAGAACTTGCAAAGCTGCTCCGACTGCACCGAGTCCGACATCGGCTTGCTTCTGCGCTCGCATTCCCGTGCACATCGGTGTGGCCGTGGGGGCGGGCACGAATGGCTCCTGTTGGCTTGTGTGTTCTTGGGTAACCGCCACATGTGCGTGCGATCAGTGGGGCGAAGAGGCTGCACCAAACCGACCAGCTCGGCACTGCATCCTGCATCCTGTTTTTCTACAGTTGGAAACCTCGCGTCACGCTGCGATTGTCATGCGTTTTCGGTGCAAAGTCTTGAAGCCAAGTTGCGGGACGTGCATAGATTGTGAATCCGGGTCTTGGCAAAGAAGAGTTGGACGGTGCTGCGTTGTAGTCATGGTGGGTCAGCATGCTCTTTTGTACTGTCGCTCAACATCCACGACGCTGGGCCGTGTTGAGGGGCCATGCGGCTTACCCCAAGCACATGCCTGAGAATGAACTTGCCAACCGTGTGGGTGCACACGTGCTTCGACAGGCCTTTCATACGCCGCCCCGATCATAACGACAGCAGCGCATGGAACGGCACATGCTGAACCAAAGTCAGCTGCGGAAGATCCTCCACCCCTCATGCAGTCTTTCAAGGAAGCATCTTCGGCAAGCGCGGGGCACATGCTACACAATCCATCGTTGTCCTTGCCACCTGTGTGTCACATTCTGGCGCTTTGTTACGCTCATCTTTGCAATAGTACCATTTGCGGTGGCTTCTTTTCAAGTTCCGAGGGTAGCAGGCTCGCAGGCTCATGGGTGAAACGAGCAACTTGGCTGCGTTGCAGGATGGACCCTCCTAGGCCTAGGCGTGCAAGCTCGGCTCCAGCATGGCCTGCCGGCACTTCCAGAAAAGGTTCATCGTGCGGTTGATCAAAACACCGCGAGCATCTACTCGATATCCAAGGGTCTCTATAGAGCTTTGCGAGAACTGAACCGCTAAATGACCTGGATCCGTCAGATTTCTGCATGGTCCTTGCTCTGACCAGGAACTCGCTGGAATTACTCGCGGTACCGTCGAAATCAAACCGTTCGTTGCCATGGCCTTCAACACGAGGCCGTCGGTACAAACGTCTGGACTCTGTGTCACTGCTTTTTTCGGCTTGGCTTTCAGTGCTTCTATCATCTGCACAACAATCCTTTCATACTCCATCTTGGTACCGGACATGAGCGAGCTTGAATCATGTTGGTAAATAGTGAAGTCACCATTGTTGGATATCTCCTGGCCAGGGGTGAGGTAAGTGGGCACGGTATCGAGATCGGCCAACCAACCACCACCAACAGCTGCCATTGCTGCGTAGCGCAAGTAACATGCAGTCTCTCTGCTGCGATGCGCCACACGCGCCTGCGACAAAGCTTCCAACATGGCCTTGTACAGTTCCGTGTGCTGAGCTTCAAAAGTTGTTAGAACACGGATGTGCCATCCGGCACGCCGCCAACTGTACATCCAAGCTGACAACGCTTCGGTGGCTGCATGCGGCGCATCCAAAGACTCGTACTGCCATTCATGGAAAACGTGGATGATACGCTTCGCGACGGGATGTCCCCGAGTCTTCTCCACGATTTCCTTGCACACCAAAGCTCCGGCCACCAGTACAAATGCTATTGCAAGCCCTTGGCCGACAGCACGAATCCACAATTTCAACATGGCGACGCATCACTCGCCTAGTGAATCTAGTTATATTATATTCCTATAGTGCCACGCTAGAAATATTTTCTCCTGCTGTGTGCAAAAAGACCGACCGGCTGCTCAATACACACTGTAACATACCTCCCATAGCTTCGTGCCATGTCGTACCTTTCACAATGCTTGCAATAATGGCCAATCTGCTTTCCTCTTTATCGCCGAAACTGCCACAGCAACTTCGAACGGTAACCACCGAATGCACCATGAAACACACCACAAGCGCAATTCCCGGTAGACAAGGACATATCCGCAATACTCCGCAATCAAACATGCACACGGAAAAGCGCACCACGTAGCCAACGAGCCAAATCGTTTGTGATCGGAAAGTTTCACCGAATGCCACGGCGAGATGTGCAGCTCAAGCAACACTTAAATCCCAAATCGCATCTTGTGTTGCATGCGCAGCTATGAAAGCTCGGACATCGCCCCGACATGGATTGGATTTAACGACGGTTGGGCCTATACGCAAGCCGGAAATTCACAAATTAGACTCGGTCTGACCCACGGCGCTCTTTGCCCACTTGCCGCAAAACTGCGAAACACAGCCGCAGCGCGTGTTCAACGTGTTCACCGCAGGCCGGAAGACCAAGGTCGTTCCGCAGCTGTGTGCTCGGACGCCTGCTCTTGTTGTCGACCCGGACTATCGCCGGTGCCCCAGTCGGCCAGGACCGCATGCAGCTCTGGCAAGGGTCCCTCGCCGAACTCAGTGGCAGGCGGCAGCTCGAGGCGCGAGGCGGCGTAGGCGCGCTGGGAAGCGACCAAGTTCGCAGGCGTGCCAGCATGCGTCTCGACGTCCCCTCACGGGCCTGGAGCTTGTATGGCCGAGCAGCGTTGTCGAAGACCTGTCAGAGTTCTCGCGACGAGGCGGCGAAAAACGTCGCCCATGGCTGTGCCTCGCACCGGATGACAATCAAGGGGAAGGCTGCGAGCAAGTTGTATGCCGTTTTTTCCCTCGTAATCGGCCCGCAATCTCGGCTTTGGGGCCTAGCCTACCACTACCGGATCGGAAGGCCTAGGGGCTCAGGAAGGTCTCTAGATAAGAACGGCAATGGAATCAGGTAAGCTGACCACCAAAGCCACCAGACACACCTTTCCTGTTTCGGTCCCCGGCAGTCAGCCACAGGCCGGAACACAAGCAACCCGCGTAACCGACGGGTAAGCCAGGATTAGCGGCAGCCGCGCCCGGAAGGGAGCGGACGGACCAAAGTCATTGTAGGAGCAGACATCACAAGTTATGTCAATGTGGGGAAAAACTGACATGTAGCGTAATGAGGAGCAGCAGCTGCAAATTGAAGCGCAGGATCTGCGGCTCTGGTCATTGCACCGGAAAGCATGACTGTAGCCTTTCATACAGTAGGAGCAAGCTTGGCGGATACGGTTATTGCACCGGACTGCGCACCCAGAAGCATGACGATTTCCAGCATGAATCAGTGCACACCGAACGTGATCAGAGGAAACATGACCAGCTCGGCGACAGGACACAATCCTCTTTCTTCTACGGAGCATATTGACATGTAGGGTTATGAGGAGCAGCACCTGCAAGTTGAAGCGCAGGATCTGCGGCTCTGGTTATTGCACCGGAAAGCATGACTGCAGCCTTTCAAACAGTAGGAGCAAGCTTGGCGGATACGGTTATTGCACCGGACAGCGCACCCGGAAGAATGACGATTTTCATCATGAATCACTGCACTCCGAACATGATCAAAGGAAACATGACCAGCTCGGCGACAGGACACAATCCTCTTTTTCTACGGATCATACTGACACGTAGCATTATGAGCAGCAGTAGCTGCAAATTGAAGCACCGGAGTTGCGGCTCTGGTTATTGCACCGGAAAGCATGACTGTAGCCTGTCGAACAGTAGGAGCAAGCTTGGCGGACACGGTTATTGCACCAGCATCACGATTTTCAGCATGAATCACTGCACACCGAACATGATCAGAGGAAACATGACCAGCTCGGCGACAGGACACAATCTTCTTTTTCCACGGAGCAGCCGCAGCCCGCTTCTGCACATGTCGCAGGAGTTTCCCTGCCGCCTCCAGCCAGGGCAAGACTTCCCGAGCCCCACTCAAGCTGCTACCCACAGCCACGCGAGTGGCAGCTGGCACATGTGCAAAGAACTGCCTAGCCACATCACATTGAAAGAGGAGATGCCGAACCGATTCAGCATCCGAGCTGCCACACAGCCTGCAAGATGGCGGAGCGCACAGCAGCTGATTTGAGACGTATCCTTGCAGCTTCAGCTGCATCCAGACTTGTGAATCAAAAATGCTGGGCCCCAAATGAGCCAGCTGAGAGATGGTCCAGTTGACGGGAGAGAAGTCTTTCCAATATAAACGGTTCTTTGAGGAGTGATGCCAAGTCTTCATTTCATGAGCATGAACATGCGGGACCACCACTGTTCGGTGCCCGAGCTGCGCCTTAGTCTTCGCAGGTGTCAATGGCGACACCACACCAGTGAACGGGGGAATCGCAAGGCATGATTCCTTCGCGTGCACAGCTGCTGGCCAGGAGGACGGCTCCACTTCAGCATACGAGAGGATTGAGTTCTCGTGGCTGTACCGAGGGTCTGCTGCGGAACGCCTCCGAAGCATGATGGCACGTGTTCAGGCAATCGCTGACAGACGGCCTTGGAAACCCAGTTCCCAAAGCAACACAACTCGAGGAACCAGTGCACAGCCTGAGATTTTCTTCATCCAGGAAGCTTGCATGGAATTGAGCTGTTTGTCGCTACAAGGAGTGTGAACCACAAGCTCAACACCGAATGCAACTGACGGCAGCATTCGAGTCCGTACAGATAGCAGCAGTGCATGCATGGGTAAGCCGGACGTACTCAACTGCATCTTGGAAGATCCTCGGGACACGATGTGGTGGATGCGCTCGACCATCATAGCGGGTATCCAGCACAATGCCCAGCCGCACATGTTGGTCTGCAAACTCTACCTCTGAACCTTGGAGCTGCAAGGGGCGACGCATGGCAAAGTTGCTCACCACCACCTTATTCTTGCCCTGCTTGTAAACCTACTGGTCTTGAGAAGCAACTCTCTCAAGCAGGTCTACTGCAACAGCAGCCTGACCCCAGGATGCTATAGCGACACGGGTGTCATCAACGAAGGAGCGCAGAGTACGCGAGATCGTGGATGCACCATCAAGCAAAGTCAGGCGGGCAACCCATCTTAATGCTCATGGAAGGCAGTGACTGTTTCCATGGGCGGGTTGATTCCGACACCCCATAAGCAAGTCTGAGCGCGTTTGCCCAGGTTTGCCTGAGCAACGGAGACAGCCTCCTGCCTTCAACTGTGCCCACAGAACCTGCACGATCGCATGCCGGGTCTAACTATGCTCATTGAGGTAGTTCGCAAGAGGTCATCAGCAATGCACGAAACGCGGGCCTCGGAGACGTGCTCAGCCAGTTTGAATAAAAAAATCGGGACTCGCTCTTTTCTGTCAATGAAGATTGTGCCGCAAGGCAGGTGCAAGGAGTGGCGAACAGACGCCACCGCAAGGTCAGCTGCAAGCATAACCAAGGCTTCACAGCGGCCTTCTTGGATGTGGCCCGTGCGAAGCCACATATGAGGCATTTTGCAGTAATGCCCAACTTGTAGGCCAATCCCTGCATCTCAAAGGCAAAACAAGCATTCGAATGAGACTCGGAGAGCAATGCAGCATACGGAATGCCGCGACAAGCGGCGAAAGAATCTATCTGACGAAGAGCACGCTGCATGTGGTCCCAAGTGAGCAGACCTGGCTTCACCATTTCGTAGATACATTCAAACATCAATCGCTTCAGTGTCTACCTTGCGGTTAAGCAATTCGGAGCCCGGCCTGGCAGGCATTCTAGCAGTTTAGGAGGTTCGGTCACAATGTTTGGCCTGGAATCTATGCCAACTAGGCCTCGAACGGTGTATCGCGTAGTACAAGTGTTCCGGAAATGAACGCCCATTGCGTGAATCTTATCTTGGCCTTTTGCTTCCTCCCCAAAGTAAGCTTCGAAAGTCGAGATTCGGTACGTGGTCTTCGGGTGTATCGCGCAGTATTTGTTCTTATAGTCCATGGTCTGGTGAGGCACGTCGTTGACCACGATCTCACCGCCAACGGTGGGTTTTTGCCCAAGCTCTACAGCCAAGACCAACCTTTTCATGACCTGGCTTACGCCGATGACACAGCACTCATAGCAGGCACTGCCCACATCCTGCAGCGTGTGGCGGCCCACAGCAACCTCCACCTCAACCTCACGAAGGGTGCTCTGTTACGTTCACCCACCTCACAGAGCACAGTCAACTTCACAGACGGCACCCCCTTCACAATCGAGCAACACGCCAAATACCCAGGAGTCACCCTGAGCACCAACGGCTCCTGCACAAAAACGTCACCACAAGACTTGCCAAAGCCCGCAAGCAATTCCACTAACTTCACCAATTCTGGCGCAATACAGACCTCACCTTGAAGTGGAAACTCAGAACATACAACGCAGTCTTCATTCCGCTCTTCACATACGGGCTGGAGCCAGCAGCGCTCACAGCCGGAGACTTACTATATACCACAAACTTTTTTCACTCACAATTCTGTCCGTCAGTGCCGGGATTGGGTCGGTACCCCCGCGCACGACTAGCTTCCGTGGCTTCGCGAAGCAACTGCAGCCACTCCACACGCCGGAAGAGCTCGCATCGCTTCTCGAGCTCGTTTGCCTGAACAGCCTGCGGCGCTGCGGGGCAGTGCAGCAGCATCTGGTGCGCAAGAAGGAAAAACTTCCAGCCGCAGAGGGCCCGGAGCCCGACCTGCATGAGCTCCTCGCCGACGCGCGGTGGGACTTTGCCTAGTCCTCCGCCTGCCCCCGCCCGGTAGGTCGCAGTTGCATTGGGACCCTCGTCGCGGACATGCTCGCGGTCAAAAGGTGCGTGTGAACAAAAAAGAAACAAAGCATGCCTTGCAGTTTACGGGGGGTTGCTTGCAGTGCGAGCACGCGAGCTCTAGTTTATAAGTGTACGTGCTGCTATCTAGATTTGATGTGACAACCCGGGAAAGGAGCACCAAATCAGCTCAGAGAGACGAGTCCGCTAACGACCATGTGTCATGGTCAGAGCGTGAAATTTTTATGCTTGCCAACTCATTTATGATAGCAATTCACAAGGAGCAATAACCAACGACGTGAAAAGGCAAAAGTAACGTGAACATCACTTCAATGAAGCGTTAGCAAATTTTATTTGCGAGGTGACAAATTTGTACGACTACACAGCATACAAGGGCGGCACTCACGGGCTTTCACAAGTTTAAAACGAAAGACGGCTGCAAGATGTTGCAAGCATTGGCTTAAATCGCAATGTGCTCAAGCAGGTTCACATGCCGCCGCAGCTTGACAAGCATGTGCGACATAGGCAATATTGCGTGAAATGTCACGGGCGCTGTTGATGCAAGGATCGGTGCCGAAGAGCCGGTTTGTAACGATAACCGGGCAATGCCACCAGATTGTTGCATCCAGCACTGGCGCGCGTTTTGATGTGCGCTGCAAGAAAGCAGTGCATGCATGTTCAAGGGAATCAATGCCAACGACACAAAAACGGCACGGAGTCAAAGGGTCAGCAGAACGGTGCCGAGCAGAACGCCCATCCGAGAAGTCATGATGTCCGCATCGGGCAAGACCCCAAGAACGAGCTCGTAATGGACACGTCTGCTGCCTATAAACAGTAGGGTGCAGGTGTGGTGTCGGCTGCCAATGCGAAAACTGCAACAGTGAATCGGTGTTTCGTGCGGCATCCCTCGTGTTTGCAATCTCTCGAGCTGGGGGCCTGGAGGCACAAACTCAAGCCCAAAGAGTGCAGTAGGATAAACATATGAATGAAAAATGCGGTTGACAAACAGTACGAGCAAGTTTTCAACCGCAGTCCAAGATAGACACGCTGCCATTCTGCCTTCGCCACGAGACAACAAATTATCGACATGTTGCCGCCGCCCCAAGTTGTTCTGGAGCACAATACCAAGGTACTTATACGATGTAAGTACAGGCAATGCTATACCACCCACATGGAATTCAGGGAGTCCGGCTCGACCGCCCGCCCGAAACACATGACTGCGGATTTTTGCGGACCTGCAGCGAAATGAAAACGCCAGGATTTGGCGCACTCAGCAGCGGCATCCAAAGCGAGCGGGAGATCACGAGGGCTTTCGTTCAAAATTTCTAGGCCGCCGGCAAACAGCAAGACATGCAGGCGTGGCGCTGCAGGAGAAGGGCCGCAACGGACACCAGCACAGGCTTTCTTGATCGCGGCAACCCATTGATTACAACATTGAAAAGGAAACCAGTTAACACAGCTCCTTGGCCCAGGCCGTTCTCAATACCCCACTGTTCAAAGACAGACGATTCGATGCGCACTGCAGCAGTACGGTCTGAAACCAAATCATCGATGAAGTGCCAAAAACGACCTGACACTCCGGCACGGTGCAGGCGGAGGAGGGCCCCGTCATGCCAAGCGACATCGAAGGCCTTACGAATGTCTAGGAAGGCGCAGTATGTGCGGGACCCCTTTCGCAATTTCAAGGAGGGTGTACACCGGCAAGTCCGACCCCCAACGAAAGCCAGCCTGAGAGTCGTCAAGAATCGGATCCACATGAGGTTGGATCCGATTCAAGACAATGCGCTCCAATGTTTTTGCAAAACATACAACGCCGTGCTTCCAAGTTAAACTGTAAAACCCTGAGCGGTCACGCTTTTACTCTTGAACCAAAGGCGCTGCGTCGGTCACATAGTATGCAGCTATACAATACTATACCGTAGCCTGGGCTCACCAAAGGTGTGGGGCGTTCCTATGTACAGAATTCAACACCCTGCCTCGAAGTCCTTGTGCTGTACTTCGATCGGTCAGCGGTCGGGCATACCTCCGCCCGTGACTGCATCGGCTTAGCCATTGCAAGTCCTTGGGTTAAACACTCCGTGCAACCCACCTTTTGACCGTCCCCCAATTAAGGAGGTGTGTCAGACCGTCCTTGTCCTGACTCGTACAGTAACAAGTACTTCGTCGTAGTGAAACATTCCACACAAACTTCCTGCGTTAGCGCTCATCCTTCTTTTGCGCTTTTCGCTGCTGTGTTCCGAGGTGAAACTTTTTCAGTCTTGCCTACACTCACTTCTCTGCCTCATACTCGTACACGATGTAGGACTTACTGACTTCCGAACAACGTTCTCTGTTCCGTGCTGTCCGGTGTACCTGGTTCCACTTCCGGCTTCGGACTCCCAAACAGGTCCATCGGGATATCCGATCCTTGTGCGCGTTCTCCTGACGCGTCATACGTCTCATTGCATTGTTCGCAATACTTTTCATACGATTCCTCTGCCTCTGGGGATAGCATCTTGTTCCCCATCTCTTCCACAGTGATCATCTTTCCGCGGTACTCGATCATCTCCGGCTCCTTCTTCTTTTCCGGTTCTTCCTGGGCTTCCGGTGAAACAATTCTTCCCAGGGCTTCCATTCCACGAACGAAGTTTTCATCGCTTATCTCCACATCCTGCTTGTTTCTTCCAGATGTGATTTTTCCACCACGTCGGTAGTCTTCCTCACTTATGATGGGCATACGCACACCATCTGTGTGTACGATTGCTGGTGTTCCCATCGCTGCTCTTCCACGTCTCTTCAAAGATCCTTTTCCATTGCCACTCTTTTGTCCAGCATTCCATGCATGCTTTCCATCATCCGTTACACGGGTCTCTTCCTTTTCCGTGGCATCACAAGATCCTTCTGTCACAGCTCTGTCATAACTTTTCCTCCATTGTTCCATTGCATACGTCTTGATGCATTCCGTGCAAGAACATTTCTGGTGGTTTACCTTCTCCCTGGTACACTTCCGGATTCCGCACCAGTAGCACTTCTTTGTGCATCCGCCAGTTGACTCTACCTCGAAGTCAAGCTCCATTACCTCCCAGTCGCTTTCGTCTGGGGTTGGCGGCTCTGTGCGCTCTCGGCGTCTTCTCGAACTTCCTTCTGGCTTCGTCTCTGGGAAACAAATCCAACATGCCCTAAAGCCATCCTGCTCGGCTTCTTGTACGTCCTTCCAGACCCACCGGCCTGGCTTCTTGTGAGATCCCTGGGCATGCCAGCAAGTAGCACGGTGATATACACGTGCCCGGCTTCCCGTACTGATCTTCACGCGTCCAATACCTCGCAGGTTTTCCAAAACTCTTGCCAGCTTTGTCCATACAGAGATAGCATACGGCACTGCGAGTAAAAATACGCATACCATCATTCCAACTTCAAACTTCGTGAAGTTTCCGTCCATGGCGTCCATACCTTTTTCCAAGGCTCCACTGGTTTCTACTTGGGCGTCAGATACTTCCTCCTTGAGCACTACTGCGGTAATCGGCTTCATCAAATGAAATACCTGTATGGCTCTAATGAGACTCTTGATTTGTCCACTTCCGACATACTCCTTCAGTTTCTTCTCTTGTTCATGCTTTTCATACTCTTTCTCTCCAGTATACTCCAAGTTTCCTTCTTCATCATACTCTACTTGAGACAAGTGATACAGTAGAAATGACCTTCGGGCATATGACAACTTCTTGGTGTTCAGATCCGCTACATTGAGCGCGGTTCGCACTGTACCAAGTTTTACAAGATTGTCTCGCACCCAATCTTGCAGTTGACACAGCCTAACGTCCACATGCTTCAGACGTCCAACTCCTCGTCGTTGACTCCACTGTCGTGCAGATGATGAATCGCACCGTATCTCCACGCGTACAGGCGCGTTTACCAGGAACTCGAATAGCCTTCCGACTAGGATTGCTTCTCCACAAGTTCCACTTAGTGCATACAACTCTGCTTCACAGCTTGATGATGATGTGGCCTTCTGAGTCCTAGAAAATGATAACACTTGTACTCCGTTCAGTACAATGATTCCTGATGATGTACTTTTCCTTCGGGCCCTATCCGGGGTCTTCAGGCTTGCCCAATCACTGTCCGAATACGCTTCCACAACATGTCCTGCGTCCTTGGCAATTTCTTCGTCTTCATGGCCATTCAACTTCGTGATCAACCGGCTTCCGATTTCGGTATACGGTAACAGAGTAGCCCTTGTGGCTGTTCCACTCAGATACAGAATCAAGTGCTTCAGACACTTTAGTGCCTGCACCGTCGGCTTCGACATACTTGATGCCAAACACTTTGAGGCATACTGAATGTCAATTCTGTCCTGTGCAAGGTACAAAATAGATCCGAGTCCAGATCTAAACCGTTTTGTCTCTTCAGCACTCAACTCCTTGGTCCGGTCTTCCTTCACCAGATCCACATGCTCTGGTGTGGCCTTACTCTTCAACTTTCCAAGGTCATACAACTCAATGAGCTTCCGAACATACTTCTCATTCGGTTGGACAACAATTCCTTCTCGGGTGAAGACATACTTCCTTTTGAGATATCGCATCTCTTCTCCACTTCCTACTCCATTCGCTGGGTACGGTCCTTCTTTCTCCACCTTGAATACCTTCTCCAGTTCTTCTACCAACCAAATGGTTTCTTCCTTTTCTCCTGCTAGTAGCTCATCATCTACATGGATAGAGATACACAGCTTCCTTGTGGTGTGTCTAGCCAATGCGGGTACATGTACTGAGAACACGAATCCAAGTTTCTCAAGTATACTTCGCAAATGTTCATACCATCTTGTTGCTGCGTTTCTTTGACCAGGTAGGCATCTCTTGAGCCTCCACACGATTCCTTCTTTCAGGTTCGCGGCTCGCTTCATCCAATCACTAATCGTGATTAGCACCTCTTCTTGCTGCGGGACCTGAAGATACGCGTCCTTTATATCAAGTACAACTACGACCCAGTTATACACCAGGTGTAACAACAAGACTAGGCGCGACGCGGCGTTGCTTGCCGTTGGGCTGAATGTCTCAGCTGTGCTGCTCGCACCTGCCCTGTACTCTCTGGCCACTATGCGGCACCTCCTTTTCCAACGTCCGTCACGATGCCTCCAGTCGTAGACTTCGCGCAAATCCATACGCTTTTCATCACCTGTTGCATTCGCCTCCATGAATTCCTCGATTACTCCTAGCTTGCTAAGGCGATTCAATTCTTCCACGGCTGCTTCCTGATCCAAGGCATCCAGTTCCTCTGGACTTAATTCGGGTGGTGTTTCTCCTTGGTCATTCTTTGGAACTTCTTCCATCTCTTCTTCCATGAGATCTTCATACTCCACGTCTTCTCCTTCTACTGCCGTGAGATCCTCATGTTCATCCCAATGAAAGGGGTCATCTTCCTGAGATACCCTGCCTGCGAACAAAGGCGGGTAGATTCCTCTTGAAGGCGATGATGGTGCTGATGGCATTTCTCGTGACTTTTTCGGCGATCCTTCGACTTCCTGTCCACCTTCTACAGCTCTCTTCCGGAGGTCTTCTAGCATAGTATCGTCACTGACACGTCCTTCTGGTTCTCCAGGTGGTGCGTCCTGCATTGAACTTGAACTCCGGGAATGAGAACTAGATCCCGTGCTGGTCATGCCTCCATTTGAGGCCCTGCCTCCGCTTGAGGCCCTGCCTCCGCTTGAGGCTCCACTTGTGTCCAACAGATCCAACAGTTCCTCGACCTGTTCCTCTTGGGACTGTCCTCGATCTTCCGCACGAACTACGGGTTCCTGTGCTGTTTCTTCTTCTTCTGCGATACTTGCCAATGCTGGGGCTGGTAACGGCTGTCTGGTATACGTTCCTTTTGGCTTCTTGGGGTTCCATGGAGTTACACTCAGCTTCAGTACTGGTTCCTTTCTCCATCCAGTGGCGATTCGCCTTACAGATCCTGTTGCCAAGATTCCGTCTTCAACTCCTACCAAGTGCATATCCTGAGAGTTCTTACCAAGGTAGATTCCTCCAATCCAATTCGCTGTTCCTTTCTTCTCTGGTTTCTTCAGCGCATACACATACTCTCCGAATGGGGCAATCTTCCCAAGGTAAGGTCTACCAACGACACTTTCGTAAGGGGTTGACCCTATCGCGGCGTGTCTGTGGTACCTGTTCAGCAACCATGACGCATGGCACAATCCCCAGGCCCACACTGCATGGCCTTCGGGAATCTCTATACCAAGCTTTCTTTCGGCTGCTCGTACTAAGCAAACTGTTTGGTTCCTCACCGTCTGGATAAACCTTTCCACTCTTGCCGTTCTTCCTTTCTGATACGGCTTGCTGTTCTGATCGTGTGTTTTGCGGTTCATCTTTCTCCGAGTTTCCACGATTGCAGCTATCAGTGATAACATTGCCTCTTCCGAATCTCCAACAAATCCGACTTCCTCCAAGTGTCCAAGACTGTGTACCCATTTCAACACTTTCTCCACGGTCTTTCTTTCCGTCTGCTTTCCAGATACCGGGATCACAACTGACATCCTTGTCCATGAACAGATTCCAACCAACGCTGGTGTGTCCTTTCCTTGTAGGAACATAAAGTCCAACTGAATTATTGGATAAGGTACTCCCACTGAGTCCTTTCCTGCTTCTGGGTTCTTCTTTTCGTGATCCTGCTTACTCTTGGCTTCTACGCATAACTCACACCAATGAGCAAAAGGTAGGTGTGTTGCTTCGTGAGCAAGTCGCTCTTCTTCCGAGGGTTTGTACGGTTCTGCTTCCACTCGTACTTTCTCCTTCTCCTCGCTCTTTAGCTTCTGTGCAGATTTCTGCATCTCCAACTCTGACAACGGATTTCCGTCTCCATCGTAGGTTGGTCCCAATACTCCTTCGCTCCTTCCAGGGGCGATACTTACCGGTACCACCGGCGTACTAAGCTCTTCTGGAACTCTTCCTTCACCTCTAGCAAAAGGTGTTTCCGGTCCTCTCGAAACCATGATCGCTTCAAAGTCTCGACAGAAAGTGAAAAAGTTTCCACTCACTGCATGTAGGATAACACAGATCCTTTTCGGTCTCCCATGACACTCTGTAATTTCCACATTGTGGCTCATGATAGAACCATAGTCCGAGTACAACTCGACTAGTGACCATTCACTTCCTCCTTCTGATATCATTGTCGTCCTGTACTTCCATCCTGGAAAAGCATCCTTCGGATCCATATAAGTCGTTCCTTGATACAAAATAAATGGTGTACCGTCTTCCATGATCGTCCAATTACCACTGGGTGTACTGTCCAACAGTTCCCGTAGATAGTTTGGAATACGTACGGTGACGCTCCTCTCCACTGCAGTCCTACTGTCAGTGCTACTTCGCGAGCTTCCATCGCTCCGACTTGTTCCTCCCGTCCAACGGGTGTTACGATCATTTCCGACAACAGACAATCTACCTAACAAACAACAACTGTTCCGTTTGTAAAAGATCCTTGCGTTCGCTCTTCCATCCGGGCTAACCAAAACCATTGACGACACTGTAAGGTTCCACTGAACACTAAGAGCTTTCTCACCCTCAGGTACATCTGGCTGATACTCCAGTTTCCAGCCATTCTTCAGCAGTCTTCCCATCGACAACAGAATGTTTGTCGCATCGCTTACAATAAAGCTTTCCGAAATACTGGGGGCTGTCCAACAGTCCTCTCCTTGTTCCACGGCGATCACTGCCGTGACCATTCCTGCTGACCTAATTGCATTCCCTTGGGCATCCTCTAGCATGATACCCGTTGTTCCTGCGTTCATGCGTGTCGCTTTCGGATGTGACCTAGGTAACAAACTAGCATCCGATCCAGAATCCAAAATGATAATCTCAAGTGCTTCTTCGGGTACAGTCTCTTCTGCTTGAACTGCTCGAACTACTTCGTGGTTGTCTACAACAAACCAGTCTCCGTCTTCATCCGTTGCATCCATCACATACCACTCTGCTACATCATGGAATTCTTCACGAACCATTCGAACTTTATCAGTCTCGGTCTCCTTTTTCTCCTCCGTCGCTTTGAGGTGAGACTCGATCCACTCATTCTCTCGCTTCACCGCATCATCGATGGCTTTCTTGTCGTAAGGTTTTCCTTCACTTTTCAGCTTCCTCTGTTGCCTCAGATAGTGTTCTTCTCCTGGATAATGTTCTGGTACTCGTGGGATTCCAGACTCTGTCGGTGGCGCAACTGGTTTGCACACCGGTTCCAGGCGTGTACCACAACCTTGGCAAATTCCAGTAGGTTCTCCAGATCCAAGTTCCTCATCTGAGTCTGTAAAACCTGGACTGGGTAGTTCACCGAAAAATGGGTTGGTGACTTCTTCACCTTCTGCAGTTCCATCTGCAACATCTCGAACCATACGGATGGTGTTGACATACGTGATGTCAATGTCGGACTCATCTTCTGAATTGATCGGGAAGGTCTCCGGATATTCTTCCGGTGGCGTAGCTATATGGTAAAATGGTTTTGGGTTGAATCCACTTAATCCGCTTGACACTCCTACTCTTCGGGTGACAATCCTTGGGTCCGGTCGACTTGTCGTCTGGCGAATACTACCAGTTTCGACAACATTAGGCTTCGGGTAAGGTTCTTGGTTCGGTGGATTGTTGGGATACGCTTCCGCTTGGGACTGTTCTTCGGCTTCCACGTTCCGAACAGAATGTCTGTTGGGGCACTCATTTCCCCAGTGTCCTTCCTGATAACAAAGTCTACAAACTGTCCTTCCAAGTCGTTTCCCTCTTCCTTTCTTTCCTTTTCCTTTACTCTTTCCTTTGCCTTTTCTGCCTTTTCCACCTTTCTTACCTTTACCTTTTCCTCTACCTTTACCTCGGCCTTTGCCTTTGCCTCTACCTCGACCAAACCTTCTGAATCCTCTACCTGCCTGCATGGCTCCGAATCCTCCGAACATCTTGCCATAACCTTTCTTGCGTTTTCCTTTTCCGCCTTTTCCTTTCCATCCTTTTCCTTTGTACTCTACTCGGTTCACTTCCATTGCTTGGTGTCCTCCACCAGTAGGGGCATTCTCCACTGCTCCCAGGTACTGTTGACCATGTCCTGATTCGAGAGGTTGATATACTTGGTTCGGCATCCAGCTTCTCGTAGTCCGCTCGTAGACTAGTACGCTTTCTTTGACTTGGCTGTATGTGGTTTTATCCGTAAGCTGAAGATGGATGTGTTCCTTCAAAGGACTAGGAATACATCTCAAGAGAGTCGACAGGAGAATCTCTCGAGGGTAGCTCACTCCACTACATCTCTCATAGTCTTTGACTAGTTCTTCCAGCTTCGAAATCTGTGCAACAGCACTTAGTCCGGGTGAAAAGTTTGGGTATCCATGAATCGCTTGCATCAAAGCTAGACTCCGACTTCTCGTACTCGGCTGATACATCCTCAGCAATGACTTCCACAAAGCAAATCCATTCCGGGATCCAGCGATACTGGGATCTCGCGCGTGCTGCTTCGTGGTTCCTGACAACCAAGAATTCAATAGCGAGTACAGCTTCGTTGACATAGTCTGATACGTTTCATCCGAGAAAGTAGCTGGTAGTACTTCATGGTCTCCCAACTTTTCCAAGTTCTTAAAGGCATCCGAATACTTGGGTTCCGCATACGCAAGAATATTATAAAGTTGTTCTTTGAAGTCCATGAAATCTTGTGCATCGGTTTTACCTCCACCAAATGATGGTGGTCTTCCCAACATCTTCACTGCACCTTCCAATGCCTTAGAGAGTATTCCTTCATACGAACTTCCTGCATTTCCTTGGTTTCCAGAATAGGTAACTAGCTGGTGAATAGCTTCTGTAGTCACTCTGGAGTTCTGGACCAATTGTCCAAGTATCTCTTGAGTAGGTACCATGCCTAATCCATCTCCATCTGCTCCATCTTGTACTGGCACTCCGGCGGCTGATGATGGTTGTGCGGCTTGAGGTCCTTGCATAGCTTCCGTCCTGACAAGCAAACAAACAAGTACCATTGCTCTGAGTTTCCGCTTGCATCCACTCACTTTACGTCTCCAACGAATACCATGCATCCGATTCACTTTCCTTCGCATACAAGTGCATGTCACTCCTTTTTGCATTCTTCCTGCAAGAAGAGTTGATCTGAATACGCAGCTCCAGATGAGCTGAAGTGCTATTAGTACAAGCACAGCGTTTGCTGTACGCAACTTCGTACACTGGGCAGCTAGTTGCTCAAGCGCCTCACAGATCATTCTTGTCGATCTGCTCTGCTGGCTCACTTCTTCCAGCTTCTTCCTGCTGCTTTTCTTTAGCGGTCTTACGGCGTTTTGGTTCGTCGATTTCCGACGACTCCGAATTATCCACAGGGGATTCACTTTCGCTGGCCTCATCTGACATCTTACTGTCGCTACCTGCTTCGTCCTGCATGCTGTCCTTGACAGGTGTCTTTTCCGGCACTGCGGGTGCTTCTGGTACTGTAGATTCTTCCGGAACGGCTTCCTTTGGAACTTCTGGATCTTTTCCTGCATCCGCTTCCGGGGCATCCAAGATTTTCTTTGCTTCACGCGACTCCAACGTTCTGCGTAGCTTGGCCTTGTGGTGCTCTTCGTACTTCTGCCGAAGCTCCTCTCGGGTCGGTGCTTCCGGGCTAGGCTCGACCAAAACCACCACATTCTTTTCATCATCCTTGGCTGTCCAGATACTGGGCTTTTCTGGCTTGGTCTTCTTCTTTGCTGTAGCCGCTTGGCTTGCCTCCTTCTTCCGGTTGGCTTGCTCTTCTCTATACAGAACTGGAAAGTCTCCTTCATCCTTTGCCTGCTTCCAGAATCGCTTGTTACTCTCCGCGACTTCCCTGGACATACTCCCAAAGTCGCAAAGTGCGAGCATTGGGAAAAATCTTTTGTACGGATTCGTAGTATCTCCTTGGAATCCGGGACGAGTGATTCCTCGCATCGGGTACAGTCGCCTTGTCTTGTTTCCGCGATCCAATATTGTGAGCATGGGCTCGTACAGGCAAAAGCATAGCTGGCTAAACTTGCATGCCTTCTTCCAATGTCCACCATGCCAACATAGCGAGCACAAACTTTTTCCTGGAGGTAAGCTTCCATACACAGTACGTCTCCGGGTAGTCTCTGTTGGTTCGATGTCCAAACGACCCTTTCCTGCAGGATGCATACTCCATACTTCTGTGAAGCGTCCGGCACCCTTACACTCCCGTCGAGACGGGATGAGTCGTACGCTGTAGGGTTCCAGCTGGGCTTGGATTGTCTCAAAGTCTTCATACGAAGTGATCTGCCAAGGGAACTCCCATAGGGGCTGATGCTCTCCGTCTTTCTCTCCAATCCCGCGCATAGCCAATCCAGAAAGGATTTGTACCAACTCCTTTGTCCAAGTTGGACTGAAAGGTTTTGACCCAGGTAAATACTCTTCTCCGCTTCGTAGAGGGCGATTCTCGTCAAGGTCTTCTTCATAAATTCTCTCTGTCCATTCCCATCCTGGGGTTTCCTCAGGCGGTTGCTTCTTCCCTTTTCCAGACCTTCTTTGCTCTGGAAGCTTCTTCTCTTTATCCTCTCCAGCCTGAGCATCCGTTCCCAACTTGGGCATTTTCTTTGGCATCGCTTTAACAGCGGGTTCAGCTGGTTCCGGTGCTTGAGTAGTTCCATCGTGGATGGATTGCAAGATCTGAAGTAGACCCTTTTCCTCTCCGTGGCGTACTGCGATGTTGAGGGCTTGTCCCATGGCACTTTGCAGTCTCTCCGATGCCACAATGAATCCACTTTGAGCCTTCTCCATATTCCTGCAAGCTTGGAGCCAATTCTCTTCGGCCTTACGAGAGTTTTCCACCTGCTCGTCTTTCCGAGCTCGTAGCTTGTCCACGACTTCAAGGGCTTTGTTGCGGTACCATTCTTCCGCCGAGTCCAGTGCTGCTTCGGGTACCTTGAGCTTTGCTTGCTGCTTGTTAGCTTCCTGAAGTGCTTTAGCCATACGCTCCGATTCTTCCACTGCACGAAGGCGTTTGGTTTCTTCCTCCAGTGCTCGTTGCTTTTCCTTCGTCTCAGCTTCCAAGATCCGCCTTTGCTCTTCCAGATCGGCCAACTTTCTCTTCCGAGACTCTGCCTCGGACTTCTTCTCTTCTTCTTCCTTAAGAGCTTCGAGTTGTTCTGTCTCTTGATCCTTTCCTGGGGGATCATAGAAAGATCTGGGCTTGAATTTCTGATTGTTCTGCAACATCCGGCTGTAGATACTAAGGAAGGGGGGTTGATACTTTCCGTCAAGTCTGAATCGCTTATACTCTTTCTCAAGCAACATGACGTTCTCAATCGATCCTGCCACTTCCATAGCTTCATCCAGCTTACGTCGAACACCTTGAGGACTGGTAGCTTCTTCTTCCTGTTCCTTCCTAGCCTTCTTGGCTTTACGGCTTTGCTTGGCTTCTTTCCTGGCAGTCTTCTTCTCTTTCTTCTTTTCTTCTCGCGACTTTCCTCCAGTTGTCCCTGGAGTCTTTGCTGGAGTACTTTCAGCTTTCCTTCCTGGCGTCTGCAGGAGGTTAGCTTGCTCCACCAAGGTAGCTCGCCTCTCTTCTGCGCTCTGCCGCATTTCTCCCAACTCTGCAGTCCGGTCCACCATGACATCTTCATGTACAGGCCTTGCCACTCTAGGCAACGGTTCATGTTCCGTGACTCGAGACACTTTCTGGTGAGGTTCATCCTGGAAGATCTCACTGTCTTTGAGTTCCATAGTTCCTGCCGCTGGGACGAGAGATCCTTCTTCCGATCGTTCTCCCATCCTTGGGGGTACAATTGATCCCATACACAATCCGAAATTTCCTCTTCGAGGGTAAACGGCTGAGGTCGAATAACAAGGTGAGACGTGTTCATCCACAAGCAACTTGTTTCCTGAATACTTCCTTGGCTCAGCGTGATACTCATACAGAATCCAACCACAAATAGCAAGAGGTCCTGGTACATCTTCTCCATGATCACCTTCATGGCGAATTCCAAGATTTACTGTCCAGTTTCCAGGTATCCTCGTGTACTTCTTCCGGTTCCAATCCGGTTTCCTTCGGCCCACAGGTTTCCTGGATCTTCAGGCTTCCTTGCTCCGCTACCAAGTTAAACTGTAAAACCCTGAGCGGTCACGCTTTTACTCTTGAACCAAAGGCGCTGCGTCGGTCACATAGTATGCAGCTATACAATACTATACCGTAGCCTGGGCTCACCAAAGGTGTGGGGCGTTCCTATGTACAGAATTCAACATTCCAACATGACGGCAGCACACAGGCATGATATTGGCATGCATTGCAAAATTGCAGTAAGGCATGTTTCCACCATCCCAAACTTACATGAAGAGCTGCATAAGGGATGTCGTCACAACCATGGCTTTGGCCGCAGCGCTTTATCGCAAAGCTCGGTCGCGCTCAGACAACGTGAAGGGCCGGAAATGTGCATCTAATTCAGTGCGTGCGGGGCGAATAAGTTGTGTACGGCGTCGAACTCGTTTGAGATGGCGTGCATTGAATTGTGAAGGGTCCAGGAATGCACTATGTTGGAAATGATGCAAAAATGCTCCTATGCCGGCGATGCGCACTGTTCAGAAAACAAGGTCTGTGCGATGCGACCACTTTTTTGCGAAACTTGCCGCGGGTTTGTTTGGCAGCAGCTCAGCATCCCGCTGAAGACCAAACATTTTTCCGAATGCCTTAGATAATGTAGCGCGCGGTCGGCCGAACATAGGGTCTGCACTCTTAGCTGTGGACGCAGGTAACAGAGCACGCGCGAACAGCACTGTGCTGACCTTCCCGCACGTTCCGCCGGGCGGCCAGCGAGCTAATCAGCGAAGCAGTTGAACTCCACCGTTTGGCGCCGCCGCTGGAAGGCGCTTCGCAGTGCGGTCGCGCAAAGAATCCAAGCTGCGTAATGGCTAGTCGTGCAAGCTTGCTGTTTCCGCCTGCGCAACATGCAGACATGACTGCCGACCCGCGCAAGGCCCACCGCGCAACTGCTCGGACCGAGCCGCGCGCCACACGTCCCTCGCCGTGCCAACTCATGCGCCCCGTTCCTTTGCAAGCCCCAGCACGCGTGTCCACAGGTCGCGAAGGGCAGGGCGCGCGAGGCGAGGGCCCCGAGCGGGGAACACGCTGCCTGAACATCTTCGCGCGCGGACCGCATGCAAACGCCAGTTGACGCACGCCCGCTAGCCCGCAAAGTAAAAAGCCGTATGCCGGCGCACGATCGCGCCGCCAGCTGGCGAGCCCGTCACCCGGTGATGTGTCCCCTTTGCTCGGCAAACCCCGCTTTACGTTTACTCGTCCAGAAAAGCGAAGATGGCTTCACCGTCTCCTCCTTCGCCTTGCGCCACACATGTTCGCCGCCGTTGTCGTCGAGCCAGGTGTCGACGCTGGCGCTGCTGTAAAACTAGCGTACGAAAAGGCGGCGTGGGACAAGGGCTGGGCCGGACCTGAGCCCCTCCAGCATGCCTGGCGTGATGCATGATCGTCGGCGCCGACCGCATCGATGGACAGCACGGTCGCGTGTGGGTCCAATTCGGTAATCATGGCGTGGAGGAGCTTGTAGAAACCCTCCGTGCCCGCCCGTGTGCTCAGCCCTAATTGCGCTTTTTGCAAGGAGTTCGGGCGCATATGCGAGGTCCAAGACCAGCTGCGCAGCAGTGTCCTTGCTGTCGGCGATTACCACGCCGTCCATGCATGCGGAGCAGCCCTGCGGCCCTGCTATTTCAGAGCACCCGACACCCGCTACCCGAGCCTTCTCAGCGCCTCGCGCATCTCCTCTCGCGGTTCGGTGGCCCGCAATTACTCCTGACAGTCTACGCAGCACCATCGGCCCATTGGGCGTCGGGGGCTAACAGTTTGCCAACCATTCGGGCATGGGCGCCGCTGACCGTTTGGTTCAAGCGCAAGAGTCCGCGACCGCGACCGCTGCGCCCGTAGCAGCCGCCCGTCGCGCGGCCGCCTGCCTTCGGGAGCAGAGCTGTTCAGGACAGTTCTACACCACGCAACATCAAAAGGCTACGAGGCTAGAGCAAGCTAAAAGCGGAATGCAAAAGTCGACAGTGGCTTCACTCGCACTTCTCTCCTTTTCCTTTCGGCTTGCCGGAAACTCGACTGCTCTGTCCTTGAAAGCATCCGGGGTCTTTGACCTTCCGGATAGAAAGCTGAGCTGAAGCAGCGGACAAGTCGAAAAGCCCGTATCGTTTAGCAGAACAGAGTAAGCAGCAGCAAAGCGGAATGTAAGGAACAGCTAAGAAGAGAAAAGCAGTAAAGTAAGCGTTAGCGGGCTATGACTGAAAAGCTCCCTGCGCTGAAAAGCTGCCCAAAAGGTGTGGGCGGGAGGGAAAGTTTTTTGCAAAGCAAGCAGCTGTTGCGTGGTGTATGCTTGAACCCAAGCGGGGCCGCGGGGTAAGAACTGCCGAAACAACCCTGGGTGAACACAGGAACCGTTCAGGACAGTTCTACACCACGCAACATCAAAAGGCTACGAGGCTAGAGCAAGCTAAAAGCGGAATGCAAAAGTCGACAGTGGCTTCACTCGCACTTCTCTCCTTTTCCTTTCGGCTTGCCGGAAACTCGACTGCTCTGTCCTTGAAAGCATCCGGGGTCTTTGACCTTCCGGATAGAAAGCTGAGCTGAAGCAGCGGAGCAGTCGAAAAGCCCGAGTAAGAAACTGGCAAGCCGAAACCTCGCAAGACGCTCAAGAAGCCAAGTGGAGAAGTGAGGTGAGGAAGCAGAAAGCAGTGCTACTTGCGCTTGTTGGAGCCACGGTTTGTTGGGCCCAAGCTGTCAGCTGACGGAAGCTGCCATTTTAAAAATGTGTCAGCGGGAAAAAGATTCACCTGAAAGCGTATCAGCCAGAACTCAAAAAGCGAGAGCTCGATGCGGTTCGATGCGAGGAACTTGTCGGGAAGTTCTGTGAGGCCGTCCCAACGCGAAAGCAGATCTGCGTCGTCGTTCTTCTCGCCGGCTATGTGGCTGCAGTCCAGAGTGACACCGGTAATCGAGCTCCACATCGAAAGCTTGCGAACAAAAAGATTAAGTGGTACTTTAGAGGTGTAAAGCTTATTACACACTGACTCTGCACCACTGTTATCGCTCAAAGCTGGTAATGTCAAAGCCAAGCGACCGGATCCGTGGGCTTTCCAAAAAGCCAGAAGTACAAAGCACTGGGCCAGTGTCTCGTAGCTGGAGATGTCCAAGTTGGCATCCGGCTGCATTGGCAGACCTAAGTCCAGAAAGTCGTTGACAGTGTAGCGGTGAGCAAACCAAAGCAGGCGTCCACTTGGGAGGAGGAGCCATCCTCCCACACCGCAGTCATTGCCTTTGCCGAAAGCATCTGCAGCCGACTCCACCGAGCTGGTAGGTGGTGGTCGAAGCGGCCTTGGCCGCCAGTCTCTGGAGCTCAAGTGGGCAAAGAAGGCAAGGGTTTCTCTGCTGGACTCAGATAAGCGCCTCTTGGAGGAAGTGGGGTCCGTGACGCGGAGCCACATGCGCTTCGTGCTTACGGGGACTAGAGCCAGGTCGTCTTTACTCTTCAGAGCCTTGTGCCGAGCCGAAAGCAAGGTAGAGCCCGGCGAGATACTCGTGCCCGGAGGGCTACTTGTGAAGCGGAGCTTGTCGTCCAGGTAAGCGTGGATGCCTGGCCAGGCACATGGGCTGATGCTGACATTAGTACCAAGAGGTCTGTGCATGTCATCGTAGAGAGTACATAGCCAGGGGCGTAAAGCCGGAAGCCCATGAAGTATCCACTGAAGCAGGCCAAGGAGTTTGTCAAGCTGTTTGCGGCTGACGAGGCGATGCCGCAGACATTCCTCCACCTGGCCAAGCAGCTTCAAGCGTTTAAGCTCCGGTAAAGTGTAACAGCCAGCGTGGAAATCGATCTGCCAACCTATCCAGGTTATCGAGGGTCCCATCTGCAGTTTCCGCCAACTAAGCGGTATATTGAAGCAGGCGCAGAATGCCAAAACCAGGGAAGCGCTAAGCGGAAGTGCACGAGAGTTTTGCCAAAGAAGCAAATCATCTACGTACAGCATGAGGACGTGTGACAACCAGATAAGTAGATGCAGGCATCGCACAAAGAAGCCCCCTAAGCGGGCAAACCAGTGGCTTGAAAAAGTGGCCCCGAAGGGACAGACGCGGTAGAAAAAGAGGCGTTCTTGCTGTCTCAATCCAAGCAGGCCTCTGTCTTGCTTCCTCTGAGAAAAGAGGTTTATTGCTGGCTTCGGCGACATGTTGCTGAAGCCGAAGAGGAATTCTGTTTCCAAGCAGCCAAGATTGCCATTCCTTCCGCAGGTCGTGTAAGCTGTCAGATTGGTACCTTGGGCCAAGGGACCAGTCGGGCAATGAATAAATGCCCCCGCCATCCTGCGCGGCTGTAGGCGTTGCTGATCGTGGCTTTTTGGGAATTGAGGCCAGTGCGAACTTCAGAGAGCAGGGAGCAACCGGGTAGGAAGGTCTGCCTGAAGAAAACAAGTTCACTGCCTTTTCGGAGAAGTTCTTGGCAAGCTGGGACGGGTATTCCGCCGTCCTTTGGGACAAGAAGTTACCGTGCTCGTCCCGAGCGCCTGCGACGGACTGGTGACCTCCTTCATGTGAGCATGTGCCTGCCAGAAAGCGGAATTCACTGTAGCTGCAAGCGAAAAGCCAAGATTTAGCAATGTCCTGGCTCACTGAACATGCCGGGATGTTGACCAGTGAAGCTTGTATCTCGGAGAGCATGTCCTGAACAAAAGGCTCCAGCCAGGACATAGCGTTGGTCGGCTGGTGCAGGGATACGTGTGCACCTGAACCAAAGGCGGCTCGGAGAAGGCATACACAGCGGTATAAAAGCTTCTGGCTGCTATGTACCCTGGCTTGCTGTGAAGCGGTGTTCCCTGGTAGGCCATTCAGATGATCCGGAGATCGAATAGCCGGGGGGCCGCCTGGACGAAGCTTTAAGCGGGAGTACTCCTTGCAGGGAGGGGATCCGTGAGCCAAGCGGACAATCCCCGAAAAACACAGCCGGAGGAGGTGGTCGTAAGTGTCATCGTTGAGCAAGTCCAGTTGCTCCTCGCCAAGCAGATCGATGGGCAGACAAGTGATGCCACATGACGACAGCGCCGTAGTAAGTGGGTGAGCAGCCCCACAGCATATGTCCAGGAAAAGCTCAACGCATGTTGTATCCTTGAGCGGGGGCGATATTGGCTGATCATTACCTGGGGTTGCCGACGGGAGTGGGAAGCCCAAGGACCTCAAGTGAGCAAGAGACTTTGAGTCGAAGTTGACCAAGTGCTTGCAAGTATAGGCAGTCAATACCCACCTGTCTCCTTGTATCGGCATCGTACAATGAAGCGATTCACAGCTGAATGAGAGCGGCGCATGCCAAGTGTCCCGCAACTCACCTTTGCCCGCCTCTGTGGCGCTGTGCGCCTCGGATGAAGCATCCAAGGGTGCCGGGACTTGATGAGCTGACGGGTTCAAAGCGGGGTAAATCCAGACCTCGCCGCCGCTGAAGTTACCGAGTGAAACTGTGTGATTGAAGGTCCCTGCCGCGTTGCCAGCATCTGTATGCAAGCGGGTGCGAACGTTGTGGCTGACGCAGAGGGAACTCCAGGAAGCTTCAAGAAATTGAAGCTGCATAAAGCGTTCAAGAATCGGAGAACATCTGAAAATTGTTCTGTGCGCTGAAAGATGCCCGACCTTGCACCATTGTCAAAAGCGAAAGCTCCCAAGTTGAAATACGCCTCAGAAGCTGCAATGGCATTGTCGGGGCAGTGAGAAGAAGAAGTGAAGGGAGTGGAAAAGTACTGCGCTAGAAGCTCCAAGCATGTAGCGAAGTCGAGAGAGCCTTCACTGAGTGCAGAAGCTGCACAGGACACCGGGGCACGTGCCTTGGGCAGTGCCGAAGTGGCCCCTGCAGAGCCTGACGGTTGTGCCGGTACACTAAGCGGGACAGCCGTGACCTCCTCAGCGATGTCCCGCTGCTCGCTGAAGTGGGTTTCCTAATGCGGGGTAGCCACGTGCTGCGAAGCAGGGTGGTTGCCCCCACAAGCTGTGCCATCACTCTTGGGCACTGCGCATCTGTGCAAGTAACGGCAGGTCGCCGGGTCCTAGGTACGAGTCTTTCCTGCGACATGGTTCGCCGTGGCCGTCTTCCTTGCTCCCTGCGGCTGGCCTCTTCTTCGGTCGTCTACCTTCTCCTGGCAAGGGCCCTCGACTGCCTCTCCCCGCTGCGACACGGTTCGCCTGCAGCTCCTCCCGCTGTGCTCTGCGGCTGTCCTCTTCTTGCGGTCGTCTTCCAGCACCTTCTCCTGGTAAAGGTCCTCGACTGCCTCCTCCCGCTGTGGCACGGTCCGTTTGCAGCTTTTGCCGCCGTGCTCGGCGGCTGTCCTCCTTTTTCGGTCGTCCTCCAGCACCTTCTCCTGGTAAAGGTCCTCGACTGCCTGCACCCGCTGCGGCAAGTTCGCTTGCAGTTCTTGGCGCTGTATTCGGCGGCTGTCCTCTTTTCATTGTCCGCTCTGGTACCTCATACAAAGTGTCTGACGCTTGCCATCCATGAAAAGCGTGGAAAGCCATTTTCCGGGAGGGGTGGCTTGCTTGTTGTCCTTGCCCTTGCCGCCTTTGCCACCTCTCTCGAAGCGTTCACCTTTCTCGCCTTTGCCATCACGGCCTTTGCCGCCACGGCCGCCACCCTTGCCACCGCGACCGTTGCCTGTGAAGCGGGCCTTCCAGCTGTTGTCCGGGTCGAACTTTGGCTTGGGCCTCGGAGCAAGCAGGCTGTGCATGTCAGAGCGCACCTCGGCGACTTCGTGAAGCGCATCATCCAGCTTCCAATGGTGCACGTTGACTAAGTCGGCGATGATTTCCCAACAGCGGCGGTCGGCGGCCTGGGCTTCCATGGTGGTAGGACCGCGTAAGCTGGCGGCGGCCTCGTACCTGGTGAAGCAGATCCTCATGAAGCGTTTATTATAAAGCTTCAGAGAGCCTTGGCCGCTAGTGACAGAAGCTGTGTGACGAAGCCAAAAGAAGCGGGGCCTTCATGTATGTCACGGGTAGGAGCCTCGTCGAGAAAAAGCTCTGTCAGGTCAAAGCGGGCCTGTTTCCTAGGCCGGACGAGGAGACTGTCCTCTTGCGCGCGGGCGCTTAAGCGGTATTTCCAAGGAATCCATCGCACCTCAAGCGGGCGCTTGGAAAGCTCTCTGCATCAAGAAGTTCGGTGGGGTAATCCTCCTCGAACCGCTTCCTGAGCGCTGCCGTGCGCTCCCCGCTCAATTTTGCGGGCCAAGCCTCTTGCCAGGAGCTAGAAAGAGGTGGCGAGGCTGTGGGAGAAGGGGTTGCAGCTGATGTTCCCTCCCCAAGCGGTGCGCTGGAAATAGGCGCAGCTTCAAGAGATACCATGCCCTCCGAAGTTCGGCACTTGCAGAAGAGTAAGCGCAAAGAGGCTTTGGTGATAAAGCGCTCAGCTGCTTCCGTGACTGAGGCTTCGGCCAGAAAGTGGTTCACCAACTCTTCAAGCTCTGCCGAAGTGGTACAGGACCGGGCAAACAAAGCAACGTCGAATGCGGAAAGCAGAGAGGATACAGCTGCTGGCACATTGCAGTCGGCCACAAGTTGTGTGAATTCTGTCATCTTCGCGTGACCTGAAGCTGGTGGTTGTGATTTCGACAAGACACTACGAACTGAAGCTGAGGATGAAACGTTGCCACCAGTGGTCCTGCAGCAGACAAGAAGTTTGCAAAGGTTGACATGTTGGCAT
Organism: Symbiodinium sp. CCMP2592; assembly: GCA_905221615.1. NCBI lineage: Eukaryota > Dinophyceae > Suessiales > Symbiodiniaceae > Symbiodinium > Symbiodinium sp. CCMP2592. Next base: position 658,729 of record CAJNDT010003323.1, on the reverse strand, counting down.
CTGTGGCCTGTAACGTGGAAGCGAGGGATGCCCGGAGCGGGGGCCGTCAATCTTGCTGGATCCAAGCGGGAAACCAAGAATGAAGAGGCGTATCAAAAAGTTCAAAGCGTGAACTGACCTCATAAAGGCGGCACGCGGGTTTGCCTTCTTTTTCAAGCGGGAAGCGGAGCTCGAGTATGTCTGGCTTCGATGAAGCCGGGCGCTTCTTGCCCACAAGCCCAAAGCGGGGCCGCCCTTGATCAAGTTGGGCAGGCCCAAAAGTGGGCGATTCAATGCCACAGCCAAAAGAAGGCGTGGCGGGGAAGCGAAAGCATCATTGATGCTGCCAGTTGCGGCCACTCCAGTTCCAGGACCCCCAAGCGGGTTGATCCTCCCATCCGGACTGGTGCTGCCCCCACTCTTCATAGCCTTGGCTCCATTGTGAAGCGGCTTCCTGGCGCTCTCTACCAGTGACAGTGTCCAAGCGAGCATTGGGAGCACTGTTTACGGCAGGCCCAAAGCTGGACTAATTGAAGCGTGGGCTGCCCCTCATGCCCCAAGCGGGTCGCCGGGGCATCGCTCGCCAGAAGTGGGGCCCTGTTGCCCTGCGGAGCAGCCGTAGCCGTGGCCGAAGCAGGCGTCTGCTGGCCTGTGGTGCCTGCGCTGCCCTCGGTTGAGCCAGTCTCTGCCAGTGGCGGCGGTGGGGCTTTCTCCTTGGCAGCGGGAGGAGCACTCGGTGCCGGTGCAGAAGGGGCGCCCGATGCCGAAGCGGGCTTCGGTGGTGTGGCCAGACTCTTGGCCTTAAGCGGAGGTCCCGTAGGCGCCGGGGTTGTGGAAGCCGAGGTTGGTGAAGAGGGCGGCCGTGGCGGCGGTTCCTTCACCTCGGGTTCTCGTTGCCATCGTTTCGCGTTGGCAACCCCGTCACCTCCACCACCAGCGGTGCCGTCGCCCCCGGTGCCAGCTGAAGCGGTCCCCGAAGGGGGTGCATTTCCGTCCTGAGTTGCTTCGGGCGAAGGCTTCGGGTTGTACTTCTGAAACCGAAGCAGGTGGAGCTTTAGCCGGCGGGGACGGTGAAGCTGTAGGCCCCGTTGAAGGTAAGCTGTAATCCTCGGCGGCGATAACCTCCCCGATGGGGTCTTCCACATGTGCCGCAGCGGGTTGCACGGCGGGCGCCTCCGCCGAGGATGAGCTTGTCGTAGAGGATGGAAGCAGAGGGTCACTTTCCAACTGCTTCAGAAAGCGGTTCTTCTCCTCGTCGGTCATCGTCTTAAGGAGTGTGAAGGCGTACTCCGGAGAAAGCTTCGCCATGACCCAAGGAGGCAAGAAAGTGGGCTTAAAGCGCATCTCGAGCTGAAAAAAGAAAAACCCAAAAGTTGGATTCAACGCAATCATGATGTCATGATGCAAGCACTGGTGCAAGCCAGAACACAATGCAAAGACGTCAGTTGTTTTCAGAGCAGGCTGATATCAAGCTGCATCCAGGGAGGCAATAATACAAGCCCGCCGCTTACATAAGCGGGAGTCGGGCGGAAAATGAACGAAGGGAGAAAATTCTGAGATGCATCCACAAGCGGGGTGGCATCGAACTTCGCATGAAGCGTCTCTGCAAGCCAAGCATTGCATGCGGGAGCCGGGGTGGGAAATGCAAAAGTGTGCCACCCCAGATGCTCCCAAAAGGTACCGCACCTCTTTGCAAATGGGGCGGGGTCCCTGTGCGGGGGAAGCGGCAAGCGGCTGTTCATCGCGTGAAAAGGTAAGAGCCTCGCGGGACTCATCTTGCCATGTGGGATCGACCTCCAGAGCGTGGGTCGCGGTAGAAGAAGCACGAGCCGGGCCTGCGTCATCAGCATCGGAGTCCTCGAAGTGATCGACCTGCGCACGAGTATGAACACAAGAGGGAAGCTTGGCGCCGGAACGTGTAACCGTCGAGCTGAACTCCCGAGCTTCACATAGATCGCCGTCCTGTTGCTTCAAGGCTAAAAAGGACTGACAATCGTTGCCAAGCGAGAAGCAGGAAAGGGCCGGGCAGTATTCCTCCCACTGAAAACCTGCAGTGTCCACAAGTGGTTCCACTACTGGGGACTGGCCACCTCTGTGCTGTGGTCCTGCTGGACGAAAGCCGGCGTGCATAGAACGCCACCGCGGCCAAAGCTGGCCACACATCGTCCCGAGAATACATTTGAGCCGACCCTGGCGCCTTGTGGTGCCCCTGCAGAAAGCGGGAGGCGAGCGGGATAGACAACTGACTCATCCAGGAAAGAAAGGTTGTCTTGAGGCTGTGAAGTGTATACTGAGCGGCCTGAGCGGGTGCAATCCCAGAAAGTGTAAGCATGTAGCGAAGCTTCTGGAGGGCTTGTGAATAAGATGCCGGCGCAAAGCCAGTCTCGCTCCAAAGGAAAAACAGACAGTCTGGTTCAGGCTGGGGCCCAAAGCGGGAGCGAATGTCGCCCCAGACGGTGTCTAGTGCTCCCAACCAGTGCGGAAGCCAGGTCATGCCCCAATCCTCAGATGAAGAAAACAGGCCAAAGCTGAGGAGGCCCCAAGGGCAACCACCCTTGGTGGTCTTGGTCCTGTAGCATATGCCTCGCAGTGTAAAGTTGCTGAAGCACAGAGTGCTCCAACGAACGTGTTGCGCATCAGCGAAGCGGAGGCTGGCGCCGATGGCCACCAGGAAGGAGCCCGCCCAGATCCTGTCCATCAAGCTAGCCTTGCCCGAGAGAAGAGTGCGCTCAAGAAAGGCGACGAACGACAAGGGGAGAGGGATACTCTCCCGCTTTTCCTGACCGGCTGGGTTGGAAAGCAGACTGAAAGCGGTGCCGTACAGATCTGGCAGGCACACAAGGGCCAGAAGCTTCTTGTACCAACGAAGAGCTTTGAGGACGTTGATGCTGTTGGAAAGCGGACCTGACTCCGAACCTCGAGACAAAGCGAAGAATGCATCAAGAAAGAGGCCTTGATCGATGGAGTCCATGTTGCCACCCAGCTCCTCAAAGGCACAAAAGAAAAGCTGCACAGAACGAAGGTACCGGGCTGCCGTGGTATCGCTGACCTTGCTCAGCAAGCTGGACCGGATCACAGCACCCTCTCGACTGCTTTCCAGCTGATGGAGAACCTCACTGTAAGCCCTATGCGATCTGCAAAGCTGGTCAAAAAGGACCTTATTGCGTTCGTCGCATGCCTGGTGGTTGTCCTTGCTGGTGAGCATGCCGGCCGCCGGAGCACGCAAAGCAGGCGGGTGCGATGCTGAGGGTGCACTCAAAGATGTCGTTGAGGGCTGGACCGGTCTCGGTATAGCCAAGGAAAGTGAAGCCTGAACAGGAGTCTGCTGCCGTGCGGGATAAACAGCGTATGCTGAAGCGTCCTGAAAGTGCGGCAGTGCCTTCGCCGTCGGAAAGTTCTGGGGTATAGACTGCTGAACAGGAACATTGCTGGGGGCCTGAAGCCGGGGAGGAAAGGGAGCGCAGGGGCGGAGCCGAGCCACTGTAGGCTGACGCCCGTGGTAGCCCACCTGAAAGGGGGAGTTGTACCTCAGACACACCCTCGGGGCCAAGTGGGTGCCCTCGACGTAGCAAGCAAGCTGGGTCGAGGAGGGGTGGATCGCAGTGGCATAATCCGAAACGTTGATGGACCCGGAGCAAACCCTGTGAAAGCTGTCATCTCGGCTTCCGGCTGTTCCTCATGTATGATTTTTTTTTTTTTTTTCGGCGCACCTTTTTGCGACGGCAGAACGTGTCCGGTCGACCTAGAGTAGTTTGATGACCTACCGTTGCCTACCACTGAAGAGGGTGCACTCAAGGCACCACACTGCAGCTAGCGTGGGGGCAAGCGGCTGGCCGGAACCTCCTGGAGCCACCTGGCGTCAGCGAGGACCTCATGCAGGTCGGCCTCAGTGCCCTCGCTGAGCTCGGCAGCAGGAAGGAGTTCAAGCAGCGAGGCAGCGTACGCTCGCTGCGCGGCAACTGCAAGGAGGCCGGACCAGCGCGCTACCCAGGCGTTGATGGCGGTCGGGCGGAGGTGGGCAGGGACGGCTTGGGCTCGCTGGCGCGCCAGGAGTCGGAGCAACTGGGCAGCCTCAGCCCCGAACCTGCCAAGATTGGTCCCCGCTGGAAGCACCAGAAGATGTTCTCCATAGGCAGGGGAGGTGTCGTCGGGGCACAATGCGCCTGATACCGCCAACGGCGACGAAGCTTACTCCTGGGTTCAAAAGCTTCCTCCGCATCTGAATCGGCAACCTCAAAAGTGGGCGCTGAAGCTGAGGGAACCTGATTAGGGTCCACCGGGTCAGCAAAATCAGCAAAGTGGTTGCGAAAAGAATCCTTAAGTTCCAAAGCATCAGCATCAGTGCAGAAAGGCGAAGTGTCAGCCAAGAGTATGTCCGTAGCCACCCTGCTAGACGGCAAAGCTGGTGCATCACCACCACAATGTCAGAAGCGGACATAGTTAGAACCAGATCCTAAGGCGCGCCACTGTCTCCGAAAGTGTCTCACGAAGCAGAGTCACCAGAGACCGGAGTTTGATAGAAAGCCTTTGGGTCACCTCTTCCAAGGCTGTCGTCCTATCAGACAAGTGGAGAATCCAGCCGCGACCTTGGTGAAGCTGGTCCTCCAAGCGTTGGACCCTGCCGTGTACAGTAAGCGGGAAATTTCCGCTCGCTGGGCTGCACTTTCAGCTTCCAAATCGTAAACTCTATCACAGAGACTCCTGACGTCGTCGGTAAGGCAGGCTTCAAGCAAGCGAATATCAAACTGCCGGACGTCCCTGTCGAGGTCGCGCAAAACGGCTTGAAGCTGGGGGCTGTGCGGCGCAGGTTCGATGTCCATGCAAAGCTGTCAACTAACAGCGTGTTCTTAAAGCTGCTGAAAAGTAGTCCTGACAGCTACAAGCCTAAGCAGACTCACATGTAAAGCAAGCAAAGCTGAAGCTAAAGTTTTTTGCAAAGCAGGCAGCTGTTGAGTGGTGTATGCTTGAACCCAAGGCCGCGGGGTAAGAACTGCCGAAACAACCCTGAGTGAACACAGGAACCGCGACACTCCTCCATGGGCCTCGCTGAATCGCCTCCCGGGCAAGCACCCCGGCTTTTGCGACTCTCCGCGGAGCTGGCAGCATCAGGCCGTCCGTGCCATTCAGAAGCGCGCACTTGAAATGCAACCTCTTTTACTTTGAGGCCGCATCTCGAGCGCTGCTGCTGTCGCAGGCTGGACCACATGCTGCACGGGCCTTCATCATCGGTCCCACCTCAACTGAACTAAAGGTTTCGCCATCGTTCAACGTCCTGATGCTGCGCCGGTGCTGGTCGCCCCGCATACGTGCGCCTGCCATAGTCGCCTGAACCCTCTCAATGATCACCCGCCTGCCTGCGCCGTTTCCGGAGGGCTCGCCTGCCGGGCCCTCCCTGTGGAACAGGCTGCTGCGAGGTTTTGCCGAGAAGCCGGCGAAGCGTGTTGCCCGTGATGTCCGCTGAGCAAATATGAATATCGATGTGCCGGCAGCCGACAACCGCCGCATCGAAGCTGCGCAGCGGCTGCCAGCAGGCGAAACCAGCGAGCAACCCAAGCTGCGCACGCAGCGGCATGATCATTGCGCAATCATCGTCGTCGTCCTTACCCCATGCCTGCTGACTCCCCAAGCAAGGCTTGTATCGTGGAGGTGAGGGAATGCATACTGGTGCAAACCTTATAGCGGCCGTAACCTCAATGTAGAACGAGTTGGCAGTTGAGATTCCTATGCCAGATCGTAGGCCCGCCGCTGGTGGAGCATGCTTTCCGTGGCCGTCCATACCGATGTGCCAGCCCTGCGTGAGGTTTTTGGACTTGGCCGACACGCACGAGTCGAGCCGAAGCCGCCTGCCGCTGCGATGAGTCGGCCCTGACCAAGGGCCGTCTTACTAGGTTGTCTGGAGCCTGACAGAGCTCAACAAAAATAGGAATGAGGCAGATGCCACAGCCGAGGGGTGGCTGAGCGATTAGGTGGGCGGGAGGGATGCCTGGCATGGGTGCAATAGGGTTTGGCATGTGTGCAAGCGGCCAGTGGACTCGTCCAGTTTCATTAACGAGGTTGGCATGACTGGGACCTCAGTTGTTTGACGTGGAAGCTTTGCCTTCTTGGATCACTAAGTTTACATTCCGAATCCGAAACATTGCGGTGCAGAGGTCTAGTGCCGTTGCTCTGGCCGCCATGCTAGTGTCGCCCCGGTTACCTTCCGTTGGCAAGCAGGCTGCCCTTCGGTACTCGACTAGTACCGTACTTCACTGACTAGACTGCAGGGGCAGAGCTCAGATCTGGGGGAAGCACGGACATGTTTTCGTTGGGGCCTCATCTTCCCGGCTACCGCAGAGGCGCTTGTTCGACGCTTCGCGCAGGTAGTGGAGCATGCTGGCGGCCGCGGTGCAGCGCGCGGTTGGCGGCACGGCCCTGGGTGCACCGTGGCTGGTTTCCTGAGGCGCCGCAGGGTGCGTGCCTGCCTTGGATCCCGCTAAACGCGGGACACGCCATCACGATGGGCCGCACGACCCCGTCACACGATTCCGCACAGCTGAAGGCTTTACCGGCAAAAAAAGGTTTGAGCAATACAAACCTGCGAAGAAGCAGCTGATGCCGGCTGGGGATGTTATTGTCCGAAGCACGCCACGGTGTTGCTGTCACTACGAACACCCTTCGCCGAAGGCAGTTATGTCGATGCAAACAGAATTCTTGACGGAAGACGCTCCGGCAGTTGCCTGGCATCACTTTCTTACCACCTCCGGATTTGAATTCTTTTGTTGCTGTTCTATCCTCGATCCTCCTAAGCTGAAGTCTGCTGAGGTTCGAAGCCGTTCTCTGCAAATTTTTTGCGATCATGCTCAAATGTTCTTGCGGCATTCTCGGCGATTTTGGCCCGGCGCGCGAGGAGGCCCGTGTGCGGGCATGCCACGGCATGGTCCCCCAAAGGATCCACGGAACAAGCCGAACCTGGTGCGTCGCCGCCGCAAGTGTTGGCGCAGTACGATCTGCTTCATCCGAGGGAATGGCGGTCAGCCAAGCCCCGGCTTGTGGTCCGCCCTGGGACCGTGCGCAGGAAGCTGGATCCATGGTCGGCGACAGCACGCGGTCGCGAAAACAACAGGTGCGTTTCAGCGTCGCGTGGTTCTGCCACGCATGGGGCCAGTCCACTACATACACCCCGGTCTGGCAAAGCCGTTGTCCAGCAGCTGCGCCAAAGTGGGACAGGCCGACCAACCTTGCGTGAGCAACAGGAGCATTAAAAGCTGGTTGGAGGCTGACCGTTCAAGTTCCGCGACACAACCGGCCGCATCAGCCCAGGGGGCCCAGTACGCTGCCGGGCTGGTGTCTGCTCGGGGCGACGCGCATGCAGAGGGCGAGGAGGAGCCAGGCGCACTGAAAGTCGGGAAGTTTGGGCAAAAGCTTGTCCTCCTCTCGTCCGCCTGGATGAACGCCGGATGCCCGATGGGCATGCCGAGAACCACGAAGCCGCGTTCCCTTGGCGACTTTGTCACTTCGCCACACATCCGGACCGAGGTCAGCCGAACATCCGCGTTTCGCCGTGGTTTCAAGCTATCCCGCAAGCAGCTTCGACCTCGCCAGCCGCCAGCCACGACATCGCGTGCGACCCGCGCCCGGGGCAGGTGAGGGCGTAAAGGTCATCCAGGAGAAACCTCTTCCTTCGCTTGGAGGCGAACTTTGATGATGTCATGGACCGCCTTTGCTGTGAAGTCCGTCTTGCCCAGTTGCTCGAGTCCTTGTGGCAACTTGCATCGCGTCGTCTTATTCAACCGGCCTGGGAAGAGCTCCTGTGACCGATGGCTGCCGCATCGTGGACATGGGCACTGATAGGTATGGCACGGGAAAAAGATCACAAATCCACCGCTGCAGTTCAGCATCACCAAACTGTGGCACAAGTTGTAAGACTAAGCGCTCCAACCAGGTGTGGCACTGTGTGTCAAACAGGGCACACACACGAATGGCATGCAGCAACGTATAGCCAGGCACTCGGGACCACGCCGCGAAGCGTGCCGAGCAATTCTGCCATCTTGAGAGACATGTTGACCACAACGCGCTAGAATCCACTCCCGAAGCAAGGACGACAGAAGCCGCGAGAAATGAATGTTGAATGTTGTTTGTTACCATTCATTAGTTCCCCACGATACTGTGCATAAGCACGGAGCCGCAGCAGCAACACCGGTCGCGCGGCAGGGGAACCCCAAGGCCAAAGCACCGGACCCCACCATCGCTACTCCGACGGCTGGCCGCGTGCGAGGGGCACGAGGGCAGATGCCAATCTTCACCCTGCGCCAACAATTTTGCGGTGCTCGGCTCGTTTGCCGGATGGACCGGCTCGATGGCAGCCACGCTCTCGATTGACAAGTCCTGCACATTCATCGTGGGGACGGTAATCGACGCTACTAGTACCTGTAGGGCCCAGGGGCTCTCGCTGTTTACTGCCTGATGCCTCCAGCGACCAGAATGACCACACGGCCACCCAGTACCCGAAATACAAGTCCAAATTGAGCTCGACTGCTCGAGTGAACGGACAGTTGCTCTTGGCCTCTCATGCTTCACGGCCATGTGAAAAGCAATGGAGGTGTGAAGGGCCGTGTCTCTCGCGGCTTCGCTTGTCGGCGGAAAGGGCAGACGCACAGGCGCGGATCCCTTTGACGGCATGCGGAATTCATGTCCGCCTATGGAACCGCAAACAATCTCCACATCGTTGGGGATGTTCGAGAGGCAAGCACACAATGACGCCGCAGTCCTCACCTTCGCACCCCCAGAGACACCCAACCTTCAGCCCGCAGGTGATGAAGCTACATCGTCGGCTGCGCTTCCCGTCCTCCTGCTCCGACAGAAGCGTGTGAGGCTGACGAAGGTGCCATCCGTGGCGGTGCGGCCGACACGCACTCCGCCCTCTGACAATCGCGGCGCATGCCGCATTATTTGACATTGAGTTATAAGCACTCGTAGAGGCAATGCCGCGAATCTCTGCCAGCACCGCAAACAGTAAGCTGGATCGTCGAGGTGCAGATGTCGGATGGATCAGCCTCCCGCATGCCCAGCATCCGGGCTGGAGGTGCAAATGAAGTTGCGAGATTCGCAAGCACGACATATACGACATGCAACAGCCGGTGTCCAGAACAGCACCTGGCCCGGCAAGGGCACCGCACTGGACCTCCTCCATGCGACATGGTGCTGCCAAAAAGCCGGGACATTTGCTGCTAAGCACCACAAGCCAAAGCGTCGAAGTAAAGGCGCCAACGGTTGCAGTCTGGTTGCGGCCTACAGGCAAGGACGGCGCGTCGCTGCCAATGATCTCGCACTGTCGAAACGGGAGCACATCTGCTCACGCCGCCCAACAGAAGCTCGGTGGCAACTTGCCTAAATCTCCACTCTGTCCATGGTGGGCGTTTGGGCCTTGTTTCGCAGTGGCCGTCGCGGCACTGAGGATGGATGACATCAATGCATGCCCGCATCCTGACCCTGGGCCGAGCCAGCCGGTCCGCTTGAGTGCGGATATTCACAACCGTTCCTGTACAGGAAGGCCAGGCACACAAGTGTAGAGACAACCTAATATAACAGGTCCCTTGCCATAGATACGGAGAACGAACAGTTCTCACAGAAAGCAATGAGATCGGAAGACATCATGTTAGCTGCATGCGTTTAGTGACATCAAGTCCTGCTATCATCTCGCTCTGATGTCCACACCGTATGTTCAACATAGCAGCCCATCACGGTTTTGCACACTTGCATTTACTTGCATTTACATGGCTGAGGGCTGAGATGCGCTGCGTGAAGTCAGCGGACCTTCAACGCTTGCCTTCAGTTGGTGAATCGATGATGTAACCAGCCAGTGCTCGTGCACTAAGACGCACGGCAACAAGGGCAACATGAGCAACGAAATGTAGGCAGCAAGTGGAACTTCGAGTGCTTGGCCGAATAGCGATCAGATTTGAGCGCAGTCAAAGCGAAGGGTGACGGCAGCGACCATCGGTAATCGGAGTACTTTGTGACACGAAACATCCCACTCAGTCGGAGTAGCGTAGCTGCGGAAGCTATGGCCAGCAACAGAAACAACGACTGTTGAATCGATGGGGGTGTCCGTCTCTGTCGGTCTCTTTTCTTTCGCCAGGGCTAGGGCGTTGGGGTTCTGCCTCTGTCTGCATCGCTGTCTACTGTATCTGTCTGCATCTGCACATTTCTATCGGATGTGTTGCTGTCTGTCTGTTTGTTTATTCATGACAGTCTGCTCGGAACTCAACATTGCATCCTGAACGTTCTTGTTACATTTTCGTTCTGCCACGTATGTTCATGTTACTTTCTGCACAGGTGAATTATTTCCGTGTTTAGTTGTGCGTGTTTATCCGTCGTCCCTTAACATCCAGTCACTGCTATATGCAATTTGCGCTTTTGCTTTTCTTTTGGTTTGCCCCCTTTCCGTCCTTGCTTTCGTACTTTCTTACTTATGTTCTGCTTCGTGGCCTTTACCTTGCAGTCGGCCGACCTCTTCGAACACCTGTGCACCTTCTGGCACCCGCCCTGGTTCCAAAAGCCCTGGTAGAAACAGGTACAGTGGTCATGTTGGTCAAGTCTTCTTCAAGCAATCATCCCGCATTGTGAAACTACGATGCTCTCTCCGGAATGTGCTCCAGAGCGAGAGCCGTGCACTAAGCATAAGGGCCGTCCTTCAGATATCTTTGTGCAAAAAGTCCTTCAGCACGACGACCAGAGTTCCGAAAACCAGCAGAAGGGAGCCTACTGCAACCAGCACATGCCCCACGAAGGTGCCTTCCACCCTCCAGAAGAGCAGTGCATCATCCTTCCAGTCCAGATCAGAATCAGACAAAGAATAGGAATAGGCCCATGACAGCAGCAGACCTGGAAAAATGAGTGTAATCAGCGAGCCCAGGATTGCACCTCCCAGGCTGTTCAGAGCGCCCAAATCATCGAGAGACCATCCAAGAGCACCAATCAAGGTCAGAAGCCCGAGTGTCAGTGGCACCCAGACTCTTCGTCGCGAGGAACAGGAAAAGAGCGACAAAGCCGAATCCCGAAGACCAGTGAAGGCAATGGGAAAGCCAAAGGTCACTGCGAGGAGCATGGCGAAGCGGGAGACGGCAGCTCCAGGATCGCGCTCCGAGTAGTTGTGCAGAATGTTGCCCTGACACGCCTGGCCGAAGGTCAAGTACCCGACCAGCATACACGTTAAAAACAGCACCAATGCACAAGTGAAGCTCAAGGAACTGGCGGTAAAAAAACGCCTGGAGCTCCTCTTGCGCAGTTGATGGTAGAACTTTGGCGCATTGTAGTGTGCAAGGAACGCCGTCGACATACTCGAGACAAGGGTAAGTGTACCAGGGCTAACAGTCCAAAATTGCGGGCCACCTTCATCCCAGTGCACTCGAGTTTCGGACGTCTGGCTGCCATAGAACTCGCCGCCGACCTGGTAAGATCCATCCAGAAGTCGCCATGTCATGAAGCAGACCACACCGGTCTCACAGAGAAGCCCCAGAAAGCTGGTCCATGCAAGCTTCCCCATGTCACGCAGTAAACAGAGAGGCAACAGGATGCAAAGCAGTATGGTCACCCAGCTACCGCGCTTAGAGCAGAACCAGGAATTGGAGTTTAAGGGGGCCAGGATATCTTCTGCGTTTCTGCCAATGACCAAAGCATACGCTGTGCAAGTGAAAAGCGTCTTAAGCAAGTTGGTGGCCGCCATGACGTTTCCGAACACCACACCTTCCGTCACTTTGTTTCCCATTCCCCTATGACTCTTCTCGTTTGTTGCCTCGCAAACTCTCCCCAAGGTCCAGAACGTGTAGACCATAACTGCGTAGAAGACAAGAGTGATGAGAACACCCGACACCATTCCGGTGTCAGCAAGCCCCTTTGGAAGGCTCAGAATACCTTCACCGATTATGTTCTTCGCGATATTGGCTGCCGTCATCAATATCGGGATTCCATTGAACTCCTCATCATCACTGGTTTCTACATCAGAATCGAAAATAGAATCATCCGAGCTGACCTCCGAAGCCGATTCAGCTAGCTCCAACATGGCCGCCATCACGTGAAGGAAGCTTCCTCGCCCTTTGGGCAGGTAGATCTATGCGAGCCCGAGGCTGCGGTCACACACACTCACATGCTTGAAGGAATCTCACTGAGGTCACGGGCCTCAACGGGCCGTTTTGACGCGGTGTTTCGACGTTGCCTCATGGTCGAGGAAACTGAAGGACTGGAGCCTTTTAGCTCAAGCCCGGCTGTGTGAAACGTTCATCGGAACAACAAGATCAAAAGAGTTACGTTCGTGCTGCAGCTTGTGTGCTAGGACTAGTTGCATGCCTTGCCTTCATGCGTGCAGCAATATGCTTTTCTCTTTGGCACCCAGCTGGCGGAACGATCTAGTCCCGTGCTGCAATCAACAACGAAAGGAACCCCCTCGGAACGAGGCACCTGCCTCCACGTCCAGACACCCTCAACTTTCACATGAACCCAAGTGTTCCCTGACTGGAGGTGCACAGCCGGTGGATTCGGACCTGTGCACGCAATGCCCTGGTGATCACAGCACCAGCGCTGTTTATCAGCTTTCCAGGCACCGACGAAATTGTGGAACCCGGCATGGCAATTGTAGTGGACAGGGTGTTGTTGCTCGTGCACGTGATCTTGATGCAGGTGCTCCTTGTGCAGGTGCTCCTGATGTACATGCATAGGTGCTTGGACCCAGGTCCAGTAGCCATGCACCTGCCAGAGCACAAGCACGACATTTTGGAGGCACATTGACCCGCACAGCTGCTTTGTGTGCCGCCTTCCCTACACACCTGCGAAACGCCCTCACATGACGAGTTCAAAGTGCTCAACCAATGGCAGAGTATGACGCAATTGTGGCTCGTTCCCTTCTCCTGGTGTCGTTCGAGGGTATGTACGCCTTACAATTGCTGACAAGCCCTGTCTGAATATCCACGCTGCCAGGCAAAAATCAATCAAAAGTTCCTATATAGCATGCGCATGCGAGCTTGTTCTACATGTTCCTCAGCACTGCGCACAGAGAGAGAGAGAGAGAGGGCGCGAGCGAGCGAGCGTGTGTAAAAACAGGTAGCATTCCTGTATATTTTCACACATCTACATCTTTATATAGGCATAACTACGTATGTACCCCATACATACACATATATATATATATATATATATATATTACGTATACATATAAATATATACACATACACACACAACTCGCATGCACATGCAAACTCACACGTGCGGCCGGACCTGATGCGACGGACCTGGTCCTTTCCATCAGCCATGTCTTCTGGGTCTCTGTTGGGCATCTTCATTAGGTGTACACTCAACACTTCATTGTCCAAAGTGTCCATGTCACACGTGAAGCCAAACACATAACGATGCCGTGCCTCGTCGTGCTTCCACCTGTAGCCCTCTCTTGGCTGCAGATGCGGTTGATGCTGCCCCATGCAGCCTTTGCCCTCCTGGTGACAGCACCAAGTCTTCTTTCTGTCCGACCATGCAGAATAGAAGTTGGCCAGGGCAGCATCGCAGTCAAAGGATACCGGACAGCCAAGGTGCTGGTGGGCACAACACCAGCTCTTTTTCTTCGGAGACCATCCCTCATCCAGATTTGCCGTGCCGGCGTGACAATTGAACGGAAGGGTTGGTACGGGTGAAGTGGTTGCCGGAGTGGTAGTTGTAGAACTTTCTGTTGTTGGCTCTGCGCAGCCTCTATGGTCGTGGTGGCAGCACCACAGTCTCTTTGCATAAGACCAGCCGTGCTGCCAGTTACTGAATCCTGCCGAGCAGTCGAAGGGCAAGGACGTGGCGGGGGAAGTCGTCGTCTCACAGCCCAGCGAATGAGAAGCACAGCAGTAGTGCTTCTTAGGCTCGGACCATCCATGCTGGTCTGCAGAGGCTTGGCAATCAAAAGGTTCTGATGATAAACAGCCTACGTGTTCGTGACTGCAGCACCATTTCTGCTTGGAATAAGACCAGCCTGACCTCCAACTTGCGAGACCTGCTTGGCAGTTGAAGGGAACCTGACAGCCTTTCTGCTCGTGAGCACAGCACCAGTGCTTCTTTGTCCAGGACCAGTCCGTCTCCCATCTTGCAAAGCCGACGTCGCAGTTGAAGCTTAAGCTGTAGCCGTAGTCTGGACAGCCAAGTGCATGTGTGCTACAACACCAAAGCTGCTTTCCCTTTGTCCAGTCTGATTGCCAGTGTGCCAGCCCAACTTGGCAGTCATATGGTTCCTTGGACACTGGACTGCAGCCGCGACCAGTTTGATCACAGCAGTACTCCTTCTTGTCCGAAGACCACATGCTCTCCCACTGGCTGTAGGCTGCATCACAGTCATATGCCGCCTGGTCGCATGCAACTCCGATACTTCTGCAGCAGAAGGCTTTCTTTGATTCACTCCAGCTGGTTTGCCATTCGGCATAACCTGCATCGCAATTATAGACAGTTTCCAAGCTGTGAATGTCGTGGCCGTGGAAATCCTGAGCATGAGGCCCTCCACTGATGTCGGCACCGTTCTTCCGCAAGAGAAGGTACGAGACCACGGCCACCAGGACGAGCAGCAAAAGCAGCATGACCAGCAAGCACCTCGTTCGCAGCTTCCATTCTGAGTAGGAAGTCACATTTTCCTTGTCAAAATCACCAAGGCCTGGCCCGACGTGCTGATATGTCTGGATCTGCCTGAAAGCACCTAGGCCCTCCGGAACACTGTGGAAGTCTCCGCCAGGACCTTTGTCGAAGTTGCCTGCACCCGGTCCTACATTCTGAAACGTTTCGATCTGTATATACGAACCTCTGTTTGGGCCAACTTGGTTCCACTTTGACCTCTTCTCTTCTCCGACAGGTTCAAAGAACAATTCTTCCAAACCGGGCGACATGGCAATGCCGCTGCCTGCTCTATGAACTTCTCTTGAGGGCCAGCGAGTGTCAGATAGCACCATCTGCGCAAGTGAGCGCAGAGCATCACGACACTCACAAGACTCCCGACGAAGCGAACGCACAGCAATTTTGCAAAGAGCACAAAGATGTGAGCTTGTGAAACGTGCACGAAGCTTCGGGCTCCGTAGAAATCGAAACCTACTAGTCCTTCAGCCATATCCGTGTAGACCGGAGGTCTTCAAACCTGTTCGAGTGAATTTACACATCCATGCCGCCCCTGAATTGACATCAACACGCGTTCAGCAGGAGTCATCCTAGAGAACATAATCAAACAAGGAACCAGGTCGAAATTCTTTGTCGAACTGCTGCCAACGAAAGTGCTTACGAACACAATCGGCTAGGGCCTTCCCTTGTAGGGATTCTTCCGCTCATCATAGCCAGAAATGGCCAGCGGAGGAATCCGAACCTGCAGCAGTTACTCGTGGTTCTTACAAGAACAGCTTCGACAATGACTTCAAAGAAACATGAAGTTTCTTCCCAACCCCTCCTGGCCAGTCTTTTCGCACATAACCATGGTTCCCCTCATCACTGCTCGCTTGTACTTCCTGCGTATCGGCAAGCGATTGTAGTACTGGCGCCTTAGCATCCGACAGCAAATCAGCGGCATTTCATGACATGGGCACATGAGGCGAGAACAGCAGAGAAACTGAATTGATCGCGTTCGATTTTCCCCGCACCTGAGCCATTGGGCACTGCGAAAGATAAAGCTTGAAAACCAGGACCTAGCATCGTGTGTGCAACCGCACATCAAAAGCCACCTGCACGGCGATTGCTGCAGCTATTCCGGCCTTTGTCAGTCAAATGGTCTGCTGCAAATGCGAAGCATGCTGTGCTCACATCGAATGCTTCTTCATGCATTGCAGAAACGACCGACAAATCGCAAGGGGCCTGCGCCGCACAGGGAGTCACGACTCTGGGCAGAATGACTGCGTTCATCGCGACAGTTTTCGTGTTTCTGTGGTGCGTACGTGAAGCCAACATTGGGATAAGATGTTTATTGAATGTTCTTGAACGAGCATGGCTCCCAACCCAGACATCGGAAGTGCATCGAGCTAAATTACAATCTTCTGGATCCGGAAACCATCTATGCGTTACTCTCAACCACTGAGAATCTCAGTGTGCTCTCACGGGTGTGACACCAACGAAGCCTGGTGTCTCGATAGCATCGACAGCGGCAAATCAAGCTCATGCATGAATGAATACACAAGCCAGGCAGCCAGGTCGACGAAAAACAATGGATCATAGGAAATTGCCAAGATTCATTTTGCACAATGCTGGGTCCAACTTTCCAACCCCCGCACGCTGGACAGACCCCTGCGTAAAGTGTTTAACATCCACGAACATGGGCTTAACAGGCCAATACGCGAAAAATTGGGGCGACAAAGCATAAAAGCTGCAATTCTACAACAAGACTACAAGCCGACTATTGCGCCGGCGTGGCAAATTCACGACAAATCTGGACTGAGCACAACTTCGAACCAAAAACGTCAGTGAAGCTGGCGGGTTGGTCCAAACATCGTCTTGCATGAAAACCTTCATGAAAAGATCGGCCATTGAGGTTCAAGATTTAACATGACCTGCACGTCTGCAGAACTTTTTGTTCCAGTGCGGCAACCGTTTTGTTTGCAACCGCAAGGTCCGAGCTGTGGCCCGTCTGCACCGATCTGTGAACTGGGCTTGGTTTGTGAACCGAAGCCACAGTTCACAGCGGTAAAAATTGAGTGTTGTGCATCCATACAATGTCGTGCGCACATTCAAGCCTACAGCCTATGGCAGGATTGGAACATGCCAAACGTAGATTGTGGAGATCACAGTTGAGTTGTATGTTTTGCACATTGCCTTCCGGAGGCCTCTACTATGACTCTGCCCAATGGGCTTTTGGTCGACCATCTCGGTTGAGTCCACGTGCATGATGACAAATTTATCGCTCCAGCAAGCAACCAGCCGCTGGCGATCTGAAGTCTTGACGGCACTGGTTCGATGCCGCGCCCTAGTCATTGACGAGGGACAGCAAGAAGGGCATTCAGAATCCGTTAATGTTAAGGAGGCAGCGGTGGATGCCCTGCTCATCCGCACTGGTGACCCGAAGCAACCCACTGGAGGAGGCGGCAATGACATCCAGTTCGCCACCATAGACCGGTTCCTCCAGAAACGGGTAGGCATACGTGGCGTGGCCAGCACGGGGTTCCCACTGATACAACCATTGCAGGTGGGAAGGACCGTGAGCAGGCTTGTGGAGTCAACGCACCTCGGACCGGTGAGGGTGAGTGCTTTTGCTTGCTTGGCAGAAGCTGTGCAGGGCACGCTCTTGCTCGATGAGCGTCATTCGCCTGTAGAGGTGGTGGTCAGGGAGGATTGGGCACGCCGGCTTTTCTTAGTGTCGGAGCCCACTACCAGGGGCTCCCTCCTCAGGGACGTCCCGGCAGAAAGAGCTTGCGATGTGACCATAAACGGAGTCACGAGCCGTGTCCCTTATGCCGCGCTGCTCCGAGTGCAGGGCTTGCCGTGCTTTGCCTGCCCGGAGATCGCAGACGAGGACATAGCTGTCCTTGCGGCGCCGGTTGAATCGGCTGGACCTCATGGTGTCCTTACATACATGGCCAATCTTGCTGCAATGGGGACGCGACTCAAGGCTGTTCGAAGTACTTTCCAAGCTGAGGGCATGGAAGCTGTCAATGGGGTAGTGTTCAACCTTGGCTTAGTCAGCTCGGCACGCCTGCTCACGGAAGTCTACCTGTTGATTACAGCGTGTCGCTACCCGCAGGCTGTACAGTGGCAGCTCACTCCTGGGAGAGTACCAGGATTGCCTGTTATTGGCAGGCTAGCGTCCTCGAGCACTGCCAGGGAGAACGCTCTTCGCGACCCGCATGGTCAATGGCAGCCGGGACTCCAATTCCTGGAGATCCCTGAGTCGGAGGAAAGGCTTCGTGTCTGGAGACAGGACAGCCTACGGAGCCTTCTCCTGGGTGTCCTCACTCATCTGTACATCACGCAGGGGCACAGGATATGTGCCCTGGGAGGTGAGCGCATTGTGCTGGTTAACCCGGCCAAGCGTCTCCTCCACAACTTCCAGTCCTTTGTAGGGCTGCTTCATTCGAACGAGAGTGTCAAAGGGAAGTTCCTTGCGGAATGGGCCCGCGAGCTTGAGCCGTCACTCCCAGCACCGGAGCAGGTTTCCACGATCCAGCAAGCGGAAGCGGTGTGGAGGTTCTTGGACAACCGACACGCCGAGCTTGCCCACTTTATCGACCTTTTCTCAGCAACGGCTTGCGTTGGATCCACGGGAGCCGTCAACCTCTGTATGGTCGATAGGATTGCTGACTTCACGGAGTGTGGGGAGGCAGCGCATCAGCGACTCACGGCGGCGCTTACAAGGGGAACGGGGCAGCTCTTAGAAGTGTCTCCGGCGCTTCAGGATTGCTTGCTGCTGCACGCATGCATGCCAAACTCCGTGGCTCGCTCATGCACTGGCATACTCTGTGCGCGGATAAGGGGTTACCGCCGAGATGGCAGCGTTCTAATTATACAAAACTGGGGCAACTCGAAATTTCGGAATATCTCAAATGGGAGTTCTGCTCTCCACGAAACATTCGAAACATATATGCACCGATTCCAATCGTAATATAAATTAAGAAACAATGCAATTCACAGCATATGTTCCAGCTGACATGTGAAATGCAATCGCTGAAGCTCGGACTCTTTTTGGCTGCAAAGCCGATCGGGGGAATTCGTGAAACGATCCCTGTTTGCCCCGACCTCGGCACAAGGCCTACGAGATCAACGGGGCACAATATCCCCCCCCAAGGGAGGGTGGGTGGGTTCAAAAATTTCATGAATGATGGGCCCGGCCCCCCTGATGCTTGAAAGAAGCGAGCGCGGCCATGCCGAATGAGATCAAGTCAGGAAAGAGATCTCGCATGCCGATAATGCCACAAAAATCATTCATGAAAAACTCTTCGTGAAAACACATGTAAAAAGTTTGTTTGGGTGAAACGATTACAAACAACAAAATCTGTACATGTTACTAGAGTCGCCCCGGCTCGCTACGCGAGCCTACAGTTCTGTCTACTTAGAAAGCGCTGGCCGACAGAGGCATGCGAGCCTTCAACCCTAGGGGACGAGCAGGCAGGGCCTAAACCACTAGGGGCGGTCTGGGATTGGAGCATCGGAGATACGGCGGCAGCCGGAGCGCCCGCCCTACACGACTCCCGACCGAAGCCGAGTTTGAGGAGCAGGTCGGTCTCTGCTTGGGGAAGCCTGCCCACATCACGAACTGAGTAGGCTGCAAGCACGACCCGAGGGCCGTTTGACCAGGGCAAGGTACAGTGCAGCTGGCAGGGATCGAAGTACAGGCATTGCACAAGATCCTGTTCTGTACCCTGGTGTTTCTTGCCTTCGAAAAGTCTGGGCGATGAGCCCTCGCGGTCAGAGACCCAGAGGCCACCGCCGTGGAAGTCTGAGCAACGAATGAGGGCGCTGGTGCCAATGTTGTTGCGATCGCGATGCATGCAAGTGAGGTTGTCCCGAAGGAGCACCAAGGATGTGAATGGAAAAGAGTCCCCGACAATCTGCTTGGCAAAACGTGCAAGGAGCTCGGTGCTTGCAGGGAGGCTACGAGTATTAGCAAAAATACCCGAAACACCCCCGTGGACGTAGGCACCACAGCTGAAAAGAAAGGCATTGGGGCCACTTGACGGCCGAACACTCGAATCACAAGGCAAAAGGAATGACAGTTGAACCACAGCTGAGGCTGAGACCTCGGCCTTCGCCAGATGTTTCAGCGCAAAACTCTCTGCGTCCTGTGGTTCACGGCCACTAGGGCCGCACGGAGAAATCGGGTTCGGAGACGCGGCCCCCTCGGGCAGGATCTCAGGCTCAGGATCTGCGGGGGCCCCCACCCTTCAGGCGGGATCGGTGTGGGTGCACTCGATGAACGGCACCGGCCTGCCACACCCGCGGTAGTAGCACCCGTGGTATCCCCTCGGGCATCGGCCCTTCTTGGGATTCTTGTACTTGCAGCGGCCCTGATTCCACAGAAAGCACCAAGGTTTGCCGTCCTCACTCTTGGGGACACAGCCGTCAGGCAGGGCGTATTTAGGGGCTTTCCCATCCTCCTGGCCAGGATCAGCGGTCTTACCCTTGCCCTTCCCTTTAGGCGTGGTCTTAAGTGGTAGCCTCGGATCGGGAAGGGGCCGCTTATTCGGATGAGGCATCGGAGGGGGCTTTACAAGCGGCAGCAGGTGAACGAGCACATCCGTACTCTTACTCAAGCTGTCAATCTCAAGGTCGAGGGGCCTGACGGCTCCTGCAGAAGCTTGGATCTGACCCATAAGGTTGTGCGAAAGAAGCTGAAAGAGTTCACGATCTGCGAGAGGGAAATGGCGTGATACCCCGTAGGGGGCTCCCTCTGCATTCTTGAGAATAAGCCTTGGACCCACGTCTCAAGCACTGTGAACGAAGCGAGCTGAGCAAGCTCCATTGCGAGGGACCTGCGGGCCCAAGCCTGCCTCAATTGCATGTCAGTGCTGACGGTGCACCTCAGCTCCACCTGCTTGGCGGCAAGTCTCAATTCATTCCCCTGCACCTGCAAAGTCGGATCCCTCTTATTGGAATCCATCTCCTGGGCTCGGCTGATGCACGCATCTGGTTTTACGTATGTGAGAACACCCGAATCAAGCTGGTCGACGTAGTTGTCTACTAAGCGATTAGCCGGCAAGGTGTCCGGTGTTAAGATCAACCCAGGCAGCTTGCGACGGAGAGCTTTAAGCCTCTCTGCCCGCTCGATCATCGGCAGCTTGCGGGCGGGAGCCTCGCCTGGAGTGAGGTTGACTCGGTCACGCATCTCGGCTATAGACATGGACTGAGCTTCGAAGAGAAGACGGCGCAGCACTGACATCTGGTGTTCGCTCGGGAGCGGATCTGCAAGGCGCAATGCCCACCTGGAGACGGCCTCATCGCTGACCGCACCCGGTGTAGATGACACAGCGAAAGCCAGGGACCCGAACGTTGTGTACCCGGCTTGGGCTAGGGCATCCCTCAGCTCATTCGACAGACCAACCTTGGTGACCCGCTCGAGGAAGTAAGCTGAAGAGTCAAGACCTGAAGCCATGATCAGCGCAGCAAGCTAGACGTGACTAGCAGCTCTGTGTTGTGCAGTGTTGTCTGAGTCCTAGTCAAGTGTCGCGTCAGACGTGAAGTGGTACATGACAGTCACTACCTCCTCAGCCCGACATGTGATCGCTGAGCCTACGGGCAGCAAGCGGCAAGTGACAAGCCAACGCTCACCAACCCGGCTCCCATGGTAGCGCTTCGATTGGGTCGTCCCCACATAGGAAGACTACGCCCACGCACTCACATCACAGTCGAAGAGAGCTGCCAGACTTGAGGTCAGCATTCTTTTTGCCGGTACGCCTCAACGGATTCATAAAACTAGTCATCCTCCAGGCCTAGGGCTCGCGAGCACTGATGGCACGCGGTTGGAAACTCTGCTGCAACACCCGCCTCGGCCAACGGGGAGTAATTGGAGCTCACCGGCCGATGGCACCAAAGCATGCCTGAGTCCTTAACCACGTGCGATATGCCAGAGAACTTGTGAACCACTATGTCCTGAAGGAAGCGGTCCGGGAAGGCCCCGCGCACCAAGTCGGGCGCCTGCCGCCCATCGTGGCCCTCGAGGACACCGGCTTCGGAGTCATCCGAGGAAGCACTTTCCTCTCCAGCAGGAGCATGCGGCCCCAAGCTAGCAGCCTGGGAGCTACCCACCATGATGGCCTCAGCAAGATGTTCGACCCGGCGAGCCGGAGGGAGGTCTGGGCTGAACGATCCATCCCCGATCGTCTTGAACATCGCCAGGACCTTGGCGTAGAGCTTCGAATAAGCCTCTCTGCTGTATACAAGCATCGACCTCGTGCCCGGAGCAGAGTGGTGACCGAGGTGTAGCCTTTCTGGCTCACTGAAGTCGATTCTGACCGAGCGGCTCGCCCACGTCAATAAGGTGGTCTTGAGGCTGTGGGTTCCAACCCTGGGGTTGGGCAAGCTGACAGCCTCAAGGAAGTCCCGAAGATATGCAGATGCTTCACCCGAGCCCATGCGGGCTGTGCTCCAATGGCCAAGCCTCAAGGAGAACGAAGGGAGGCAAAAATCCCCTCCCCACTGAAGGCCCTCGTTCCTTCGAGCAGTGAGCCACCGGTCTCCCCAGTCGTAGCCCGAGACCCCAGTGGAGATAGCAACATACGGCAGCAGCCTCCTCTGGGCCTCAGCCGTGTGCGTGGTCTTGCTCTTCAGACCATTTGCCAGCAACAGGACGGTCTCAGAACCTTCGGAGACATCAACAGATTGTAATCCTTGTATGTCCCTCCATCTTCCAGCTGAGTGAACTGCGAAAAGAATCTGGCCTAGCACACAGGCGTCGGTGTCATTCAAGTCATTGACCATGAGGGCCTCCAGAGCCGAGACCTGCTCCACCGTGAGTGGGGGCCTCTGAGACAGAGGAGCCTTGGTTAGGGCCATGTCACGAGCGACGCCCCGAACCCTCGCGGAAGCCACCACATCAGTTGACATGAAGAGTAGTCCGACAGCATGCTCCAAGAAAGTCAGCGACTGCAAGAACTTGTTCCCAGAAGTAGCCCCCCGGTTGGAAGACCTCATCTCACACAAGTACGCATATAGCTGTTCCTCGTCAGCACGCAGAGGCTCGGCAGCTTGGCGAGCACACCATGCACTAAACCTTGTGAGAGCACACGCATGCCCGTTAAGCGTGGACGACGCCTTGGCACGGAATGCATCTGCAAAGGACTGGGCTACCACAGCCTCTTTCACAAGACCTCCAAGCTTATCAATCAAGGACTTACCCAGCTCGCTGGCTAGCGGGTCGCAAGTAATCAATACCTTGAGTTTGGCCAGAGCAAGATTGCGAACATCCTCATCGGAAGCCTCCGGTCTGAAGCGGTGAAGGCGGTTCGAAAGTGACGCAGCAACAATCTGGGGCTTAGGGGCATGAACCTTAGGCAACGCAGGCTTAAGAACATCGGCGCTACCCACCCCAGGCATTAGATCCATGCTGATCTGACGTTGCAAGGTATCCAGCCAAGATGGGCCCCCGAAGACTGCGGCAAAAGGTTGCCGTTCCCACGGGAGAAGCGGGGCCTCCATGCGGAGCCTCTTATGGATATGCCCCACTGCACTCTGCTGCAACTGGTCCTCGGCGGTGCTGTCCAAAGGGACCGCCGGAGGTTGCTCAGGCTCTAAGCTCGGTGGTGACGGCTCACAGGGCGCGCTCACAGCATCAGCAGCCCCGAAAGATCCCGCAATCAAGTACCACTCCCTCTCCAAGTCTGAAATACCAGCAGCACATGAAGGGTCCGGGGCACCAGGAGCAGGGCCGTCCCACACTTCATCATCCTCAAGCATGGACAGCAGCTGACTGTCGGGAATGTCTTGGTCGGAGCATGCAACAGGCATGTCGAGATCAAAGCTGGGCACTGCAGACTGGGCTTCATGGTCCGCAATCCCCCCGGCATCTGTAAGATCAATGGAGCCCAAAAGTTCATCAACCTGGCGAGCGGGGTCAGCCATGTCAAGCGCGATTGTATGCGACAGCAAGGTAGCGGCGATAATGAGTTACCTGCTGGCGGATGGCTGCAAAAATTGCAGCAGTGGCACGGCTTACAGAGCGCAGACTGTCCAAGTAATGAACTCCCAGCAACAGCAGAAGACGAGCCCCGGGAGCCGTGGCCCCAAGCAAATGCTGAAGATTGACCCTTTGGGGATGTGGGGGCCGCAGAATCTGAGACTGCCAGCCCTCCACGAGCAGGCACTGATAAAAATGCAGCAACAGCAGGCGGCGACGAGCCGGCGGCGGGCGTCGAAGACGCCGTCCATGCGCGGCCCCCCCTAGGCCTTCAAAAATTTCATGAATGATGGGCCCGGCCCCCCTGATGCTTGAAAGAAGCGAGCGCGGCCATGCCGAATGAGATCAAGTCAGGAAAGAGATCTCGCATGCCGATAATGCCACAAAAATCATTCATGAAAAACTCTTCGTGAAAACACATGTAAAAAGTTTGTTTGGGTGAAACGATTACAAACAACAAAATCTGTACATGTTACTAGAGTCGCCCCGGCTCGCTACGCGAGCCTACAGTTCTGTCTACTTAGAAAGCGCTACCGACAAGTCGGAGCGATTCGCCCCTTCGGGGAGACCAGGACATCGTGATGGGCTTCCAGCAGAATGTCAGCGGTTTCCCGCCCATCGTGGACGCCACGGCCTTATTGGTTGTGGTATATGATGATGATACGGGACAGCACCGGGCCCAATTGCATTTGCAAGGCCCCGACAAGACGCTGACCGGGCGGCGCGGACAATCCATGACAGCCAGTAACTTCTTTCCTTTTTTGGCGTGGGCGGGCCTCGTCGACTACGGCTGTAGCACTCGGTCCCAGTAAGAAGTGAAAGTAAACAAGAAGATAATGAAGAACTGTACAGAAAGATCCTAATGGGTGAAACAGGTCGCGACTTGCAGACTTAGCCAGCAGGGATCGTTCGACCTTCTAGATGTAGCGTCTCTCAGTTGGCCTTCTCCGGAGCGGCAACCAACTGCACAGAAGCATGAGCATCCCGGCAAGCAGCGAGAAAAGAGCGCGCTGCTGTCATGAGCCAAGCGCACCTGCTCCGACCAAGGCGTCGTACTGGAGAATCCCAGTTTCCCGACATGTGGGTTTTGCGAGGGATACCCAGCGGATGCAATGTGACAGAGAGGCCGCGCACAGGCAGACCAGCCTTAGCATAACGCGGCAGGCCAACCAGGCCCAGCTTCCCAAGGGTGGGCATCACAAGGGCCAATCGAGGATTGCACAACGGTCCAGCCCAGCTTCCCACTTGGGTATCGCAAGGGCACCGCACAAGAGCGCATTGCATCGAGTACCGTTGAATCAAGGTCCTACTGTCCACCCATGCGCATGGCTTCCCAGTGCAGACATCGCAGAAGGTGATGGATGACATCGGCACTTGAAAGGAACACGTCCAACATTGATGGGGCACGGATCCTCCTAAAATTGCCCAATCTCACCTATCGTGTGGATAATGACGCCGCATATGAAGCACAGCGCCGTGTCGGTCGGGTCACCATTGGTGCAGACTGATAGGCCCAGCTTCCCAGGAGTGGGTATCGCAAGGGCCTATCGTAAGACACGAGTTGCGTAGCACCGCCCGGCATCCCACCGAGACAGGTGTCGCACGGAGAAAGACGAGCCTGAAACTGGCGATCATAGGTGCAGAGGACAACCAACTCCTTCAAACCAGGTTTAGCTTCCCGGAGGGAGGCATTGCCGGGGTCGAGCGGGAACTGTAGAGCGGCACTGCCCAGCTTCCCACCCTGTGGGTATCGCAAGGGCGCCACACGAGAAAGCATCGCCACCAGGTCCAGGGTCATGGACCCGCTGTGGACCGGCACTGGGTATGCACTCCTCAAGAATTGGCTCCGAGATTGCAAAATTGCCCACGCCCGATGGTTGGTGTGGACACCCTGACGCTTACCTGCAACAGGCAGGTCGTGTCAGGCACGTCGCCAAATGAATGACATACCCAGGGGCCCAGCTTCCCAGGAGTAGATATCGCAGGACGACGTCGATAGGCAGACAGGGCCTCCTTAACATCGCCCAGCTTCCCACCAAGGCGGGTGTCGTAAGGGCATGGCTATGGAGAGCCAGAATCCTCTCGATTATCAGTGTTGCGTACCTGTGTAACGGCGGTCGCAGCCGCGTAAGCGGCAGCGCGCATACTGGCTCCATGGGGAAATACGGTACTCCCCACAGAGCCGGACACGCAAAAGACCACAGGGTTGCAACTCAATAAGCGCAGATTGCAGGTCAGCAGTGCGTACGAAGTCCGCCCCCCCGTAAAGACAATGGACCGTCCTGTATGCCGAGCGGGACACGGAAGCAATTGTAACCACAATCTCCAGGTCAAGCTGCACAATAGTGTTAAGACGCCGAATTCCTACCAGGATGGTTATCCAGGGATCATTTTTTAATTCGGGTTTGGATTCAATTTTGATTCACCTGAAAGATTTGGTTTTAATTCACTTGAGTAGTATCGATTCGACCACGAACTCGCAAAACGATGCCTGCATTCGTGTCACGTGCGACCTACGGGCTACTTGAAGCCAGCTACTGTAACTACTGGCCAAACAAGAATTCGTGCGTTTTCTCATGTGTTCTGCTCTCATGGTGTCTCGGTCTCTCGGTCTCTCGCTCTCTCTCTCTCTCTCTCTCTTTCTCCAGGGTTGAGGGTGCAGCTCTCTATCTCTCTCTATCTCTCTCGAGGTCAGAGAAGCTGGAGGAAATCTTGGGTGACTCAAACAGTGAATTTGGGGGCGATCAGGGCTAAATCGAAAAGTGAATCCAGGGGGTGGGGGAGATCACGGGTGAATCGAAAAGCGAATCGAGGAGGCTGGGGGAGGCCACGGGTGAATGGAAAAGTGAATCGAGGAATCTGGGGCCCGGCTGGTGGAGCTGAAGGGTGAATCGAAAAGTGAATCGAGGAACCTGGGGGGTGTCACGGGCGAATCGAAAAGTGAATCGAGGAGTGCGGCCCACCCCTAAAAATTGGGGAAGGTGCTCTGGGAGGAGGCTTTTGGGCCCATTTTCTCCCATTTTCGTGGGTTCGGGCCAGGCCAAAGTGAATCGACGGTTTTGAGTCTATTCTCGAAGGTGGGCTGAGTTTTGGGCGATTCGATTTCAATTCACGTTCGATTCATTTTGGCAATTCACTTTCAATTCGTTTTCAATTCAATTTTGGCTCCGAAAACGAATTGAAAATGAATCCAAACCGAATTCGAATTCATTTTCAATTCATTTTAACGATTCACTTTCAATTCGATTTCAATTCACTGCGTGGACGCCCCCGTCCCCCACCCTGCCCCCTTGCACACTTTTGTGGAAGCCCCGGCCTGCCCCCGGCACCCCTTCCACGCTTTTCGGGAAGCCCCTGACAGGACAGTGCGAACGGCTACCCTCATACACACACCCGTGTGCAACCCCTCCCCTTCCTCCGCCTGGCACTGTCTTGAATTCCCTCTCTCGCCTCCCTTCCCTCCCCCTTGCGCCCCATATGCACGGCACAGCGGCGGTGACGGGCTGCATAGCTATGCCTGTGCCAGGCCCGGGCTAGCCTTCTTGTGCTTTTGAGGCGGGACACGCGCTGCCAAGTTTGCGTTTTGAGCGTAATGCTACCAACACTCTGGTGAATGCTCAACCGAATCGAAAGTGAATCACTCATCGGGGCCCGGCAACAAAGTGAATCCAAAACCAAATCACATGAGTGAACTGAAACTGAATCAAACCCATAAAAATAAATATTTGGACATGTTATGAACCTCCCACCTTAAGACGTCATAACAATAGTGGTGCGTATTTGAACGCCAAGTCGCGCAGCCACGTGGAAATCGGTCGATGCTTGGAAACTATGGAAATTGAGCGTCGCCAAGTAGGCAGAGACGCGGCAGTGATATTCCGCATAAAACTGTCGGAGCACCTGGGCAGCGGCCCTGCGCTGCCTGCGCTCTTGCGATCCAATGGCACGAAGTATCTGTCGGGTGGCAGCAGACGGTAGGGCTCCAAAGAGCACCGGTATTGCCTGAACTGTGGCCCTAAGGACTATCGTTGCCGCAAGATAAATCTACGAACACACGGCAGCTAGCGCGGACTCACGCCCGTAGCCGAATGGCCAGGGCAGGGCCAAGCAGCGACCCGCAGCTGCTCCGTATCAGAGCACCCGGGCGTCTCATCCCCATAATGCAAGGCGGACGTGCGGAGCACGCCGCCCCCAATAATGTTCAGCAAGCTCCCAGAGGATCCTGCGAAAGCGGGGTCATCCATATGAATGTCGTTGAGAGTGTAGAGGAACGTCCAATCCTGCTTCTTGGCGCTTCTTCAGTTGCTGTCTGTTGTAATAGTAGGTGTGCGATTGCTTGTGGTAATTTGGCACTAGCCGGAAGCCCAAGAACTGATAACCTAGGCCACTCGCCAGTCCTTCCAAGGCCACGAACTGCCTGGCAGCAGCAACCCAATCGTCAATACGTGCATTTTGGCCGAGAGTATGTGGCGGATTGTCTCTGTGGAGGCCCATGGGAACATCGGCGCGAAGTTCCGCTGATGATCTCCGCATGCCGGCCTTTCACGGTATGACTTCCCAGTAAATAAAATCGTTCGGGGTAATATATGGTGATTCGTTTGGGTCCAGGTAGCCAAACCGCCAGAGCTGCACGAAGGTCGAGCCATCTTGACGCGTCCATTGCCGCATCCTGGCCAAGGCGCTGGACAGTGGGCCGGCAGGCTGTAAACTAAGTTCCACCGCCGCTCGGAAACCCAGGACCTCCTCTAAGAGCGGGAGGTATTTACGAAAGCGCCTCTGATAAATCGCTGGGTGAATGAAGATGTCCGGGTTCACGCAGGGATGGTGAAGCGTAACCACGCCATTCTTCCATTTATGTCGTATCCGAGCCCCTATTTGCAATTGCAGCGGACCGATAGCGAGCCGGACCCCGAGCTGACTCTGACTCCTTCCTCTGCGGCTTGCTCATGACTGTCACAGAAAGCGCCAATCACCTCCAAGTGCGGATAGTCCTGTGTTTGATCGACTAGTCGGCGCACTGCAAGCAGCAGCACCTATATTGCAGTGGGGAAATGCGCCTATCCGGGCCACCAAGGGCCATGACAATGAAGCAACCATCCCGAGCCATGGTGGTGTCCAACGTGGTCTGATCGGCATGCTGCCACAGCGACTATCTCATCAATCAGTAGTCACCACCATACTTGCGAGCTTACGCCAACAGAATTCATAAGCTTTATCTTCAGTCAAGTGTCACAGAGGCTCGCACAACTCAGCTAGGGCAGCACTGATGGATTAGTGGATTGACGCAGAGTCGCCAGGCCTCCGCCTGAGAGTAACATCGCAGCCGCATGGCTCGACGTTGACACGGAGCGATCCTGCGGTCAGAGACATTGGGAGCGACAGAAGGGTATCGCAATCAACCATGGAGGGCAGTAAAAAACGCAAGTGGTCGATTATGTGTCTCTGCCGTCCCTGACAGTGGAGGAGCACCCACCCGTTCCCGCGTTCTTGGAGGATGGCCCGCTGTACCGTCTGTGCAGAGGGGTCATCGGTGGCCGCAACCTCTCTCTCGCGGTATGCCCAAACCACGTCCGTTCTCAGCACAGGCAGAAGCGATTCCACGATCGAGCTGACAGTCCTACGCGGCTTCGAGTCTAAAATGCACTGTGTGCAGGGCTGAAAGGCCTCAGAGCCCAAACTCTAAACCCTAAACTCTAAACCGGAAATCCAGATTCTAAGCCTCGAAAACTGCTTGCAATCGCAGTCCTGCAGGGATGTGGCTTCGACCCGGGCATCTACGACCTCATCCTTGGCTCGCAGAAGGCGCCTCGGCGCAATGGCCGCCGCCGGTAGCCGTTTAGCGCCGCCGCCGGTCTCACCGCCTAGCCGTCTGTGGCGCTTCCGCCGGAAAAGTGGCCTGGGAATTGGCAATGTGTGCAGAAAACCTAATTTTGTATACTAAAAGCCGCCTCAAAGATCAGAGCACCGCCTGCAGTCGCTGCCGATCGCAGCGGCCGTCCGCCGCTGGTAGCAGTTGTATGTCGCCAGTCTCGCCGCCGCAGCCGTCTGTTGCGCCACCGCCGGTTGAGTGACCTTGGATAAAGATTTCTGCACAGATTGCCAAATCTCACCGCAGGTGGTGCTTCGGGCACTGCCATCCTCATCTTTAAGGCGGCTTTAGAATCTAAAATTAGATTTTTGCACAGATTGCCAAATTTGGGATTCTGAAGCTAAGATCAGAGGATGGCAGTGCGGAAGCGCCTCGGCCGACGGCTACCAGTTGAAGGTCGTCTAATGCGGACTTGTGGAGTAGCGCTATCTTTACGTCCGTGTTAGAGGCGGCGACTGAACCAGCGCCCGGAGAACGTCGAAGTGCTGCAGGAGTAGCTGCTGCGCCTCCTGCGAGCTCGACCACTCGTGCCATCAACCAGAACCTTCAGCGGCCTGTGTAAGATCGTCAGCGTCTGTAGTCGCCGTAAAAGCACTTTCGCTTGTGAGTGTTGCTTCGGGAACGGTTTCAAGGTTTGGTTGGAATCTTGATGATCCCAAGGTTTGATATGAACCTTCCGGGTACATTTGAGAATCTTCGATCTCAAAGTGTACCTTTGTTGCTGTTGAGGACTTCTTGATGGATCCTCAGTGGTTTGTTTATATCCCACAAGATTTACTTCGTAAATCTCTGTGTGGTTAGAGCCCAATACGCTATAATTCGTTTGTTTGAATTCGTTTCCACACTTACGTGTGAAGTCTAACGCACTCCGTGAACTTTGGCTCAAGCCGAGTGAAAAAGACTTGCAGCTGTCCGCTGTGCCCGTAGAGACGTGTCTCCGAGGGAAAAGGTTTTCACGTGGTAGCGGAACTTGTGCCTTGGAAGACAAGTCCGTTTTGGTGTCCAGAGGAACAGAACGCTGTGTGTTTGTGAAGGAGGATGTTGAATACACTTCAAGGGAGTTCTAACTTGCGAAGTCGGGAGGATAGAACTCGTGGGTCTTCGGTACCTGCAGCTGTGGGAGTGGACCGTTAAGGACGGGAAGAGATAGAAGTCCACCCGCTCCGTTGGTGTATGGTCCGGTTCCGCGGGGTAGGAACCCGGCTTCTAGAAGCCCGCCGGATGACCCAACACGACCTAGCTTTGTTCCGTTTGGACAGCCGAGTGTGCCTCTCAGGACACCAGTAGTTCCACCTTTGCCTGCTGCTGCCAGTAGCAGTGTGTTGCCACCACCTCCTGCGGCTGCGTTTCCGAGTGCCCAGTTGGGAGCACAGGTCCAAGGTTTGGAGCAAATGATGCAACAGATGGTGCTGCAACAGCAGACCTTTATGCAGACGGTGACTGCTTCGTTTCAGCAGCAACAGCAGTCGATGCTGCAGCAGTCACAGACGTTTATGCAGACCATGGAAACATCTATGCAGCAGCAACTGCAACAGTTGAGGCAGCAAGTTGCGAGTTCAGCGCCTGTACCACCTACAGCGCCTGGATCTCCGGTTTTGGAGTCCTATCGGATAAGTACTCCGAGTCCGGGTAGGTCTCCGCCACCCCCACCACCAAGAGATGTTCAGGATGCGGAGAGAGATGTCTTCGCTAAATCCGACAAATGGCTGCCTAGTTTGCCTGTCATTGACTTTACGTCATGGAAGGATAGGATCTCCGAAGCTTTAGGCTTCCTCACCTGGATGGAGAAGCTGACCAGTTGGGTCGGTTTGGGTTCTGAGGTGTTCCCAAACGAGCTCATGCATGCTGTTCGAACAAAGGATGAAGGTGTCCTTGGTCAGGATAGGTTGACTGTTGAGCAGCAGAAGAGATCAATTAGGTTGTTGCACATTCTGCGGCAGACCTTTGCAGGCCATGATAAGAGTTCTTTGATTCTGCAGAACTATGTGGAAGGAGCGGCTTCGTATCAGCAATCGGGATTCGTGGCTCTGAGATTATTGGCGAAGGAGTTTTGCCTGAAATCTCGGTCTGAGTGTCTCTACTTCAGAGCACAGTTGGTCAATCAGACGGTGAAAGCGCCAACTATCCCAGAAATTGTGAGAAAGATTGAATCTGAGCAACATAAGTATTCGAAGCTGTTGAGCAGTTTGGATTCGGATGTGCATGCGCAAGGACTCGATTTGCAAGAAGCAGATTTGGTCATGGTGTTGCTTAGAAGTTTGCCCGAGAGGTGTCGAAGCTACTGCTTGCTTCATGGTGATAGTGATTCGTTTGAGGATCTCAAGCGGGTTGCTTTGAAGTATGAGGTGCAACAGCGAGTTTGGTCTGAAGGACCTGGTACAAAGCTGAATCCGTTCAAAGGTGATGAGAAAGGAAAAGGTGGTGACGAAAAGGGAACTCCTAAAGGAAAAGGTGGCAAGAAAGGAAAAAGAGGCCGGAGCCAGAGTGCGTCCAGGGGTGGAGCTAAAGGAAACAAGGATGTGGAGTGTTGGAACTGTGGAAAGAAGGGACATTATTCCGCAGATTGCTGGGCTCCACCAAAGAAGGATCAAGGCAAAGAGAATGCAAAGAATGATGGAAAGCCCTCGCCGAAAGGTAAGGCAAAGGCAAAGGCCAAGGGTGGAAAAGATAAAGGCAAAGGAAAAGGCAAGACAGTTGCTGAAGTGGCGCCTGACGAAGGCGAAGGTGTTGATCTTGCTGGAGATCAAGGATGGACTGAGCCAGAGTCTGAGGCTCATGTGAGCTCGGTGATGCGGCAACTCAACGAGATCGTTGACGAGGTTCGACGGGATTGGATTCCGCCGGCCCAGGATGAGTTTGTTATGACCCGAGAGGCAAGTGTCAAAGTTCGGATGGCCGAATTGGAGCATAGGATCGCGAGTGATCTCGGTGAGATGCTGGGGAAGGATCTGCCAGGATCGGTGAACTTACTGAGAGGACCTCAGGTGAATGGAGTGAGTAGCCTGAACAACGATCAAATGGCCAACTGGTGGCTCATTGATTCTGGTGCTTCGGTGACAGTGATTGCCAAGAAGTTTCTCGATGACTTCACGGTGATGTCGAGGATGCCTTTGTGCCCAAGCGAGAGGTATTCAGCGGCAAATGAACGCCTGTCACGGTGTTTGAAAGGGTGAGAGTGAAAGTAAAAATGCCTCTGTATGAAGGGGATTCGTATATTGGAATGGTCCCTGTGATGGTGACTGGAGTTGTAGCTGACGTTGGTCACAACATCTTGAGCACTGAGCACATGGTTGCTACCGGCTGGGAAGTGAAGTTTTCGAAGGCGGAGATTTCGCTTCGTCGGGTGAAAGGAGGATTGGTTGGATATGGACAGTCCTGGGCTGGATGCCCATGGATTTATCTGCAAGGTGCAGACACGTCAACCAAGAAAGTGACCTTTGGAAGGACACATGTTAAGATGGATGTCGACCAAGAGGATTCGTCAAGTCCCATGGAAGTTGGGAACGTGTCGGCTATGACGGTGAAGATGAAAGAGGAACTCGAAGTTCATCGGATGCGAGGACATATCCCTTTCATGCCTGGGTGTCCCCATTGTCAAAAGACAAGAGGTGTGACGCAACATCGGAGAGGCAAAGATGTGAGTAATCGCCCTGTGGAGCTGCAAGCAGACTTTTGTTACATCAACTTGGTTATATACTGGTACCTTTGTCAAGGACCAGCCCAACGCACCCAACATGAAGATTTTGGTGATGACTGAGATGTCTACCAGAATGGTTGGTTGTGCACTTGTCGGGACAAGTGCGGATCACACATCGACTTGGATTCGGTACTGGATGAATGCTTTTGGGTTGACTACTGCCGGATCTGCGGTGTTACTTCGGACTGATAGTGAAACAGCTGTCAGCGCGTTGATTCGCCGGGCGAATCTTGGGATTCGGGTTGTGACTCAGAAAGCGCCACCGCAAGGACATGAATCTGTTGGTGGAGTTGAAAGAGCAGTTCGGACTTTGAAAGAGCTGTTCAGCACGATCAGGCTTGACCTGAGAGCCCAAGGGTATGATCTGAAGCGCAGTCCACGTGCGTTTGAACTAGGTTTGGTCTACTGTGCTGCCATGCACAATCATCATTCGGCTGCGTTTGATGGAAAGAAGTCTCCTCAGGAGTTGGTTTTGCAGAGACCACTGGCGGAGTGTGCATCCACGTTGATCGGGATGACGGTACTTGCGGAATTACCGGATAGTATGAAGAAGACTTCTTTGTCGAGATTCGTGGAAGCAGCTTACTTGTATCCAGAAGTTGGTGGCTTGACCCATGTGGTGAGTTCTATGGTGAATGGGACGCCACATCACTATCGGGCGAAGTCGATAAAGCATATCACTCCTCTGAAGGTTGGAATGGAGCATTGTGGACATTTGCTCAAGGCCTATGATCCTAGCGATACATTGGCACCTCCCATCTTGAAAGAGTTGGATGATGGGATACCTTCTGAAGTTGAGGGTGAAGTCGACAAAGCATTTGAAGGAAAGGTGTCACAAGGACCTACCACAGACATGAGTCAGGTAGGACCACCTGCGGCATGGGTACGAGAGCATGGAGGAACACCTGGATGTCCAGCGTGTGGTGAGAAGCGTGGAAAAGCCAATCACAATGCTGCCTGCAAACGGAGGTATGATAAGTGGTTGAAGGACCAACGTGAGAGGTTGGTTGTTGAAGGGGAACAAAAGACGGTTGGAGGTGAACCTGGATCTAGATCAGGATCGACCGCGGCTCCGAAGGTTTCTTCAGAAGCGAGAAGCTCTGAGGATGCGGGGGTGCCTCTTGTCAGTGCACCTTCGTTGAAGCGTCCAAAGACCAGTCATGAGACTACCGGCCTGGAAGGCGAAGAGCCCTCAGCGGCGTCCAAGCCAGATGTGATTGATGTGGAGATGTTTGAGGATCCAAGTATTCCTTATGAAAACATTCCAGATGAGGAGATGCCTCCGGGATACTTTGAAGATGAACAGCCTATGGAGATTGATAAGGGAGTAGCTGAAGAGGCTGCGGCAATGAACGTCGAGTCTGAAAGCTCCCCAAGCGAGCCTAGTAGGGTTCCAAGGCTGTTGCAGTCGCTTCATCCAAGATTGGATGCCCCAGAAGGTTTTACCAGTGCTTTTGAGGAAGCAAGTGCGCCGAAGTTAGCCAAAGTGGTGAATGCTGTTCTGATTGAAAAGAACACTGTGTATCCCGAGCAAGTACAGATGTGTGGATCGAAAGTTTGGTTGACCAAGATGAAGAGTGCGTTGTCTGAGCTGGATGGGTGTCCATTGGACGTATCGTCAGCTATGGAGGGTCGACGTACTGAACTTGGTAGCATGGATTCACATAAGGCGGGAAGGATTGTGTCTGCTGATGAGGCACATGCGTTTGCCAAGAAGCATGGGATAAGGATCATCCCTACACGATGGGTACTTGGACCCAAGGTTGTGAACGGGAAAGAGGCAGTGCGCGCCCGGTGTGTGGTACAAGATGTGGCTAAGGGTAGTACGGCTTCATCGCTAGGTCTGAGTGCGACCACGCCGTCGTTGGAAGCTTTGCGAACTCTCTTGGCCATTGCTGCCAAAGATTCGATGGATATTGCTACCCTGGATGTCTCGACTGCATTCAGTGATTATGTTGCCGCGGGATGTGAGTTCAAGACCTGACTATTACGCCCCGGTGTATATGATTCTTGATCAGGCGATGAACGGATTGAGAGTAGCCGCCAAGGCATGGAACTTGAAGTTGGCGAATGTTGTGAAGAAGGTTGGGTTGAACCAGTGCCCTACGGAACCTTCGGTGTTTGAAGGAACTGTAAAAGGAAAACGGTTTCTTATGCTGTGCTATGTGGATGACCTGATCTTGTGTGGAAGCTCAGAAGCCATTAAGTTGGTCACGGATACTTTGAATCGTGAGCTCAAGATCAAGGAAACGGGTCGCATCACTCCGACTGGAGGAAGAATTGTCTTCTTGGGAAGAGAGATTGAGAGGAATGGTGAGCATCTACGGATGAGAGTTCCACCGAAGTACATGGAAAGTTTGTTTGAGACAGATTTTTGCAAGGACCTGAAGGTGGTGAGTAGTCCTCCGGATCTTGTGAAGATCATTGAGAAGGGTCGCGCTGATCCTGAAAAGGATAGCGTGTTGTCGGAGGCTGCTGCGATGCGCTATCGAGCGGTTCTTGGAAGGATTGCTTGGTGGGGCCAGTCTCGTCCAGACTTGGCTCGTTGGATGTCGATTCTTTCCCAAGGTCAGTCGAAGCCTACGGCGTGTTTTGAGCATGCTTTGAGGCAAGTGATTCGTTTCTTGAAAGGCCAGTATCTGTGTTGGTCTTACTTTGGTCCTGGGGGTGAGGTCCCAGACGGAGGATCTGCCACGCTTGATGTGTATGCGGATGCGAGTTGGGCACCGCAAGCGTCTCTGGGAAGGAGATCAGTGTCAGGAATCGCCATCCTTTACCGTGGTTGTTTGATCAAAGGAATCTCGAGGGTTCAAGGGTGTGTATCCCTTAGCTCTTGTGAGGCTGAACTTAGAGCGATTTTAACCGCTGTTCAGGAAAGTGAAGGACTGGCAACGCTGATTGGACAATTGGCTGGGTCCAAAGTCGAGATTAGGTTGCATACTGATAGTTCGTCGGCACGGGCTGTGTTGCTGAATCGGGGTTTGAGTCGACGAGTTCGACACTTGGACATTGCTGTATGTTATCTTCAAGAGAGGATCCAAGAGGCACAAACCCTCAAGGTCCTTTGGTGTCCTACGTCAGCTATGGTGGCTGATATCATGACGAAGTGTTTGAGTTGGGAGATTTTCTTGAGACACCAACAAGCTTTAGGGATTTTTGAAGATGAAAATGTGCAGCAAGTTTGGAGGATTTGCGGAATTCGGTTCTCTCGCAGCGACTCTGGTTCAAGCGCCACGCAAGCTAGCACATCTGTGGAAGTCGTACCTTTGTTGAAGGACGACATGACGGATTCAAAGGCGGATACCCTGAAGGGATCCGTGGAGGCACCATACTGGTGCAAGCAATGCAAATGGCTGTTTAAGACAGACCATTCCCATGGACTGGGATGGACGGATGAGTACAAGCCCAGGTGTGAGAAGTGCCAGGGCGTGATAAGTGTTTGGGGATCCAATGCCTCCCACGCCTTTCATCTCCGAGAGGGAGAGAAAGAGAAGCGGTTTCCGAAAGGCGGCAAAGGGGAAGGCAAGTCCTCCCAGTGGGTGCAAGGCGATGGTGGAAAAGGTGATGGCACCAATCTGGGTGAAAGCTCGATGGCGAAAGCTACGCCAAAGCCTGAAGGGCCACCGAGTGTGGCAACTATGTTTCCAGAGCTTAATGGGAGTGAGGTGCCAGCATGGTACACTGAGCTCTGGGGGAAGATGGGCATCCGAGGAGCCCCTCTTGACCAGGTGGATCTCCAACCTTTGGTGGAATCCTTGCCGGCTGAGGATCAGGAGTGGTATAAGAAGAGCTTTGAGAAGCTCAGCCACCCGAACTTTGCTGTGTTTGAGCATGGGGATCCGATGCCGGGCAAAGTGGTGACAGTCCTGGATATGAGATCGCAGTATGGTGGCAAGTCTGTCATCTGGGAGACAACTGTGAATGGAGGTTGCATCTACGTTGAAATGGGCCCGGGGTTGAGTGGTTTGGCAGTGCTCATGTTTGTGCAGTACCTGAAGAGGAAGGGGTTCTTGGTGCTTATCCTTTTGAGTGGGGATCAGGACCCAGGGATCTTGCGGATGATGGATCTGCTTTACACACTTCCCATCCTGGGAGTGGAGAGATGCACAAAGGGTGATCTGGAGACCACCTCCCATCCTCCCTGGGTGTGCCGATGGAAAGAGCATGCTCAGAATGGCAACGTGGTGTTCAAGGCTGTGCTTTCCAAGGTGTGTTGGATGTCTGATTTGACATGCCAGACACTCAAGGCTTTCGACTCTAAGGTGAAGGACCTCGGGAAGCCGTTGCCTCTGTGGGCCTACTTTGCGTACACCAACAATGATGTGGTGCAGGAAAGTTTGATTGTGGAATGCGATCACATGGCTGTGAAGGTTCCCAATGGGGTGCTTGAGAGCATCCGTGAGCCTATGATCTGGCAGTGTGACTGCGCGTGGCATATGGCCACGGACTACACAAGCAGGTTCACTACGAACCTCCCGTGCATCCTGTGGGAGCACATCTGGAAGTTTTTGGGTGGGAACACTCAGAAGCTGATGGATGTTGAGCTCGGTTTGGAACAGGCTGTGTTAGCAGCCGTGGCTTTGCATGACCTCGAGGTGGAAACTGAGAACAAGAGGAAGAGGCGTGCGGAGTTGGATGCAGCTGAGGAGGAAGCGGCTAAGAAGGCCAGAACGGAGCAACCAGCTCCAAACTCACCTGCACCTCCGGTGCTTGATGGAGCTATGATCGCGCAGATCGCTGCAATGGTAACAGCGAGTCTGAGTGTTGGTGACTTGGAGAAGCTGCTGGATGAGAAGAGAAGGGCATCTGCTTCTGGCAGTGCTCAGGGATCTGAGCATAGCGGTGCTCAGCAGGACCAGCAGATGGGCCAACGGGTTGCTGAGTTGGATCAGATGAGGGATGCGGCACAGGAGCGCCGATCCCAGCTGGTTGAGAAAGCCTCTGAGAAGGCTGATGAGGCGAAGGATGCAGCTGATCTGAAGTGAGGTGCAAATGGACCTCGGTTGGATGTAGCTGCCTGTAGGGTAGAAGCGCCATGGCCTTCGCCGCCATGGCCACGCCTCTTTGTTTCGCGAGCCCTTTTTGCAATCAGTGCATGTGTTTTCTGGAGCAGTCGCTACGCGACAAGTTTTCTGCAGAAGCTACTTTACTCCACTGGTGACTTTGGTGAAGAGTGGAAGCTGCTCGGACAGTTCTCAGAGTCCACTTCGGACTACGTTTGGGAGTCAGGACGCTGGGCGCTTTTCTGCAAGGGCCTGACACAGTGAGCTGGAGAGGTCGTCTTGAAGAGGAACTGAGCGTTTCTGAACGGCCTTAGCTCTTTAATTAGTTTGGTACGTGTTTGTCACTACGAACTCTTGGTCCCTTTGTAGGTCCGAGACCCTCCTGTACGAACGGTGCAGGTGTGCAAGAATCTTCGATCAAAGATCGCCTCTGTGTGTCTGTGTTGTTGTGAGCGGCGAGTACGCACCAAGGGAATGTGGCCTGGGCATCCCCCTAGTGCTGAAGTGCCACTGCCGGTGCTTTGTCGTTTCTGCAAAGATCTTTGAGGAAGCCCTCAGCAAAATGCGGGGGGTGTAAGATCGTCAGCGTCTGTAGTCGCTTGTAAAAGCACTTTCGCTTGTGAGTGTTTTGCTTCGGGAACGGTTTCAAGGTTTGGTTGGGAATCTTGATGATCCCAAGGTTTGATATGAAACCTTCCGGGTACATTTGAGAATCTTCGATCTCAAAGTGTACCTTAGTTGCTGTTGAGGACTCCTTGATGGATCCTCAGTGGTATGTTTATATCCCACAAGATTTACTTCGTAAATCTCTGTGTGGTTAGAGCCCAATACGCTATAATTCGTTTGTTTGAATTCGTTTCCACACTTACGTGTGAAGTCTAACGCACTCCGTGAACTTTGGCTCAAGCCGAGTGAAAAAGACTTGCAGCTGTCCGCTGTGCCCGTAGGGACGTGTCTCCGAGGGAAAAGGTCTAGGAGGGACCTTAAGTTTTTCACGCGGCCAGCCGCAGAGCTGCAGACGCTCTGCCTCAGTGCGGCAGAAGACGTCCCTGGAGTGCGACCATTGGAGTCTCGGTTCTGCCGACAGGTCTTCGAAGACGTCCTATCCCAGCGGCTGCCGCCCTTGGTGTGCAAGCTGGCCAAGAGCGACTCTGACAAGATCTACGCGTGGACGTCGTAAGGCCAACGTCCCGGTCTATTATCCGCTGGACTCCATCAAGCGGACCCGTGAGAGCGAGCTGGTCGATCTGACCCACTTGCGGATCGGCGCGGACGCTCGCTCGGCGCTGCTTTCGAGGCTTCCCCACTGGCTCGGGCTGGTACGCGAAGCCGGCGGTCGCCCACATGCTGGAGACGGAACAGACCGCCTGGGCGGACCTGAAATCCACGGCGCACGCACGTGCAGCAAGACTACCTGAGGAGGCCTGGTCCGAGGGCAAGCTCTCCGTGAACGCTTTCATCGGACTCTTCGCCCGCAACCAGGACATCGTCTACTCCATGCGCACCTCGAACTAGCCCTTTCGTATAGTACCGCTGAAACTTCCTGGACGCCGACGGGTGCTTCTACTGGGACTTCGTCCACGCCACGGACTCCACACCAACCGCTTCCTCCGCCCCGCTTGCGACTTCGTCATAGCTGCGAAGTGCGTGGCCGTGGCAAGGATTGGCAGGCGCTGCACGAGGTGCCAGCGCGGCAGAACCCAATTCAGAACCCATTCAGAACCCAATTTAGAACCCATTTCGGCACCCATTTGGACACCCATTTGG
The DNA here is from genome assembly GCA_905221615.1 of Symbiodinium sp. CCMP2592. NCBI lineage: Eukaryota > Dinophyceae > Suessiales > Symbiodiniaceae > Symbiodinium > Symbiodinium sp. CCMP2592. The sequence goes on along the minus strand of CAJNDT010003323.1, from coordinate 618,845 downwards.
GCACCCATTTCGGCATCCATTTTCGGCACTTCAGCACCCCGCGCGCAAAGTCTCTACAGCACTGCCGCAGCTCCACATAGGGGAACCTGTTGGAGAACCTGTTGAGAAACTCCGCGCAGCTCGAGCGAAGTCTCGCTCCGCGCTGGTGGTCCGACGTAGAGGTGCTTCACTGAGAGCCACATCCGCCCCCGAAGCGTCAAGAGCCGCGTGTGCCGGCGCGAAAGTCTGGCCGTCGCTGAGCACGATGCGCTCGCCCACCTCCGACACCCTCACGAAGTAGCCCTTGGCCACCTTGCCTCCCGAGCCGACGAGTCTCAGCGAGCCAGATCCGCATCGTTCGTCCCCGCCGCGCCCACGCAGCGGTGCTCGATGAGCAGAGTCTCTAGCGGCGCCAGCCTCCTGTTCTCCCGCTCGTTGATGGCGATGCGCTGGGCGTGCGAGATGACTCGACAGGTTTTCGGCGCGTCTCGCCGGAGGAACTGCTCGCATGCCACCCGCAGAGCGTCCCGCAGGTGCGATCTCGTCCGCGCAGACACTGCAGAAAGCGGAGGATGAAGTCGTCGCTGCGCTGGTTCTCCATGATCATACACGAAGCTGCCAGCCAGGTTGTGCAGCATCTGCGAGTTCTTCAGCTCCTGCAGCACCGAGGCGCCCCCTTAAAAGCGTTCTGCACGGCCGGCAGCTGCCTGAAGTCGCCCAGCAGCAGGAAGCGCACTTGCCGGTTCGTCGACAGCTCTGCTACGTCTGCCAGCTCGGTATCTCCTCGATAGTAGTCGGCCGTCTGAGCTTCCAGGTCCATGTTCTGCACTGAGCAGTGCGTCTTACTGACGATGGTGACTACGTCTCCGAGCTCGCAGAGCTGCCCGAGGATGCAGCGGGCCAGATGGATCTTTCTGGAACAAGGAGGAGATCCTGGCGCGGCAGCAGCACGCTTGCGCTCTGTACGGTCGAAACGATACACCGGCGTGCCGTCGGAGTGCTTCTCCCTCTCGAGGCGCTGCACCTTGGGCAGAAACTTCCTCGACAGGCTCTAAATAGCCACGCAGTCCGTCTTCAGCGCGCACCTACATGAATCCGACATCGACACGCTACAGTATCGCTTCTATCGTCTCAAAGGATTGTATGACGAGGGTCAGTACCAATTGCTGTACCTCCTGCGGGAATCTCATTTCCCGAGCGGTGGTAATGACATACAGCGTCTGCTCGATCAATGGCCCAAGCGAGATTCTTTTGCGCCGCTTGATGCTGCGGGCATGCGGGTCGGCAAAGGTCTAACACAGCAAAGGGATCGGTGATATCGAAAAAGGTGATAGAAATACGTGGACTTCTGGGACCGGCCATGTCTGGCCCTTGCAAATGCAGTTGAGCTCTGTGGCGGCTGGCTTTAAGGGGCTTTAAAGGGGCTTTAAGGGGGTGAGCAAAGGGGTGAGCCGATACACCCACAAGGAAATGCTCCTTGTTAGGAGGTGTATGACCAGTTTATTCCCTAAGGATCCAAGGGCAGCGCCCTGCACACGGACAGTAGTTGTTTTGTCTTGCTACGCAAGGAGAGCTTGTCTTGTCTCAATATGGTAAAACCACTGTGAGCCAATGGGCAGCGGAATGTATATGTATGAGCATGCAGCCATTGCTGTAGGTACCTGTTAGAGCTACCCCTTTAGAGGTTTACGCAAACAAACAGACACTAATTTTCTTTTACCGGAAGCATGGCCGCACATTCACACATATACTATTATGCCCACTGTCACAGTTGCGGAGTTTGGACTCATGATAAAAACAGCATATTGTTTATGCTAGGTATAGCACTGAAGTACACTGTTGAAGTCACTCTTGAAATCACTCCTTTTGAACTCTTTCATGCACATTGGTCAGAGAGATCGTCTGTACAGGATCAGGTCTGGTAATGTTCTTCTATCGAATTATGCAGCCCTTCACTGTGCTCTTGTTAGAGCCTTGTGAGTCACTGTTGTGAAACTCTGAGATTTTCCTTATCTCAGATTTGGATCCAGGTTTGGATCATAGGCTCGAGCATAGACGTTCGGATGTGGTTCATCCGGGTCTGAGTGATCTTCTTCGGAACTTGAAAAGATTCCGAGTAATCTGTTCTCAGCCCTGGTGAAGGCGGCGTCTGCAGTGTCATATCCATGGTTGGATGTAGTCGCCTTTGGCTCGGCCTTTGGTGCAGCTTGTGAGCTGATTGGAGTTGCCTCGGCTTTAGCCGGTTGTGGCTGCTTAGCCTTTGCCCGTTCGGCCCTTCTTCTTTCAAGCTGTCCGTCTGAGGACGCCCATGATCTTTCACTTTCATCTCCTGAGGGAGATAAGGCGTGGGCATGAAGGCTGTTCCAGTACTGTGCTGCAGAAGGAGTTAGGACTTCTTCATGGTCAGATTCTGACTGGTCTTCCTCAGAGCTTTGGTCGTCAAAAAGTGTCTCAAGGACATTTTTGAGGTTTTTATGTCTTCGCTCTATCTCTAGTGAGGAATGGACCAATTGATTGAAGACTGTTTTTGAGTCCTTCAGTGCTGTTAGAAGGATTTCCACTCTGGATAGAGTATCTTGGATGGTGTCAAGATGATCCTTTCTTTCCTCCTTGTCTCTCTGGATAGAGTTTCGCAATGATTGTGCGATTCTGAGGAGGTCGAGATATTTCTCAATAGGCATAGTTACCGTATGATTGTCATGTATGACAGTTGTTTCGTCGCTGCTCAAGTTCCTGAATAGGACTTCCACGACTGGTAGAAACTCCGTGCTCCACGGTTCCTCTTCATCATATGTTTCTACGTGCTGTTGCACGCGTTGTGTAAACTGCTCGGCTGCTTCTACCGTTGCATCGATAGAGCTGACGTGTCTTACTGCCATGTTTCGGCACATAGTGTTAATGGCCTGGCCTTGATTGGCTTCGCCAAGTGCAGCGTCTGCATGGTTGCAGAGTCCACTGTTATGGGCTTCTCTAGCTGCTTTTCGTTGAATGCGCCGATTTTGACCTCCTCTTCTGGTAGGACCTTTTGGTCTCGGAGGATCTGAAGGTACTGTTCCTTTCGCCTTTGGCGGAGGAGTCTTAGGTGGAGGTGACATGTTTGCCTTGTTAGGCACTGGTGGCATTGCCTTGGGCACTGACGACGATGAGGCACTTGCGAGTGCAGATGTACCTCTGGCTCTTGCCGAGGATCCCTTAGGGATTGATGTATAGGTAATCTGCATGGCTTCTTCGGCCATTTGTGAATGCAATGCATCACTGAATAATTGCCTCATATGAGGAGTAGTACTTGCATCGTCATAGGTTTGAAACCGTTCAATGTCCCTTTCGGTGCCACGTGATCGTGTATCACCTCTTTGAAAAGGATCGTTCCTGCGAATCTCCGCAACTTGTACTGCCTGGAGGCAGGTTTTACACAGCACCTTCCTTGAAACATCTTTTGCTTGCTTGAGCTGGTAACAGCTGTCTGAAAGATGGTAGACTTCGCTTCGGGAAGTGTGCCACACAGGTCGCAAATCCGTTGTTTCTCCAGAATTGACCCTGTTGGGTCCTAAAGGTTCACGCGTCTGTGGTTCATTCTCGGGTTCGAGAAATGGTGGTGGTCGTTTCGCTGCTGCTTTTGCATTTGATTGTTGGCGGTCCATACATCTGATGGGAGCCCTGGTGAGCTGCTTCCACATCCAGTGTAGGCCCATTAGCAGCAGAAACACATTCCACGCGATGCTGAAGACGGAGAAGTCTTGCTCACTGGTTAGTGAGTTTGGAAGTGAAGGTTCATCAGTCTTGATAGACTCTCCCTTTGCACCGCCTTGATTAGGGTGTCCGAACCAGTTCGACAACCCTGCTGCTGTGGCAGCTGTTCGGAGTGCCTTGCTGCTCGGAGCAGACGGCGGTCGCGATGACTTCCTTCTTCTTCTGCGACTGGAAGATTCTTCCTCCTGTTCGTCTTCATCTCTTTGAGCCGACATCAGGTTTGATGTTTCTCGTTCGTGCTCTTCAATAACACTCTCCATCTCACGGATCAAATGTTCTTCCTCTTGTTGTTCCTCAAGTGTGTCCAGTTCCTCTAAAGACATGTTGAGCTTGTCAACAAGACTGGCTCTCTGAGGTCTGGATCTCGATCTTGGTAGATCTTGTTGTGAAGAGGACGATGATGCCTGGCTCCTTCTTGGAGGAGAGCCTTCAGGCTCGCTGGGACGTTCAGGCTGTGGCCTTTCCCAGAATCTTCCATATCTGTGATAGCTACCTTGTGGTTGCTGTCTGTCGTACCAGCTGTTGCCAGATGAATACATAAATGAGTCTTTGTAATCCCAGTATTCAGCATTACGCTGCTTGTAAGCCTGTCGCTTGTCAGCGATCTTCTGAACCTGGGCATCTGACCGGTTGTGTTTCCCTTTTGTAAGGATTGGTTGTATCGTGAAGCCCAAAGGGCTGTGCCAATCTTTGTCAGAGGGACTCAACCACAGGTCAAGGTTAGAAAAAGTTGAATAGTACTGCTTGACTGAGACAAACAGACGGATATCGATATCCCTGTTTCTGTTCATGTCCTGCCACATATCTGAGACTCGTTCCCAGTATGTTCTTTCGGCGGCAGGTGTAGCATCTCTTGGACTAGGTGACGCCGTGTGCGGCGTTTTACTCCAGTCAAGGATATAACTGTTGATACAGTCGAGGTCAGCAACTTTCTTCGCCGGGTCCGGCGGTAGACGATCTGCACGTGCCAGTCTGTGCTGGTCAGAGTTGTTCAAGCAGAGGTGTCGCACTTGTGAGTGCCTTCCTGCTATTCTGTTGAATGCTGCAAGTTTCTTCTCCAGGTATAGAGAAAACAAACCGTTTCGCGGGTGAACGTCTCCACCTTTTAAGGTGAGCCTCGACGCAATATTATTGAGATCCCCCGCAATTACATCCGGTTTGAAAGGGAGAACCTCGTTGAGGAACGCGTTCACCAGTTCGCGCCTCTGTTCTTCCTTATGAGTCATGTATGAGTTGAAATGGACGATCGCGATGGTGATGACCTTGTAAGGCCCTTTTGTACACCACATCTCGTCAAGATCGTTTGATGCTTCTTGTGAGAAGATCTCTGCGTATGACTCAAAGTCTTCCTCTGGTGGCTCATCACCCTCGACATGGCCGTTCCATTCACAGAGAACCGGCGAAGGGTCGAGGTCCGACAGTGTCAGACACGCCTCTGGTGAGAGGTAAGAGCCATCAGTGGGTCCATCCTTGTCAGGATTTTTACCCTTGAGAGGGTCATATCCGATAATCTTCATGTACTCATCTCTCGTCATCCTCTGGCCGGAATATGGGTGGACCCATTCTTTTGCCTCCTTGATGGTACTGTGGTACCCAAAGGTGAGGCGGCATACCGCACCGTGGCATGCCCACAGTCGCTTCTTGGGACCACCAGCCTTAGGCTTCATTGTTCGGTGACGGTAAAAGTGGTGGACGAGAGAGATGTCTGTTGTTGGGTCACCCTTGACTCCAATATACATTGAGGGTGCCTCAGGCTCCTTGGGAGGAGAATGGATTAGCATCCCTCTGTATTCATGTTGTCGCATGGTTGCGATCGAATACTTTGACGCAAGTGCTCCTGCCTCGAGTACGAGGGTAATATGTGCTGAATTGTTGAAGCACATGTCAATAAGAGGGTGGTAATCGAATCCCTTCTCAGGTTTGAGTTTCTTTTTGGGATTCCCTGCTGGCACCGGCGCTCGATCCATATTTCCCCAGTTGCATACCACTAGGCTTAGTGATACGCTGTCTGGGTTTGAGCCCTCTATGTGTTCTCTCTTTTCGTTAACACCGGCCATCCTATTACGAACTATCTCGTAATGTGCGTCGAGCACCAGTTTGTCTTCGTAGCCAGTAAGAGAGAGAAAAGACGCCGGGTGGCTTGTTCTGGAGTCCTTGATATTGATGTGACCCTTGTTGATGCTCTTGTATTCCTCCAGGGTTGGAGCCTCTGTGGAGCTGGTGTAAGTATTAGGAGGATTATTCCTAATATCATCAAAGCTACATGGATCAACGCCTGGATGGGCTCTCATGAACGAATTCCTTGCGTGGTCGCAATACATGTTGATTTTCTGGACTGCCAAATCTACGTCCTCATGTGTGAGGATGGCCTCGTATAAAACCTGACGCTCTTCTGAGATCATTCCTGCTGACACTTTAGAGGTCTCGAGGCAATCGATTGGCAAGATGCACTCGCACATCTGTTGTTTACCCTGTGGGGTAAGTCGACAGTCTGCACATACAATCGTACCACAGGAATAGCAAAAATAGCCTGTAGGCTGGTTGCAAAGATCGCAGAGAGGATTATCTGGTCGTGTCATCAGCCGTATCCTTTGGTTAAGACTCATGGCTGTCCTGCGTACTCCTACAAATCTCTCCTTGGTAGGAGGTGCAGAGGAGGAAGATGCCGAATCTCTGGGTCTGTCCCACTCCTCTTCGTCAGGAGCCTCAGAATCCTTGATCATGAGTGGACTTCGGATTTTTCGATTCCATCGACTAACCCAGATTCTCTCTTTCATTTCCTGTTGCATAGCCGGGTTAGACGATGACTTCGAGATTCGGTGCTTGCGATTTTCTCGAAGTCGAGCGCTGATGCGCTCATGTTCTCTTACGAGATCTTCCTCATCAGCAGGTTCCTCGTATTCGAGGTTGAGCTTGCTTCTGTTGACTCGATAATAACTTTCTGTTTCAGGATCGAAGAGAACTAGGAATTTCTCCTTCTCCTTTTTAGGAGATTTTGGTTTCTGTGGCTCTTCGTCTGAACTCTGAACATATTCTGCTTCAGGCTTTGGTTGGTCAAGTTTGACCTTCTTAAGTTTCTCTGTGATCTCTTCCGTGGGAGATTCTTTCTTCTCCTCCGACGCTGCAGGTGCAGAGTTCGTCTTGTGAGACGGATTAACATCAACTCGGAGTTCTGAGGATGACGAAGATTTTGAGCTCTTTTCGCTTGATGCCGACTCATCGTCTGATTCTTCGTCACGATCCTGGTTAGGATCCGGTTCCTCAGGTTCCGTCTCTGTTCCAGAAGATTCTTCCTTGGGAGGAACTACGTTGGCGGAAGTATCCTGAACAGGTTCTGGAGGTTTGTGACCTGTCGTTATCTTAAGAACTTCGGTGGCGCTTCTGGTGCCGTCGGAGTTCCAGAGCTGTCCCATAAGACTGTCCGGATCCTTGTCAGCCTCGGCCTGCCGGGCGAGCTTGGATCTCGGATGGATCTCCTTTGCAGTAGTCTCCGTTTTCGGAGGTACCTCACCTGCAGAAGCGGTTTGCTCCAGGTTTGGAGCTGTGTCAGCCTCTGTCTTTGGCAGAGAAAAAGACTTCTTGTGAGAAGATCTAGCCTTGGGAGGCTCTGGTGGCAGATTTCGCCTTGCCACTTTTCGAAGTGCCGATTCGATTTCTCGGCCGTAATTTGCGCACCATTTCTTCGACTCGTAAGTCGCTGACGGCATCTGTTCGGAGCAATGGTCTGCCCACCATGGTCCGATGCTCTTGAGCTCATCGTATTGCGATGATACCCAGAGTGTTTCAGAGGGTGCGAATACGGCGCTAAGAGTACGGGCATGCACTACATCTGGTGTAGCAAACATCCCTACTTGCGACTGCCACAGGTTTGTGACCTCGTTCACTACGTTATTTGCATCGAATACCAGAAGCAGTGCCTTATTGGCACGCAACATGGTCGGATTGGGATTCGCCAGGTTTAGCGTTGAGAACTGAACAGTGTCCCTGTTGGAACGACTGTTTTCATTCACGAGAGCTTGGAAATCTGGTGCTGTAACCACCTGCGCTAGGAGGTTTGATGGTACCAGACCGTGCCTCAGGATTGAGGATAATGCCTGTAGGTCCGTGGCATGCATGATGTAACAAGGGTTGTTCTGTCGAACAAAATCCTCCATGCCGACGGGCCTCGGCGCGTTAGTGGAGAGACGCTGTGCACGGGACTGCACTGGATTGCTCCCCGTTGCCATGAAGTCTGAGATGGTCATGTGTGACCTTGGTCTCTCTTCTTCAGGATCTGGTTCTTCAGCTCTTGGTAGAGTTCGTCGTGAACCGTGTCCTCCCACTGCCGAAAGGAAAATTTTGCTCATGGTCAACACATTTGCATCCGGTGGGATGTTAACGGCGGCATCTGTGGTTTCGGCCTTGCCATCTTTGTTATAAACCATGGTGACCACAAACCTAGACTTAGTGTTGAGGAGGACACCAAGCGCGATCTCTTGTGGTGTATACTGTGCGAGCTCTGCATCGGCCAACTTGAACATGTCCAGAAGATAATTGTGTTGGCCAGCAAAGAGATCTGGGCGCTGGTTCTGAAGGTGTCTTGTTGAGTGTGCCAACCACCTTCCGACTCTGTTGGTCTTGGAAAGAATGTGGAAGCACATCTCTGGTGAGAGACCTGTTACATCTGCCAGTTTTGGCACTGAGGAGGAATAGTCATATTCTCCGGATCCATCAAGGCTCACACATTGTTCTACCTCCGGTGGGAGGCCTGTCTGAAGGTGATGTGCAAGCATCGTACAGAACTGGCGTGGATCACGAGCGTGATTACCGACGTTGTTATCCCAGTATACAAGGGGACTGTTGTCCCATGGTCCTTGAAGGACTCCTTCGTAGAGCCTGACTCCATGTCTGGAGTTTAGAGTGAGCCTTGCTCCACTCGCATGGCCATATCGTGAGATCAATTGAGCAAGATCTCTTGGATGCGGATTGAACACCTGTTGGTGACCCATGATGATGAATTGAGGCTCGTGATTTTTCTCACGTTTGTGAATTCGGTGTCCACCGTGTTCGGTGTTTCGACGTGATGCTTCCCGACGAGACTCGGGGTACGAGCTATCCATGTGTGGATGTCGCTCATGGTACGCCTGCACTGCCCTGGGTAGGGCGTGTCCATCACGGCTACGGAAGTTTGATCGTGTGCTCATTACGGCACAATGACCAAACAGGATCAGGAACGCTTGGTTAGCCCGAAAGGCTGATTGCTGTGAGGCTCGAGGCTGAAAGCGGCTGCGGATGATACAGAACATATAATTCTCATGAACATGTCCGATCTTAATGAAAACGCAGCTCGCAGACACAAATTTTCTTTTAGACGGAAAACAGTCTAAATAGAAAATCCAGCACATGGTTGTGCTACCAGCAAACGAGACTACCACCATATTCCTTGGCAGTAAAATAATCGGTAAATCTCTGTTGAGATATCAATTCCAAGGAAGGCTACCGCTGTGGCGGCATTCTTGAGATTGTCTATGATCCACCGAACAGTGAAAGCTTTATGTTGAAGAAGTTCACGGAAGGGTGGATGAATGTCTGTTTCTGGTAAATTCCCTGTTTCCAGAGCCTTGATAAGCTCATCAGGTTGCGCCGAGTGCTTTGTTAATGCATCAGCTAGGCAGTACTTCGAGCTTACATGAGCTAGGTCATCTAAAGATCCAGAGTTGGATTCCTTACGAAGCATCTGAATGAGGTGGTGAGTTTCCTTCTGCTCTGGAAGGTGTGTCGTGCCTGCTGTTGTCACAAGATTGTTCGCATCTGTTCTGATATGTATGGGTACGGTCTCTGATGAGAGATCTGCCCAAAGTCCCTTGAGGAACAGGCAAGTACCAAAGCAACGCATCAGTGCGTTAAGCTCTGCCACTGTTGTGGACATTGTGGTTGTCGTAATCTTGTGAGACTCATAATCCACCAGGCTACCTCTCGAGGATGTTTCCTTAATAGAGGATTCAGAGAAATCGTTCTTCTTGGAAGAAGCAGCTGCTGCTGATTGTTTCATTCCCTTTAGCATCAGGGTAACCGAGGATTCTGAGATTTCCTTTCAGCGGCCAAAAACGCAGTTCTACTTCAGTAGACTTCAAAATCCTAACAAGCTTGTTCAATTCTCGAATATCACCGATAGTAGGCTTGGCAGCCTTACTCGCACACCGACTGAAGCGATAACAGATGTGAGCTTGAGTCCGGCTTTGTAGCCAGTTGATCTGTCCTAAAACACTTCTGTAAGCAGTGTGCTGCTGTGGTGTGCATTGTTGCTCATTGTTGAGCTTCTTATCAAAAACAATTTCCTCTAGAGCTTCAACAGCTAGGTTCTGATTTACTGAGATATGTGCTGGTACCGATGCTGTAGCATCCTTCCAGACTAATCTCTGTCCTACAAACATAATATCGTTCGTGTCTTCAGAACCGACTGCAAACTCCTTTTTGATCGATTCAATCACGGCCTTACGAAAGGTGTCATCACCGGCCATGCACAGGTCATCTACATGTAAACAGACTACTCCATGTACCTGTCTACCCTTGGCATTGTTGCCTGCTATGGGATCTAGGAGATAGTCAATCGCTGATTCCATGGTCTTTGGCTGAGACTTCTTGATCTCAGCATCTGCTGTTGCAGACTTCTTACCATACAGAACATATGTACAGCGATCCGCACGGGTTGGCACCAGGCCGTAAGACAGGAGTGCCTTATCAACGATGTTCCACCATCTTCGAGGTGCATCGTTAAGTCCATAAGCGGGTTTCTTCATCCTCGCTGCAATGTAGGGAGGATAACCTGCTTCAGGAGGAATCTGACAGATTATGTCTCTCGACTCATCATAGGCTTCACCCTGCAGAAAAGCAGTCTTTAGGTCGATGTGTGTCAGATTCCACAGCTTGTTAGCTGCTAGTTGAATCGCTAAGCGGAAACCTGGGCGACTCGCAGCAGGACTATCAGTTTGCTGTATGTCCTTTTGTCGATCCTGGAAACCTCTTAGGACCCATCGGGCCTTGCACTTAAGGAAGTTTCCGTCCTTATCTCTTTTTAGAGTCAGGACCCATCGACCAGTGACATAATTTCGGATGTTTCCGAGTTTCCGTGTATCGACGAGCTCAAAGACATCATTGTCTAGCCAGCTCTGATATTCTGCTGCTTTCGCTTCATCAAACTGTTTCTTCATCTCACGCTTTTCCTTGGCGGTTGCCTCCTTCCGTTGTGCCTTCTGGGTCAGATTTGCTGAGTTCCTGGGGGAACTTAGGGATAAGGCCTTGTCCTCTTCCGTGAGAAGATCATACTCTTCACGGATGTCAGATCGGAACCTTTTGGTGGGTTTATACCGTGTTCGGTCTGACCTCACTCTTGATGTTACCTCTCTGATGTCTACGGGTCCGCCATGCATGTACCGAGGCATGGAGAAAGAACCTGTGTTACTGCACAGTTTCTGTTCTTCTGTGAGAAGGATCCAGTCCTTCTCATCTACGACCAGGTCACCTTCCTCATCAGAGTAATACCTTGTGTCTTCTGACTCGGCATCGCTCTCCGGTTCTGGTGAACCAGAGGTGTGAGGAGGAGCGGACGGTTGTCCGGGGTCGTCCGGGACCAGTTCTTCTTCAGAATCTTCTTCATCTTGTTGTAACGGAAGAATGGGTCCCTGTGGATGTGCCTTCGGTTTAGGTTTTGGTGTCGGCACCTGTGAAGGTGATTTCTGTTTGTGCGGCGAAACTTTCCTTTCCGATGAAGACCTTGGCGACACATCACCCCCCAGACGCCGAGGAGACGGAACGCGAGGAGGCGGATGCACGCGAGGCTTAGCCCGAGCAGGAGCCACGGGCTCATCGGAGGAAACGGCCGGTAGTCGCGGTGGAGGTATGGGAGGAGGAGGACGCGACGGCGGCGTGCCGGGAGGCATCGGCTGATCTGGTTCCGGCATAGAGACATCGTCAGATGTGATCCGTGAGCGATTAGTGCTCATGGGTTCTGACGGGTCTGACGGCGAAACCTCTTCGTCCGACATGATAACATCCGGCGGTGTTCGCACGGACGGTGAAGTCTTGCCGCCTGTCATCTGGAAGAGCACCCCCGAGAAGGTTGATGGGTGTACTTTATTCCAGGAAACCTGGTGCGGCAAGCAACACGTCATAGTCGAATTGGGCTTCTTCTTGTTCCAGAAGACAAGAACGCCATCAGTTACACTGGTGAGTGCTTTGACTGTTCCAAATGTACCTCTGTATAGAGTACACTGTTCGAAACCAGACCCTGGTAAGAGTCTTGATCTAAGGCGAGTAATGTCTGACACCAAGGCATCAAGGGACGGTGATGGTTTGGAATGATGCAATGGTAATTCAGTTTTACTCGATAAGGAATTTACTCTAGCAACAAGTGATCTGATTTTCGGATCTTGCAGGAGTTTGGAATCCTTGAGAGGATTTGCTGTCAAAAGTGAATACTCTTGGTCAAGAAGTTCCGAAAGTCCCTGGAGGCATTCATCTCCAGAGTATCCTAGTATGTCTGTGACTAAAGAAAGATGAGATGCATATGTATCTCTCTTCAGGAATCTTGCCAAACACGAGGCAAAGGTCTCACAGAATTCATAAGGATACACTTGTGCGAGTTTCGTTTTAAGACCGTAGCCTTGAATACCCTTTTCGTCTCCTGGTGGAGATGTTGGAGATTTCGTTTTGGCAGAATGCCTCTGGAGAGGAGTTAGAACCTGCGGTGGCAGGTTGTGCATGAAAATCGAGGATTTCGATTCATAGTATCCTTTTGGATCTTTCATGCCATAGGCTTGTAGGTTACAGACCTCATAGCTGATCTTGCGGTTGGAAAACAGGCGTTTTGCTTCTGGTGAAGACCAGAGCCTGCTGTAGTATGGGTTCTCAAGAACAAAGTAACGTCCGAGCTTCATTTGGTGGTCTGCGACCGATTCACAGAATTTTAAAACAGAAAGTCTCTTGGCAGAGCCTTTCTTCCACTGTGAGTACCAGCTAGACCACTGAGAGTGATCGGGTGACATAACAATAATAGTAGGTTCTTGTTCCTTGATGATCCTAAGAAGATTGGAGCGACCTTGCGGTTGCTCAAGATCTAGACCACTACGCAAGTCGACTGGCTGACCTACTCGCAGACCTGACAGGGCAGCCTTGTGACTCATACGGGGAGATCCACCGTAGAGTTCTAGGAAGTCAATCTTCCCAGTGCTGGTGACCTGCCAGTGACACTCTTGATGCGGAACCGTTAGGTCTGTCGACTGCAGGGAAGCATCAAAGGTGACCATGCAACTTGCGTGGTCAGAACCTTCTGACGTCAGAGTTTCCTCATCAGGCGCGAGAGGAATCTCCACATCAGATGTTATGTCATAATTTTTCCTCAGTTTTGAGATATTAACGCGGACGATGCGTGTTCCAAGATCCACACCTACCATGGATCCTCCGAGTTCGGAGATCACCTTTCCTTTTAGCCAAGATCCATGTTTGGACCCAGTTGATCCAATCTTAGACTTATCCTCTGACCAGTAGAAAACCTTATCTCCCAAAGAGAAAGGTCCTTCGGTCATTGACAGTCTGGCCGCAAGATCTCTGCGCAGATCATCAGATTGGCGTGCCTCTTGGTAAGCCCTGTTGGCAAGCTCCTTAATGGCTCTCGCAGTGACTTCCGTATCAGTTGGATTACCTGTCAACTGATTGGGATCAGCGTTCTCTGGTGTTATAACATCTCGAGGACGCCTACCAAAGGCCATTTCTAAAGGAGTAACTCCTCCATAGGTAATCGAAGAGTTTCTTGCCAAACATGCTTGTCGAACGAGGTTGCCATACTTCATGGTGATTCCGTTATACTGCGGGTCACCATCCTTCAGGATCTGAAGTATGATCTTAATCTGATGCTTCAGCAATCTTACAGCAGCTTCGGCCCTGTTGGGCCATGGTGTTCCAGGTCCTGTTGCTACAGGCTTGATATTCTGCCGATTGTAATAAGCCTCCATTTTTGGAGTCATGAATGCTTGATCTCCAACTACAACCCTTGGGTTGATCTGAAATTTCTCAAAATAGTCATTCATAATCGACATTGTAGTATGCTCTTCCTTATCCTGGACTACTTCGGAAGTCAACAGGTTTGTTGCTCCGTCATAGAGAATAAGAAATATCAAGCGACTATTTTTGCCGGGAATTGGAAGCTCACCGTGATCTACGAAGGTGAGATCACCGAAAGTCTCTGATCTTAAACCGGAAATCTTCGCTCTTGAAGGAGCTCTCACGTGTTCCTGACAGGCTGAACACTTTTTGACCAGTTGGTCATATAGCTCATATATCTCCTTTGGGATCTGTAAGGCTTTCGTGCGTCGCTTGAACTGATCCGTACTCATATGACGGTGCTTAAGGTGAAGCTTATAGAGTTCTACAGGGTCCTTAAGCTTCTCATGAATCCTGCGAAGAGCAATGGGAAGAGATGGCGATGGTTCTGCGACAATCTCTTCACCTGTAGGTGAGTCTGTACCAGGAGCCGGGTATTCTCTTGACTCAAGCGGCTTTACCTCCGTCCCGTCATCAGCTCCTGGGACCATAGACTTCTCCTCAACAGGAGGTTTGACCGCATATTTGCGGGTTTTCTTCAGAAGGTTTTTAAGACCCTTTGGAGTCTTTGTCTTCGCAGGTGGAACCTCAAGTCTTTCTTCTTCTGGAGGTTCGTGCGGTGCAGATGATTCTGCAGGTTTGTCTCTAGAGCCTGATGATGGTTCCGATGGTTCGGAAGGCTCAGGAGCATCACCAGATGGTTCTGGTGGATCAGGTTTCTTGGCAGATGATTCTGCCGGATCAGATGGAAGAGGCTTCTTCTTACCTGGAATGCCCTTCGGTGGTGGATCAGCTGCTCCTTCAGGTGCTTTGTCGCAACCTTTGAGGAACGTATGAGGCTTTTTCTGTCCTGCGCAGGCTGGACAGCGACCTTCCGGGATCTTAGTATAAGATCTTCTTTCTTCCTTTGGCTTCTTAGCTCCTAGAGCAGTCTCCGTCGCACTGAACGACGTACCTGACTTAGGGAGATACTTCCTGGTGGAAGTGAAGCCTAGAAGGTCCAATACCAAATGGTTATTGGTACTAATCGGAAGGGGGGTTTTGTACAAACCGAAAGCTTCACACGTTGCTAGGTCAGCTGTGGGACTACACTCGAGGGTCATTCTTAGATTCCTCATCTGTTCGATGGAGAACAAAATGGGAACTCTCCCCTGATCCAGAACCTCGATGGTTGTATCTCTTCTTGGAGTTGTGTTGAACCATAGAGTTACACGCTCCTTGATAAGAGCTGTTTCACTATCTGCGAAAGAGAACTTCGTGTTCGAAGGTGAGAAAGTGAAATCAATCATGCCTGGGGCACGTTGCTTCACGGCCTTGATAAGCCTGTTCACCGCATAGCGGGAACCCATAGCCCTAGTACAACCTGAGTCAAGTATGACAAAGGTAGGGTTCTTATCAAGATTGATCCGCTCTGTGAGAGCAGATAGGACGGTGTGCTGCAACGGAAACACCGCTGTTGCAGTTTCAACACCTTGCCCCTCGGATGGTTCAAAGACCTGGGGCACGTAACTCACTGATGAGTTGAACACGGGTTCTTGGTGCGCGCTCGGATCTGTGCCTCTACCTGATGATCCTGCTTGATTTCTTCTCTTCTTTCTCCGTGTTTTTCTTCGTGAGGCTTGTGATGCATAGTATGTATAAGACGTTTGATCGTCATAAGCGGCATAATTCCAACTGGAGTCAGTATAATAACTGTCCTCATACCATGAATCCCAGCTCGGTGCGGTGGAACTCTCATAGGCCTGTGGAGATCCAGTTTGGTCTCCTTGTAAGGAGGCAGACTTAGCTGTATCCTTACCTTTGCCTTTTGCCTTTGCGCCTTTGAAGGAGCTTCCTTTATCTCCTTTGTCCTTTCCTTTTCCTTTGCCTTTTCCACCTTTTCCTTTTTCCTTTCCTTTACCTTTACCGAAATAGCTGGAATCAGTTGGATCATGTTCTGCCTGGTTGGCTCTCCCTTTTCCGCGGTATGACCTAAAACGGCCACGTCCTTTTCGCTTGCCACCCTTTGCTCTTCCCGGTGATCCGGGACGCATTCTTGGTCTTCTTCCCTTTTTGAATCTCCTTGCAACGAAGGCCTCATGGTCATCAACTGTCCAGAAGACAGCTTCTTCATCCTCGGCGGCAAGAAAGCCTTCCTCAAGGGTGTCTTCGTCTTGGAGCCAGAATCCATCGACTCCATCGTATTCACCCTGATCGAGGATGAGGAAGTTTCGACCTCCGCGTTTACGGCGTTGGTCTCTCCTTCCATGGCGGTCCTTCTTGTGAGAAGAGTGCCGAATGTTGGGATCCTGCAGACCAGTTCTGGTCGTTGAGAACTGATCGAACATGGTCTGCCGTACCACAGGGTACGTGTAGGTCTCAATTCGGTGACCTTGGTTGGTCAATGCTGTTACCAACCTCTCACGTTGCATCTCATTTAGGTCGGACTGCACTAGGAAGAGGAGAGCTAGGAGATTATCGTTCAGAGGAAACGCTCTTCGATGATTGTCAAGGCGTTCCTTGTTCCATGTTTCGAAATAGCGTGCGGCATATGTGTCTCTCTCGGCTGCATCCTGCATGCGCAAGAAGGTTTGGTCTGCCTGCACAGCTTGCATGAAATCTGGATGGGCATCCTCCAGAGCTATCTCTGGTAAGAGATCCATCCATGAGTTTTTCACGCGCTGTAGCACGATCTCAAACTTGGCAATCCAAGTCACAAAGTCTTGGTTGCCCTTCCATGCCTTGAATAGGCCGAGGAAACGCCACAGGAAAACGTACTGTTCTCCTTTCACGAAAAATGGACGCATCTTCTTCTTGAAGTAATCTACTCCATCTGGGGCTGCAAGCCTTTCTCGGTTCAGTGATTCCTTTTGTACTGCGGCCAATCCGGAGAGCCTCGTCTTGAGAGACGGACCTCTTTTGGTGTCATCCAGCGTTGTTATGTCGCACCAGTCGTCAATCAACTGTTCATACTCAAACCACGAGGTGGTGCCATCATAGGCAGGCGCGATCTTGGGCGTTATGCCTAATGATGCAAGCATGCGGTCAGATGTTGCATATGACTGTGCGACATAAGTGGCTGGACCTTGGGAGGTCTCTTCGTTCTCATATCCCCCGGAGGATTGGGAACTGTCGTCGGCTTCGCTATGCGAGCTCGACATTGTGCTGCCTCTTATCCGCTTGGTTAAGCGTTCGGCGAGGCCGACCGCTGTAGCGGACTTTGGGAGGCGGGCGGCCCTTTCCGGGCTCCGCTACCAGAAAACTGAGCCGATACACCCACAAGGAAATGCTCCTTGTTAGGAGGTGTATGACCAGTTTATTCCCTAAGGATCAAAGGGCAGCGCCCTGCACACGGACAGTAGTTGTTTTGTCTTGCTACGCAAGGAGAGCTTGTCTTGTCTCAATATGGTAAAACCACTGTGAGCCAATGGGCAGCGGAATGTATATGTATGAGCATGCAGCCATTGCTGTAGGTACCTGTTAGAGCTACCCCTTTAGAGGTTTACGCAAACAGGGGGGGGGTGTAGGGATTGGGATTTACGTTTTGGGCCTTAGATTTTAGGGCGGAACAACTTGGATTGGGCTTTGGAAGATATTGATCCCACGTATATAGTTATAAAGAGACTTTAAAGAAACAGTGGCAGTAACTACTCGACCGACCCCTATATCACGGCTGCAGTGTAGGGACTGGCGCCCAGGCTGGGCAGCTGAAGGCGTTCGTCTTTACGTACCGTCTTTGAGGCACCAACCTAGTGAATACTGGGTTGCAGTAATGAAACCAATTTGAAGGTACCATCATGTTGAGACAACGGCGAAAAACTATGTTTTCCATATTTGATCACTATGGTAGTAAGCACTGAATTATTGATAGTACCACCTATATGGGTGTGGTAATTGAACCGTAACTATGGTAGAAAGCACTTAAGGCTCCAGCAAAGCTGGGCTCTAGATTGCAGGCATCTGAACGTCATAACGTGGTATGGGGCGTTGTAGGGCTTTAGGGTTGAGGGATCAGGGTTTAGGTTGAGGGGTTCAGGTTTAGGGTCCAGGCTTTATTGAAATGAGCAGCTTTCGCATAGGATTTAGGGCTGAGAGACACAAGGCTTCTGGGTTGGACCTTGGGAACTACGGCTTAGGTTTAGGGCTTGCGGTTTGGGGCTTAGAGGTTTCAGGGTTTAGGCTTTTTGGGTTTAGGATTGCCGACTTTTGTGATCTCAGGGGTCCTTCCAGCATGCTTGTGACACTTGGTGCTGGATGTTACACGCAAGATTAAAGAAGACGAAGGAGTAATGCTAACTGGTCATGCATGTTTTTGCAGTAAAGATCGAGGCTTCAGGGTTTACCAACACAAGTCAGAAAGGATCCCAAAAGCCCCTCCCAAGCACATTTTCGGGCGCTGCCCATGCTACACACCCATAGAGGCGCGAGGCTTACAGGACTACTGCTTGCTCACTTCCTCAAAGTTCTCACCAATGTCCGGGATGTCTGCGTCCGCGCTGTCCTCGGCGAGCGAACTATTTGGGACTTCAACCCTAAACCCTAAACCCCTAAACCCTAAACCCTATAATTCTTAAGCATTCGGCATCCGCATGCGCCCCTAACCCTCGACCCTAAACCCCCTAAACTGAAGCCCAACACGCAGCACTACATGGCTGAACTCTTCGTCCCGAAGCCGCGAGATTTGTCGCTTCCTTTCGACTTGTCTTTTTCAGGTAGGGACACTGTCATATCTGCAACAGAGCCTGTAGATGTTACGGAAGTGCCGAAAAGTGCCCTAAACTCGAATTGCTTAATCCGCACAGCCCTGATGGCCTGAAATAGTAAGAGCATCGTTTAGGGTTTAGGGTTTGTTACAATAATGGCAATCATGCTTTTGAGGCGGGAGCGAGCCTAAGTATGATTCAGTATTGGGTTATCATAATCATAGTAGCTCCACGACTCTGACCCCACACCCACCCGCCTTTGCTTCCGTCGTGGCGTAGCTCTCAGCGATGCGCTTCAAGTTCATGAGGTTGTCTGGGCCTCAGGCTTCTTCTGTTGATGATATAAACCCTGCATTACCCATAATAAGGAATATACCATAATTCTCACAGGTTAGGGTCCCTAAGGTAATGCAGAACTTATATCATCAACCGTTCGAGTCTCCGGAGGCCGCCAGGGTCTTGCGGCTTTGGGTTTAGGGACTATAAGGTACTAGGGTTTTTGGGCGTTGGGGTTTCGGACCAGGGCTAAGGCTCCTATTTTGGGGCCTTAAATAACTAGAAGAGGATTTGGGGGCCCACTATACCACAATTCTAATAGGGAACCCCCCAAAATAGTATTTGTAATTATTCAATATCTTCTAGGATTTCAGGGTTGGATCTGAGGGTCTGGCCTTTAGTGTTCATTTTGCGGGTTTAGGCTTCCGGGTTCAGGCAAGCTTCGACTTCGGATGACAGCTTGCTGTCCTACAGACGCGAGGAGGGACCCTACTGTAGAACTCCCTAACGCTTCTGGTTACCCCTCTTGTTATAGGGCCGCAAAAAAGCACATGAGCAAAAAATAGGAAGGGATATCCCATATAAACCCCCTCAAAAAGGAAGCCCAACAAGGTAGGGATATCCCGGTAATATGCTTAAGCTCATGTGCTTTGGGGGTCCCTAATGCTAGGAAGTTCGGGAGATGGAGGTGTGCCGCCGACAACTACATTCGGGTGTTGCAAGACACAACACGTGGGGAAAAAAAAGCATCTGCCGTCGACCTACACAGCACAATGAAGACATTCGAGATCCTTAACCTGGGTTCTTGTTATATAGGGGATTTAGTCTACGTTGCCATAACAGGTATCTATAAGACCCTTAACAAGAGCGCAGTAACCTCAAACACGAAACCCCAAAATGACAGGCTCCTGGAAGTCAACACAACTATAAGTCTGGCAACCTGTGTGCTTCGCAGAAAACGTCCTGACCACGCCTGCTTCCATTGTCCAACAACTCTTTGGCTACCTAAACATGATGGGGCTGAGATGGTGATCCGAAGTGCCATAAACCACAGGGTGGTGGTACAGCTGAAACCCACAGGCTATATGCAGCCGTGCCAAAAGCAAATGTGCCTTTCTTCTGGCCTAGGCCCTTTTGCCTTAAACCCACTAAACCCTGTTTGGGTAGTTGTCAAAATTATGGTCCCTTTTTGGGTAACCTAAATATTAGGTGCCGTATTATAGTAAGGACCCCAAGAAGGGACCATAATTTTGACTACCATTCGTTCGTGATCTGAGGCCAGCACCCAGCTGGTTGATGATGCCAGGGAGCAAGTCCTCTCATGGTGGCGTCACTCTAAAAAGAGCCTCCGAACTGGCCGCGGTATGAGCTCTGTGAAAAAAAAATCCCGTCCTACCTCTACATAAAGGGATGCTACGAATCCCGAGCTATGGCTGAGCCGGGGCGGAATCTATGTGGGACCTGGGCATGCGTTGAACAAGGGCTCATACAGGAAACATGGCTCGAATCACAGCTCTAATTTGGTCTGACAATCAATACGAATACCCCTAAGCCATGTTCGCATTAAAACTGAGACCCCGAGATTACGTTGAAACCAGCTCTCTTTCACAATTCTACGAGAAGACTCCTTTCCCATCATTTTTGAAGGATCATGGGACTTTGTCCATAGCGTTGTACATAATTAGGTGTGACTACCTTAAGGACCAAGTGAGCCTTAAAAGTAGGGGCCCTATACAAACATACTATGAATTCCTGTAAGGTATATGAACCCTAAACCCTTATAGGGTTCTTTTCGTCCTTAAGGTATTAGGGCTCAAACCATGGTGCCTAAACCCCTCCGCGCTCACGGTTAAGGGGGGGTTTGGGCATTGAAGGCCTGGGGGTTTAGGAGGTTTACGGCTCAGGGCTTGCTCAGTGAGAGACTAAGAGAGCGAGAGCGGCGAGAGGGACAGAGAGAGGGAGAAAGACAGAGACATAAACCGGAAGGAAGAAACTGCAACCCCTAAACCCTGAACCCTTGAACCCATAAATCCTGAAAATCCTCACCCCTAAACCCTAAACCCCCGACCACTAAACCCTAAACCCAAAACCCTAAGTCCTAAACCCTAAACCCTTAAACCCCTGTCCCCTAAGCCCTAAACCCAAAACCCCAAGTCCTAAAACCTAAACCCTTAAACCCCTGTCCCCTAAGTCCTAAACCCTTAAACCCCTGACCCCTAAGCCCTAAACCCTTAAACCCCTGTCCCCTAAACCCTAAACCCTTAAACCCCCGACCCCTAAACCCCCCCTAAACCTCCCAATGCGTCCTCAAGGCGTTTCGACTCGGCAGGGCCCGCAACGACGTAGGTGTTGCCCGCAACAGAGGCCTGATGTCCGAGTCGGTATTGAGTTTAGGGTTTCGAGGTTTAGGGGTTTAGGGGTTAGGGGTTTAAGGTTTAGGGGCTGGGCTTATAGGATTTAGGGTTTAGGGTTTTTTTTTTTTTAAAAGTGCATCGGACTTTTGATTCCTCGCCAGCCCACCCGATTCGGGTGTGCACTCGTTAGAAAACACAAAAGGGAGCAAGTTGCATGAAGCTTCATTGCTCACAAATCTCTACTTCGACTCCTTTCACGTACAGACATTTCAGTAGAGCTCTCAGGACGAAACCGACGCCGACGAAGTTCACGGGCTAGTTGAGGCGAGTTTGGGGTTCTTCTGCGACGTCGTTCATAACTGCTTTCAGAACCGCGATGCTCTTCATGTACTCGACGTGGTTCAGGATGTGCACGATGTTCACGATGTCCACGATGTACACGTTGCTGGTCTCGTTGTTCACGGTGCTGGTCTCGTGGTTCACGACGATCACGTGGGTCACGCAGGCGAGGTGGAGGTCGAGGGAGATGTCCACGACGTCGTGTCGCCGTCCCCGTTCTTGTCATTGCCTCCCAGTAGTCAAGCGGTACTTCTTCTTCTAGCCCCGTAGTGTTCACCAACGTGTCGTCGTCAGCCTGGACCAAGTACAGGGTCGTACTCGACGAGGCGGTCTGCGGGGCCAGCGCTTGGCCATAACCTTGCACATGACTCCTCCAGAGATTCCAGAGTCGACGCCGTAAAGCACCCCACATGGCCTGCGGGATATGTGGCATCATGTCACCCATCACTTCTGGCCCAGGGAGATTTGGCTGCATAAGGACATGGGCAAAGTCATCCACGTCCACCGGCGCAGGTTGCAGGTCCTCATCCTGGGCGCCAACAGCCATTATCTGTTGCCAGATGATGCGCTCCTGAAGCCGCGCATTCCACGGACGTAGTCGAAGCGAGACCGGCACCCATTGTAAGCATTCCACAATGGCCTCCTCCACCAAGCCCTGGAGACGTCGTAGATGTCGTAGACGGGCAACAAGGCGTCGTAACACTTCACGTGTGTCGGCGACGCCCCCCTGGACCAGTTGTTCGTTGACCGCATCTCGCACAGAGTCCATCCCCGATCTGCTCGTCACTGTAGTAGTGCTCGTCGTTGTCGTAGTGCAGATCACTTCATTAGCATACAAAGACATCGCCCACGTCGTAGAGGTAGTTGTCCAAGAAAACGAGCTCCCCACCACTGAAAGTTGCATGCCACTGACTTCGTCACCCCCAACATCATCCACTTCCTCCCCGGAGGGCACATCTGCAGGGGCATCTTCTGCATGGCAAACATCACCATCCTCATCAGCCGAAGCAACCCGCAAGTCATCCATCACCCCATTCGTAGGACCTGAAGCAACTATTGGGTCATTGCTGCCAGTAGCCGCCGATACCACTCCAGTTGTCGTCCCCTCGTCGGGGTCCACATATTCCCGCCATATGCCCATGAGCTCATTGGGGTCAATCAGGATGTGGTGTCTGTCTTCACTGACGCTTTCTTCGCTATTTAGCGTCAGTGACGATGAGGCTTGTCGGGTGGATCGTCGCGTAGTTGTTGGTCTCCTTGAGCTGGGACTTCGACTTCGGCTCCTTGTACATCTGGAGTCAGCATCACCCATGGGTCCACTTGTGAACGAGGATCCAGAGTCTAGAACCTCAGACGATGTGGATACCGTATGTTGTAGCTGGTCTGCCTCCTCAAAGTCGTTGGTATCCAAAGGTAGTTGCAGACACTCTTCCAGGCTCTGCCGTAGCACAGTTCCAAACTGCCTGGCCCAGTTGTAGATGTGATTGGCGTGGCTACGTTGACGTGGGACTCTTACGATCGGCCAATATCCCTGCGGCTGCAACCTTCGTTGTAGAACTCGGATATACAGCTCCAGGAGGTCCTGGATGTGATAGGTACGCCGCACTATACATGCCAAGGCCCAGCGTGCATTTGGCCCCCGACCCGCTTCCTGATGGTCAGCCAAGCCATCAAGCAGATTTTCCAATCTTTGGAGTTGCGGCTCCGGCATACGGAGCTGTCTGAGGTCCGCCTGCTCAGTGTTCCTCATCTGCATGAAGTTCACCTCCTCTTCCTCATCCTCGTCATCCCAGGCAGTGCTTGTCGTGGTAGTCAATGCGGTATTATCAGGAAAATCACCCCCAGGAGTGTCATCTCGGTGCTGGTGACGTCCCCGCTCACTTTCCAGCACGATGTCATCATCATATGCTGCGCGAGTCCTGTTTGGGCCAAACAGTTCCGGTCCCCAGGCGAAGCCACCACCATAGCTATTTGGCGGGCACATTGGCATCGATTGTGTTGTCGATCCATGTTGCACTGCGACATTCTGTGTCTCGGCATTCCTTGCTTCATCTCGTTTCTGTTTGTCACGTTGATATTGTACCAACCACGCTGGCTTCCATGTTCCCATTTTCCAGTCCTGGACTCGCTTTGCCCTCCTCTCTTGCCGTTGACGACCTTGTCCTCCGTTATGACTCCTTTGTTCAGCAGGCGTGCGCGGTCTTGCAACAAAACGGCCTTGGGACCAGAAGCCTTCGGCCTCATTCTGTGTCTCAGCCCTTGACATCGGAGGGGAGGGTTTTGTGATGTCAAACGTCCGAAACTGATATCCAGTTTTGGTGGTACGAACATCACGTACAGGCTCCGAGGAAGAAGTCGTCCCTATGCCCCCAACCATCCCAACAGTAGACGAAGATGCCGATGAAGAACTCGCCCCATGTCCATCCACCACAGCGATAGACGACGAAGCCGAAGAAGAACTCGCCCCCGCGCCGATGCATTGCCCCTGTGGTGGAGCAGGTTTGTTCGCCAGTGGCGGTTTGAGCGATCCATCTCGATAGTGCCAGCGATCAAATCCCTGGCGCCATTTGCCTCCGCGTTTAATCCATCCATCTGTAGCTTCTTCAGGACCGCCAAGGTGGGGTTGTTGTTCAGCTTCACCCCGGGGTACATGTAGTGCATCAGGCTGGACTTCTCCCTGATCGTCGTGATGAGGTTGTTGTACATCTTCTCCCTGTGGTTCACGATGAGGTCGTTGTTCGGCTTCACCCTGTGGCTCATTTAGTTCTCCAGGTTGGGATTCTTCACGGTCGTCTCGTTGGGGTTGTTGTTCATCTTCTCCCCGTGGTACATATAGTTCAGCATGCTGGGCTCTTCGTACCTGTAGTCCCTCTTGTTGAACTGGCATCTCTTCGCACTGAAATGATGTTCCAACTTCCCCTTGAGGTAGTGGTCCGGTTTCTCCCTGATCGTATTGATGAGGTAGTTGTACACTATCTCCCGGTGGTACAGGTAGGGCAGCAAGTGGTTCTTCATGTTGGTCTCGTTGTACATGTGGTTCTTCGTGCTGAAGTAACGGCCCCGCGTGTTGTGATGAAGACCCTGTTGCTCCTTGAGGTAGTGGTTCAGTTTCTCCCGAATCGTGTTGGCAAGGTAGTGGTTCAGCTTCTCCTGGATCTTGTTGGTGAGGTAGTGGTTCATCTTCTCCCGGTAGTACCTGTAGTACAGCGTGTGGTTCTTCCTCCATCTCGTCATTGGTTTCGCCCCACGAGTTTTCCCAGCCAGCTTCGTGGGCGTGTGGCGACGGCTCCCAAGCTGTTTCCCACCCGTCCTCCGCCCAACTGGCTGTCGGGACCGCTCGGGGGGTCGTCATTGCCAGTGAGATAGCCAGAAGTCGCCCCAGCATCGCCGCCATCACTGGTTGGAGCCATCGAAGTCGCCACATCGCCATGGCGTCGCACGAAAGCCAGCACTAGAACTGAGTCAAAAGAAGAGAAAAACGAAACGGCATAGTGGTTCATCCTTGGCAAGATCATCGTCAGGTAGTACAGAAAACTCATGCGCATGTTGCATCGTCATGTTCACCCTCTGACAGAGTCGGTCTCGAGAAAACCTTCGCTGCAAGCATGTATCGAGGGTCAGCTCAACGTGAAGGGAAAGCGTCATTCCCATACATGGCAGACGAAGCTCACACTCAATGCTCCAACTCTATTGCTCAATCGAAAGTTGTCTCCCGCGACACCATCGGACATCCTGTTTGTTCAAGAAGTCAGACAGCGTGGCACTCCATCTCGCTCGATCCAGGGCGATATTCGCCCATGTCGTGCCTATACTTTCAGCTATGTTCCGTTCCGGGTTGCATGCGTAAAACTGCTTGGGGTGTTTGCGTCCCGTGGTGTTTTTGGCTTGTTCTCCTCGCCACCAACGCAGATCCCTCCACATGATCGCCCTCATGGTGATGTTAGGGCAAACTTCGCCATGTGGTCCGATAGTCTCGACCCTACGTGCCCAATGACCATGTAGTGCATGCTGGAGACGTAAGATGACAGAGCTCCACCTCGGTACTTGGCGTTGTACCAAAAACTGACGAATGAATCGCATTGTTCGACTGTTGAAGGTCACCCAGTCCTCGTCTCTTTTACGCCTCAAGCCAAATGCAGTGCGCAGGATGTGGGACTGTAATGTGTTCGCCTGCGCCAAGCACTCTTTGGGCCAGTGAACTGCTCCAGCGCACCAGCGCCAAGTGGACATGATAAGCGTCTCCACTAGGTTGAGTTTTTTCTCCCAGGAGCCTGGGGCCGTCAACAATTCACGATGTTCGGCGAAGGCAGCGCGCGCTCTCCCCAGAAGTTCATGAGCTTGCTGACTGACAGGAGCCGAAAAGTTAAACGACACCCCCAGTGCCCGCACTGACTCATCTTTGTGAATTTCTACTGACTGGTCCCCGATGAGCACAGACATTTTACCACGGTACGCAGGCGATGCAATGATTTTGGTTTTGTTCATCGCAAGATGTAGTCCAGCTGATGCCAGTTCATCCCTCAGCATTGCAATCTTCCTAGCGACACGAGATGCGGATGTTTCCAAAAGGAACACATCATCCTGGAAGTACATGAGCTCAAGGTCGAGGTCAGCGAACGGAGCACCCATAGCTTTCCACGATGATTTCCCCATGGCCATCTCCAGCAACCATCCCATTATGATCCCGAACAGCTCAGCCGACTCCGGTGCTCCTTGTTTTATGCCTGAACTCGCTTTCACCGAGATCATATCACCCCCAGGAACCATTCCCTGGAGCTCAAAGACATCGAGTTGTCCAAGCAGATATCTGACTTCATATCCCAACTGGGATCCAGAGGTTCTCTGCAGGATCAGATCAACAACTTTCTGGCGAGAAATCTTGTCAAAGGCGCCCGCAATGTCGAGCTTGGTGACCAAGATGCTCTCGTCCCACTCCCGAACTATATCGCGGACCCTAGACAGGCTACCGATAAGGTCGGCCGATTGTCGTCCTCTCCCGCAAGATGAAATTTTTGAACCTCTCCTCAACGTTGGAAAAAGTCGCCCAATGATCACCCGGTTGACCAGCTTCGCAAAGGACGAGGACATGCAGATAGGTCGGAGATCCCGTGGCTCTTCGGGCACCGTACATTTGGCGAGCAGAGCCAGAAATGACGCCCTCCATTCCTCCTGTTGCTCGTTGGTCCGGATGATATGATTCACCAGGTCGGTGAGCTGCTGGCCAAGCGAGGGCTGATATAGGAGATGTACCAGAAAGTCGACACTCACCCCGTCGGGCCCAACCGAGACGTTCCTTTTCATCTTGTTGACCTCCTCGCAGATCTCTTCACGGGTAGCGGGAACAAATTCCGCCGGCAGGGGAACTGTCTGAATTTGTTCACGGAGCTGCTCACTCCAATCAGCAACACTCTTGTCGACGAGCTTCTCCTCGAGGTGCAGTTGGACTTTCTTCGTCACCTGGGCGGATGTAGAGTCAAGCAAAAGTCGCCCCCACCATCCCTTATTTCGTCGTTTATCACGTTGATGGGCCCGAAATGCTCCCCAATCTCCTTGTAGTACCCGTTCGAGGCGTCGCTTGTACCATTGGCGTCGATATTTTCTCCGTTCTTTGTGGATCTTCTTCCAGACGGTTTTGTCATTGGTGCTGCGAGCCTGCTGTATCAGTTCTTTAAGTTCAACAGGGTCCTCATATTTACTGTGAGATATAGGCACTGTGTGTTGCTTGGCCAATCTGCATACATCCTCAACGTCGACGATGATCTCCTGCGGGTCAACTTCAGCAACGAGTTTGCGAGGCCGCGAATCGTTACCCCAAGGTTGGCGTCCAGCACGTCGTTGAGGAAGAAGGGCTTGTAGACAGGCATGGTCGGTCCCAACACAATGGCGAAGTTCAGGGTAGATCATCACCTTTTCCATCACCACGTGCTTGCAAAGGATCATATCTATCTGTCTGCCATTTCTGGTCTCATCTCGTGGGTAGTGCGTTGGAGTCACGTATTGATCTTCCCCAGGTGCATTCGCTCGCAGACCAATGGCGGACGCTTCGTGCATGAAGCACTGAAGATTGAGGCTCATATCAATGACGTTGACGCCCCCGTCATCTTGTGGATCCCAGGTTGGTTGTTCGTTGACGTCCGCTCCCAAGATCACAGGCCATTGTCTCCACTTCCTTTTGAACTTTGCGAAGAAGTCCTGTACCGCCTCCTTGTAGACGGCGTGCGTAACTCCTGTATGTGCATGCAGACTTCCAAAGACAACTCGCCCCAAGCCCCTGATGCGCGCAAGGACCCAGATACCACGTTCGCATGCAACCTTCTCTATGACACAGTCTAACAAATCGTGAGCAAAGCCAATGGCCACACCACGATACTGTTTGTCGTGCCGATGATGTAGCCAATAGAAAATGCCATCGCTGTCTTCATTCCATCCTGACTCACCTCTTGCAACTTCTTGAGTACATACAAAGTCGCACCCATGCAGAACAACATCAAGTGTTTTGACGTCTTGTCCTCCTAAATTCCATTGAGCCACCCTGCTGCTCACGTGTTTTCCACACGCTTTGGAATGAGGGCAAAATGCCTTAGGCAACTCACCCCCCTCCGGAGCCAGCACGGTTTCTTGTGTGAAACTGGCCTGCTGGTCATGTCACAGCTCGCGTTCAAAGGCACTGCGTGCCTCTGTCTCGCTGCATCCTGTGACGTCCATCACCGCTTTGAGGTCCACCCATCCACCAGGCATCAAGATTACCGCAGTGTTGGGCGTTGGCTGGCGGTGAGTCGCTGAAGCAAGCTTGTGGCTTTCATGCCACACCGTCCCGTTGCCCCAGTCAGTGTCGTAGCTCTCCGCATTGATCGCTGCTGGTTTGGAAGGGCCGCCCTGGTCCGACGTGGCATCCATGGCAAGCTGAATACACACTCGCCTCACCTGCCTTACCAGCATGGTTCGTCTCCTCGCCTCCTTTGTTTTCACGAAACTCGCCCAAGCCGGTTTGCTTCCCGGAACATCCTTAGCACTTTGGAAGTGGATGGCAAGTTCCCGGATGGCCTTCATGGTTTTCCACATTCTCTCTCGGAGGCCTTGGAAGCTTTCGTTCGCCCGGTAATCGAACTTAAGGTTACCCACGCTGCGTCGGGGACCAAATACTGTAAGTACGGGGGCGTCAACCAAGTCCTTAAGCTCATCACGGGCAAGTAGTTCGCGAGATTCCATCTCGATGACTGATTTCTTGGTGTCCTGAGCCCAGCCTCCAACGATCAATGTTCGTTTCTCTTCCTCCGACAATTGGCCATTCTCTTCAAAGTCGCCCATTTGAGTTCGCGGGAGATGACCGTTCTTCTTCTGGAGGTTGGCCTGGTTCTGTCTCCAATTCGCCCATGGATCAAGTGGAGGTCCTTGATGTGAACCAGCTGGGTTAGAAGTCGCCCCCTGTGGCCTGGAGTTGAGGTCACTCTGCAGTTTCGCCAATGACGCCGTGACTTCGTTGATTCGATCATCGTGGAGCTCGACCTTGGTCTTGATATCGTGGAGGTGCTTCTCATTGGCTGTCGTGCGTCCTTTGTTCTCTTTGATTTCCTTGTCATTCTTGGTGGCCTTCTTCTTAAGGGTCTCAATCTCCTGGAGTTGTCGTTGTTGTTCCACCTGGACTTCTTGTAGCTTTCCTCCAATTTGTCCTTTCATTTCTTGAAGATGTAGAGCAAGGAGTTCTCGGAGTTCACGTCCCGATACAGGTGCTACATCATCAGTGGAGGCTCGTTTCGTCGGGCTTTCCTCGTCCTCATCATCATCATGACCTTGTTCTTTCTTCACTTGACAACGGCCTCGCTTTCTTTTCTCTTTCCCTCCACCCAAAAGCACACCTTCATCCCGAACTTCACCAAGAGCACCTAGATGGGGGTCCACCTGCATCTGTTCGCCTTCACATTGTCCCGGATCGTCACGAGGGTCAAGGTTGTTGTTCACCCCCTGCTCGTCGTTGTCCTTCTCCTCCTCCTCCTCGTCCGCAATCTCCGTCGGCGACTGATTCTCAAGGTCATCATCTTCATCGATCTCAATGGGAACGCCTGCAGCATTCGACATTCTCGTAGGGGCACTCAAGCACGTTCGGGTGGCACCGAGTTGAAGTAGATCTTCCCCAAAGACGAACGTCACACTGACAGGGTCGAAGTCTCCCTAACAGGTGTCGCGCAGGATTCACTCTACTCCAACGTATCTTCACCCCACACTCGCTCGAAGCCGAAGTACTGAGCAGCAGTCTCGCCCTCCAGGGACACGATGAGGGCCTCCTCGTCCTCCTTCCCACTCCTTCTTCTCGCCGCGCACACCGTACAGCGAGCAATCTTCCCACACGGACCTTCCTAGACTGCACCTGGAAAAGACTAGGGGGAGCTTGAGAGGTAACGGCCTTGAGCCGTTTAGGGTTTAGGGTTGGGTTTAGGGTTTAGGGGTTAGGGGTTTAGGGTTTAGGGTTGGGTTTAGGGTTGAGGGGATAGGGGCTTTCAGAGTTAAGGGTTTAGGGTTGGGTTTAGGGTTGGGTTTCGGGTTGAGGGTTGTGGGGGATTTCAGAGTCTAGGGTTTAGACCAGGCGCTGACGCTCAGAGGCTTCGCCGTCAGAAACTACATCATGGGTAGACAGGCATACATACCCAAAGGCAAACTTCCATGCATCCATCCGTGCAGCCGGCCAGTCACCCATCCATCAATGCATCCATGAGATATCCGTGTATGTGGACACATATACCCACAAATATGTACCTGTCTGTGGGCATATCAGCACATCGCAAACAATGCAGGATGCGACTTATACAGGTGTGCGCATGTGTGTTTATATATATATATATATATATATATATATATATGTGTATATATATATATATATATATAGTCACCCGCGCCATGATCTACCTCCGCCTTTTTCGATGTGTAGAACACATAGAAAGCGGCGTAAATGCCGGTGGCTTTGCAGTTCTCAGAAACTCAAATATCCACCCAAAACTGTGATGTATGTATGCATGTATGTATGTAAGTATATGTATGTATGTAGGTGTACGTGTATGTACGCATATAAAAAAGTAGATCTTGATCTTGAGACTGGGGCTGGTGGTTGTACTGGTACTGCCAGTGATTAACTAATACTTATATTTATATACATATTCCAACCCAGAACCGAAGACACGGAGAGAGAGGGGGAGACGCGGACTGGGACAAAAATGGAAAAAACCCGCATGAGAAAACTTCAAAGGTTGATACTAGACAGACGGAAACCGGATGGACGGACACACAGGCAGACGCTGCACAGACAACATATGGCTCCTTTGCTGCCACTAGCGCGACATTGCTATCGAGAAGCCTCGACGTACCTGCTGCACCTTTACGCCATGTTTAATGCAGACTGCCAATACAATTGGTCTTCAAAACGCCCTGCTCCCGAATCACAAGGTGCTTCTTGTTTGGAGCTGTAGGGCTTAGGGTCGCAGTGTAACCTCTTGAACGTTCCTATGCTATCCTCACAACGATAGACATAGACTGGGATCAAGGCCGTGGGTACCAGCTTGGACCCGTCAGGGGTACCTTATTTTTGGGTCCTTGTCCTTATAGTCAGGATCCTACAATTTAGGATACTATATTGGGGTCACCCATTTCGGAAACTCCCACATCACGAAATGCTTGCTTGGAGACGCCGAAGTCTCATACCAGGCATATACACGAGAACTAATTCTCAAACCTGCCCAGCTGTGTGGGTTTTACTATAATATGTCCTGATAACATGTCCTGAGAAACTGCGCTTGTTTAAGCCCTAAAAGCCAACCTACATACTAAGACCCTGAACTAAAAGCCCAGGAAACACCCCAAACCACCAACACCCCCAGATTCTACATCCTAACAGCTAAATCTTTAGACTCAGAGCCCCGAAAGACCCCACAGGCCTACACCAACAAGCCTCAAGCTCCAAACACAGCACCTCAAAATCCAACAGATTCGCAAGGCGCCTGGACCTTCGGGTTGGTAAAGTGGAGGACGGTACCATCATCTTTGAACATGTTCACCTGTAGGGTTCGGGAGGTTTAGGGTTCAGGAAGTTGAGGTTTAAGGTTGGCTTTGTGTGTTTGAGGGCTTTTGGGGTTTAGACTATGACTGGGATTGAGGGTTCTCGGGTATTTAGAGCAGGCTGACGCCGACAAAG
Source organism: Symbiodinium sp. CCMP2592 (assembly GCA_905221615.1). NCBI lineage: Eukaryota > Dinophyceae > Suessiales > Symbiodiniaceae > Symbiodinium > Symbiodinium sp. CCMP2592. The sequence continues at coordinate 587,208 of CAJNDT010003323.1, read as the reverse complement.
CTCGTATAAAGCCTTCCCAAACACTTAAATGTTGCTCGGCTGCCTGGTTATACTACACATGTGTGCATAGAGTGAACTAACAAGGACAGCTACGAATATCGGATTTCCAACATCTGAAACCATGACTTCCCTGACATGCTACACCGTCCTAATTCTCGAAATGGAACAGCAAACTCGACACTACACCCTGCACCAAATAACCCCAGCCCTACGCAGAACCTGAGCACCCTAGCCCAAAAAAGGTTAACCTTTTGAATTATAGTAGGTTTAGATGAACCCCAAAAGGTTATATAATGAAGCTACTAAGTACACCCCAAAGATGTTTGCTCATTCAGTTACGACTCCAGGGATACGGGAGTTTCAGAAGAAGGATCACCTCCTATATTCCAGGGCCCTTCAACTGCCCAACCCTGTAAATCCTATAAATTCTAGACTCTGAACCCGAAACCCGAAGGCCTACACCCTAAACCCTGAGCCCCAAGCCTCAACTCTTTGGCCCTAAGCCCCAAACCCTAAACCACCCCTAAACTCCTAAACCCTAAGCCCCAAATCCTAAGCAGGGCCTCTTCGATCCCCGGGATGTTGTTGACTCCCAGGCGCTTGAGTTGTGCCTGGGGGAACTCGGGAGCTAGAGCGATCATGGAGTTGAATTAAAAGGTTCCTGGAACAGTTCCTTACAAGGATTGGGGCTTTAGGGTTTAGGGCTTTAGGGGTTTAGGGGTCTAGGGTTTAGGGTTTAGGGTTGAAGGTGTCTGCAGGGGACCTATACGGGTTTATGGTTTAGCCTTTAATTGAGGTTTTAGGGTTTGGGGTTTAGGCGTGAGCCGAGAACATGCACCCCATTCCCCGAAACCTAACCTAGGGCCCCAAATAGATGGCCTCGAACGTACTTAGAGGTTCATGGGTAGTTATAGGTACGGTTATAGGCAAGGTAAGAATAGTTACGACACATATTAGGGGACATATAACCCCACTTATGACCGATCATGAACCTCCAAGTACTTGGGTGCACATATCAACCGAAGACTTGCGCTTCGATGCAAGCTCTGAAGTAAGATTGGCTCGAAAAGCCTGCTAACCCCTGAACCAAACCAAAACCCTGAGCCACAAGCCGAATAGACTCAGGCTCCCCGGTCGTCAAAGATATTGAAACCGCACACTTGTCCTAGGCCAAGCTCCGAAGTCTTCAGAGCTAGGGCTTGAGGGTTTAGGGTTTAGGGTCTGACACTATGAACCCTGACCTCTGAACCCTAACACCTGAACACTAAACCTTTTAAACCTAAAACCCTAACCCCTGAAATCTAAAAGCTGAACACTAAACCTTTTAAACCTAAAAGACTAAACCCCAAACCCTATAAACCCTGAAACCTGAACCCTAAACCCTAAACCGTGACCGTACCCTGAACTGAAGACTGAACCTTTCGAACCCTAAAAAACCCTGTGCCGCCTGGAGCTGCCGATCATCTGCGCCATGAGACTGATGCTTCGTCAGCTTCGTCCGGCGCCTTAGAGTGAACATTCAGAGCATGGATTCTGGGACCTAAAACCCTACTATTTGGGAACTTGGACCCTCTGGGAAAAGTACCCTACAGTAAACCCCATAAAGTTGGAAACCGGATTAAGGCCAAATAGTGCTGGGATTCCTTTTACATTACTCTTAAGGATTGAGGCTATGGGGTTTCCAACGTTTGGGCTTCTACTGTGGAGCTTAAAGATATAGGGGCCCCCAGTGCCCTCTAGTATACCCTAAAGACCCACTATTACGGACCATAAGGGCTCCATTAAAGGGCCCTTGGGGGGTGCTGGATATTGGTTCTCCAAACGGTTCCTGGGGTCCAGGACTTGATGGTGGAGGGTTGGGTGTTATGTTCAGCTGACACTACTTGGAGGTTCATGGGTAGTTTTAAGTAGGGTTATATGCAGGGTCACTATACTTATAACCCATATTAGGGGAATTATAACCCCATTTAAACCTACCTTTGAACCTCAAAGTTTATTTTTGAATTCGGGTTTATTCCTGTTAAAGGGAGTCTGAAGGGCCTCGGGCTCAACTGCAAGTCATCAACCCGAATTGCTGGCCCGAAACCCTAAACCCCAAACCCCTAAACCCCTAACCTCGACCCCTGAGCCCTAAGTACCAAAACCGATGTCAAGCGAGCGCGGAACAACATCTCGATCGACCCTGGCTGGGTCGTTAGCCAAAACGGCGCGTAACTAACAGGAACCACGATATCAAACATATATATATATATATATATATATTCATTTACCTGTCTGTTTATTTCGAGGCCGAGATTATAGCCCCATCCTCCAATTTGAACGCAGGCTCTCTGAGGGCCCAGCGCAGTGCCCTTTCCGCCGGTTCTCACCTTCACTCGCTGAGCATGGCGTCTGGTTTAATTAATGGTTTAGGGTTTGCCACTTGCGATGCCTGTAAACCCCAAACACTGAACCGCTCGGTGTTAGATTCAATGGCGAGTGTAGTTTGAGGTGTGTCGTCACGAACGGATGAAGCTGCGAAGGTGCTCTGCTTAGGCATCGAGGTTTGGAGCTCAATGACTCAAGAGGCTTTTGGCAGGGAGCCCGGGCGGAAATGCATGTGCCAGTTATAGGAAGAATGCACTTGGCATCGATATCTGCAGAAGACCTGAAAGCAAGGTTTAGGAAGTAACTCACACCAGCCCTCTGAACTGTTTTGAACCTTTGAACTTACCGCAAGATCCCCAGAAGCCCTCTGAACTGTTTTGAACCTTTGAACTTACCGCAAGATCCCCAGAAGCCTGCTGTAGACCCGAAACTCTATTCAATTCGGTACATCTCAAGCGTAAACCTCACTGTAAACCCACATCACACCCCGAAACCCTACTGTAAGCTGTAATTTAAACTCTATTCAGTACCATCCCTCCCCTGCGCCTGCGGCTTCCAGCTTTCGAGTACAGAAATTCACACATGCCGATCCTACCACCTCAACTCTATACCTTGATACCCGGAACACTTATATAACCTCAAACTCTAAGCCCCCAAGACACTGCAACCTTATACCCTAGTTCCATAAGCCCTGAACTCTAAACCCCGATACCCTATACGGTACCCTATATCCTCAAACCCTAAAATCCTCCCTATAGCATACCCTTATTCTACCTTAAACTCTAAACCCTAAAACCCCAAAGCCACTGCCTGGTCAAACTTGCTCTTGAGCTTGTCCCTTGCGGCTTGGATTTCGGCTGACACCTCCGGGTAGGGTGGGTTTAGTGTCAAGGTTCAGGGTGTAGGGTTTCAGGGTATAGGTTTAAGGTTCAAGGTTTTAGAGTTTGTGGACATGGGTAAAGTATAGAGTTGAGGGATTTGGGTTTTAGGGTTTAGGGTTGCTTGATGAAGGATCCGAAATGTTTGGTGTTTGGGGTGTAAAGCTTGCAGTCCTTGCACTTTAGAGTTAGGCTGTGAGGAGTGTTGTTGAACAACTGTTTTGCGACTGACATCCAGATCATCTGCCGTAAGACCGAATGATAAGGCGACTCTCAACCCACTTCTTCACTCCGGAGAGGCGTCTTCTTTGGGTTCATCCCTCACGTCCAGCAGTGGTTGCAACTTCAACCCCAAACCCTCAGGAGATACTGCACACATCTCCGACTGTTCACCAAGCTCAAGCATACCCTGCAGTAACCTGTGAAAGGCTCCTCACACAAATCTGGGGCTGAGGCGACCAAGTGAACATGTCACCACTCACTACAACTGCGACCATGCCGGTACAACAGTCATGCCGTCCTTGTCAAAACAACTTGTAGACGACTCAGGTATACTGACTTTCATCGCGTGGCACCTAAACCCCTAAACCCCTCAGCGCCAAACCCTACGCCCCTAAACCCTTAAACCTCTAAACCCCTAAACCCTAAGCCCTCAACCCCTATAAACCCTGAAACCCAAACCTGACCTCCGGGGCCGGCATGGTGAAGACAGCGTGCTACGCTCCAAGTGCTGCTATGTGGCTGCAGTTGGAAAGCAGGGGTTCGAGCCAAGAAGGAGGGACACAGAGCTCTTAGAGGTTAGGGTTCAGGGTTTAAGGTTTAAGGGTTTAAGGTTTAAGGTTTAATAGAGGGGCCTTAATAATAATTACAATAGGCCTCCTTTACAGAATTCCTGTAAAGGGTTCCCGAGAGGGTTTTTAGGGGTTAAAGGTTTAAGGGGTTTTAGGGGTTTAAGTTTGGACAAGGTCGAGGGACGCAGAGCTTTGAACGCCAGAGCTGGCGAAAGATTTCCTGTCTTGGCTAGGCTTTGTTAGGGTTTAGGGCTTGCGGTTCAGGGATGTTCAGGGTTTAGGGTTTAGGGTTCAGGGTTTAGGGTTTACATGATGCGCAGTCCACTCAGCACAGTCTAGCAAAGGAATAACAACCGCATCGCGACCACCCTGGTTGAGATCGCCGTCGAGATCACCCCCCGCCAAGTCCGAGTTGACTACTCCGTGCTGGCTTAGTGTCAAACAATTCAGCCAGCTTCCCTGTGGCGGCTCAATGGCCTCGGAAACACCAGACCAAATCATTGCTAAAAAACAAGCAACGAAGGAATAGTAGACACGTGTATCAAAATAGTTATCAATACAGAAGACAATCAAGGGTCGCACAATGGCGAACTGCATACAAGACCGTGTAATCAACTACGAATGCTGGCAACATTCAGCTTGCGACAAATATGACCCGGTCACTCTCTCGACCAGTTCATCTTTTTCCCAGAGTCCCAACCGAAGAGCTACATTCGCATTGATGCACGCACCACATGGTTGTATAGAGAAACAGCCCACACAACGGATGCAATCAACCGTTAAAACACCATTCGTGCTGCCTTGCCAGCTCGGAAGTCGACTCCGTCCTATCTGGCAGCCAAATCTCAAAACTTTACTGTAATGTCACAGCAGACAACCTCGTACACGACCCGCCTCGTTGAGACACTCTTTCTCGGAAGGGGTAACAATGCCCACTTCGTTTGGCCCAAAGCCGCCCCACGCCGACGGCGTTAGCAGAAGCTGCAGCCGCGCGTAAAACCCCTCCTGCGGCATCCCACTGCAAGATGTAACATAAGGAACTCGCAGCAAATTTCGAGGACGTGATGCCGGTCTCCTGCTTCCTCGTCCTCCTCCTGGCCTTCGACGGAGCCGTCTGAATCATCAGCTCCGTAATGAATGAACGCCCATTCGTCCTCCACGGGACTTTCCGGCACGCATCGCTGTTCAGCGAGCGGCTCCAAGCCATCCTGTTGGTAGGTGTAGACGCCCTCCTGTTCTTGGCGACGATTTAGGGTTTAGGGCAGAGGGTTTATAGTTTAGGGCTTGGGGTTTAGGGTCTAGGGTTCAGATTTCCTGTTCTTGGGCACAACTCCAAAGAAAGTTCCGTTCGAGAATGTTCTTTGAGGTGAGGGGTGCATGTGTAGCTTGAGGACGTTGCGTCCATGCGTTGCAGCTCGTGACAGGTTTGCAGACTCGCTCTTTGATGTTGTGGCCTTGGTCGGAGAACACTGGCTTAGGGTTTGAGGTCAAGGGCTTGGAAGGTATGCGTGATACTGTTGGGGAGGATGAGAACCATGAGATGAGATGCTGGTGATGATGATGGTGATGATGATGATATAATGATGGTGATGAAGATGATGATGACGACGAGAAAAATAACGGTGACGATGAGGATGAGATGAGGATGATGATGAGGATGGTGGTGATGATGACGATGATCATCATCATCATCAGGATGGTGAAGATGACGATGATGACAATGTCGGCGCATCATGACTGGGCTCATCGTCATCATCTTTGCCATCAAGACCATGAGCACAATCATCCGTGCAACCATCAACTATACATCATCATTCTAGTATTGTTGGCGTTGTGGAGGGGCTTTTAAACATCTCTATGTACCGACGCAGGCTTCTACGACGATCCTTCGTACCTTAAACCCTACCCCAAGCACCAGGACATCTCGAACTCACGGCTGTAGGCGCTTGGAGGAGGAATGATGACAAGGGTGCTTTTACTCATTTACCGCGCTTGCATTCAATTGGTGGCTGGGACCGCAGGCTGCGCTATCTACCCAACAATTCAAAAAATTGCTATGTAGACCCCTGACTAATTACCCCCCTGTCTCCTCTTAGTAGGAACCTTCTGCCCTAAACCCTAAACCCTAAACCCCACCGGGCGCAACATGAGCAATGCTTTTTTCTCGGCAGCAGATGATGCTTCGAGGTGCACTGGAGCTTTAAGCCGCGGAATGTGGCTAGGATACCCAGTAACCTAAGAATAAAAAGGCCTCTCTTTTTGGTATTGGGTAACTTTATAAGGAACCGAGGACTACAAAAAAGGGAATAAGGGTACTACTGGGGCATCCTAGGTGGAGGATAGCCGAGCCGTTGACAGGTTTGCAACTTGCGGTTTCTAGTTCACCTCTAGTTCGGATTTGGGAGTCAGGCTCCGTTTTGCTGAAGAAGTCCCACAGCCCCAACCACCCAAAACCTATGCTCCAGAACCCTACAAGCCTGAAACTTAAGCCTACAACCGGGAACCTGTGCAGCAGTTGAAATAGTTGTCGGCCTGCCAGTATGGCGCTAACCAGCTCGCAGGCAGAACCAGATGATTATGCTCCTAAACTCTAAACCGGTACTGTATGGTTGACGTCTTGAGGCTAGGGTGCGAGTTTGTGAGGCGTGTTATTCGATCTAGATTCCTACTATCCGGCGTTCTATGTGCGGGTTACGTACTTTCTGAAGTCTGGAAAAAAGTTCGTATCAGTTCGTATCATTTTACCCGCCCCCTCAGACACGAAGACAGTATGCTCAAGGTCGATAACTTGGGAATCTCCCATGCTTCTCCTCTGACAGCATGACTATGACGACGGTAGCCCTTCTGGCTGTTAAGTTTGGGTCCACTGGGTGTCGCGCGTCAATCTGGAGAGTTCCGGACCGGTCAAGACTGAGACTTGAGCATTACTCATAGTCTAAGGTCACACATTAACACCCACTCAGCAGACGCTCTACTGACAAGCTCGTCAAACAGCATGTCCGTGCAAACTGCGGCCGATGCTGAATATTCCGACGAAGTCACGGCACCAACTTGCGTAGATGTGCAACTCGTGCGTGCAGGTCTGGGCCCTACACCCTATAGACCCAAAGTGACAGTGTACGGATTCTTGGTTTGGACAGGGTGCTCTGCTTGGAAGTCTGGCATCACCATATCGATAGCCCGAAAGCCGAAACCTAAACTGATATTGGAACCCCAGTAGGCCCTAATAATTACCAATGATAATAATGATACTGATAGTTATTACTATTGTTCTTCTTGTTATTTTGGGGGGGGGGTCCTTAATATATTTATAGTATAATAGGCCCCAAAGCCCTACTCTAATCATTAAGGCCCCTTTGTGAGCCCCCGAACCCGCTTCGGAGCCCAGAGCCCTCCGCTGGTCGACCTCAGTGGGGTTTAGAGTTTAGGACGCGTTGTACGATTTTGGGGGTCCCTTATTATGGTTATGGTATAATATACCCCAACTTTAATCCAAATCGGCACTGGATGCTTCAACATATTGTAATTATGCAGATGTGTGGTTACGCATATGCATCTCTGCTCTTATTGGTTGCTTGTTTATCTGTTTACTTGTGAACTGTATTCCGATTTGCAAGCATTTGGCACCGTAACAGAACCCACCGCATATACACACACACACACACCAAAAAACAGGTCTACGTCCAGATGTCTATAGGTCTGTACACATCTAAATACATCTGAATAGTTCTCAATATTATGGCCCCTTTTTGGGTACCCTAGATATTAGGTGCCGTATTATAATAAGCTACTTTTAACAACTACCCATCTGTGTGGACGCCTAGCAGGCGCAACGTGGTGCCCTCTCTAAGAAACGATCTTCTCCCAGCTCACGGACTGCGGCAAGCCGGAGGGGCTCACCTAGCAGCAGAAGCACCCAGGACCCGAGGCCTTAGGGTCTAGGGTTCCGAGATTGGGGTTTAGGGTTCTGGGTTTAGGGTTTTGGGGTTAGGGTTTAGGGTTTTGGGTTTAGGGTTTTGGGTTTAGGGTTTAGGGTTTTGGGTTTTGGGTTTAGGGATTAGGGTTTAGGGTCTAGGGATTTGTTGTCGAGGGCCTTAGGATCGGAGGGGGCTCAGCAAAATGGGGACCAAGTTCAAGCTCAGTGTACCCGCAAGAGCCCGGAAGCCCGCCTTAACCCTTGCAGTACCGAGCCCCCAAAGCCCAAATCGTGCCCCAAGTAATCAAAAACCAGAGCTTGAATGAAGAGTCGAAAGGGTCTAAGTTTCGAAAACTCTCCAAAATATATTGAAAGCAACACACTCGGCTGCTCTTCAAGATTCAGGACTTTGACATGAAGATTATGATTACTCTTGGTCCGCATGAGCCTCACTTACCGAATGCATGTTCTCGTGCAGATTAGAGGCTTGAAAAGGGCAGCGACTTTCACAACCACTACACTGCGGCTGTTACGGCTTGTGCCAGCAAACGAAGAGCTACCTTCGACCTTCGACCTAATGCTACTCAACCCCGCTATCATCATCGGTTGGTGCATCGATTTTGTCAACCAGTCTATCACGACCACCCCTCTGTACCAATCCCAACAACTACTACCACCGAGACAAAGACGACGACGAATGCCAAGACTACTACTTCTGCCAAGACTATACACATGTCTCACAACAAAAGCCAGAATAGAACATGAGTGTGAAAACATGCATGCTGATTATCGGGCTTCCAGCTTTTTGAGCGCTTACTCGTGTCCTGGCCTTGAGAGCAATCCTCGCAGTGTCGCCAGGATGTAGGCTCTTGTCCTTAAAAGGACGGGCTTGTTTGGTCTTAAGGCTCTTAGAGTGTTTTTGGGACTTGGGGTCTTTGAGGCTTTCGATTGTACCCTTACTGCTTCAGAAAGGGCTACCATGGGGTACTGCTTCGGGGAAGAAAAGCCCTCCCTAAACACTAAGACACTACGACATGAAACTTCCGCTGAACCCTCATTTAACCTCAATCCTCCCCAGACCGTAAGCCCTGAACCCTCACCAAAACTGAAACTCTGAGCCAGACCGTGAACTTCAAACCGTCGCTACACTTAGCCCTAAACCTACCCTAAACCCCTAAACCCTAAATCCTAAACCCTGAACCATAAACCCTATTAACCTAAATCTTAAACCCAGCACCCTAGATCTGAAGAACCCTAAAGTCCTCAACCCCTAGAGTCATTTTTTCAGGGCCTTAATAATTAGACTAAGGTTTTGGGGCGCATGATAATGATACTATTACTGTAAATATAGTAAGGAAACACACAAAAGTATAGGTAATTAGTAAGCCCCCTATGCTACACACCCTCGAAAGCCCCTGAACCCGGCCTCCAGCCGCCAGAACCGCCCGGCACCAGCGCTGTCCGGACCCAGAGGAGCCGCCGAGGCCGGAGCCTGAAACAAGGTTTAGGGGTGTAGGGGTTTAGAGGTTTAGGGTTTAGGGTTAAGATTTTTTAAGTTGATGTGCCCCCCTTTCTGCAAAGCGGCGCTGGCATTTTGCCCTCAACTTCGTGAAACTAAACACCCGTAGTCGATACCGCAACAAGGCTTAGGGGTGTAGGGGTTTAGGGGCTTGGGGGTTTAGGGGTTCAGGGTTTAGGGGTTGAGGGGTTTGGGGTTTAGGGTTGAGGGTTCAGGATTTAGGGTTTAGGGGTTTTGGGGTAGGGTTTAGGGTTTAGGGTTCAGAGTTCAAGATTTAGGGTTTAGGGGGTTTGGGGTTTAGGGTTTTGAGGTTTCGGGGTTTAGGGTATTTAGGGTTAAGATTGTTCTGTCGTGTCCGTTTTAAAGGTAGGGTTTTGAGTTCCCTCATCGGCGTTCAAAGGATACTACTACAGGGGCTACTATAAGGGTGGGTCTAGGGTTTAGGGTCTAGGGTTCAGCTGGGGCTCAGGGGTCAGTGCGATGCACAGTAAGCAGGATGGCATTGGATGCACGGTGATGCTGGCTTCAATCAGGCTTCATCAGGGGTCTGAATAACTGTCGCCCTAAACCCTAAGCCCTAAAACCCTAAACCCTAAAACCCTAAACCCTAAACCATAAATGTTTGGTAATATATCTTGGTATGCCAACCTGTTACGTCCTCGCGAATCTTTCTCGATCTTCTCGAGTCTGGCCTGCCATTCCATCAGCATGACACCCCATAGCGTTGATCGCAGTGATTGCTTGATGTGGGAGTTTCCGAAAATAGGGGACCCTAATGTAGGACCCCAAATAGTAGGATCCTTATTATAAGGACCTCAAAATAAGGTATATTCGGAAACTCCCATGTTGCCTGCTTCGTACTGCTGGTGCCAGTTCTGGCTCGCCTGTACCAGCCGCCCCACCATCCCGTGAGGTCCCGTCTCTAGGAAGAACACGAAGCTGCGATCGGCTTCCAGCATTGCCAGCTGATGTTCGTGTCGGGATGTCGTTCGGATCAGGAGGCGAAGAATCTTGCGCACCGTCTCGTCGTCCAACTGTTCCAGAAACATCAGAAAACTGCCAGCTGCTGAGGTCCCAAAATTAATCGCCGTCATCGTGGTAACAATAACAGAAACAACAATAACAACTATCACAATAACAATCACAATGGCAACAAGAATAACAATAACAATCGTCATATAAGGAAATGAAAAAGTCAGACTAGGCCTGTGCTATCCTAGTATGGAACCATGAAGAATAGTCATGACCATTCTTCCACAGTCAATATTGCTTTGTGTATTCGAGCTTCCAAACTAGCTAGGGTGATAGGCGAACATAACACAACCCTACCTCAAACTAAACCCCCGACTTTAAATCCGAACCAAGCGAGACCTCGTTGACACTGGGATACACCAAGGCCATCCAGCTGCCTGGCTTGGATTCGATGATCAGGCTTATGCGGGGAAGCATGTATACAGAACTAAAGGTTAAGCTTTTTGGCTGTATAGGCATTATGTAGGGACTATACTACCCAAAAAAGGTTAAAGGCTACCGACTCTACTACTAAGTCTTGGGCTCGCCGGCAGGCAGCATTTCAACGACAACCTCGCGAAACCCAGAAACCAAAGCAAGCAGCCGGTAACCCATGGTATTGGGAGTTTCCGAAAATAGGGGACCCTCATATAGTACCCTAAATAGAAGGATTCTTACTATAAGGACCCCAAAATAAGGTACCCCTAATTTTCGGAAACTCCCGTATCGACTCGAAACACCCAGCCACAATGATTCAGAAGCCGCGTTACAAGGCGTTTGGGGGTTTGGGGGTTGAGGGGTTTAGGGTTTAGGGGTTTAGGGTTTAGGGGTTTAGAAGTTTGGGGTTTGGGGGTTTAGGGGTATGCGCCGTAGAATAGTAAACCCAAAACCAACCGAACCCCTCAACCTTCGATAAATCCTAAATCCTAAACCCTCCCCCAAACCCGGAACCCTCCTGTACCCTTTACCCTCCCTTAACCTAAAGTCGTAAACTGCGGCGCTAAGATCGGAAGACTGCTTAGGGGTAGTACTCTGAATTGGGTCCCTTTTAGTGTCCTTTCTTCATAAGGGTGACGTTCCATTTTGGGGTCCGAAAAAGGGACCCTAGTTTAGAGAACTGCTCAGACATGTACTATGCTAGATAGTACGGCACCCCAATAAAAGGGCTCCAAAAGGGACCCTGATTTAGAGAACTACCCATATACTATGCTGTATACTGCACTAGACTATACTATGCCTATACTCTTACGTATTATACCAGGCCATACTATACTACAGTGCACTCTACTTTGCGTTGCTCTGCTGTAGTATACCATACACATGTTCGGGGGTAAACCCCAAACCATCAAAACCCTAAACACCCTAAACCCTAAACACCCTAAACCCTAAACCCCTAAACCCCAAACCCCTAAACCCTAAACCCCTAAACCCCTAAACCCCTAAACCCTAAACCCCTAAACCCCTAAACCCTAAACACCCAATGTCAAAGGGCCTTCGAAGAGGAACTGAAAGAACTCGAGGCCGGTGACACCCAACTTAGGCAGTGTAAGGGCTTCAGGGTTTAAGGCTTCAAGGGTTTAGGGTTTAGGGTTTAGGGTTTAGGGGTTTAGGATTTAGAGCTCAAGGCTTCTAGGGTTGAGGATTCAGGGTGTAGGGATTAGGATGTAAGATCTTGAGGAATATTAGGGCTTGGGGTCTGGGATGTCGGGTTGGTGGAAAAGCGTACCCTCGTAACCTACGGTATTTTGGTTTGGAATGCTTAGGGTTTAGAGTGGCGGCGTTTTATCTTCTGGCTAAGCTTCTTCTACTACTGTTTTCATCATCATCATCTTCTTCTACATCAACAACACCATCATCATCGTCACCTTTATCATGACTTACTATTTCGGGCTCATGACTTACTATTTCGGGCATCTTATTGTTGGTTGTGTTGCTGTTGTGCTTTGTCTTTCTTGTTGCAATTACTGTTTAGTTGGGGTTTCTGATGCAGAGTCTTTGGGCGATGTGGGGCCTTCGGGTTATGGTTTCCCGGCTCGGGGTTTTGAGGATGCTCGTGTCTTTGGGTGTTTGTTTTTGCTTCGGGCTATAACTCCTCCTTTGGCTGCCTCTGAGCTGTGTACCCAAGAGGAGGCGCCGGAACTCCGGATCTATGTGGGTAGTTGTCAAAATGTTTGGTCCCTTTTTGGGTGCCCTAAATATTTGGTGCCGTATTATTTTGCGGGCCCAAAAAAAGGACCATAAGTTTGACAACCACCCATGTAGATTCCGAACATCACACCCTACAGCCTAAAGGCCTAAACCCCGCAACCCTGGAGGCCCCACAGTCCCAAGTCGTTAAACACAAGGCAGGCAACCTACAATCCGAAACCTAATGTAGGGGCCGTAATGATTAGAATAGAGGTCTGGGGTCCATCATTCTACAATTATAATAAGTAACCCACGCCCCCCCCCCAAAAAAAAAAAAAAAAAATATATATATATATATATATATAATATTTTTGATAGCCTCTATAGTATAATTATAATAAGCAACGGCCAAAATAGTATAGTAGGTATTGAAAATTACGGCCTGAACAGTACACCCTCAACCCTAAAGCGTCTCCGGAGGCTTTCGACTTGCGGCCTGCCGTCCTGAGGTCTCCACCACCACTTCTGTGTGCCAGGAGGATTTGGCCTGGCTGGGGTTGTGGGGTTTAGGGTTCCAGGTTTAGGGTTTAGGGGGCGGCACATTGAGCTAAAAAGCTCTAAACCCCTAAACCCCTAACCCTAAACCCTAAAACCCTAAACCCTAAAACCCTAAACCAACTCGAGTATCAAAATGCTCTATGACATGTGGGGACCGTAATGACTCGACCAGGCTGTTCGGGTAGACTCTACGACGATTATATTCAGCAACTGCAAAAACCACGATTCCAATATGTAGAGCCCCCACAGAAGAGAGAGAGAGAGAGAGAGATATATATATATATATCATATACATATATATACAGGGCGGAATAGCTGTAGCTTTTCTGGGCCCTAGGGCAGGATCGGCAAAATCACTGCTCTCGTGTCGGGACCTGAATGATCAGAACAGGTGCTTACAGGGTTCTGTAGCGTTTAAAGCAGGTGTCTTAGGTTTTCGTATATCTGGCTTGATGATTAGAGTATGGTTGCGGTGCCTATTATACTACACGTGAACTTGGCATTATGCGGCAATACTGCGAGCAGCCATTCAGACCCCGACAATGCAACTGTCGCATGAATTGTTGTGGCAACGCAATGGTTTTCTGCAACACAACGATATCTCACTTCAAAAGTGCATACGCTGGCGGACATGACACACTGCAGCTGTAGCGATCACAACCCCAAAGCTCAAAGCCTTCAACACCAACCCATACACCCCGTAACCTAAACTTCACACTCGGATGGTGTGGCCTTGTCAAAGACCATGGGTCTCTTGCTCTTACAGTCATCCCAAGATCCAACCTGGTATTTGAGTTGTTTGGGCCTAGGGCTCGGTTTCGGTGTTGGGGTTTGGGGTTCGTTGCGAGTTGTTTGGGCCTAGGATGCGAGGGGTGTGGGCCAGAGACAGGGTTTAAGTTGGGGTATCTAGGTTCGCGCCTGGGATGTGGGTTTGGGCTCTTGAGTGCTGCTTTGGAGATTTAAGACTTTGAGGCTTAGGGGCATATTAAGGCTTTGGGCTCAGGGTATTTCTGGGCATGTAATTAAAATTTGTGGTTTCGTGCTCAGCAGGAACGGGCAGGTAGAGCAAACCATGCGAGGCTTCATGTCAGGTCACGGCATTGGGTCTTACAGCACTGGTGCTACAACACGGAATCAGGGCGATAAGTCTCAACGGAAGAAAAGTTGTTGTTTGTAAATGCGCAGCAGGAATATCAAGTAAGACACCGGGCAATATACATATGTATGTATATATATATATATACATACACGAACATACCTCTTACGTTAGATATCTGGAGCTACAACCCCGTAGTTCTACCGCATCTGAGACTAGTGGGGCGGGAGTTGCCTCGTGGGCCCAGCACATCTGTTAGCAAGATCGACGAAATCTGCTGCTGCAACCGTTGCAGCATGACAGAATGAGTGGCACTGCAGCACCGGCCCTGGGCTTCAAGGTGCACCGGCCCTGGGCTGACTCCATCCAGCCCTACGCAGCTTAGACAATCTTGTCTACCAGTCCATGGGACGGTTTAGGGTTTAGGGTTTAGGGGGCCAGTCCATGGGGGGAGCGAGCTGTCGGCTGTCCAGCAACTGGCATGCGAACAAGGCGCAGTTGTTGCGGAGCAAGTTGTACTCCTCACCATCATACTGCTCCAAACGCTGGCCCAATGGTGGTTGGGTTTTCCCCAAAACCATGTCCTACAGCTCTCTAAAGACTACAGGCCGAACACCTACAGCCATAATATAATTTAGGGGTCGGAAGCCTTTGGCAACAGCATCCCCTTACATATATAGTCGACCGATTTAAGTAGTATACCATAGCAAGTTAGACGTCGGAAACCGCACCAAACACTTTCCTAATTTCACGAATACGCAGCTTTTTCCTTCCCACCCAATTCTGCACTGTCAGTCTAGGCTGTGTTCTTGGGCATGCCTCTGGTAAATTGTAAAGCGAACTGACACTTCATTGCATTTTTGCTGTGGTATTAAACAAGGCACCCCAAAGACTAAACATCTAATTAAATCTGAGATCTTGTGTGCACAGTGAAAACCCTGACTCCTCCCCCCACTCGTTACTCCGCCCTTCGCAGTATTCTTTCAGCAAGCTACACCCCCCTTCAAAAAACACAACCCACAACCCCAAGTAAGCTCTGATCCTCAAACACGGAACCCTCTGTACACCTTGAACCCCCGAAATCCCCAAAGCGTATTCTCCGAAAGCCTGGGTAGTCAGAAGCCTAAACCCTGAACCCTATATCCTAGACCCGAGACCCAAAACCCTAAACCCTACACCCTGAGCAGTCTTTCTCAAATCCTCGGCACTCATCCCCAAACCTTAACCCCTAAACTCCTAACACCTAAACCCTAACCGCATCAGAGGTCCAGACCAAGCTGTAGCCCTGCGAGACCGCCAGCTCCTCGCCACTTAGTTTGGGAGGAGGGTGTAGGAGTTTAGGGGTTAGGGGTTTAGGGTTTGGGGTTTAGCGTTTAGGACTTAGGATTTAGGAGCTAGAGGGTTAAGGGGCTGGGGTCCAGGGATTGAGAGTGTAGGAGTGTAGGAGTTTTCGAGTTTGGCATTTTGGGTTTGATGACGGGCCCTATTTGTTTAGTACATAGGGCTTTGTGGACATACGTTAGAAAGACTACATACAGGTTAGAGGCTGGGGGCGGGTTAGGTCCCCTAGTTCAAGGTTACAGGGTTTAGGGTCCACGGTTAGGCAAAGAGGTGCTTCATCAAGCATCTCAGACCTGTGCACTACTTCCTAGAGTGCTAACTCTTGCTAGACACTTATTACCACTTACTACTTGTCAGGACCTCCGCGCCGGGCCCTGCCATCACCCATAGCAGTTCCTGTTCTGGGTGTAGGGCTTCAGGGTCTAGGAAGTGCTGGGGTCCGTTCCGAGTTCTGGATCTACTGTTTATGTTTAGGGTTTAGGGTTCAAGTGGTCTCAGACTCAAGCTTGTACAGTAAAGGCCAGAAAGTTGGAATATGATTATCCTAAACCCTTTATGGTAAATTATAGGGTTTCCTACCCTGAAACCATATTCCAACTTTCTGGAGTTCCCTTTAGGACGTCTTTGGGCATTCAGTCGTTTGCTGGCTGAAGCTCAGCTCGCGCAGGCCATGGCAACCGTCCTGGCTGGTCGACGAGCTCGACGGACTTCGCGTGAAGCTAACGAACCTTAGAGTGTCAGACATGTAGGGCTTACCTGGACCCCAAAAGTATGTAGAATAATGGCCCTTCAGAAGTGTTGGGCCATTGTTTAACCGTTTAACCTACTTTGGGGAGTTTAGGTAATTTAGAAGTTTGGGGTTTAGGGTTTTAGGCTTTGGCAGCAAATGGTAGCGGCAAGGACATCTCGTGCATGCTCAGATCTACTTGGCAAAGACCTGTGCTGTTCCGGAACTTGTCTATAAGAGATGGCCACAGAACTGAAAACACTACATGTTCATGTGCTCCTTTCTATGATTTCTGTGCGGCATCGGGGGGCTACAGATTGGCCGTGCGTCCTAGGAGTTATCATACATGTAAGGACCCTAAGCTTCAACTCTACGTCCCTACTTCAGCCTGCACACCAGTGAACTCCAGCGAAAACCAGGCAGAGTACTGAGCCCAGCGCTTCTCATCAGTGCCAGCTGACGGCATGCTCCGTCGGAAGTGGATTCGAAATGCATCGCCGGCCTGGCTCTGCTCTTTGAGGCTTTGTAACGTAGAGTTTAGGGTTTAGGGCTTAGGGTTTAGAGTTTAGGGCTTAGGGTTTAGAGTTTAGGGTTTAGAGTTTAGGATTTAGGTTTTAGGGTTTAGGGTTTAGAGTTTAGGGTTTAGGGCGGCATAGCCTGCATTGCGAGGCACTATTTTCGGCAAAGCAACCAGAAAGACGGCGAGAACGGGGACGGCGATGATTGATGACGGCTACAATAACGATGACGATGAGAACCCCAAACCCAAACCCTAAACCCCCAAACCCAAACCCTAAACCCCCAAACCCAAGAAGGCCCCAAACCCGGAGCGGTCTCGGCCTTTCCAGGTAGCCGCCAGCCCTTCAGCGCGCCAAAGGCGTCGGGCCCCCGCAGCGACGAGGGATCCGTGGCGCTGCCCTGCGGGTTTATGGTTTACGGTTCAGGATTTAGGGTCTAGGGTTTGGGGCTTAGGGTTAAGGGCTTAGGGTGGGTGTGTCGTTGCGTTGTCAGGCAGCAGTTCTAGCATAACTATGACCAGAATGGGCACTGGGGGGGGGGTATGATGTAACATGACTATAACATTGAGAAGAGGACTTTGGGCGGCATAATGGTAGAACATTCTTCGACACCAAATTGACTAGAAGGGAGTAAGACTAGAAATTTCGGGTATAAAATAATGTTAGTAACAGAATTGTAGTCGCACAGTCGCAGTCGGCAGTTATCGTTAGTGTTGTTGGAGCAGTGAAAGTAGTGGGAGTAGTTGAGTAGTAGGAGGTGTAGCACGAGTCGCAGCAGCAGTAGCAGCAGGAGTCGCAGAAGGTAGGAGTAGGAGCGGGAGTAGGAGTAGGAGTCGCAGTCGCGGGTAGGCAGCGTAGGCAGTGGTGGTAGTAATCAGCACTACGTACCACCCCGGTCCTCTGGATAGAACGCCTGATCCCAATCCTTGTTCTGGACGACCTGCGTCGGTTCAGGACTTGAGGTTGGAGTTTAGGTCCCCGGCTCACGATTGCCGTTTGGACCGTGGTCTCAAGAATTCGGGTTTAAGGTTTACGGCCATGGGCTTGGGGTTTGGGCTCCGGGCTCCGGGTGTTGTCTATTTCGAGAGTCTGAGGGTACATGAGCCTCAGCCTTACACAAATAGTGTCGAGCCAGTAGAATGAATGCGGAAGACATGCAAGAACAGAGACAACTGAAGGAGCAATCTGCTCGGGCTTTGTGCTGTGCCAGCGCTTAGGGCCAGTTAAACTTACGACCCAGCACTACAGCTGAAACTCTCTGCAGCTTAAGATCCAAAAAACCATGCACGTGCACGCACACACACACACACACACAAGCACAACTACACATGAACACACACACACACATATATATATATATATATACATACATACATATACGTATACATATGTATGTGTATATATATATATATACGTATATCTATATATACATATATATATACACACACATACATACATATACATACACATGCATAGGCCTGGAAGGTGTCCTTGTCGCTTCTCAGCCTCACCTGAGGCGGTTGAAGGTTCCTTTGAGTTAGGACGTTTGTCGGCAGTCCGTATTCTACGAACCCCGAGTGAGAAAACGCCAAAACAAAGGCCGTCTAAGCAGCATCACATCCTGGGCCCTCAACACGACAGGCCCCAGACCCTGCGATCGTATCCACCACGCCGAAAGCTACCCTCTAATCAGCTCTACGATAAGGTCCAGAAGATCCAAGCCCTCAAACATGAAGGGCCCGGAAGACCTGATTGAGGCTATCTGTATGAAGCCATCAACCTTGCGCAATTCCATAATCCTAGAGTGTGTTTTGAACTTCGGCTTTGATCTGTAGCATTGAGCTCGACACAGACTCAACACAAATCCGCAGCAATACGCAGGTGGTAGCTTGGTAACATGGTGCTTTTTAGGACTCAGAGTTCAGATACGAATGACCGTAGTAGCAGTGATGGCCCGTAGGGGTAACCCAATTATAGACACCCAAACTGCCGCTAAAGGGAACCCTATGATAGAACTCCATAGTACCCTGAAGGCTACTCTTACCCGGGGGCCTCCGTGACGAAGCTGCGCGACTTGCTACTTGAGGATGGATGCTCCTGTCGCCAGGGTTTAGAGCTTCGGGTTTAGGGTTTAGGGGCTCAGGGTGTAGGGCTTATCAGGCTTGTAGGGCCAATACAGCTTGCAAATCCTGAAACCCTAGACAGGGCTCCAGCTACTTCGAAAATTGATGGCAAGGGCTGGAACCATTAGAACCAGATCGCAGGCAAGACCTATGCCTTATCAGCCAGTCAAGATGCAGCTCCAAACAGCTACGTGAGAACCCTGTATGGAACAGAATTTTCCATTCAAAAACACTACACCTGCTGCGTAGTCCTCGAAATCGCGGGCCCCTGCTGGTTGCCAAACTAATGCATCTCTCTTGTAACCATAGCTGCTCAGCCCAAAGCTTAACTGAACCCTCTAAACCCCAAACCAAAAAACCCTGCAAACCCTAAACTTCCCCATAAAGTCTACAAAGCCTAAACGCCTACACCACACGCCCCAACAGACCCACCTGCGGCGCGAGTATCTCAAGCCCAAGTACCTACTTAGTATGAGTTCTTTTGCTGCCTCGGGACAACAATGCGTGATGTAGGGGCCTTAACAATTGGACTAGGGTTTCGGGGCATACTATAATTACAATAAGGAACCCCCCAAAAAATTGCTACTCTGTAATCATTAAGGCCCCTATAGTACACCAGGGCAACCCTACTTGGAGGTTCATGGGTAGTTATAAGTAGGGTTATAAGTAGGGTAACTATACTTTTTACCCAGCCAACTTATAAAGGAAAGCCATGAGCAAACCCAGGAGACCAGGTTTGGTCCAGCCTCCTCCATGGGCTGAAAGTCCCAGAAGTTAAAGTCGCCCGCGACGTAGTAAGAGGATCGGGGTAAAGCCTCTGGAACTTGCTGGGTCGCTTTCGGGCTTCGGGCTCAGGGTTTAGGATTCAGCGTGCTCTTGTTTTGGCTTTGGGTTTGGGGTTTGGGTAGTGACTTAGGGCTCTTGGGTCCGGACTTAGGGCTTACAGGGAGTGCAACACACAAGCCTCCCCGAGAACTGAAACCCTCCCATTTCTCGACGGCTTCACCGAGTTTGAGATTTTAGGCTTCCTGGATGACCGGTCCATGCACGAATGCCCCGAAAAGAACATACCGAGCTCAGTGTAAACCCTCAACCCCGAAGACCTCACCCCCAAAGCCTTAAATCCCCAGACCCTAAACCCAAAAACCAAAATCCCTACCCAACCCTCGCAATTCCAAAGCCTCGCAAAAAAAAAATCTGGCATAGACCCTTCATGCCTGGACCCCAAAAGTTCACTCACTCCCCATTCCAAGCTCAAAGACTAAACCCTGCCCTAAACTCCATAGCCTACTTTTTGTAGGGTCCCTAAAACTTCTATATTCGGGTTTACACTAAGCATCTACGAGACTTTGCTTAAGGTAGGTTGAAGTAAAGCCCATGGCCCTAAAATCGAAAGTCTGAGTCTAAACTCTCAAGCCTTCACACTACTACTACTCCTACTCCTCCTCCTCCTCCTCCTCCTCCTCCTCCTCCTCCTCCTACTACTACTACTACTACTACTACTACTACTACTACTACTACTACTACTACTATTACTAATATTATTACTGCTAATAATAATGATATGAATAACAATAATTCTAATAATATTTCAGATATTAATTATTAATATCTGAAACCGCAGCGCCCTCAACCCTTACATCCTGAAGCCCCGAGCCCCGAAAACTGGGTCCCGTAAATCCATGTAAATCCTGTTAAAGGGAACTCCAGAAAGTTGGAATATGGATTAATGGTAGGATCCCCTATAGTTTACCTTAAAGGGTTTAGGATAATCATATTCCAACTTTCTGGCTTCTACTGTAACCCTTATTCAACCCTACATCCCCTACATCTCTGTATCTAGAGGGTCATACCCTACCCCTTTTTTAGGATTTGTGGTTAGGACCTCCTGTATAGGTCCGTGGGTACCTTAATAAAAGGGACCGCCAAACCCAAAAACTGTGCTTGAATATGTGCAGCCTAGGAGCCCGACTCCCCAAACCCTTTTTCCCTTCTACTTGAAGGCTCATGGGACTTAGTAAGTAAGGTTATAAGTAGGTTATAAGTAGGATAACCCCACTTAGGGGACTTATAACCCCAATTATAACCTACTTACTAAGTCCCATGATCCTTCAAGTATCCGTATAGCCTTTATCCTGCTATCCTTATAGAACTCCGACGACTCCACCCCAGAGCCCGAAACCGACGGCCTCCGAAGAAAACGAGGCCGACCGCGGCAGCTTCTGCCAGTCGACTCGTCGCATGTCACCTGATGCTAAGGTGGTTGAGGGGCATGAGTTTCGGGTTTAGGGCTGGGGGTGTGCAGGGATTCTACAGGTACTTGAAAGGTCCCTAAAGAAGGGATGTAAACGCTTCAGGGCTTAGGCGTTGTAGGGTGTTGTGGTTTAGAGTTTGGTGGCTGGAGTGTGCATGTGAGGATTTAGGGTTAGGTTGTTGAGGGCACTTTTTCGTCTAGCAGCCTAACGTGTCCGGATGTGAGTCTAGGGTTTAGAGGTAAGGTATTGCATTTTGGGAGGTTTAGGGGTTTGGGGTTCGCAGAGAGCCTACATATGTTTGATAAGTATGTCACTTTATAGCTAACAAATTACATGCAAACTGTAGCCTGGGCCAGGGAAATTGTCGTTGGGTTTCGGGGTTAGGGCTGTCGGCCTTAGGGTCGAAAAACTGACTGGAGCCTTGAGGTTTTAGGGTTTGGGGGTTTGAAGTTTAGATGAATCCGAATCGATCGCCCATTATAGATAGATCCCTTTAAGGAGCCCTATGAGGAACCCTCCACTCGTTAACGGACCCTCTAGGGGCCCCTTTCCTACTTGTCGGGTATCATGGGGAACTAAAGGTTAACCTTTTTGGTTACATAGGGATTATTTCAGGACTGTACTACCCAAAAAAGGTTAAAGCGCGACGCGGAATAAGCTGTGTCCCTAGCGAAAGGCGTGAGACGAGCTTCGCGAATTCGCCCAAAAAAGGTTAAGGGTTACCTACTCTACTACTACGGTTGATGATATAAATCCTGCGCTACCCATAATAAGGAATATACCATACTTCCCATAGTTTAAGGGCAAAGATTTATATCATCCACCGTAGGCCTTAGTGTCGGCAGCTTTCGTCTTCCCTCCTCGGGGGCCCGGGCCCATTGTCAGGCGCACGCGATAGCCTGGGCTACGCGAGGGGGTGGGGGGGGGGGGGGGGGGGGGGGGGGGGGGGGTTCAGGGACTCGGAGTTCCTTTATTATAAAGTCGGAAAGCAACTTTGTTGGCCTAAGTTCAAGGTTTGGGGTTTAGGGTTTAGGATTTAAGGTTTAGGGGCTTGGGGGTGTGGATCTTTGAGGTGTTGAAGTGGAGGGTTGGATGCTTAGGGTTGGGGGTTGGAAGTTAGGGTTAAGGCTTTAGGACGGTGCAAGTTTTGAGGTTTAGGGTTTCAGGATTTAGCGGTTTAGGACTCTAAGTGGGCTTATCGGCGTCAGGTGGTGCGGCACTCGATCTCACACAACACAAACATGCACAGGAAGCTGGACCGCCGACCCTAAACCGCATAAATCTAAGCCCTCCCTACCTCTAAGTCATTGCAGTTCCCAGCATAAGCCGCGGGCTGTCACCAGGCATTCCAACCATGTGGGCATCCTGCTCGACAACCTTCAAGCAAGACGGTCAAGGGTTTACCGTACTGAAGTAGGCTCGGAGATTGTGGAGATGAACCACTGCCGCTGCCAAACACACTGGCGAAGAGAAGACTAGGAAAAACACCAGCTTCGTGACGAATTCCGGTGTTGTGTCAGCAATCTGTGTGCCTTCGACCGTCTGGCGTTTGCTTACAGGTTCGGGTGTATTACGAGGCCGGCCGCTACGAAAATGCCCAAATCTGAACCCTAAACCTTCGACATCTGCCTATGCGTGCCAAGTCATTCAAAAGAACCTCAGGACCTGGTCTTGCAAGCCAGCCTGCCAGCGTACTGCATGAACAGATGACAAAACACATGAGGCCACGCCCGACATCCCTGAATCACCCACCCGAGCTCCCGAGCGAAGTCGTCCCACTCTTCCAGGGCTCGGACCGGGATTTCGCCCGCAGCTTCTTCAGGCTCGTAGTCGTCTGGGTGATGTGTGGGGGAGGCCGGGCTCGGGGTTTCCTGCTTCGGAACTTTTGGCCAATGCACCATTACGACAACGAGAATTCTAGCGACAGCAGTTGCAGAAAAGTAATGGTAGCAGAAGAAGGAGCACAGCTACTTGTGGCCGTAGTCTTCGTGGTCGTCGCAGTCGTCATCCTGGTTTCGATGGCAGTGCGACATGCTAATACTGACATTTGCGCCGGTAGGTGTGGTGGTAGTGCGAGTGCTAGTGGTGGGGTGGTAGCGGTAGCGATAGGGGTCGAGAACGAAGTAGCGGTAGTGTTTGGGGCACCTTTCGGGTCGCAATAGTAGTGTTCGTAGTGGCAGCAATGGTAGCCATAGCAAGCAGCAGTAGCAGTTGTTTCTACTATCCTCACAATGATTCATGGTAACATGGTACTCTTTCTAATCTTCACGGTAGAAGTAATTTCACAGGTAATTGCCCCATCATAGTCCTAATGTAGAACTTATGCTCATGGACATGCGAAAGATAGGCTGTGTGAGGATAAGATGAAGGACCCGTACTGGCAACCAAGGTCAACGCCGGGAAAGGCGGCCACAATGCGGATTTCCGTCTCACCGGCATGCGTGAGAATGTCCTGGCGAAATTGCTGCCAGGAGGGGCTCGGGATTAGGATGTAGGGCAACTATAGGGCTTGAGGGCTTCGGGTTTATGATTCAGGGTCTTGGGCTTAGGGTTGGGGTGTTTCGGGCTTACGCATCATACATATACAGATAAACAAATGTATGTGTGTATGTAAGAAACCGACTCTACTGGGAGATTCGAGCCACAAAACGGCCTCTGACTTGCAAGCACGCGAGAGCGGGGAATCTCCGCAGGTTCACCGCTTTGTAAGTTTGTGGGTCTCAGGGTCTTTTGGAAATGAGTTGAAGGTTCAAGGTTTAGTGTGTTAGGATTTACGAAAAGTTGCTGGACTTCGGTTTTCTGAGGCTTGGAGGGTTCAGGTTTTCCGGCTTTCGCATTTGGACTTGGGTTTGCAAGCGCAAGACCTGGGAGTTTCCGAAAACTAGGGTACCTTATTTTAGGGCTCCGTATAATAAGGATCCTACTATTCAAGGTACTATATTAGAGCCCCATTCTTGAAAACTCCCACCTCAATTTGAGGTCCAGGGCGACCAATGCTCCTTCGGCCTTTGGGGCTTAGGAACCCCCTAAATTTGAACCCTAAACCCTAAACCCCTCAACCCCTAAACCCTAAACCCTAAAGCCCTCAACTCCTATCCCCTAAACCCTAAACCCCTCAACTCCTAACCCCTAAACCCCAAACCCCTCAACTCCTAACCCCTAACCCCTAAAAAACCCTAAACCCTAAAGCCCCTGGAGCCCTAAAAACCCGAAAGCCCCAGCAGATAGGCAAGAAGCCCAACACCCAAGCAAACGCCTAAACCCTCGAAAGCCGATGAACCCTCGGCCACAGGCCCTGAAGTCTAAACCCTTCAAGCATCCCCAAACCCGAAGCTCCAAACTCATCCACCTTCTGGGTCTGAAAGTAAAGGGTTCAGGGGTTTAGGGGTTCAAGGATTTAGGTTTTAGGGTTCAGGGTGTAGAGTTTACGGTTTAGGGCTTAGGGGGTATAGGGGTTCAGGGTTTCGGGTTTAGGGTTTACGGTTTAGGGGGTATAGGAGGCTTAGGGTTTACAGTACTTAGAGGATCATGGGACTTAGTAAGTAGGTTATAATTGGGGTTATAAGTCCCCTAAGTGGAATTATCCTAATTATAACCGACTTATAACCTTACTAACTAAGTCCCATGAGCCTTCAAGTAAGGCCCTCCGAAGTACCATCTGAAGCCCCTGTGTGGGTCCTCGCTCGCCGGGGTGATGCGGAGGTGTCGGACGTAGTCTTCGTTGCAAAGCTTCACCTGCTTTAGGGTTTGGGGTGCTGGTCCTGGAGCGGACGAGATGGGTGGGCGGGGTAGGGTTTAGGGTTTAGGGTGAGGAAGTTCTGGGGGCGGGGGGGTGGTATCTTCATAATGTCATGAAGGGCTCTTTGGGGGTTCGACCCTTGTAGACTCAGACCTGTCAGGAGGAGCCCTGAAAAGGAAGCCCCACATCGCGCCTGAGTCGGCTTTCCAGAGACTCGCCACGTCGCAAAGCGCCCACAGACCCCCTGGCAGGGCGACGGCGCCAGGGCTGGGGACCAGTTCTGAGGGTTCTACCTCTAGTCTCCATTGTGGTTCCTTTTTTTTGGTTAACCAGTTTTGTGGTAAGATCCTATAGAAAAACTTTGGTTAACCAAAGAAGGAACTACAATGGAGACTATAGGTAGGCTCAGGCTTCAGGGTTTTAGGGTTCGGGGCTTAAGGTTCAGGGTTTAGGGTTCCGGGATTAGGGTTGGGGTTTGAGAGTTTAGGGTTTGCAGCAGGGGTCTTGAGCTTTCGGCAGTTTGGGCTGCTGCACGTTCGGTTTCGGATGCCTACGCTTGTGGGTCCAGCTGCTGTGACAGAATGGCGCGGCCAGCCAAAAAGGCTCAGATTGCCGCTTCAGAACCTGAAGCACGCCCTAACCCTAACTAAACCCCTAAACCCCCAGACTCTCTCTCTCTCGCATGCGGACGATCCGGTGCGAAGCGTGCAAGGCCAAAAGCAGAGAACTGCAGCCAATTCAAGAACTAACAAAAGCTAGAGCCGCGGAAAATCCACCATCAGGCCAGCTGATGGGGGGCGGCCAACGAGAGCAGCACGGGCCGAGCCTGGGCTGCGAAGTCCAGAAAAGACAAGGAGGATCCAAGGGGAGCGAAAATCCAAGCAGGACGATCCGAGACAACCGTAAGAGACCAAACCGCCTCGGGGCACAAGGCCGAAAGGACCGCCCGAAACGGCAGACCGGGAGCGTGCGGAGCACAAAGAAAGTGGCCCTGCGCGACCAGACGCCCAAGGTGCAGAAGGGAGAGTGTGTGACGGAGCAGAAGCTCCGGGCCCAAAGCCAAGGCACTGCCAGCAGCCGGGCAGAAGGCAGGAAGGACACTCCCAGACCCTAGATCCTAAACCCCTAAACCCTACACCCTAAAACCGCAAACGCCCTCAGAGCCTGCCGCGACGGCCCCAGGACAGATGCGTCCCGGTCTGCCCAGTGGACGCCCGGATGCAAGACCTGCAGTGCTGTACCTAGAGGCTCATACCCTACTCCTCTTTCAGCGTACCTAGTTTTATGGTTAGCATCTGCAATCTAGAAAAGCAGATACCCTCAATAAGGGGCAGGGTATGAGCCTCTAGGTAGATTGTTTTTGGATCTCAGGTTATGGGTGCATGGTCTTCAGATGCTTTTGGCTTTTAGGGTTTGGGGCTTGGGATTTGGTGTGAAGGAGGATGGATTTCCGCACATATCTCGAACACTTGTCTCCTGGCCCTACGGAACTCAACCTCGTAATGTGACCTTGACAAGATGCCTTACTTGTCGGGTATCATGGGGAACTAAAGGCTAACCGTTTTGGTTCCATTAGGGATTATATAGGGACTGTATTACATAAAAAAAGTTAAAGGTTGCCTACTCGACTACTAGGATGCACTCATAGACTAGACCCAAGAGTAGCCTAGGAATAAAAAGGGTGCCCTTTTTGGTTTAAAGGGGCCTATAAGGGAACCTGACACCTACAAAAAGGGAATAAGGGCCTACTCCAGATCCTAGTAGAAAGTAAGAATAAGGCCTCCAACGACCTCTTCTCTCAGAAGCCACGGAGACACCTAATTATCAGAACCCGAAACCTTGAAGGTTCGGCGACGGGAGAAGGTAATGTAGGGGGTGTACTAGCCCTGATAGAGTTCCGGTGTAGATTTCAGCACAGCCGAAGAAGGAAGCATACTGGAATGATGTGGCAAACATCATCCTGAAGTCTCCTGTTGCCCATATAATAACTAATGGAGCTAGGGTTTAGGGTTTAGGGTTTAGGGATCACTAAACTCTGTTTCTTGAAGGGCCTTGATACTCGCCCGTTTTTGGTAAGGGCGTTTTTAATCAAGGGTCTGCGTTCTCCTACACATGACCCTACTTCTCACTACCCATGAACCACCAAGCATGGTGGTGTCTACCCTGCCAGAGACCTGAACTAAACCCTTAGCCTTAACCACTAATTATCATAGAGCC
Source organism: Symbiodinium sp. CCMP2592 (assembly GCA_905221615.1). Taxonomy (NCBI): domain Eukaryota; class Dinophyceae; order Suessiales; family Symbiodiniaceae; genus Symbiodinium; species Symbiodinium sp. CCMP2592. The sequence continues at coordinate 560,025 of CAJNDT010003323.1, read as the reverse complement.
CGTGCATCACACTCTTGGAAAGACCGCCCTACAATGTTGCCGCACCCACCCTCGACACAAACCATACGGCCTTAAACCCCAAACCAGAGGGCATGCCATAAAAGGCTTGATGTGACCTTGGTTTGGGTGTGACACTTTAGCTATGCCCATAGCTAAGCCCTAACACAATAACACTGAACCAGAAACCCTGAACTGCTGAACCCCTAAACCCTGAACGGCCTTGTCCTGATCTCCATCCTCCCAGATTTGGAAGGTCTCCCAGCGGTTTTCGCCTCGTGTCTGTGGCTTGTGCGTACAGGAGTCATCAGCTGGTTTTCAGGGGTTTCTTTAAAGGGGTCCATAAGGGTTCTATAAGGGATCTATAGGGTTTAGGGGTGATGTGAAGGCCTGACTTACTACTTGGCTGCAATATGCGCTTCGAGTTCCGATGTAGGTATCAGAACATACCCCAAAACCGTATGCAAGTACGTCTGTATGTTCATACATACATGCGTACATAACATCCATCCATCCATCCGTCCTTCCATCCCTCCGTCCATCTATCCATCCATCCATGCATGCATGCTTGATATACTGATATACAAGACATACATACAGGGACATGCACGAGACGGCAGACCGACAGACAGACAGACAGGCAGGCAGGCGGACACACAGACAGACGGACGGACAGTTGAGTAGGGAGGTGCGCGAACACTAAACTCCAAAACCTTGATCCAAAGTGACCCTGAACTCCCCCACTAGGATATAGCCCAATACCCTTTCAGGATCAAGTATCTAAAGCTGCAGAGTATGATAGACTTCTCTGACATTTCTCTGAATGTCTATGAATGTCCTTGTTTTGGTTAACAGCAAGGGGGACTAGAGTTGTCGGAGTTAGAGCTGGGCCAATGCAGGTCGGCTGAGGGCGCCGCCGAGCGTCAAGGTGAAGCCAAAAACGCCTTCCGACTCCACCTCCGAGCTTGATAACACAGTTTAGGGTTCAGGGTTTAAGGTTGAGGGGTCAGGTTTTAGGGGTTAGGGTTCAGGATTTAGGGATTCGGGTTTAGACTGTCTTGGACACGTCGGACCTAACATGGCCTCAAATGTGGAGCTGAAGGGGTTTTGAGTAATGACATAACGTGATAGTAGTAGCTACGAATGGCTCAGAACCCCGATGTTAACCTAAACCATTAACCTGCAGAGCATGATTCTTTCCGGCGCAGGAGGTGTTGTGTGTTGTTGTGCGTTGTTGTGCGTTGTTGTGCGTTGTTGTTGTTGTTGTTGTTGTTGTTGCTGCTGCTGTGTTTGTTGTTGTTGCTGTTCTTGTTGTTGTTATTCTTTTTGTTGTTGTTGTTGGCAGTGGCAGTGGTGATGGTTGGTGGGGGGGGGTGCTGTCTTCCAATCACTGTATGCTCATCTTGTCAAATTACTGCTGCTCGTGCTGTGCCTGTGGTGATATTGATGCCCACTGCCTACTTGGCCCTATTTGGGCTTTGCTGTTGACGGCCTGTCTTCGAGTGTAGCTGCCTACTCAGACTATGTCATTTAATTTGTTGCTGAGGCCCTTCCAAGCAATTTTGTCAGTTGCTGAAGTGCGTGTTGCCACTCGTGTGATATAGCATGTTGGGTACGACTGGTAACCATGGCTTTATTATCCTACTTGTAACACTACCACTCCTTATCTCGTCGTCGTTCTGAGCGAGCTCTGTCGGCTCTTCTTTCTGTAGGGCCACATGTTGCGGCGATATGGTCTGGGCTCACGAGGGCTAGAATTTAGGGCTTACCCTAAACCGCTAAAGGACAGGGTATGATCAAAATTAGTATAACTATCAGTACTACTACTAGTGTTTATGAGTCTTATGAAAATTATTCTTATTATCTCTTACTCGTGTTATCTCGGCCATTCCCCGACCTCCATCTTCACCGTTCGCTCCCAGTTGGTGAAGCTGCCAATGATGTGGTACTCCGCCTGCGCCTGTGCGCAGCATTAGTTCCCAGGCTCAGCCTCTACGATCACAACGCTACAGTACAGGGGCGTGAATGATTGGAACAGGCTTTTGGTGCCCTTTATACTATAGTTTTAATAAGAAAACCCAAAAAAAATGTAATTATCTAGGCCCCTATATTAATTACCCTAAGTCCGAAGACTCGGAACCCTCAACCACAAGCTCTGCAACACCAAGTCGAAATTCTGCCCCGAGGCTATACACTCCAGGCAGCATCCCGGTAGTCGATGATATCAAACCTTTCCCAGAAACAAACCACACCGGTAGTGCAGGGTTCGGCATTTCGGGGTTGAGATTCAAGGTGTAAAGCTGGTTCAAATTTAGGGTCTAGGGCTTCGGGCCAAACATCCTCACGCCAACGCCGCCCCAGATGCACATCCGAACTAGAATAGACGGCGAATTTCCAAATTGTCACCCGGACCACCTTGTGGCTCTACCGTGTCACTGGCTTACTAGCTCAGGGTTTTGGATTTTGGGATGTTTAGGGTTTAGGGTTTGGGATTTAGAGGGTCCCTGACTAACCGAGGACCACAAAACCCAAACCCCGAACCCTAGCATCATAGAGCCGAGGAGGTTCCATCTCTGACGATGTTGACTAGGATACCCCGTGACCTAAGAATAAAAAGGCATCTCTTTCTGGTATTGGGTAACCTTATAAGGAACCTAAGACTACAAAAAGGGAATAAGGGTACTACTGGGCATCCTAGTTGATGCTTGTTTGCCACTAAACGCCAAGCCCTGAAACCCTTTAGGGTTCAGGGTGTATCGTAAACCCTAAACTTTCCTAGAACCCGAAACTCTCCTGCCTCCTCCTCCGCTTGCCTGTAGGAACTTCTTAACCTCACGCTCCTGCTCGTTGTCCAGCTTGCGGACGCTGCCCATTTCAACAGTTCACGCAGTCAGATATTGCATGAGCAGATCTCTTCGCACTTTCGGCGTGTGGACCCGCGGCCTTTGCCCGGCCGATGCGACTTGTCTGCAAACTCCATCTGCGTTCATGGCTGCTTTGACATGTAGGTCAACACAGCCTTACATCAAAAAAGGTCCCTCATCCTCTTTCCGGCAACCCTCTGCTAGAATCTGCTAGAAAGCTCTATGTACTCGACACCTTGTCAAACCCTATGACATGAGTCCATGTACCCTTAAAGGCCCTTAAAGGATCCTATGGCCGATAGACATCTCATACAGCCTTCTGACATGAACTCAGCTGCCCGAAACAGTAAACCACAAACCCAGCCCCTAAGTCCTAAACCCTATAGTGAATCCCAGAAAGTTGGAACATGAGTTTAGGATGATTGGTGCTGGGATCCCCTATACTTTACCTTAAGGGCAGGAATGATGTTCCAACTTTCTGGCTTCTACTATAAACTGAACCGATCCTACTGTTCCCACTACGAGGCCTTCTGCGCGCCTTTGCCCTGCGCAAAGAATCGCAGCGGTCGGCCTGGCAATTGAGAAGCCTACAAGCGGGTTCATTGTAACAAAACTGATATCAAGACGAAGAAAAGAGTAACAAATAGTTCTAACTGTAATAATAGTACTGATGATAGAGATGACAGTCAGGATTTCAATGGGGTTTAACGCTTTAGTGAGTGAGGTGGCGGTTTCCGCTCGGCCGCTAGACCCTACAGTTCCGAAAGCCCTGAAACATGCTCATGTCAAGACTTAACAAACACTGATTCTTCCGATCAACCCCCTTCAGGAGCCCGCAAAAGGAACCCTTCAAGCGGCTGTTGGGGATTGTGTGGGGTCCTCGAATCTTCAGGGCCTATGCAGTTTTAAGTCTCAAGGTTTGGGCTTTCCGGTTTCTGGTGGGTTTGCAGCCCTAGTTAAAATATGGAGCATCCCGACAAAGCTCCTGAGTCGAAATACCACCCTTAAAAGACCAAAAAACACAAACATGAAACTAAAAACCCCTCAAAGCCGAACAACCATTTCCAACATCTGCAAAAAAACACGAAGCCCTTCACGGAGGAATCGAAAGCTGGTTCACCGTAGGTGACGAAGGGCTTGTTTAGGACTTCAAGGCTTGGACCTTAGGGCTTTGACTACAGAAGTGAGGATATGGGAGTTTCCGAAAACAGGGGACCCTAATATAGCACCCTAAAAAGAAGGCCCTACAAGAAGTTACCCCTAATTTTCGGAAGCTCCCATATGGGCTTTCTTGTCGGGGATGCCTGGTGCGCACATGGCTTAGGTTCAGAGCAGGACTCTCCATCCAAACCCTTGTGGGCCAAAGATGCCCAAGACTTCCAAGAGCCCTTCGAAATCAACAAAACCCTACGGGTGAGAAGAGCAGGCCAGAAATTCTAGTGGTAGCAAGCACTAATTGCGCATATGGCCCCAAACCCCCACGTGCCTGTGGGTTTCTCTGGCTCCTTCGCGGCTTGGGATTTATTTGGGAGGGAGGGCATCTATGTTTCGATGCCGATTAGACATAAGATTAACCGATTTGAAGGGCCTTTTGACAGAAAGCCACAGTAGGGGTCATGATAGTCAACACCTCGGTGCTTAAGGTGTTTTACAGTGTTCTGAACCGAGTCTTGAAAGGGTTTGATCTTCGTTGAACGTAGGGGCCTGCAAAATTACAACAAGGCCTTCGGTATCGCTATAAACAACTGCTTTATATGTGTATATATATATATATATATATCTCTCTCTCTCTCTCTCCCTCCCTCTCCCTCTCTCCCTCTCCCTCCCTCTCCCTCTCTCTCTCTCTCTCTCTCTCTCTCTCTCTCTCTCTCTCTCTCTCTCTATGCTTGTTTATATGTCTCCTTGGCGAAAAGGAGGAGGGACTATAGGGTACACTACTACCCTTTTATGACGACCTCCACACTAGGGACTTTCGCTGCTGCTGATATAATAGGGACCCTTCGGGGGGTAGGGGGGAGGGGGGTACGGGGCCTTAATACCTACAATAAGGACCTACAAGGCCTAATTGAGGAAGTATGGCCCTACCCCCTCCCCCCTACCCCCCTAAGGGTCCTTATGATGATACGAGTGCAGGAGGATGAAAAGCATGACTGCCGTGTGATGTGAGGCTTCAGAAAGCAAGCGGCCACATTGTAGTTCCAACAGGTATGCTTCGTAGCTTCGTAAAAGAATTCCCAAAAGGGTCACCTGTAGTAAGAGCTGCGCATATTATCTTCTTTACTTGGAAACTGCGATGCCACGTGTAGCAATCGTTAGGATCCCGTACCGCTCTGCACTAACCCAAAAGAGCAACATATGTACAGAAAAAACAGAAATGGATACAGAAAAAGATATTTGGTATGTATATATATATATATGACTAATAATATACATAGAAAGAGAGAGATCGATATAGATCACAACAGCGCTGCATTCGGGTCAACACTCAACACAACGTACGTGTAGACTGTCGACGTCTGACTATGATGTCCTAGATGAGTATCTTCCCAAGACGGACTCAAGGACGACAATCAAATCAAGAAGGAAGATGCCTACGCACTTTCAGCGGCCGAGATGCAACGCTCAAGCACTAAGTCTAAAAGCCAAACTCAAACCTCAACAAACCCAAAGTCTTAAACTCAACGGTGGGCTGGATTTCATTGAATCTTACAGCCGAAATCGGCCAGCAGAGCCTCAAGTCTTAAACGCTGAGGCCTGCTTGACAAACAGACAGGCAGACTGGCAGACACACATACGGCACGGCAGGCGGGTAGGCAGGCAGACGACTGGCACACACACTGCGTGTGAGACAGGGAAATGCTAGATGCATGCAGACACAAATGATGTTAAAGCCATCCAGTAGCTGCAGCTAGCTTTCGTGGTTGAGAGAGCGAGTGGGAGGTCTGCCAATGCGTGCGAACTTATGTTTCTACGAACTTTCCATGAGAGTTGAAGGATTGTATATGTGTTGAACCATTGGTATAAAATATATGTGGACACACACACATACCTACATACCTACATACGTACATGCATACATACATACATACATGCCTGCACATGTATGTGTACGCATGTGCATTTGCAAGTATGTGCGTGTGCATGCATGCACGTATGCATGCATGCATGCATGTATGCATGTATGCATGCGTGCATGCATGTATGTATGTGCGTATGTAGGTACGTACGTACGGATGGATACGGATGGATGGATGGAGGGAGGGATGGATGGATGGATGCGTGTGTACATCTGTATATATAGATGCACACACTCATTAACTATTGCTCATATGTACAAGTACATATCCACACACACACACACCTACTGGCCGAATCTGTACATGCAAGAGTATAGCATATAACTACACATGCATACACACATAAGCACTGATACACACACACACTCACATGTACAGACACACTCTGCTTTCTCATGCTCCCTTAGCGTCCAAAACCCGAAGCCATAATGTCCATCATACTTGGAGGTTCATGGGTAGTTATAACTGGGCTTATATTATATGTCCCCCTAATACGGGTTATAAGTATAGTTACCCTACTTAGAACCCTACTTATACATGAACCTCCAAGTAGGCCCTAAACCCTACACCCTCACAGAATCCCTGTAGATCCCTTTTAAAGGGATATGACGGGGGAGCCTTTGGCTGGGGCGGCGAGCCGGTCAGCAGCATGTGCACGCTGGTGCCGCTGGTACCAAACCTCCGGCCCATGGCCACAGTCTTACCTTTGGTTAGTAGGGAATGGAAGAATGCCTACTTGTCGGGTATCATGGGGAACTAAAGGTTAACCTTTTTGGTTATATAGGAGTTACATAGGGGCTATACTACCCAATAAAGGTCAAAGGTTACCTGCTGTACTACTAGGAATGGTAGTAATAGTATTTATTATAATTGTACCCCATTCCTCCATTCCCTACCAACCGAAGGTAAGCAGTCCAGGGATCAGGGCACTCGGTTTCGGGGTCTGAGGGTACAGGGCATTACGGTTAGGGTTTAGGATTCTAAGTTTTGGGGTTGCGGGGATTTGGTTTTAAGAGTTTAGGGCTCGGTGCTATTGATGTTCGGCGGAGTTGCGTTCCTTAGCACAACCGAGACAAGCCAAAACCCAAAGACGAAAATAACATAGTTGTTGGAAGTAGCCCTGGCATTCGCTGAGCAATCGACGAAGAGACGCCCAAGGACTGCTGCAAGCAAGTCGCTTCCATCGCCTGGCTGGAAAGCTCAGACCCGATTTTGGGCTCTACTTGGAGGTGCATGGGTAGTTATAAGTGGGGTTATACATCTCCTGATATGGGTTTTAAGTATAGTTTCCCTACGTACCCATGAACCTCCAGGTAGGGTTAAGAGTACACTGTAGGGCTGAAGGTGCGAAGGAAGCTGGGAGTATAACATGGGCCCTCAAATGCTTAGAATTGGACTTTGGTGTAAGGGATATTACTAAAGTTGTAGTGACGAAACCCAAAATAGTATTGATATTTTTCAGAGTCCTTTATTACCCTGTTTGGGTTCCTAACTTCAGGACGTGGAGCCCGGGTCTCCAAAAGCGCGACGCAGACTACATGTTTGAGGGCTTCGGTTGCAGGCTCTTGAGAGAAGCGGGTCGGGATCTCAGCCCTTGTTTACGCCGCAAACCCGAAACCACAAAAGCCTAAACCTGGAACCCGAAAGCCTGAAACCGTCAGCCCTAACACCCTGAGCCCCTGAAGCTAGTCGGAGGGCTTCGTAGCATGTGAAGGTGCTGAAGGGTGCAGCACCAGCAATTGCAGCACCCAAAACCAGAAAGCTCTCTCCAGCTCAAGTGTGAGACCCTTGGAGTTTAAGGCTTATGGTTTGTTCAAGGGGCTCTTCTTCGACTGCACATATTAGGTTTCGGGGTTTGGGAGTTGAAGGCCGAAGGTTTAGGGTTTCGAGGTTCAGGGAGTGGTCCCCCTGCACTATCTACCGAAAAATACAGAAGCAAAGCTATCGAAGGAGAAGCTCACAGATTCATAGGTTTACCTCACAGAAGCCCCTGGCATCCACGCAATTTTGCTCCTCTCGGATGCGCTCCGCTGATGCAGGAGTATGTACAGATCCCTGCCTGGTGTAGGTGCGTAGCCTTTGAAGCCTACGTCTTTGGAGTGACAATTCTGCCCCACTATCTGCATCCACGAAGAAGACCCTACCAAACCTTGTCACGGCAAGGGCCCGACTACATCACAGGCGTAGTGGGAACACCGCTTGCTGCACGCCCCTTTTAGACATGCTGCAAGAACGCTCAGCTCAACTGTGCGCAGCGCATCTTGCTGACATGCACCATGGATGCTCGAAGAAGCCGATGCGCGAGTGCCTCGACTGAGCACTTCAGATTTTGGCTGCTCCCTAAAGCCGGAAACAATGTTGTAGGCCAAGCTGGTGATGGTGCTGGTAGAACACACCGTACTTTCACTGGCCGTCGTCGTAGTAGTAGTTGTTGTTGTGGTTGTGGTTGTAATAGTGGTAGCGGTACCGGTAGCCTTCGGGGCGGTGGGTAGTGGTAGTGGTAGTGGTAGTGGTAGTGGCAGTGGAAGTGGTAGCGGTAGTAGTAGCAGTAGTAGCAGTAGTAGCATTAGTAATAGTAGTAGTAGTAGTAGTAGTAGTAGTAGTAGTAGTAGTAGTAGTAGTAGTAGTAGTAGTAGTAGTAGTAGTTGTTGTTGTAGTAGTAGTAGTAGTAGAAGAAGAAGTAGGAGAAGTAGAAGTAGTAGTCGCGGTAGTAGCAGCAGCTGTAGCAGCAGCAATGCAATGGTTTCCGATTTGGGCACCGGCCTTGTCGTCGGCCTCATGTAGGCCGTTGCTTTCCCTTCAGCCTGGGCTTTGTCCAAGGGCGGTATTTGGGGTAAACGGTAGAAGGCACGGAGACACAGAATGCTGAATTCGAAGTTTTGTTGACTAGGTTTTGGTGGACTAGACGGGTGTCTCCACTGAAGTAGAGCATGGCAGCAGATTATGTTTTGCGAAACAGAAGAATAAGAAGAAACGATCATATCCCCAAGTGCCATGCTGCAACGGGGCATACCCTGCACCATCCCTCGTCTCAATACTATGTAAGCCATGCCGGAACTCACTGAACTTACATTCTTGAAGTCTTCTCGGCGATACGCGCATGCCTCCAATACTGTGGCCACTGTCAATACTACAATCGAGCCTGAACCAAACCCAACCTGAACAAGGCCTATGACTCTCTGACATTACATCCCAGCAGAAACACTGAAAGTACATGTGACAAGAATACCAAGTAGCGATATGATAGGCATACTGGCTGCAAGTTCCAATCATCAGGATAAGCACCTAGACCTGCAGCAAAGACATTTTTCACTGTAAGTAACAACAACACTGGAAAGATCCTTCAACCTCCGCTAGCGCTAAATCCCCCAGCCTAAACCCCTTGAGCTTTAAGCCTACTTGAACATCAAACGCGAACCCCAAATCATCCCTAACCCCAAACGCCTCTAATCCTGACCCCCAAACCCTAAACCTCTAAACCCCTAACCCGCTAAACCATGCTAAACCCTAAACCCCTAAACCCCTAACCCCCCTAACCCCTAAACCCTAAACCTTAAACCCCAAACCCTAAACCTCTAAACCCTACTAAACCCTAAACCTTAAACCCTAAACCCTAAACCTCAAACCTTAAACCCTAGCCCAAACGGCGCGTCGGCTTCGATCTCCTCCGGCTCTTCCTCGGAGTTCTCGGCTTCCGCACCCTGCGAAGGGGGATGTCAAAATTATGGGTAGTTATAAGGGTTCCTTTAAGGGTCCCTTTAAAGGGATCTATAGGGATTCTATATAAGGGTATAGGGTTTAAGGTTTACTTGGAGATTCAAAATTAAGGGTTTAGGGACAACAATAGGGGATCGTTAAGGGCTCCTTTAAGGGATCTATAAGAGTAGATGTCAAAATTATGGCCCTTTTTTTGGGGTACCCTAAACGATAGGTCCGGTGCCGTATTATAATAAGGACCCAAAAAGGGACCATAATTCACCCATGTGAAGGGGGATGGAGGGTTTAGGGCTTCTTAAAGGGCTCCTTAAACGGATCTATAAGGGATTCAGGGTTTGGGGCTTCTTAAAGGGCTCCGTAAACGGATCTATAAGGGAGGGCTTAGGGCTTCTTTCAGGGCTCCTTAAACGGATCTGTAAGGGATTGAGGCCATGTGACGAGGTGCAGGGCTTTTTTTTGTTTTGAGCTCCTTTTCTGCGTCGCACAGCCAGGATGTCAGGTGTAGGGTTTAGGGTTTTGGTTTTCTTTAGCCTTAGGCAGTACCTTGACACCAAAAGTATGTAGAATGATGACCGTTTAGGGCTCCATGAGGGGTTTACTCTTGGGGCATTGAAGGATTCCAGAACTGGGTTCCAGGGATTCTCGGGTACATTATATAGTTCTCACAATAAGCAACTCGTAAGGATACTGTCATATACCTATGGGTGGTTGTCAAAATTAGGGCCCTTTTTTGGGTCCTTCTTATAATACGGCACCTACTATTTTGGGTACCCAAAAAAGGGACCATAATTTTGACAACCACTAATATACCTATCACTAAACACAGGCCCCCCATATTCTGCAACAGACAAGCTCTTCGTACGTGGAGAGAGCTGCGAACTTCGGGCCGCGAAGCTGCCGGTTGTGTTGTAATAGGGCGGCCTTAATAATTACATATATACTATATGTTAGGGTGGCTCCTTATTGTAATTATAGTGCAGTATACCACCAAACCCTATTCTAATTCTTAAGGCCCCTATATGAAGGCCTTTGTGAGTCTTCTTTTCTGAGTCTTCAGAGGGTTCTTATCAGGCTTCTACAAGAGCTCCGGATTTCTTCTACTAAAAGAGCTTCGGGCTTTGGGCTTAGGGACTCCAGGGTTCAAATCTAGAGAGTAAATCCGACAAGTAGGTACCTGTATATGTAGGGGTGTAGGGTCAGGGTTTTAGGGTTTAGGTTTTACGGTCTTAAGGTATAGGGCTTTAGGGTTTAGGGCCTTATAGTAGACCTCATAAAGTTGGAAACCGGGTTAAGGCCAAATCGTGCTGGGATTCCCTATACATTACTCTTAAGGATTGAGGCTGTGGGGTTTCGAATTTTCGGGCTTCTACCGTATGTCTCTATGTGCTGAACTGTAGAGCTACACACCTCCAGGCAGCCTGCACCCAAAGCTTCGACCTCCCCCTGAGCCAAGCCTCAGTTTAAATCCTGCACCCCTAATAGCCCTAAACCATCCTAAACCCGGCACCTAAATTGAACCGTAAACCCTCAACCGTAAACCTGAACCCTAAACACAAAAATGCACAACCCAGGCCCCAACACACAAAAACGCAAAGCCTTAACCCTAAACACAACAAAACGTCCCCAAAAGCGGAATAAGTTTTTGGCATGTTATGTTACAAGTACAATAATAAATGATGAGGATCCCACAAAGCAGCAATTGGTAACTACATAGGTTCCTGAGTAGCCCCCTTTATAATAAGGGACATTACACCCTCAACCTGGCCTCTTTCACCCTAAACCCTAAACCCTAGGGTTTAGGGTTTAGGGTCAACCTGGCCTCTTTCACGGTCAAGAGAGCGACCCCACCGATCCGGACCTATTTTGCGAAACGGCTGGAGCTGCGGGTCTTGAGCTACGGCGTAGAGGGTTTAGGGTTTAGGGTTTAGGGGCATTGATAATTGGACTTAGGGTTTTGGGGCGGTGGTATAGGGGCCTTACTGCCTTCTTAGAATAGGGTTTCTACAAGGCCCCTACAGTAGTTGCATCATCATCATCATCATCACTGTTGTGGGATGCCTCGCCTCACCCCCGACTGGCTGCAAAGCGAAATCCTCGTCGACTTCGTCTGCAATCTCCCAGAGCTGCATGACCTCAGGACTCAGCGTTGGCCGTTGGTAGTATTAGGGTCCAGGGTTTAGGGCTTAGGGTTTAGGGTTTAGGGCTTAGGGTCCAGGGTTTAGGGTTTAGGGGGTCTAGGCGGTGGACGGCTTCTAGACTTCGAGGTTTAGCGGTTTAGGTCGAGGAGTTTAGGATGTGGGGTTCTGGCTTGGAGGCTTTCTTAAGGCAGCGTGTGGGCATATGCCCAAACTCCAGACCCCAAACTCTCTCGAGAGTCCAAGCGGCACCGTCCCACGCACTGGACAGCGCCACTCCGAGCTCCCAGTCGATACACAGGCTGCGGACGCCCTGCAGATGTCCGCTGATCAGCCTGCATCTTGAGGGCTTAGGGTTGTTTTTGGCTGCTTAAATGGAAGCTTATACCAATGCTTCGGAAGGTTAGTGAGGTTCCAAAATGGCAGGACTAGATGAGTTTTATGTGGGTTTAAAGATCTATAGGGGTTTGTAAGCATTTGCGGAGTTTTGCAGGGGACAGGGTGCCAAATCTCTCTCAGAACTTAGAACAGTAACAGTACCAAAACCCTGAGTTGTGGTACGCTGTCTCCATACCTCAATGTCTTACTTTCGGATCCTCACCTTACCCATAACAGGGGTCACCCAAAACAGGTGTTACTATGAGGGTCTGGGTAACCCACATGAACGATATGGATTCCACATTGCTTCGACCGTTGTGAACTGTGACAGGGCTTGCTACATGGCCGAGGATGCTGACAATGTGGGATCGATTGTTTCGACCTCCAAGCTGTAACCTCAATGGATAGACCCTGCCTGCAACCTTTTATACCCAAACCACAATCGTTAGATGGGCTTCCGTCCACAACCGCAAACTGGCAAGCCACAACGGTTAGGCTCGAATCCAAACGGCATTCCACAAGAAAAGCCTGACTTTCTGAAACCCGAAACCCTAAACCCTAAACCCCAAGGGTGTAGTGCTTTTGGCTTTGGGCCTGATGCATTCGGCGCGGGCCAAGTTCCAGAGCCGTATGGACTTGTCCGCCGAGCCTGCAACGTTTCGCGTTTAAGGCTTGGGGCTTGGGGTTGACGGCTTGGGGGTTTTTGGGTTTAGGGCTTTTGGGGGCTTCCAATCTTGTCCCTTGGCTGCATGCATAAACAACGGCCCAAAATATGTCCAACCCAACTTCAATCTTCAAGCCGTTGACCACAACAGCGAGAGCCCAATGCTGCTTTATAGGCAAAGAGCGCCGTTTCAATAGTAGGCATATCCTCAATGTACTATCCAGCTATAGCGGGCTTCCGTATATGATGTATCAGGAGCATTCCAGTACATCTGTATTGGCACAGTAGCCCTACACTGCCAGCCTCAAGCCTCTGTTCTGGAGTAAAACTGAATGCAGCACACACACACACACACACACCTGTCGGGAATGCTGTCCTTGCCTGGGCACTACATGGTGAAACATGACGAAGCCAGCATCATGAATCTACCAGGCTCTGACCGATAATACGGTAAGCCTAAACTATTGGAAGCCCGAAGCTATACTGGGCACCCTAATATAATCCCACTGAGACCCCTGGCTCCATGAAGCAGGCCTGAAAAGGCTCTCTTCAGCTTCCACTGCACGGAAATCGCAGTGATGCTACCCTTGTGTCCTAGCGGGTCTTGCAGGCGTCGAGGGTTTAGGGTTGAGTTGGTACCGGGTACCGATATTGAAGGCGAGGGCTGGAAGCAGCACGGACATGGACGACACGAGTGATTCGAACGAAGAGTCTGGAGTCTTACGGTATCGACAAACTGGCTGCGACATGCTAAAACGTTCTTTCCACATGCCGTCTATGGATGTGCATACACACAAACCAACAGATGACATGCTGCATACACCTACATGGCTCGCACTTGGCCTCACATCAGTGGTTGTCAAATAATATGGTCCCGTTTTGGATCCCTATTATAATACGGCACCTAATATTTAGGGTACCCAATAAGGGACCATAATTTTGACAACCACCCACATCTGAATTGAAACACCCCGAAAGGTTTTGGGGGCCTCTGAGTGCTGACCTGTGCGACCTCCAAGTTTGAGGATGCGATTTTGAATGACACCTCACACCCCAAAGCCCTAAGACGAGACCCCGAACCCCTAAACCCTAGCACCTTCAAGCCCCAAAACCCCTCACGCCCTGAAGTCCTAAGACCCCGAACCCTAAACCCTAACGCCTTCAAGCCCCAAAACCCTCACGCCCTGAAGTAAGCCCCAAAACCCTCACACCCTAAACCCTCAAGCCCTAAGACTCTCAAAAACAAGTAAGACCGATCCTCGCAGGGAGGACTGAGAGGCAGCCATCGGAAGGCCCCAAATCCTCACTGCTTTTTTCTGTATAGGGAACTCCAAAAAGTTGGAATATGGTTTCATGGTAGGATACCCTATAATTTACCATAGAGGGGTTAGGATAATCATATTCCAACTTTCTGGCTTTTACCTTAAGGGGTTCTACAGGAGGTTTGGGTTTAGAGTTTCAAGCGTTTTGGGTTTGGAGTTTAAGGGTTAAGGTCTATAAAAGATGAGCAAGAACCAAGGCATAGAATTGGAGGTTTGCGTTGAGACTCTGAGGTGTAAGTTCTACACAAGATGAGTAGGAACCAAAGGCACAGTGTTGGAAATCGTTCACGTTTCTACACCACTTAAATGGACACGCCGACATTCGCGCTTTTGGGGTCCAGCCCTGTATTCTTCCCAGAGAGCCCAATACCCCTTAAATAAGGAATATAGCTTACATCATAATATGAAGCCCCTAATGGATTAACGTATATTCCTTAATTAAGGGGTATTGGGCTCTCTGGGAAGAAGGGTTGTGAGCTGACGCGGATCACGAAGTTCACGGTTCCATCTCTCAAACCCCGAATCCTAAAGCGTCGACCCAAAACTCCCTAGCTTCAGGTTTAGGGTTTATAATACAAGGGCCTTGATCATTACCTCTACTATGTTGGGGATTCCTTATTCTGACGAGTAGAATGGCCCCCAAAACCCTATTCCAATTATTAAGGCCCAGCCGCCTAGCCATAAGGGCCCATGTGTCCAAATAGTATATACTTCGGCCTTGAAGCAATGCCTGTACACTGGGCCACAAGTTTCTACTATTTGGGTACATTGACCCTTAAACCCTAAACCCTCTACAACCCATATACAACCCTTGAAGACATCCTAAAAGGAACCTATTTGGGCACCTGGACCCTTAGGGTAAGATCCTGGAAACTTCTCGTTGCTTATTTGCATGGGAACAGCATCAACGTCGGGCAACGCCGGGAGTTGTTGCACCTTAGAAACGGTTTAACCGTAGTTTGAGAATTCTGAAAATAGCCTCTATGTTATTCTTAGGCTTACTCTCGGCCTCTGCAGGACGTGCACCATCATCTTCTGTACATTCGGCCACTGCTCATTGAAGGAGTAGTTTGGCACTGCCGCGTCATTCTTCTTCATCTTCGGGTTCTTGACGAGGCCAAGCCTGAGCCTACGACAGAGGGCGCTCTTCGACGCCTTGCCAAGGACCTGAGCCCAGTTCGCCAGGATCATCTGGGACTGGCTGCCCATCTTCTTACCTTCGGATAGTAGGGAATGGAGGAATGGGGTAGAATTATAACTACTATTACTACCATTCTTCCATTCCCTACTAACCACAGGTAAGTCTTACCGCCAACCTCCTCCATCTCTTTCTGGGAACAGTCCCGAAACTTGGGGAGACGACTGCCCTTCTCACCTCAAGCAATCTGCAATGATCTTCAGGCTTTGGTTTCGGGGGAGGCCCGGGGAACTTAGTATATAACTAAGATTCCTTAAGGGGTTCCTGAGACGGCTCTTTAGAAGGGATCCATAATGATCCTATAATGGTGAACACTTCATCTTTGGACTAGACGTTACTTACGTGTTGAGTGCTCTGATTCGAGGTTGCGCGCCAGCTCAGAAAAGACCAAGGGTAAGTCGTTCCCCTCCCCCTCCCGCTGCCTTCCGAACTGCGTGGCAGAGTTTATGTGAGCCCTCAAACTTGCAAACCGAACCCTCGAGTCCCAGTTACCATTAAAAGGGGGTTTAGGGGTTATGCTGAACCGCCAAACCGCGACTTGGGGGTCAGGAGCTTTGCAACTCAACACTCTTTATTTTGCCAGGGTGTCTGCAGGGATCCACCATCGAAGCCCACCAACGCGCGAGCCTGGATGCCGAGGCTTCTGAAGAGGCGATGTAAAGGAGAACCGGACTATGATCCACTGTCGGGTGTGATCACAAGCGTGGCTGTGGGATATTCCGGTGGTGAGGCACACCTGGCATGAAGAAGACGAGCGTTCAGGATGTACTGCTTGGGTTGGCCCCCACCCCTGAACCTCGTAGGAGCTGCCTCTAGAAACCCTGAAACACCGTAAATTACCTACTTACAAACCGTAGAAGCGTAGCTTTTGTAAGATCCTTGTGGAACCCTTGCATAGCCCTACCCCATAAGTATCCTTAAAAGCACCTGAAAGGGTCCCTGCCGGCTTTTTGAAAATCCCACGGAAGTCAGACCAGGAAGCCAAGGAGGATTTGTTTAGGCATGAGGTTTAGGGTTGCGGACTACGGGGATTCAGGGTCTAGGGCCTTAGGGCTCCGGGTTTAGGGTTTAGGGTTTAGGGTTTAGGGTTTAGGGTTTAGGGCTCCGGGTTTAGGGTTTAGGGTTTAGGGTTTAGGGTTTAGGGTTTAGGGCTCCGGGTTTAGGGTTTCGGGTTTGGGGTTACAGGCCTTGGGGTTACATGGATTAGGGTTTCCGGCTTTAGTTTTTTTTCGGTTTCGGGCCAAGAGGCTTTCGACCAGGATACATCCAGCGCTGTGACAAGGTAGTGCCTTGCTACTAGAACTTCGACGGCTTGGGGTTTAGGGTTTAGGGGACTGACTTCTAGGCTTCAGGGAGTTAAGGTTGATGGTTTTGGGGGGGAGGCAGCGTCGAATTCCAAATTGAAGCCTTTCCTTTCATGCTTGCGGGGTGTAGGGTTCAAGTGGCATGGCCGTAAACCTTATCCCAAGGCGTCTGCGATGTAGTGTGTGTAAGTTTTAGGGTTCAGTTGCATCATTTTACGGCTCAAGCCTTTGGGGTGTCCATATTTCAGGGTTTTGGCCTGCACGATTCTAGGCCTAGTAGCAGAATCTGGGATGTCGGTGCAGGGTTGTCGAAGGATTGAGATCCGGGTGTCGGGAGGCAGGCCTTCTGGCCCACTACTGCTCAAGGTTTAGAGATTTCTGATGCTGGAGTGCCATTGGCGCAAGGGTGGGTCACATCACAGCTTCGGAAGGGGTGTGCTCAACGTTTTTCGCCCGGCAGAGGAAGATGGTAGTCGTACTGTTCTTGGTCTGCTAGCGCTCAAGGATGAATTCCGTAACACCTAAACCCATAGAGGGGGTGCAGATTTGGACTTCGGGGTTTAAGGTTCTGATGTAAGTTTAGGGGCTTGGGGTTAAGGGTTTAGGGCTTCATCCCTGGCTTTTTGGGGCTCGCACAGTGGAGATTGAGGGTTCTGGGTGTTGGCATCTGGGGTTCTTGCTCCCGGGCTTTTGGTTTCGGGTTTAGGGAGGTTAACGCCTGAAGTTCGGTCGCGGGTGTAGCGGAGGCAGTTGACCTCCAATGAATCCTGCGATTCTTGCCTAGACGCCTTATCCCTGAAACCCTCAACCGTAAAAGCACTACAGCCTTGCTGGTAACCCAAACCCAAGCCCTAAATCCTAAATCTCAAAGCCAACTCAACCTTCCCCGAAGAGATTAAAACCTAGACCGAAAAAGCCAAACCCAGACGACCCCATCCAGCCCGAGTGGCTTAATCGGATATGCCTTGGCTTGTTGTTTGGTTCAGGGGAGTGCAAGGTTCTTACAAAGTTTCCAAAGCCCGGCAGGCTAAACGAGTGACACAAACTAGCACTAGGCCTAGGGATAGCACGGGTACTGGTACTATTATTAGAACAAGTAGTCGTCGTAGTAGTAGCAGTAGCAGCAGCAGGAGTAGTAGTAGTAGTAGTAGTAGTAGTAGTAGTAGTAGTAGTAGTAGTAGTAGTAGTAGTAGTTGTTGTTGTTGTTGTTGTTGTTGTTGTTGTTGTTGTAGTTGTAGTAGTTGTAGTAGTAGTAGTAGTAGTAGTAGTAGTAGTAGTAGTAGCAGTAGCAGTAGCAGTAGCAGTAGTAGTAGTAGTAGGAGGAGGAGGAGGAGGGGGAGGAGGAGGAGGAGGAGGAGGAGTAGCCTCATTACTACGATTGGTACTGTCGGAGCGATGCGAGGGGAAGTTGAAGGCTCTTCCCAAATCCAAGGCATGCCCAAAACCCTCAAGTAGGGTTTAGGGTTCAGGGCTCTTGAGCTAGAATGCTCAACCAAGAAGAGTTTCGGAATGTCTGAGAAACGAATTTGATCAAAGGGTGTTGGAATTCCAGGGTAGTGCGCCACAGCAGCTCGACCTGTTTCAGGAGCAAAGGGTTTGGTACTGGATTTGGTGTGAGCAAAGCCAAACCCAGAAGACTCCAAACGCTTAGCCCCGAAAACGCTCCAAGCGTCGAATCTTCAGCCCTTGCAGCCCAAGAAGCTTTGATCCTTGCACCATCATTCATGCTAAGCAGGTCCAGGTCGCAGTCCTTGAGAGAATACATCATGGGATTCCTGTTATGAGCCGAAAATCCAAAAGACAATCAACCAGTCAATCTAGACTTTTGGCAGGGCACATGGTTGACGACGGAAGGGGCAGGGTCACCCAAAAGCTGGGCAAATGCACATGCACGCATAAGCATACTTCGCTTTTAGAGTTTAGCGTATCCGCAGGATCTTGGTGGAAGAGTCAGACCCGGATAGGGACAAAGGTTGCGAAAAGTTTCCACTCGAGGGTTCTCGAAACTCGGGCCCTCTTTCCGGCACCCGAAAAACCCAGAGAGCCCAGTACCCCTTAATTCAGGAATATAGCTTAAACCATGATATGAAGCCACTGATGATTTAAGCTATATTCCTTAATTAAGGGGTGTTGGGCTCTCTGGGAAGAACCTTGGCTCCTCTGGTCAGGACCCACAACAAATCCTGATTCAGAGAATTACCACACTAGAAAGGTATTGTTTCTGCACCTGCTTTCCCATACTCATTCCTACCCGCACTACTATTACTGTATCGCTGCTCCGTGCAATGTCTGGCTGTTTAGGGGACAGCCAACACTCAATTACACACCAAACGTACCTATCCTTGCCCCTAGACTTACGCGATTCCCGAATAAAGCATATACTTGCACTGAAATAACAAGAAGCCCGAACAGGGTGGGTTTACAGGGAAGCCCTTAAGCCCCGAATCCTCACAAACGGCCATAAAGCTTGCCAGGCATCGCCGTGACCCACGAGCATCCGCATCTTGTTCCAGTCTGGATACAGTGAGAGTATCATTCCAACCTTGCCTGGGCATTGGGATTAAAGGGAACTCCAGAAAGATGGAATATGGTTTCAGGGTAGGATACCTTATAATTTACCATAAAGGGTTTAGGATAATCATACTCCAACTTTCTGGCTTTTACTTTATAGGGTTTAAGGTTTAGGGTTTTGGTGTTTGACCGTTTAGGGCTTCATGTTTAGGAAAGGGTCCTAGAGCCTAGAGCTTAGGCTCCATGTCTGGTTTGAGCTTACGCAGACTCTGGTAAGTAAGTATGCTAAGTATGCTGTCTGCATGCCTGTCTGTCCGTCGGACTGTCTGTCTGCATGTCTGCACGTCTGCCTGTCTGCCTGTCTGCTGTCTGCCTGTCTGCTGTCTGCCTGTCTGCCTGTCTGCTTGTCTGCCTGTCTCCCTGTCTCCCTGTCTCCCTGTCTGCTTGCCTGTCTAAGCCTTTATCTCGCTCTGCCTCTCTGTCTCCCTCTCCCTCTCCCTCTCCCTCTCCCTCTCCCTCTCCCTCTCCCTCTCCCTCTCCCTCTCCTCTCCCTGTCCCTCCCTTTCCCTCTCCCTCCCTCTCTCCCTCTCCGCTCTCGCTCTCGCTCTCGCTCTCGCTCTCGCTCTCGCTCTCTCTCTCTCCCTCTCCCTCTCCCTCTCCCTCTCCCTCTCCCTCTCCCTCTCCCTCTCCCTCTCCCTCTCTCTCTCTCTCTCTCTCTCTCTCTCTCCCTCCTGACTCTCTTTCTGCTCGTTTCCTTTGTTTGTTCCCTTTGGCCCCCCCCGACTTGAAGGTTTATAGATTAATATGTAAAACCTACCTTTCCAAGGAGCTTTATGTAAACGAGCCATAATGAATTTGCAGGCTTTGGGGTTTAGGGTTTGGGGGGGAAAGACTTTCGGGTTTAGGGTTAAGGCTGATCTGGGCTCATAGGTTTGACAGCCTCGGGGCCCCACCGAGAAAGCCCCCGATTGAGGGCCCAGGGCCCCTAAACCCAAATGCCCTGCAGTCTTAGCAATCATTCCGACCCCCGTACGGTTGATGATATAAATCCTGCACTACCCATAATAAGGATTATACCACTAATTCCCATAGTTGAGGGTCATTAAGGTAATGCAGTATCTATAACATCAACCGTAGTAAGTTGATTCACTCCCCTTGGGCCGGTACAGTTCAGAGTTCGCTGCCCCATCTGCTCCTCGAGGTCCCACATCACGAAGTAGCCTTGATCGGTTCAGGGTTTAGGGTCTGGGGTCTAGTCTAGGGTTTAGGTCTAGAGTCTAGAGTATAGTATAGGGTAACGCTGAGGGTCTCGCTTCGACAAACTATGCTAGCGTGGGGGTTACTATGATGGACCGCTAGCGGGATGTATGTCTAACTTTAACGGGTTAGCACTGCCACACTGAACCCTAACCCACAGCCAAATCACCCTGAAAATAGTAGTTGCAGAAGAACCAACACTGGAGACCTTAACATAGCTAAAATAGACACCCCCAGTGCCATGACTAGAGCCGAACTCGAACATGCCGAAATGTAACAGCTTCGTTGGCTTACAAGATGTCTTCAGTTGCTGGGTGCATGGCGTGTACTGTAGATCCGAAAATGGTGGCTAAAACCATGCTTCGTCCAAGGAGCCATCAAACCTGAACCCTGCCATCCCCCACTTCTATACTCTAACCCTACGGCCTCGAATGCCAAACTTGTAAAACCCAGAACCATAGCCCAAGACCGAGATGCCGTCGTCGTTCCCGGTGATGGCGCGCTTGCCGGCCCAATCACAGGCAAGCGTGCGGATGCTGCTCCGGGGATGTCCCTGCTTTGGCAACGATAGGCGGTCAATGGATCTACCTGAGCCCCTAAACCGCTAAATCCATAACCCCTAAACTCGTAAACCCTTCAAGGTTGAGGTTATGGGGGTCACCCTGAACCGCTGACGCTCTCAGCAGAGGTTTAGGGTTAGGGCTTACTGTAGGGTTTGGGGTCTACCTGGAGGTTCATGGGGTCAACCTGGAGGTTCATGGGTAGTTATAAGTGGGGTTATAAGTCCCATAATATGCTTTATATAAGTATAGTTACCCTACTTATAACCCTACTCATAACTACTCATGAACCTCCAAGTAGGCCCTAAACCCCATACCCTTATATTATCCCTATAGATCCCTTTAAAGGGACCCTTTAAAGGAACCCTTATAACTACCCATGAACCTCCAAGTAGGGTTCTGGCTTCAGGATCTTCGGGGGGACTTCAGGATTTCGATCTGTGGGGACTTTAGGGTTAAAAGGTTTAGGGTTTTTTTTTTAAAGTGCAATGGCTTATTTCTGTGCGAGCAGCAGCATCCGCGAAACAAACCAGCCACACGAAGGGGCATACACTGGACAGAAGATGAGGCCCCTCAGGAGCACAAAGCCTGGCCCGTTACGAAAAGTCTGAGGCACCGACCAGTTTCCCAGCAGCCAAGATCTAGCTCTTCGAGCAGGACACTAAGAGTCTGTAAACAGGGCCCATCAAGAGTCACGACTACGGCTCCTCTCAGTACGCCTAGCACTGCCATGGTCTTGGTCATCGTTGTTGCTGTTCTGGTACACCCGACGCCTAGGCATGGGCAACCGTCCATGATTCATCATCCCACCATCACCATGCAAACTCATCGTACTTGCCGTTGACATAGTGCTTGGCGGAGCATTCTGAGCAAGAAGTTCCTGAGGGCCAGCACGCACGAAACGCGGAGGTGGTCGAGGTTGGCGAAAACGACGACGTCCCACAAATCGTTGACCTGAAAGCCTTCGTCTGGACATTCTGGTGGGATGGGAAGGACGAGGTACCCCTTCTGGCCAGGACGACACTGGTTCAGCATCATCTGCTTGTATCAGATACAATTCTCGGTCTTCTTCAGGAGGCCAATGTCCAACTGGTGGCTCGCGTCCCTGTTGCCGATATACACTTGCGACCGCTGCTCTCCATGCCCTCCTTCGATAGCCTTGCACAGTATGTGGTGCTGTGTCTGGTAGCATCCGGTCAATGTCCCGAACATCCGTTGGGAATCCAGGCTGGAGCAGCGCTGATGGTGAGGATACCGTCTGACTCGTCATGGTGGATGAGCTCCCCGATCCAAACTGGGCCTCTCGAGATACTGCCTCCCAGATCATCCTCTCGTACGTACCAGCATTCAGAGCTTCGGTATTGGCATGCACTTGTATCCAGTTCATGGCTTCTGAAACTGCTTCACGTAGAAGGCGATCAACATGAGATAGCTGTCGTTGTCTCACGAGGAGTGCACGGATAGTCTGAATACAGTCGGCTGGTCCTCCATGTACAAGCTGACGATTGACAGTGTCTCTGACCACATCAGAAGGCCAGACCACTGAAGATGAGGTAGTGGTCGTCGTAGACACATCCTGCTCAGCACAACATACCATGTCCCAAATACACTTGGTGGTAGTTGTCGTGGTCTGATTGGGCTCGGCGAGCATGAAATCCACAATCCTTCGCATGTGCACAGGGCCCTCAGAGTGACCCAGACAGTCATTCAGCTCCTGCAACATGTCCATCAGCCACCAGGTCAAAGATGGGGGTGTCGAGGATGAGGTAGAAGCCGATGATGTCAAAGACAGTGAAGTCACCCAAGTCGAGGAGGTCGAAGTAGCCAAGGAACTCGAGGAGCTTGAAGGGTTCAGGCAATTCACCCCAGGGAACTCCATGGAGTACAAAGTTGTCGTTGTCGTCGAGGTGGACGTGTCTCCTTCATCTCCGGGTGAGGCATCATCTTGTTTGGGCTCACGCCAGATGCCTTGCAGTTCCGTTGATGGCAGGTTTATCGGCACAAGAGGTGGTGGGCCATTGGGTTCAGCCTCCGGATCAGCTTGAGGGATCTGCACGAGTTCATCTTCTGAATTAAAGGCGAACTCAATATCCCAAGGAGACGGAGCACGAGACGCATCCCTTGACACCGTAGTCCCCCTTGACCGCGACCTTGACCTGCTCCTCGGACTGCGTCCCAACGAGCCATGGCTTCCTGAGGAGGATCCGGAGGCCCCCACGATGCCGTCGGACTCGCCTGGTTGTAGCGACGTCATCATGTTGTTCTCAAGGCAGTCGCGGAAGATGCCAGCATATTGGCGCCCCCACATGAACCTTCTCCATCTCGTGGTCTCTTGTCGTGGTTGGCGCTGGATAGGGAGAACTCCACGAGCCCTCAATCTCCGGCACAGCACACGCATGGTGGCGTCAAAGGTGTCTTGTGCATCGTCAAGGAATTCACTGCCAGGGCAGTTTGCAGAGCAGGGGAGCCAAGGTTGTCTGCGACGGTGACAGCGGTAGCCGGCGTGCGGAACCTCGGGATGTACAGATGCACAAGGGCTTTCTGATCAAGCAGGCCAACGATGTAGGAAGCGATAATCACCGCGTCGGACTGCTTCCCACGCCGCTCTTTCATCGACCCAGCCTGCCCTAAATCTTTGACTCCCAGAAGGGTGGACATGCGCCTCGCAAGCGCAAATGCGCCTTGGCCTCCATCGGTTGGTGAGGCTTCTGCTCCGCCTTGCGTGAACCATGTGTGTGTGTGTGGCTTGCGCCAAGACCGCGTGTATACGGTCAATGCTCGGAGCATCCCCACGTTGTATGAACTCCCGGATTGCGTTGGGCTGCATAACTGCGGCATCCACACCGAGGTCGTTCATGTTGAGGTCAGCCATGGCTGCTTCCAAGGAGCGCACACGCAACGGAGTCTTGCCAAGTCCCATGAGGAGACCCCAGATGCGGGTCACCGACAGGCGCATCAAGGCATCATCAGGAAGGCCTGGGAGCACGAAGTTCCCCATCGGGAAGTTGCCTTGGTTGGCAGCTTCGCTCAAGCCTTTCAATATCGCCACATCGCCATACGCCAGCCCACGGCGCGGCCTAACATGACCGCAGCGTGCGCGGTGTAGTTGTCAGCCGTGAGCGCCATGTTTCCGGCCGCTTGGGGGATCACACTGTTGGGATCCCAAGGCGCCGGGCCTCCCTCAGCTGCCAAGGCAACTGCTCCAGCGCCACCATTCCAGGCCTCGGCAGAGAAGTTCCTGAGCTGATTGCACACATTCGTGGGGAGGAAGGCGAACGCAGATTGGCCTACCTCGAAGAGCGAATCCTGCGAGGTGTTGGTTTGGCCAGCGCGGGATTGAACATCTGCGAGAAGCGCGGCTGCCTGGGCGTCTGCGCCGAAATCGGCTGCATCGGCATCCCAGTTCGGGCCCTGGCCAGATAGGTAGTTCCAGATGTCTGCGGCGCCAGCTGGATTGCCTGCAGCGCCGGCTGCTGCACCAGGGGCTGCATTAGGAGGACGCCCACCGCCATACCCGCCGCCGCCAGCGCCACCTCCACGGCCGAAGAATCCAAACATAGCCGACGTGCGAGGAAAGTGAGTTTTCAAGATTGAGTCCTTGAGCCGTAGCCATTTGGGTTTAGGGTTTAGGGTTTAGGGGTTTAAGGTTTGGGAACTTTGTGGTTTTGGCTTGGGGATCCTTGGGGACTTTAGGCACTTTTTGGTGCCTTTAGGGACTTTAGGGTTTAGGGGTTTAGGGATTTTAGGGATTTTAGGGTTTAGGGTTTTAGGGATCGGTTGAGGGTCTGAAGGGCCGGATGAAGGGTTAGGCAGTTTCGGGAAATCCATTCCGAGCTCCCCCTGGGAGTGGAAGCGGTCGATACACCTCTGTGGAGACTTTGCTGAGAGTACAGTCGTGGACTTAATAATTCGACTACGGCTTTCAAGCCCATTATACTAAAACTATTATAAGAAACCCCAAAACAGTTTTGGTTAGAAGCTGCACCCACCCTGTAATAGTGGTATAATAGGAACATAATAGTGCCCTAATATAATCCTTATAGTCACTATTACAGGGTGGGGGCAGCTTCTAAAGTTTTGGTAAGAATTTAGGCCACTATCTTAGACGTTGTTAAGAGTAATCAACACCGGGACCTTACGCCAATCTACGACCCTCAGATCCGCCCAACCTGAAACTAAAATGGGAGTTTCCGAAAATAGGGGACCCTAGTATGGTACCCTAAATTAGGATCCTTGTTATAAGGACCAAAAGTAAGGTACCCCTGATTTTCGGAAACCCAAATCGAAAACCTCAGCCGGAGAATCCGAAAGCACTACTGTGCCCTAAACCTGGAAACATCAACCCTTGGAATTGGAACAGCTGCTCTTTTGGGTGGGCTTGGGTGGCCTGCAAATTCTCTTTGGTTGAGTACCGTCACTCCCCTTCCCACAGGACATGATACAAGGCGAGTGCTTACGGCGACGAGAAGGGCTGCAACTCCCAACCGCACATGTGCTAAAGCTTAGACCCAGCAAGCGCACAGCAGACGCCTCCGGCGGGGGCATTTCGGTGCCTGATCCCGTCTGTAGGTTCCAGTAGAAGACCGCCCCATCCTAGCATGGACGGGGTGGTGGGGAGAGGAAATTTACATAGACTGCGCGGGAGGAAGCGTACATGTATCCGCTACCGCTACAAGTAACAAAGCTCTGAGTCTGAGACGCAAAAATCTGCAGCCCGAAACCCCTGACAAGACATTCAAAGTGTTTGAAAAGTCTAGTAACCACGAACCGTCTCAAGACCCGACAATCTGCGTCATGCAGCGTTCTGCTCCGTGCATCTTGGCTGTCCTTTTGAACACCGTCATCCTTTTGTGGGGGCCTTAAAAATTAGAATAGGATTCCTTTAAAGGGGTCTATGAGGGTTGCTACAAGGGATGTATAAGAGTACTGTAATATAGGGGCCTTAATACATTAGAAACGGGTTTTGGGGCCCAATATACTATACTTATCATAAGGAACCCCAAAATAGTATTGGCAACTCTTTAGGCCCCTATATTATCCCCAAAGCCCCCGCTCCCCTCGAAACGTTCTGGGAACCCTAAACCCTAAACATCCCTAAACCCCAAAACCCTAAACTCTGAATCCTATAGCCTACACCATAGAGCCCGAAAATCAAGATTCTAAATCTGCAAAACCCTAAACCCTGCATCCTGTTGTAGTGGCCTTAATCATAAGAGCAGGGTATTCAGTATCTTGTACCACAATTAGATTAAGGAACCCCCAAAACACGATTCTAACTATTAATCTCCCTACATCCCTAAACCCTAAACCCCTAAACCCTAAACCCTAAACCCCTAAACCTTAAACCCTAAACCCCTAAACCCTAAACCCTAAACCCTAACCCTAAACCCTAAACCAAGCCCCAAGCCGGCTGTGGAGCCCAGGCTCACCAGATGTGCTGACAGCCTCATTTGTGGCCCAATGGGCCTGCATGCAGCTGATGTAATCCTCCGCGGCTGGGAAACGTTGGGATTTGGAGATTTAGGATTCAGTCTGATGGGCATTCCAGAGAGTTTCAAAGGGTTTCACATGGGTTCTGCGGCAGCTGGGGTGCAGGGTTTGAAGGGGGCAATTGGAGAAAAGTGATCCTAGGCCTTCAATGTAGCGATCAGGCTTTCCAACTGAACCTGTGACCCTATGCCCACATCGAAACCACATGAAAAGCTCCAAACCCAATGCCCTGACTAGTTCAGGGTGTAGGGGGTTTGGAGTTTCGTGTTTGGGCCGGCGAACACACTTCCTAAGGTGTAACTCGTATGCTATCGCCTAGGACCTCAAAGCTACGTCTTGAAACCGAAACTGGTACAACCATCATCGAACCCTAAATCCCAGACTCTAAAGCCTTTATAGTAAGCCTTATAGATACCAGACCCTAAAACACTAAGACTTAGTCTCCAAAGATTCACTTGGCTTTGCTCCTTGTGGCCATCCAGCTTCAGCTTCTCGACACCAGTGGCAATGTCTAGCAGCCTGGTGGTTTTGGGTTTTGGGTTTAGGATTTAAGGTTTAGGGTTCGGGGTTTAGGATTTACAGTTTAGGGTTTAGAGTTTTCAAAGACCTGTTTCGTCGCTTGCACTTCGAAGCCCCCTGTTGGGGAGGCTTAGAACCCTAAGTAGTCAATCCTCGCCCTCATTTGGGTGTTTTGAAGATTTTGGGGCTTGGGATTTTGAAGTCAAGAGTTGAGGTGTAGGCTTGGGGTTTCAGGGCATAGGGTACCATAGGGTTGGGGTCAACGGACGCAGGTGTGGAATGAAGCGCCAAAAAACCATCATCACTGGGAGGTATGGAGGAGGGTTTATTGGGGCTGTAATACAGGGTGGCTCTTGGTTTGCTTGGGGCTTGGTTACAGTTGACGAACGCTGAGCAGCGTACTACAGATGAAGAACTACCAGGAATATTTCTGAGGGATCCTGATTGTTATAGATACCGCGACTCTTGTACATACTACAACCATTGTAAATGTCTAGGCCGATTTTAGATGTGTTGGCTTGGCTTTGGTTGTGCGTGCTTTTGAAGGGCTCGCGATTTGAAGGGTCTCGGGCCTTCGAAATCAGGTGGTTGGGACAGTAGGAATCCTCAGGTTATGGTTGAAGCTCACAGCTCCAAACTCTAATCCCCTCAAGCCTGAACTTTGAAACCCATTAAAACTCACTGTCAATTACGACTCAACAAGATGCGCGCAAAGTGCTGTGCCAGGCTGCTGAATGAGGCCGTCGTCGTGGCCCACCAGAGCGCAGGCCTCTCCCGCGTCCTTCTCAGACTCACATGGCTTAGGGCTTCGGGTCTAGGGCTTAGGGATCATCTAATATAGCTAGAACGAAATAATAGCAACATCACTGACAGAACATGACTATAGTTCAGAACGAGCGAAATGATCAGTCATGCTACAACGTCACGAGCCCATAAAAACTCCTAAAAGTCGTTCTGGAACGCCCTGATAACATCTCAAGCACTTATGAAGTCGCACCCCAAACCTTGTGAATCCTAAGCCCTAAGCCCTAAAGCATGTCACAGGGGTCCTCTTCTTCGCCCAAGATGCTGGAACCTGCAGGTTCAGGGTTCGAGTTGAGGCTTTAATGTCGGAACCTCATTCAGAGACCCTGGGCCTATAACCTCCCAAATATTCGGATTCATATAAGGAACCCCAATAAAGGCCCAAGGTTTCTTAATCAGGTTCTTACATTACCTAGGTCTCAGCTTCAATGGTTAGGGCCCTGCTGTATAGGGTTTCGAAAGCTTGGGGTGCGTGGGTTTGGGGCTTTGGGCTTAAGGGTTTTGGATCAAAGGCTTTTTAGGATTGAAATTTGGGAGTAGTGGCGATGAGGGCTGTGATTTTTGTGAAGTTCTCAACAGGGTCCCGAATTTGGCTGATAACATCTGGGGCTTTTTGTGGCTTACTTAGGCTTACATGTGACATGCACATTTGCGTTTGCTTGTACCCCGTAAACATTCATGCTTGGGACGTCATGGCTTCTTGAAACCTTCGGGTTGTTTGCAACGATCTCGGTGTTTCTTTGCTCGCGCTCGAGCGGTCTGCTGTACAGTTGAAACCCTGCCATTCGGGCCTGCCAACATCAAGCTTTAATCTTGAAGCCCTGACATGAAAGCCCAAGAACTGCAGTTGCAAACACGGAGCGAATCCCAGTTTTAACATATGCCCGAAGCCCCCCGTGAGTTCTGCAGGCTTGGTAGATTTTTTAGTCCGTGTAGAATGCAGAAAGGTTTTCAATTTCAATGTGGCGGACGGGGTTTGAAAACATAACTAAACGATCGCATGTGGACATTACTTAACTTGATGACACCTTTGCGAAAAAATGCAGCAATCGGGCTTTGGGACGATGAAACCAGCAAAACCTCAATCCTGCCCGGCCAAATCCTGGATACCTTTGTGGAATGCAGCGAGACACCTTCTATTAGAACATCAATAAAACGATGGTCTGGTCCGGTATCCTGAAATCCTCAGTCTTGGTTTTGCCGGCTTCAGATGAAACTTTCGCGTCTGACCCGTCGTTCCCAAACCCGGCCTGCGGACACCTGCCGGTGATGTCCCTCGGTGCCAAAAGCCAACCACCGTGGATTGTTGAAACTGACATGACAAATTGTTTACATAGAGGCATTCATGCAATTAGTTACACAATGCGGAATTGGCATCGACATGTCAAACCCCAAAGGCAAGCATCTAATATCGCATGTACGTCTCTATACCTGTCTGCCTGTCGAATTCTGGTTTGTCTGTCTGTCGCTGTGAGGGTGTGTCATCTGTTTATCATCTGGTTGTTTCTTATGAACGGACGGACGGATGGAAGACTTAGTGCATGGGTGGACGGATGGACAGATGGACGGACGGGATGGTAGGTGGAAGGATGAAAGGATGCAAACGTGTATGGATGGATATGTAAATCTATGACTGTGTATAAGAATACGCAAATAGGCAGGTCGACAGGGCTCAGTGGCCACGGATGACCGTTACAAACATTCACACGTTCCAGTCCTGCACGAAGTTCATGCACATGTGTCGAATACAACAGTTCGGCTTCATTCACGCCCTTCAAAGTATGAAAGCAACGGTTCAAGTGTCGAAACAGCGATGCTTCGGTCACCTCGGAAAAACCAAGCACGTGCGAATGTAGAGTTTGCTAGCTCGCAATGCCAATCCGAAATCTTGCACGCGGCAGCCATCTGCCATTGGCGGAGTCAGGACATGGCTGCGACAATACGGATCTTCGACTTCGACAGAAATACCTGACGAGCCTGATGTAGACCCCTGATCAAGAAGCACCCCTTCTTTCAAGTCTCTCACATTTTCTGATTCTTATAACGGCAAAGACTATTCTCCTAATCAAGATTCTACATTGCCCCGATCCATCTGAGCGCTGGTGTTGGGACTTCAGGCGGCAAAGTGCAAGAGTCTGCGACGCTGCGGTTTCGATCCAGGTCAGCCTTTCATCCAGTGGTTGGCTGGACGTTGCCGGGCATCCTTGTACACATTGAGGCACTTTCCTCCAACAAAAATCACAAAATCCTTGGGCTAAGATCGGGGCCTTCATAATCATACTTCCAAGGATGACTGCTAGCAATGTTTCTGATTGCTGGCATCTGATTCCATCATGGTACTGTAGCCACTGCTGTAGCATATGTGGACCCTCGGTGGCGCCAAACCCTACACCCTAATAACTCTTGAACCCAAAACCCAAAGCTCAACCCGTGTAAACCCTAAAGACCTTTAAGCTGATTCCTGACATATCTCCTACGTCACATCGCCGGAACGTACCGACAAAATCGACATTGCTCAGACCGGAGAGCAGCAGTGTTCGGTACTTTAGCTCGATTGCATATAGGCTTGGGGTTGAACTGAATGATTGGGGAGTTTAGGGTTTGGGATACATGCTTCTAGGATTCCGGGTACAATATTGGTGCTGGAATGATTCTCAGGCTTGTCCGGGCATCAACCCTCAACCCTAAACCCTAAACCCTAAACCCTAAATCAAAGCCCCATGGTGGCGGCGTCAGGGCCTAGGTCCTAGGGCTCAGGCGGCTCGGGTTTAAGGTTTCGGGTTTTTTTGGGGTTAAGGGTTTTGGGGGTTAAGGGTTTAGGGATTCGGGTTTAGGGTTTAGGGTTTAGGGATTCGGGTTTAGGGTTTAGGGATGTGTGCATGTTGAGGCTGGGCATGGGATCCTTTGCAGCTACAACATCTCGCACGTGATCACCCGGTCTCTCTGGAACTCTTCTGCCTTTTACTGGGATAGCACGCCCGACGTAAGCAAAGGCGGAGGATCAGGTGGGGGCCGCACGAGACTATCATAGGCCCTGTCATAGGCCAAATGTGCTTCCAATTCTACACAACTTGACCCTGACCCTGAACCAAACAAAGACCGCATTTGACCCTCATAGACTGCTGCGCGGTTCCGAAGACCTTTTACCTAAACCCAGAACCCTAAATCCCAAACCCCAATCCCAAACCCTAAAACCTGTGCTCGAATGAGTTTGTCACTTGCTATGGCCCTGTTCCTTCATGTGGGAGTTTCCGAAAATAGGGGACCTTAATAGAGCACCCTAAAAGCTGGGATCATATAAGGACCCCAAAATGAGGTACCCCCAATGTTCGGAAACTCCCATGTAACTGCGTATCGACTCCCTTCAATGTCGCCTTCAAGGCTGAACCCTACAGACCCGAGGCTCCAAAACCTTGCACCCGAAAACCCTACTATAGGGGCCTTAATAATTAGAAGAGGGTTTTCGGGGCCTATTATACTGGGTCCCATTCTAATAAGGAACCCCCAAGATAGTATAGGCAAGCCCAACTCAATTCGGAAACCCCCAAGCCCAAGCTCAAAACGGAAACCCCAAAGGCCAAACTCAAACCGGAAACCCCAAAGCCCAACTCCCGAAACAGGAGACACTTCGCAATCCAAGCCGCCGCATCGGCATTCAGAGTGCCAGTTCCTGCCTTCTTGAGACTTCGATCCGGTTGGCCGGCATTCTTGGCCATGGCTGCGGGTTTAGGGCTTAGGGCGTTAAGGGCTTAGGGCTTTGGGGTTTAGGCTTTAGGGCATGGCTTCGGGTTCAGGGCTTTGGGGTTTAGGGCTTAGGGCTTGAAGGCTTCGGGCTGAGGGGTTTGCGGGTTTGGGGTTGACGGGGTTTTAGGGGTTTAGGGTTTAGGGTTTAGGGTTTAGGGTTTAGGGTTTTTTTTTTTAAATGCAGTGCCCTTTTCCTTGCGTCCAAGGGTCGGCCTCGGGACGAGGCTTGCACAAATATCCCACATCTTACGACGTAGAGCAAAACATTAGCCGCTCAACAAGTGCTCGAATCACCCCATCACTTATGACAGAGTTTGTGGGCCCGGACTGGAGTCATCAGACGACTCACCACTACTGACAACTACATCCCCAGACAAAGGTTGCAGTTCATCAGCAAGTGCTGGCACTGCAGACATTGCACCCTCACTATCACCCTGGGGAACCTGACCACTTTGAACATCCTCTCGAACTTGTGCAGGAGGTACAGGTTGTTCAGAAGGACGACCCAACTCAGGAGGTACATCGGTAACCATCCCCAAAGGACCAGCCCGCACTTCTTCATGGGGAGAATGCACAGCAAGCCCATCCTGACTGTCATGGTGTACTCCAAGCCCAGCTCGAGCAGGTGCTACTGGTACTCCAAAACCTTGATGGAATGCAGCAGGTAGAGGTTGAACTTGTGCAGAAAGTACAGGTACTGCAGAGTGAGGATGAAGTTCAGCTGATAGATGTCCAGGATCATCCACAGCAGCAGCACCAACAGGAGTCTCAGAGGAACGACCCAACTCAGTAGGATCAGTCACATCCGTCTCCAAAGGGCTTTCACGACTGCCATCTTCTCCAGGTCGAACTTGGGCAGGAGGTACAGGTACAGCAGAACCTGTATGAAGTGCAGCTGGCAGAGGTTGAACTTGTGCAGAAGGTACAGGTACTGCAGAGACAGGAGGGAGTTCAGCAGATAGATGTTCAGTAGCTTCCTCGACGACAGATCCACCACGAACATCCCCAGGTCGATGGTTTTCGCCACTCCCCACAAGCAGATCTTGTCCAGCACTCACACTCACAGCAGCCTCCCGAACTCCACCACCCTCGACAACACCGGGAGGAAGAAGACCAGGGGGATCTCGTAGAGCAGGGCGAAGGTCACGACCAACAGGTCCTCGACCAGCTGCATCATCCCCAACACCATGTCTCGCCCGAGTGGAACGAGAGCGGGAACGACTGCCACGAGGATGTACATTGCGTCCAGAACGTGTATTTCTTCCCAAGCGTCGTACTTCACCACCAACCAAGCCATCCTCATTCACTTCCCTTGTATGGTGCACATCTCGGTGCGGAGCCTGCGACCCAGAGGAACCTGTGCTGCGTGTACGTCTGACAAGTTCCCGAGCAACCTCGTCCTCAAGGCCACGTAGTAGAAGGTGTCTATATTCCGCCATGTACGCCACCACACGTGTTCGTAGAGGACCATACACCGGCTCACGTGTCGCAGGATAGTACGGCAACGCCCCAAGGTTGGTGGATCGACGATAGAGCAGGTCGCGCACGACTTGCATTGCCTGTAGTGCCTCATCCCACGACTCCACCAACATGCGAACGCCCCAGCGGTACTCGGGTCCTTCTCCCCGCTCCTGTATATGACCAAGAGCAATCATCAACATTCGGAATTGACGACGCACTTCATCTGCAACACCACGTTCATGTAGCCGCTGTTCTTCCTCCACTGTCAACTGCATCATGGCGCTTACATCCCCTGCAGAGCTGTCACCTTCATCGCCACCATCGTCCCCACCAGCAGGATCGTCTCCACCTGAACCAGCATCTCCATCTCCAGACTCGTGACTCGGAGCAGCAGGAACTTGGACCTGGATGTTCACCCCAGCATTTGTGCGGCGCGTAGCAGCTCCACGAGCCTGTGCTCTTTGGATCATTTCACGCGCCAACGTTCTTGCCCTTGTCATAGCCCACGCCCCATGGTCGCCTCGTACGAAAGGAGGTTCTGGAAGTTGGCGTCCATCGTCATCTTCAGGACCATGCGGCATCCACTGACCTCGGAGTCCTTCTTGTACGAGTGATAGGTGGAAGTCACCCATCTGTCGCTGGAATCCTGCAAAGCCCACCACCAAACGTCCCCGGACGCCAGCATCCGTTGGGCGTACGACTTCAGTGTCGCGCAAGCGCCCCCAAAGTGTCTCCTGAGCAAGTTCGATGGTGGCATTTCCGACGACGAGACTGTCGCCCCAGGAGTCCATGGCCCAGGCCACAGCACCAGCACCATGTTCACCCCGAGCCCACTCGAGGAACTCGCAGAACTCCCTCATATCCGCGATGATGGGAAGCGGCCACCCCGCATCGTAAAGCGCCTGTTCTTCCTGCATAGTGAGAGCAAGACTGGGTTGAGCAGGAGCTCCAGCCACCATTTCTGCGTCTCCTCCAGTGGCTCCATTGTTTGTACGACCAGGCTGCTGCATGAGGCTGACTCCGTCAGGAGTAACTGATCCGTCTGCAGCTCTATCCCATTCCTCCCAGTCATCCCATTGCTTACGCGACCACCGAGGAGCAGACGACCCTACAGCACCAGCTGTATGTTCTTGAACAGGAACAGTTGCTTCGGTCACGTCCCCTGAGGTTCCCAGTTGCACTGACGAATCGACACCAAGGTTGCCAGACGCCTCCCATTCCCAGCTCGAGGCAGAACTCAAGGAACATGATGTATGATCCTCACTGATATCGTCTTCTTTTGAGATATCCCCAGGTCCAACTCCAGCATGAGGTGGTTGTTCAGCATGTACTTCTTCGACAGGTGCACCAGGTACTTCTCGAGGTGGATGTTGGGCACGACCTTCAGCAGCAGCTTCAGCACGAAGTTGTTGTTCTGCACGGTTTTCGGCATTTCGTACTACCTCCATTATATTTTCGGAACCCGCCCTACCACCTCCATGTAGCCGACTGGCAACTTCATCCATATGACGTCGCCAGGCAGGCACAAACGTCCCATCCCTCCATTGGCGGAGTCTTTCTTGTCTACGCCCCTGACGCTGCTGTCCCTGTCCACCAGTGTGAAATCGCTGTTCTTCATCCGTACGAATACGGTTGACGAACGTCCCATGACGGAAGAAACCTTGTGGGCGGCTAGGAGGAACTTCACGAACAGGAGATGAACTTGTGGCTCCGCCCCGAGTTGATGAAGCAGACTGCCCCACACCATTGCCAGGATGGTCATACCACTCATCCCATGTCCAGCCACCACGGTCCGTCCAAGCACCCCATTCCTCCCAGCCACCATATTCTCGGTCTCCACGTTCATCTCCATGTGGTTGCCAAGACCAGCCATGATCTTGGGCAGGATCACCCCAAGGCCTTCGATCTCGCCATTGCTGGGAACTCTCTTGCCACCACTGTCCATCCGACGACGAAGCATCAGGTGCTTGTCCAGCTCGTGACTCCCAGTGGTTTCGTCCATGCCAACGTTGAGGTACATCCGAATCGTCATTTAGAGGATGTCCAGTCCAATGTTGGTCTTGCGGCGGATCGTCATATAGAGGATGACCATCCCAGTGTGGAACTTGCGGAGGTTCGTCATGTACAGGATGTCCTGGCCAGTGTTGTTCTTCCGGAGGATCGTCGTGTAGAGGATGTCCACCCCAAGGTTGCCCTTGTAGCTCCTGTGTAACTTCGTCTTCAGCATTGTAGTTTCCGAGGGGGCCAGCCTGTTGATATTGTCCATCCCATCCAGACCAAGAGGAAGTCGAAGATGTTGCCGAAGGTCTCTGCCAGTTGTTGCTGTTGCTGTTCCAAGCAGTGCGAGAGCCTGCAGGAACCGCCCCGCCACGCCGTGTGTAGAGGAAGAAGAGGAAGGTCGCCCCGAAGAAGCAGACACGTCCACGGCAGCAGGACTGCAGAGCCATGTTGAGCGAATTGATGTGCCAGGGGCACAGAAGGTAAAGTCACCACACCACTATCACAGTGAAATAAGTCTGAAACATCATTTGGAACATCACATAAATGTCGTGGAACACTTGCACATGTCTTTGCACCCCAAGAGCCAGTCAGCAGAAGCAGACAGCCAGACCACAGAACTGCACAGGCACTCTCAGTCGGTAGAAGACTTCACTAGCGCCAGGACACAGTTCACTCACACAGGCAAAGCTGTCGCCCCCTTGACCATGGAACATCCACATCAGAAAGCCACTTGCGAAGTAGCTGTTTCCAAGCATCCCTATTACTGCATGCAAGGTACCACTTTTCCCCAAGACTTGTTGCCAGGGATCGTTCAAGGTTTGCCGCACGAAACCGCATTGGATGTCGCGCCCCAACCGTGAGACCTTTCTCATGATTCCACCACTCCAAGCTCCGCCAGAGTGTCATTCTGCCTGCGATGCCACGAACATCATCGCCTTCCCGTTGTCGCATCCAGTGTCCAGCCAACTGGTATTGTAGACGCAGTATTTTACTGCTCCACCTTTCCGCCCCACTCTGTGCAATCCACATGCGGACCTGCCTCAGGGAACGGCTGTTGTAGTCGACCCAATTCTCGTTCGCCCCACGTCGTATTCCAAAAGCGAGTCTCAGCACACGAGCTTGGGTACTGTTCATCATCTGCAACTCGGCTTTCTCCCAGTGTACAGCTCCAGCAGACCAGCTCCACGTCCCTTCGACCAACATCTGGACCAGACGATGTTTTTCTTTCCAACTCCCAGGGCCACAAAGAAGATGCTTGTGTTCATGAAAAGCACCCCAAACACGTCCATGTAGTTCGCGAGCTTGCTGAGCAGCTGGAGCATCAAAATCATAGTCCAACCCCAAGATTCGCACAGATCTACCGGCCTCTTGGATCGGGATGTCCACCTCGCCAATCCGAACAACCCGACGTCCCTTGTAGTACTTGCTGGCGATGATACATGTCTTGTTCACCGCCAACTTCAGACCAAGTTTGGCAAGCTCAGCGGAGATCATATCAATGTTCTTCTCAAGCACCCCAGCTGTGTCAGACCACACGAATATATCGTCCTGGTACGTCCCAACATCAGCAGGAACGTCCCGTAACTTACCGACTGGGTCCCTCCATTGTCCTCGAGCCTTGATCTGGTTGATGACACTCGAGATGAGCATGCCGAAGATCTCTGCCGACTCAGGAGACCCCTGGCGGATGCCACGGTTGCAAACTACACGGACTTCGCCCCCTCCAGGAGCAGCACCCCGTAGAACATTTTCATCAAGTAGTTGTAGCAGAAAACGCTTTTCGTAGGAGAACTGAGCATCTGGAAGGCGACCAGCAATGAAATCGGCGACCGAAGATCGGTTGACATAGTCAAAAGCGCCCTCAATGTCCAACTTGACAAGGACCACCCCAAGTCTCCACTCTCTCGACATATCACGAAGTCGGCTAATCGCCCCGTGCAGGTCAGCTGTTCCACGGTTCTGGCCGCACGAAGACCAAGGCGAGTCATCCCTCAACTGACGAAAAGTTCGGTTCATAACGACCTTGGACAATAACTTCATGCCACTGCAGGACATTGCTATAGGCCGAAGATCCTTGGCAGATTGAGGAGTGAAAGTCTTCGGTAGGAGGGCAAGAAGAGATTCGCCCCAATCATCAGGCAACACCCCAGAGCGAAGTGTATCATCAAGTAGGCGACATAGACTGGCCGGATATTCAGCGAAGATGGCACGGAGGAGGTCGACACTAACACCATCCGGCCCAACTGAGGATCGAGCTCGCATCTTGTTCAGTGCAATCCCCACCTCCTCCGGAGCGATCCGGTTGTATTCACTGCAAGAGATCTCCCCAACACGAGTGGCAAGTGCCTTCTGCCAAGCGAGTGCAGGATCGGATACCTTGCCAGCAAGATGTTCTCCAACATGCTCAGCAACCTGTTGGGCACTGTTTTCACGAAGAAGACCACCCCACCAACAACGACGTTTGCTTGCAGCCCGCATGTCACGGTACACGAACCAGTCACCAGCCAGCACACTGCCAGCCCGCTGGAGCTTCCATGTTCTCCTAGCACGCTTGCGAAGTCGATGTACTTGTTGCCAAAGAACTTTACTGGCACGTCCCTGACTGGCTTTGGCAACGCGGATGGCCTCTTTGATCTCATCGTTATCAGTATACTTGTGCTTCACACGAGGGGCTGTGCATGTTTTTGCCATCTCGCGAAAATCATCCCAGTGTTCAGGCGGTCGAAGAGGAGCATCAGAAACGACCGGTTTAGGGTTTAGGGTTTAGGGTTTAGGGTTCAGGGGGCTTGGGCTGTAGGGGTTTGTGGATTCGGGGGGCTGGGGCGTTAGGGGTTAAGGCCTGACGGAAGGTTCCTGATACTTGGAGTGTCGGCGGACTTAGTACGTAGTTGTTTCTATAGAGCTCCAAGCATCATAACCCCAATTAAGACCGTTTTGGTGGTAACTTATAGCTCTACTTCTTACCGATTTACCAAGTACCCCGATCCTCGACGAAAAGGTCTGGCTAGCCTTTGAAATTTCGGGTTTTGGGCTTTGCGTGTAGGGTTCAGAGCTCTTGGCTTCAGGCTAAGTTGTGCCACTTGATGCACCCAGCAGCCCAAAGCCTGCAGATGCAATCAATCCCAGAAAGCCCAATACCCCTTCATTAAGGAATATAGCTTAAATCATAATATGAAGCCCCTAATGATTTAAGGTATACTCCTTAATTAAGGGTATTGGGCTCTCCGGCATGCATAGGGGAGTTTAGGAAGTCCCCCTGTGACGGTGTCCTGGAGCCCAAAAAGCAGCAGCTACAGGGACGCAGTCGCCTGGCCTACCTTCCTATACTGAACTTAGAACCCTAGGAAAAATTATGATTTTAGCTGTTTCTTAGGGATTATAATAACCAAAAAATTAAATTTATTTCTAAGTAGCCCTAAGCTTCAGCTATAGCCGAGGGTCAGACCCGAAACTGGCAACCTTCGACGGGAAAGCTCGAACCCTCAACTGCTAAAACCTGCGCAGTACATTCAGAAACCCAAGCCCTAGTCGACATACCGCACTACTAAGCTTTAAGTCCTAGCATGAAGCGACAACGACTCCTAACACATAGGCCCTTAAACCTAACCACCCCCCCCCTCAAAAAAAAAAACAACGAGCCCCAAAAGCCCTGAAGGCCACCTCTGTTGTGAGAAGGAGCTTGGGAGCAAGCGTCTCGTCTTCGTCTGCCTGTTGCGCCTGGGAGGCAAGTCATGGGGGAAGATAGAGAATCCTAAAGACTGCACCGAAATCTTAGCTGCTGAGTTCATAAGCCCCAAAACGTGTACACATTCAGCTTTATAGTGGGTCATATTATCCCAAGAGTCTAAAGTGTATCCAATCAGCTACCAAGAATAGTTCGGGGTTTAGTGAGAATAGGGTTCTGTAGGGTTCCTCTAACCGAACTATACGGGTTTGCGGTAACAATAAGGGTTTAAGGGTCTACAGTCTACACCCAGTAGAACAGGTTTCTGTAGCTTACGGGAACAATTAGGGTTTAAGCGTCGAGGGGCGTTTAGGTCAGGATGTAGGCTTAGGAACAGGAGTCCTGCCAAACGAACCCAGTTCCCCTTGTCTAAGGTTGGGTCGCTGAGCCGTAAACCCTACACCCTCAAACCCGTACCCCTAAACCTACCCTGTCCCCACCCTAAACCCAAAACCCTAAACATCAACAGCTATTGGCTATTGCTTGGAGCCAGGAGGCGGCAATCTCCGAAAGCTGCCGGAGGTGGATCAACGGCCCGCTGACGGCCTGCGATTGAGCGTTGAGGGTGTGTGGCTTTAGGGTGGGGCTTTTGGAGTTTGGGTTGGGGTCCAAAAGCGGCACATAAGCAAGAATAAGGTTAGGGATATTCCATATAAACCCCGTTACAATGAAGCCCAATAAGGTAGGGATATCCCTCTAAAATGCATATGCTTATGTGCTTTTGGGGGTCCCTAATGGGTATGCTTTCCGGGAATTGGAGCATTCAACGGTTTTCTGGGTGTCGGAGCTCGGGTGTCCATGACTTTGGCAGGGCTCAACCGACTCTTCCACCGGTTCATGGCACAACCGTATACCCTAAACCGTAAACCCCCCTAAACCCTAAACCTTAAACCCTGAACCTTAAACCTTAAGTTTTAAACCCCCCTAAACCCTAAACCTGAAGCCCTAAACCCTAAACTCTAAACCCTAAACCTTAAGCCCTAAACCCTAAACCCTAAACCCTAGACCTGAAGCCCAAAACCCGAGTCCCTAAACCATCAACCTTGCAAGTAGCGACTCTCCAGTCTGCGCAATGACATGAAAGCCTCACCCGGAGGGTTCATGGGTAGTTAGAAGTGGGGTTATAAGTCCCCTCATATGGGTTTAGGGTTCCCTTACGGGTTCTATAGGGTTTAGGGGTTTAGGGTCTAGGGTAGCTCGGTTCATGGGTAGTTATAAGGGCTCCCCTAAGGGCCCCTTTAAGGGGATCTATAGGGATTCTGTAAGGGTATAGGTTTTAGGGCCTCACTTGGAGGTTCATGGGTAGTTATGAATGGGCTTATAAGTCCCCTGATATGGGCTACAAGCAAAGTTACCCTACTTATAACCCTACTTATAACTACCCATGAACCTCCAAGCACACCCCAAAAAATTAAAGTGCTTAAATGCCCCCTTCCAGCGCCCCAATCACCAAACGGTCTCGAAGCTCCGAAACCCTTTCAATGCAGGGATGTCCGAAAACTTGGGCTAAGAGCCCGGAAATCTGCGGTAAATTCCCCTCATCCCGAGGTGTTGAAGTCTCTAGGGCCCGATTCCCCTACCTAAACCCCTAGAATCCCAATCAGAAATCCTGTCAAGAGATGCTGCCTCCCTCACCCCTCATGTCCGATAGAAGCGCCTTAATCATCGGAACAAGGCTTTGAGGCATATAATAGTGTAACTATATGGATGGTTGTCAAAATTATGGTCCCGTTTTGGGTACCCTAGATATTAGGTGCCGTATCATAGTAAGGACCCAAAAACAGACCCTAACACGGACAACCACCCATATAACGACTCTAAGGGAACATTGCTACCAAGATTCCAACCCCTCAGCCCCAAACCGTAAGCCCAAAGCCCTGAAAAACCCTATTATAAGTAGGGTTTTAAGTCGGGTAACTATGCTTATAACCCATTCTAGGGGACGTTTCACCCTACTTACAACTACCCATGAACCTCCAAGTAGGCCCTGAACCCTATACCCGTACAGAATCCCTATCGAACCCCTTAAAGGGGCCCTTAGAGGAGCCCTTATAACTACCCATGAACCTCCAAGTAAGCCCGCCTTCTGCAGCGTGAAGCAAGCTCGAGCCAGGCAGGCCAAGCCTCCCGGCCTGGGTCTCCGGTTTAGGCTTTTTAGGGTTTAGGGCTTAGGGTTTAGGGTTTAGTTCAGGGCTTGGGGCTTAGGAGTTTAGGGTTTAGGGGTTTAGGCTTTTTTGGGGTTTAGGGTTTAGGGTTTAGGGCTTTTTAGGGGCTTAGGGTTTAAGGCTTTTTAGGGGTTTAGGGTTTAGGGCCAGGGGTTTAGGGATTTAGGGTTTAGGGCTTTTTACGGGTTTAGGGTTTAGGGCTTGTTAGGGCTTTAGGGTTTAGGGGTTTAGGGGTTTAGGGGTTTAGGGGTTTAGGGGTTTGGGCTTTGGGGCTTAGGGGTTTAAGGTTTAGGCTTTAGGGTTTAGGGTCTTCGCCAAAACACTTGCAAAACTCCCCACGAAACCCCGTTAACATCCTATATCCCCTCCTACTCCCAACAAAAGCAACTACAAAAACTCTATAAGACCTTACAAGCTCTACACAAGCCCCTTAAAACTCTACAACGCCCCAGATCCGAAATCTTCTGTCAGCATCTTTCCAGTCAATCTGAGGCCCTGTCGGGCCAGGTT
Source organism: Symbiodinium sp. CCMP2592 (assembly GCA_905221615.1). Taxonomy (NCBI): domain Eukaryota; class Dinophyceae; order Suessiales; family Symbiodiniaceae; genus Symbiodinium; species Symbiodinium sp. CCMP2592. The sequence goes on along the minus strand of CAJNDT010003323.1, from coordinate 518,623 downwards.
CTCCAATCAGCGTCTTCGTGGCGCGCACCGAGGCGGAGGACGTCGTGGTCTCGTGCCATCGTTGCTTTAATGTTTTTATGCTTTTAAGGGCCTTTTTAATTTGGGGGTCTTTAATGGCTCAGGGCTTGGGGTTTAGACTTTGTGGGTTCTCGGAGTTTTATTTCTATATAGTTGTTTAGATGGTGTTAGGTGTATGGGAGGTAGCTTTGGCGTGGCGTGTGAGTTTCAGGGCCCATAATTCAGGTGCGAGTACGAGTCAGCTAGGGACCGTCCTAGCAAGGTTGTACTTAAGTTTTAGGGCTCATGTCGCGGCTGTCGTCGGCAACAACAACGACGACGACAGCAACAGCAGAAGCGAAGGTATTGCAGCAGCAGTTGGGGCAGCAGCAACAGCATCAACGGCATCAACAGCAGCAGCAGCAGCAGCAGCAGCAGCAGCAGAAGCAGCAAGGCAGCACCAGTCACCACGATCGCAGTGCAACCACAATCACTATTAGCAACGATGAACAGAATAACGACCACAACAACTGAGAGAATCATCGCTGCCACGACCGCAAAAACGAGCACCCAACGTCACCCAACCTCAAGCACAGTCAAAACCACTACAGACAGAACCGTCGCCGTTGCAGGAGCCGTCAAATGGGCCGTAATAAGCATTGCGTGGCTCCGGATGCTGCGAAGTGCAGTCGAAATTCTTCGCCCCCCGGAAAGCTGAAATCGTAAGCACAACCCGCCTGGCCCTGAAAGCGCTGAAACCCCGAACCCTAAGCCCCTGAAAAGCCTAAACACCTTCAGCCTTATACAAGCCCTGAGCCCGAAAAAACCCATTGAACCTTAGACTCTTGGCCTTGAAGACCCTTTCAGAGGGGCCGAAATAACTAATCATATTATTTTGCAGGGTTCCGTACTAAACTGCAATGTAATACTATGTCCAAACCCTATGAGAACTGTCAGAGCCCCGATACTAATCCCCATAATACCCCTTGTAGTAACCCCTAACAGAGCCGTTAGAAGGAATCCCATTCCCTAAACCCTGAGTCCTAAACTAAACTCGAATTCCTAGGACCCCAAGATTACCGAGTGCAACATGCAAGCCTTTGCGGCATCCTCAGCTGCGAGACACCTCCTAGCAGCGGGGCGCGGAAGGTTTTTGTGTGTTTGCTTTTGGGGAGGGGGGGTGTTAGGGTTCAGGGTTTATGGTAAATTGGTATAGGGCCTTGGGGTTTAAGTTACTGGCACAATAGCAATAATATCATGCTAATGGAAAAGAATGTCATGTAGAGGGATTGTTTGGGCTTACGCTTGAGAGTTTAGAGTTGAGGGTTTCCCAGTTTAGAGTTTGGGGTGTATGGTTGTTCGGATTTATTGAAGGGCTTAAAGTTTGGAGTTGAGGGCAGGACTGTGGCAGGGCACTTAAGCACTTGGTGCTGTAAATCCTTTGTGCCATTTCCCCAAAGCGGTGAACACTTGTACGTGGATGCAGGGAAACCCTGTGAGCGCCGGAACAAGAACCTCCGTTACAAGCCTGAAGAAACTTTAAAGCACTCTGGATCCTAAAACCCTCAACACGTAAAGCCCTAAACCCCTAAAGCCCCAAGGAGTAAACCCAACCCTAGATCCTAAACCCCGAACGCCTGACCCAACCATCCTAGGTGCTAAACCCTCAACCCGACATGCCGCATCCTCAAGATGTTCAGCTCGACGGCATCAGAGAGTGAGTTGCCACCAGCATTGGCCTCTGTCTCTCCACTTCCACGGGCTTAGGGGTTAGGGTTCGGAAAGAGTCAGGTCCTCCATAAAGGGCTTCGCATAGGTGCTATCGAATTTTATGGCTTTCTCCCGTGTACAGGTTACTTATCATCAGGATCCTACTTCCTAGGGTCGTGGTCCATATCTCTCGGCCCATAGTCTCAAAAGTCTTACAGTCAGTACCCCCGATATCAACAGATGCCCACTTAAACATATGACATTGAAACCAAGGCAGGTATGAAAGTCCCGTAGCTGCTGAAACTTCCGCTTCAGTGAAGCTTAAAAGGGTGTTCTTTGATTTTGCTGCTTTCCGGTCGGCGTCTTGTTAGGAGCTTCAGTTGCAGGCGTTAGCGCCGAGATGCAGGGCTTTGGGTCGAAGGAAAGTAGTCCAGAGTACAGGTTTCAGGACTAGGGCTTCGACGTCGTCAAAATGTAAACGGTTCAAAACTGGACACAAAAAGCATGCTCAGCCAGCGCCGAAGCGCAGAGATGTGGCTTCAGAATCCCAGACCTTACTTCTGATACGGACGGAGCTGGGAATGGAGTCTTCAGCATATGATAGGGTCTAACAAAAGTCCTCTGCCTAGTTGCTTAAGACCCTCATTCGCCGGAACTCAATCAAGCCAACAGGTTCATACCACTTCATGCCGCCACCTCCACCCCGTCAACGATGGAGGCGGGGCACTTCGCATCCTCGCAGCGCAGCAGCAGAACCAATTCTCAAGGCGAACGATGGTTGTACTTCGTTTCGACCCAACACGATACTTTCCAAATGCTGGGGTTATGATGCTGCTTGTAACGATGACACATGAGCCGTACGGTTTTGTCCGACAACAATGCATGTAGTCCTGGCATGGTCTCATAGTCATAGTGGCATGCGATTACCAGCAGCATCAGCAGCAGCAGGAGTGGTGGTGGTGTTAGCCTAGCAGCAATGCCACCAATAGCAGCCCCCCACCCAAGGAGCAGGCGAATCCGCTGATTCTGCTGGGTTTTGCTGGATGACGACAGCTGTGCTGCTGCCGCGACCGCTGCCGCCGGTTCTGCTATGTCATTCCTTTCCTGCTGCTGGTGGTCACGATAACATTTGGTTTGTATTGTAGCATGACCGTGATTGCCGTGATAGTGGCAATGGCGCTGGCGGTACTGATACTGAAACTACTAAATGATACCAAATGTGTTGCTGGTGATGACGAAGGGTGCGGCAATGAGTGTGATGATGTTTGTGAAACTACCATGGGGGCCTTACTAATTACCTTTACTGTTTTTGGGGTTCCCTTATTATGATTATAGTACAGTGGGCCCCCAAACCCCGACTCTAACTATTAAGGCCCCTATACTAAGCTCTGTTAGCTGGAACCTCACTGCCCTCTTGTCCTTCAGCGCACTCTCGATGAGGTCCTGAATAGCGGCACCTCTTGCTTGGGCCGCTAAAGCACGATTTGGGGCTTATGTTTTGGGGAGTTCCTTGCTATAAGTATAGTATAGTATAGTGCGCCGCCAAACCGTGCTCTAATTATTAAGGCCCTTACATTAAGGCTTTGGTTAGTTGTTTTTGGTTAGTTGCTTGGCTTAGTATCTAAAGTTCTACAGCCTTGATGGTGCGACAACTGGTGGCCCAACATCAAGACCTGAATACACAGCACTGGTGTATAGCACTGGTGCATAGGGTAGACTGTACTGCGCGAAGGGGATGGAGGTAGGTCCTGCTATATCCCCAAGGGTCCAATGTACCTGATAATCATACACTCTCCAACATCCTAACCTACATAACTACCATCCGAAACCCGACTACCTAATTATTGGGTCCCTTGGACCGTTGGGGTATCTGTTCGGGGCATGTGACCGACTTCTGCATTCCAGCCCAGAGTTCCTCTTGCCCGGATTAGTGGATCCGTTTGAAATCGGTTACTTCAGCCCCCTACCGTTTGCATACGGCTGAACGATCATAACACCCCAGCTTGAACGCCAGCACGAAAGAGCTCTAGAACTGCTCTCCAATGCGCCCTAGGAGACTTGAGGAACGCCTGACTTGAAGGTTAATGTGGCGAATGCGTGACTAGTTGAAAACATGGCCACACTGCGGCTGCATACGGCTATATCGGAGAGTCAGAAACCTTGTGTTGAACCTCAACACTAGTATCCTTGTTAATTAGAAAGAGGCTTCACAAGAAAAGGTGCGCTAGTTTCGGGAAGCCCCACATAGAGCACGTAAGATGATACTCTTGGGCATCTTGCCCTTTTCGATACTTTATCAAATCATGCAGGGACCTTCGCAATTAGCATGGGGTTTGTGGGGGCGCCTCATCCAGTGGATCGAGAACGAGAGTTCTCATCCAACGCAATGCTTGCATAAAACCATCTGCACGGCCTGGAGAACTGCCAACTACCCTTACACCTCGCGCCAAAATCCCGGAAACAGCATCATCAACCCCGGCAACTCATCCAACCCATAACTTAGCCCCGAGCCTGAACCCCTAAACCCCGGAACCCCACACATCTCAAATGTCTGAATCCCTAAGCCTAAACCCAACCTCGTACATGTTGCGACCATGATAGGGTTCGGGCATGCTAGTTACAGTATATAGGTAAACAGGGGCTGTAAGCGGAACTGGTTATGCAGACCCTATGGTACACTATGAAACCCCTCAGAGGAGTATAAAATGCCGACAACACACTCTCAAGCTCCTGTAAATATCAAACCGTCACCGAACCCTTTCCGAGGCGATCACTGGAAGGTGCCAGGAGGCTCGAACTCTGGCCACGTGAGTTCAGGGCGGAGCCACAGATCAGAAGCCTGCGATCCAAGCCCTAGCTTAGACTAGGGCATCTGGTGGGTTACGAGTTTACAGCTTCAATCATTCCAGAGGCTAAGAGTTTGGGGTTTGTGGGTTTCGGCTGGAACCTTCAGGAGCTGTTTAGGCTGCGAGTTTATGGGTGAGGGCCCTTGTGCTGTGGCTGTCAGGACGTAGGGGGCCCGGGCGTGCATCGCCACTATGAGAGGTGATGATGATAACCAGAAGAATGAAAACGTTGATGATGCTGATGCTGATGGCTAATTATGGCTAGTTGGCCAGGTGCCGACGAAGATAATGCTGCCGCTGCTTGAGATAACAAAGCTGCTGACGGTGTTGATGTTGATGATGATGCAGATGCTTTTGATGATGATGATGATGATGATGACGATGATGATGATGATGATGGTGCGGGTGATGATGATAACGACGACGATGATGAAGATGCTGAAGATATGGACAACTAAGATTATGTGAGATTATATTGTGTATGAATGAATATGATGATGTTGATGATGATGGTGGTGGCGAACATGGCTTGTGCCCGTGATGAAGTCGAAGAAGCAGAACGTGGTTGCGGTGTTGACGACGGCAGTCCAATTTTTAAGATCTGATGGTACAACGAAAGTGCTGCTGGTGACGCTGATAAGGATGATGATCATGATGATGATGATGTGGGTTTTGGAGATTTAGGGCTTGGAACTTGCGGCTGTCGAGCTGAGAGCTCAGCAGTACACCAGGAGAGTACGTGACCTCATCCCTACAGCCACGAAACCCTGGAGACGTGCTGACAAGGTGCCTGTGCTTCTGCATGTCATCTTGCAGCTCAGCGTCCCACTCCTCTGGCAGGGGATAACTAACACATAACACCGGGGATGAGGGTTTGGGGGTATATTATACTATAGTTATAGTAAGGAAACCCCAGAAGAGTAATTATAGGTAATTGTGAAGGCCCCTGTAGTAGCCCTAGGTAACGATGAGCATCCCCGAACTTTCATCAGTGGAGCTGATGCTCGAAAGCAGGGCTCCAGATCCACGTCTGACGGCCGACTACGCGATGCGTGTAAGTTACGAAAGATAAGTGTTCCTGTCTAGCGATGGCCAAGATTGGTGTCCTGGGAGGTGAGAGACATGTTGGTTCGAACCTGTTACACACTTAGAAGCTTTGGAGTATGGGTTCCAGGGCTAGTTCGCATAGATGTTGGAAGGTTCAAGGTTTAGGGCAGAAAGTCAAGGCCAGAACATGCATGGGGCAGAATAGAACTCGACATTGTAGAACTTTTGACCAATCACACCGGATGATACCGGTATCTGCCCCAAAAAACTTTACAAGAGACATGATTGGGCGGGCTCAGAGGTTTATGCCATCAACAGTAAAAATGTACAGACACGCGACTGGTGGGCTTAGTTGGAACGAGTGACCGGCTCAAGCCAGGGGCTACCCTGAGCCCTCAATCCTAAGTGCTAAGCGCCGCTAAGCCATCGCGAAACCCCAACCCCTACAGTCTAAACTCCACGCGCTACCACGGAACTGTCCACTGAAAGCGGAGCTGAGCTTGGGCAGTCAAGGCGGTAAACACGTCCGGCAGAATATTGGCGGTCGTAGTAGTAGCCGCAGCAACAGAAGCAGCAGATTTAGGGTAGTAGTAGTAGTAGTAGTAGTAGTAGTAGTAGTAGTAGTAGCAGTAGTAGTAGTACTACTACTACTACTACTACTAGTAGTAGTAGTAGCAGCAGTAGTAGTAGTAGTAGTAGCAGGAGTAGTAGTAGCGGTAGTAGTAGTAGCAACAGTGGTAGTGGTCGCGATCGGAGTCGTGATCGTGGTAGTCGCGGTGACTGGTAATGGTAGTTATCAAAAAAATTAATTAAGGTGGTACCGAACCCCTCAGTACATCCAGGTCTGCTGAGAGAAACACCGATGCGCCATCCTTGGCCAGTAAACTGGGCCCAACTGGCTGTCGAATCCTAAGATTATGCAGAAGCCGAGGCATGTCGAAGTCAACCGAGCCATCAACTTTCTCGTGGGAGTTCGTGGGCCCCAGTTCTTGGAGGTTCATGGGTAGTTATAAGTGGGGTTATAAGTCCCCTAATAAGGGTCATAAGTATAGTCACCCTACTTATAACCCTACCTAGAACTACCCATGAACCTCCAAGTAGGCCCTAAACCCCATACCCTTATATTATCCCTATAGATCCCTTTAAAGGGACCCTTTAAAGGAACCCTTATAACTACCCATGAACCTCCAAGTAACCCCAAACCGTCGAAACACTTCCAAGCGGCCTCTGCTGCCGGCCGGAATTCGTCCACCTGGCAGATCGACGGTTAGGGTTTAGAGGTTTACAGGGTTTAGGTAGGGTTTAGGGTTTTGGTAGGACTTATATAGGGTTTAGGTAGGGTTTAGGGGTTCAGGGGTTTAGGGTCTAGACCAGAACTTCCTCCAGTAGGCGGTCAATGCGGTTCAGCCCATGAATTATAATAAACTTCGTGCTAAGTCTAAGTCTTCGCATCCTTCGACTAAAGATGTCTCAGCCAATCCCCACTGTAAGGGCTTCTTGTCAAAGGATTTTTTTACGGGCTTACAAGCAGCGTAAGAGCCAAGTTTTCGGGCCTGGGTAGCTAGACTGGGATTTTCGGCGAGATGCTATACTGTGGTTTGCTTGTCCAGGCACTGCGGTACAGTGTTTAACGGGGGGTTGCAATTTACCACGAATATGTACAGACTATCTAATTGTTCCATGGCGGCCTTCCTCCTACGCCGCATTTCGCAATGCTGCCTCTGCCTCTGCTGCGCGGCGCCAACGGCCATGGGCCTCCATGAGCACGGAGACAACGCCTCCCAAAACTTGGGTTTTAGGGTTTCAGGGTTTAGGGTTGAGGGTTCAGTGTTTTAGGGTTTAGGGTTTAAGGGCTTAGGGGTTTAGGAGCTTAGTGCTTTTAGGGTTCAGTGTTTCAGGCTCTATGGGGTTTGGGGCTTTGACGTGTCGTGGGTAGAGGGTTTGGGTTTTAGGTTTTTAGGGCTTATGGCGGCTTGGAGTTTTGGGGTTTAGGATTTTGGGCCTTAGGGGCATGTCTCGGAAAAGTTCGGGGTGCGAAACTTGGCCTGTGATGTTCCCGTGAGGTTTGGAGCCAGGGGGTGCGGCTGAACAGCCTGAACCATACATCCTACCCTAGACCCTTAACCCTAAAGCCCAACACCTTGAACTGGGCTCTAGTTGAGGAGCTCGACTCAAACCACCCGAACAGTTTCAGGAGGTAAGCAGTGTAAGAGTGTAGGCTTGGGACTTCGCACCGATCCGACCTGCCTTCGCTGCGAACGTTGCCGTCCGCGGACTCATCAAACGCCTTGGGCTGAACCCTGAACCCTTCCCCTGAACCCTAAACGGAAGCAGAACGACTCAACCACAACCTAGTTAAGGCCGAAACCCTTCAATTTCGAGCTTTGCTTGAAATCATAACAGGCCCTTTAAGATGACGCCCAAAGCACAGACCTGGGCCTAAATCCTAGACCCTTCACTCTAAACCCTACACCCCAGAAGATCTAGCTCTTAGGCCTTCCGGCTTTAACCCGTAAGCCCAAAAGCTTCACTTGGAGGGTCGCGGGACTTAGTAACTGGTTATTTTCGGGACTTATAAGTACCATAGCCCGAAATAGGGCCCCTTTTAGGGTATTTATAAGTCTACTTACTACCTACTTACTAAGTCCCCCGACCCTCCAAGTAGGGCTCAGGGAGCAGAACCTTTCAAGTACTCTGGGGCCGAGGGCCCTAAACCCTAAACCCGAAGCTTTGGGGGCTAGAGCCCGACATCCCGAACGCTAGATTCGGGTGGTTGTCAAAATTATGGTCCCTTTTTGGGTACCCTAGACAGTAGGTGCCGTATTATGATAGGGGCCCAAAAAGGGGCCCTAATATTGACAACCACCCCTTGAACCAAAACCTCCCTTTTTGTACGGAACCTATAAAGTCTGTACTCGGGAATATAAGAACCTATGAACAGGGTAGGTTATGGTACTGTAGCTTAAGGTAAGCCCCAAACCCTCTGCTTGAATTGGACAAGGTGTGGGATGATTTGGGGTCGAACCCAGTGCTTGTTGACGAAGAAAGCCCTGTGGATCCAGCAACCTGCTGCCTTACGGGGCTACAACCCGACAACTATGGGATCACAACCTACTGTTCATGGCTTGCCACGGCTAGTGTTGATGTATTAAGTAAACAAAACATAATCAGGGGTATTGTGTTCTAACAGTCTCAACCGGTTCGACTTGCTTGCAACGCTGGTCACACCGCTCGATCCGAAAGCAATGAATAATAAGGTCTACACTCGCGTCCCATACTTTCTCAAACTCCAAGATTAGGCTCCAAGAGCTAGAAAACCCCGTTCCTTCTAAAACATACACCTTGGCAGAATGCCTTTCGGGGGTCTGTATCGTAAAGGTTCCTCATGCTTACTTAAGGTTTATGTAAGGGTCTCATATGTTCTGAAAGGGGCGTCTAAGTACCAAAACTAACTTTCTTCCAAGACGCCTGCAAGCTACGCACATACTGGGGTTTGTCATAGGCGCAAAACGAGGGCCAAAACCCGTCAAAGGGACTCCAAACCCAAGTAAGCACAGGACCCTTAACACTAAGAGCCTAAAGACCGTCGTCAAAGAACCCGTCCCCTTATGTAAGCTTTAGGGCTTGAAGGCTTCAGTAGGGCTTCAGGGTTTTTGGGCTTTGGTTTAGGGTTTTGGCTTCAAGGCTTTAGAGCGTTGCGGCTTAGGGTTTCCGGGCGTTAGGGCTTTGAGGGTTTTAAGCTTTTGGGTTTTGGGTGGGTCGGACAGTCGATGCTGAGATTGCAAGGGACCGCCCAAGGTCGCCGCGCGACCGCGACCGCTGGCTGAGAGCATGCCAGTCGCCTGGGACAGCTTCATGAGATGTAGATAGAGATATAGATATCGATATCGAACGATATAGCTTATAGCTATGGATACAAACATACATGCATGCATACATACACACACGTACATATCAACACATAAATGCAGATGTATGTATTCTTTTGCGTTTGAGACGACTTGGGGTGGGAACGCGGGGTTGAAATCCCACAACTTACACTAAGCCCTGTGAGCCCGAAGATACATCGAACACTATGATACACCCTACACCCTATTGTAAACACAAGCCGAAAAAAGTGATTGCGCACGGGCCTCGGGCGTTAACCAACGCGGGATTGGAGTTTGAATGTCCCCAAGCCCTGAATCCCAAAATCCAAAACCCCAAACCCTCCCATTGCGAACCCAGAAACCTTAAACTCGAAATCCTAAACCCAAGATAGTCAGTCCTAAACCCAGAAGCCCGGGAGCCCTACATCCAAAACTCAGAAACGCCTGGAGTCCTGAACCCAGCTAAAGGTTGGGGAGATAATTTGAGGGCCTTAATTAGAACAGGGTTTTGGGGCCCATAATGCTATAATTATGCTAAGGAACCCCAAAGTAATATTGGTGATTATTTCGGCCCTTGTCTTTACGAATTGACGACTTTGAGGTTTACACGGCCTTCAGTCTGCATGGTTAGGGTCTTTGCGTTTTCGAGCTCAGGATTTAGATGGTGCTTATAATAGCCTTCTCCAAAACTTTTGGGCTGAAGGTTATACCGTTATATTCCGACGAGGGTTTGGAGGTGCGCGTGTGGCCTTTCAGGGCTTAGGGTTGAGGGGCTGAGCGAGACGTCTGGGGTTCGGTGGTCGTTGCAACCCTCGCCAGCATTGCCAAGCACAACTAAACCCCGACCAAAGCGAGACCCCATGAAGTATCCAAATCCTGCGCCTGAAACCCTACGAGCCCAACGCCCTAAATCCTAAACCCTGAACCCCTTCGCCACTGAGGCTTGGGCGCAACACAGAATCAGCGACACAGGCAGTTGAATCTGCGAAGGGATAGGGGCTTAGGGTCCTTTAAGGGTTCCTCTAAAGGGTTCCCTTAGGGTTCCTCTAAAGGGTTCCCTTAGGGTTCCTCTAAAGGGTTCCCTTAAGGGATCTATAAGGTCTCGGGGTTTATGGTGTGGTTCCAGTAGCGCCATGGGCTTGGGGAGTCAGGCTTTGGCTCGGCTAGACCTCTATATGCCGTGGATTCGGGGGGATTGCAACCTGGTTTTGGGGTTAGGGTTTAGGCTTCAGGGTTTGGGGTTAAGGGTACTGGGGAGCATGCTGGATTGGTTATATAGTGATTGACACCGTTTGCAGGGTCAGTTGCTGCGTGAGTTTCAGTAGTAAAGGTTCCGAAAAACATATCACGCCCACTCCCAGTTCTATCAAGTAATTGAAACGAGTCCGCTTGAAGCTGGGCCCAGAGCTCAGCGTTCTACGGAAACGCTTGGGGTTTAGAGCTTTCAGGGTTTAGTTTCACGGTCTCAGGTATTAGGATTTAGCGAAAAGGGCGGGGCTTCTTTTTGCTCAGTGCCCCCTTTTCCGATGCACCGCAGCCTCTCGGACAACCCATAAACAATTACAGTAAACGTCGTACTAGTCATACAGATAATCGCAGTAATGATAGTCATGATAGAAGTACTACGTCTGCTTTGCTGGGTGCTCTGGCACCACCCTAAGGCTCCAAAGCACCTCCAGCCATAACTTTGGGTTAGTGTGTTGGAGTGTGCCATCCTGGAAACACCAGGCACTTAGACCCTTGGGGTAAACTCTAAAAACCTAAACCCCAGACCCCTAAACCTAAAACTCGAAACCCCAAAGCCGTAACTCCTGAACCCGAAAGACCCACACACTAGAGTCCTAAATCCTAAACTCCTAAAGCCCTAGAGCCCTGAACCCTAAACCCTAAACCCTAAACCCTAAACCCTAAAACCCTAAACCCTAAACCCTAGTAACTCCTGAAGCCCCAAAGCCCTGAACTGCAAGGCTTTTGCCGAGGAGCCCAGTTCACCCCAGAGACAATCGCGCGAGCACAGCGATCCTGCCCCCAACCGCAGATCTCCCTTGCTCATGAGGTCTTAGGGCTTAGATCCAACAAAAGTCCTCTACTGCTTAAGTTAAGTATTGTTGTCATTATTATTCTATGATCATTATTATCGTTATTATTATTACTACTAATATTACTTGTGTCGTAGAATGTAAAACGTAGTCCAGGAGTGCTACAAGGGTCCGAAGCAGCCTCCACTGCAAAGGCGAGTTTTACGAGGGGTCACCCTGATAAGGTCGCCTGTCTGATGAGAGTTACACCATGCACTTCAAGGGCATCCTTGTGGTCAATCGCCAACTCAGTCTAGGTTTCAAGGGTTGAGGGTTTAGGGTATAGGGTTGAGGGTTTAGGGCTTATAGGGTTTAGGGTTTGGGTTTCGGGCTTATAGGGTTTATAGGGTTTACAAGGTTTAGGGCGCAAGTGATCGACAACAGCTACAGCTTCACATCCAAGGGGCCCCTGTAGCACCCGCTGCTTGGCCCAAAGCCGCAGCCCAAACCCCGGAGCATCCAAAGCTGAGGTGTGCGGCGAAGCTCTATTATGTCCCAAGCCACCCTGCCACAAATACCATGAAACCCAAATACATACTGACGGCAAGAGGTAGGGCTAAACCCCAAATCGAACCCCTAACCCCTAAACGCTAAACCCTAAATCCTAAACCCTAAATCCTAAACCCTAAACCCGAAACCGTCCTCTCTGAGGTAGGCGACGGCTGTGTCGAGAGCAGCCGCACCCGAGGATTCCTCCGTGTCCACCGCCATGCTAGGCCTGGCACAGCTTTACTAAAACAAAAAAAGAGAATACAACATAACATAATGTAACCTCATATAACACAATGTAAGATATTAGAGTGTAACATCATACCGTGTAATGTAATATAATCTGGTGAAGTATCTTGTGATATGTAGGGTGTATAGGTGTCGGCATTAGGGTTTGGGGTCTAAGTGTCGGGGTTCAGGGTTCAGGGTTTAGGATTTGGGGCTTAAGCGTGTGGGGTTATGGGAGTCACAGGCCTGATGGTCCTCGTAACACAGATCCTACAAGGTACAGTTTGTAGTAGGACCATAGGACCCTTGTACTTCTGAAACCTGGTGTTTTCAAAACACCTACGTGCAAGAGTTTCGGGTGCTGTTCTTTTCCTTTTGAGGGGAGGAATACAGAAAATGGTTGTAGAGTTTAGGCTTTACCAAATGCCTTTTTATTTGGGGGTGCCTAGGCCTGGGAAGCAGTTCGACGGATTGGTAGGTAGCCCTTCGAGATTTAGGAACCCACATCAAGGAAAACGAAGATTTATCCCAGAGTTCAACCTACTGTCAGCCATCACCCTCAACGGTGAACCCTGGATTGAAATCTGCCGGCGACGCCCCTTGCTGCCATAGAACCAGGCTATGCGATTGACAACTCCGCCACTGCTCCTTGGCTCTTGCAGGACTACAAGGCACTCCCCTGCTATACCATACTATAACCTGATGCAAGACAAGAGAATACGAGTTAGTATACTATAGCGTAGTTGCTGGCAATGTGGGGTCTTCAGGTTGGACGAAGAGTTTAGGGTTTAGAGCTTTTAAAACCGTGATAACAGCGAAACTTGCCGTCATTACTATCCTTTTGTGCTACAATTGAATGTCGCTACGCTTACGGAGGCAGCAGCAGCGTCAACAACATCAGTAGCAGCATCAGCAGCAACACGACAGCAGCGCATCAGCAGCAACAAGAAGGGGCCGGGATTCGGCATTCGATACATATGTACTATGTATATATATATATATACATACATACATACATATATATATATATATAGATAGACAGATACATAGATAGATAGATAGATATAGTTATTTTTGTTCATATTGCTTACACATATATTTACATATATGTGTGTGTGTACATACACATCTGTAGAGTGAGAGAGAGAATGGACGTGCGTATGTCTCTATATCTATGTATGCCATGTCAATTATGCAAGGTCGGATGGGTTCGTGGCTGCATGAATTAATGCAAGGGCAGAAAAATAGGAGTGGGTGGTTGCACGCATGTGCGAGGACACGTGTGTATGTACCTATGCATGTATGCATAAAGACTTGTATAATTTATAACATAGTGTGTACCTTTAACTTTACATACACACATTAAAACACACTGACACGCGCACACGCATACACAAGAAAGCGTATATCATACTACAACGGCACATGCACGCCCAGGCACAAGGGTTCTTTGAGGATGCAAAAAGCTCGATCACCTATTGTTGGACATGTCCCCTTTGCTGGAATTCAAGCCACACACCTATGTAGTATGTACTACCATGTTTGCACATACATATATGGATATCCACATGTACATGTTGCGGGTATGTACCGAGTAACTTTTGGCACTTAAGGTTTTTCTGGAGTCGAGGGTTGAAGCACCAGTCTCCGACTCTATGTGGGTGCCTATTATAATACGGCACCTATTTCCCAAAAAGGGACCTTAATTTTGACAACTACTAGGTGCCGTATTATAATAGGGACCCAAAAAGGGACCTTAATTTTGACAACTACCCACGTAGACGCTAAAAGCACTGAAGGCAAATGAACACAGGCTCCATCTTGCTAGTGGGGTTCAGGGTTTAGGGTTGGTGGGATTTGGAATATGTGGTAGCCAACCAAGGCTCGTGATGGAGCCAGGTTTCTTTTACTCTCAACCCTGAAATTAAGCTGAAAGTCTGAGCGACTGAGGCTCCTAAACTCTCGACCCTCAACAGTCTAACCCTGAACACCTGCACTCAAAACCTTTAGCCTCAATGACGAGTAGCATCAATGACGCTGCAATTTTGCTCGTTTTCAATGACCCACTCATCCATTCGAAGTACCTGGCGATGGCATTTCGGCTTAGCGCGCGGAGTTGCTGTTACAAGGGCTTGGGATCCAGTGATGGAGTAGGCTAGACAAATGGGCCTATAAAAAGTCTAGTAATAATAATAGTACTGGTAGTTGAAAATGTGCTTGAGTTTTTGTTTACCTGTGGTGGCGGATTTTTCGGGTGAAAGAGCTCCTGCCAGCCCGTACTTCGGGTTCGGGGCTTACGGTTTAAGAACTACGGCCGATGATATAAATCCTGCATTGCATTATCCATAATAAGGAATATACTATAGTTCCCAGAGTCTAGGGTCGTCAGGGTAATGCAGGGTTTATGTCATCAAGCGTAGGGTTGAGGATCTCGGTGGTATGCTTTGGGGTGTAGTTTTGGGATTTAGGATGTTAGGGTTTAGGGTCATCAAGCTGCCTGTCATTCCCGGAGAGGCCGCAGAAGAAGCCTGAGCGCAGCGGGGTTGACTGATACACTTGAGGAAAGAGTCGCCCCGAAATGCGTGACTGTATAGTGAACCCCAGAAAGTTGGAACATGGCTTTAGGAGGATTAATCCTAGGATTCCCTCTATTTTACCTTAAAGCCATGAGGATAATAATGTTCCAATTTTCTGGCTTCTACTGTAGTCCTGACTCCCGACCGCTACCGTTTTCCATCGCGAAACTGTCCACCCAAACCCCCATCCGTTAAATCCTCAACTCGCAATCCCCACCCCGAACCCAAAGGCGGCTTGGGGGCAGAAAGGAGTGGGCTGGGCTGCCCTTTTGTCAAATGTAGGGGCCCTAATAATTAGAATAAGGTTTTGGGGCCCATTATACTATACTTATAATAAGGAGCCCCCAGACTAGTGTTGGTAATCATTTAGGCTGCTATATTCCATCAGGATGACTTTTGTGCAATACAAGCCTGGTACATTTTCGGGCTTCAGAATATTCCTTGAAAATACTCCCTACACAGCAGGTCGTTGTTGTGAATTAAAACCACCCTGAGCAATCCGGCCCTATTTTCCCAGTTCAAGAAAGCCCCCATGGCACGTAAACGCCATCGCACCCAGTCAGAAGGCTATGACCCGCAAAAATGTTTCAAAATCTGCAAGCCTAAGCCCTCACTTAAGAACAAGCCATAAATGAATCACTAGATCTGCAGCCCAAAACCCGAAACCTGAAACCCAGCTTTGGCTGAGAACCCAGGCCGATACTTTGACCCTGGGTGTCCTTCCGGCCTTGTCAGCGGCTTTTTCTCTTAGGGTTCCTGCAAAGGTACCTTTAATCATTTAAACATCTAAGGAGTTGTTTGGTTGCCTTAGCGGTCGGTTTGGATTTGTGTTGAAGAGGCTACGCCCCTGTTGGCACTTGCCTCAGACTCCGTGCAGATGGAGAAACGCCGGGGGGGGAGTCGAGGCCTTCCCCTTGGAAACGCGACTTCGAAGGGTTGATGATATAAATCCTGGATTACCTTCATGACCCTAATCTATGGGAATTATGATGTATTCCTTACTATGGGTGATGCAGGATCTATATCATCAACCGAATCATGAGTGCTGTACTATGCTTGCCACGAATATGACTGGTGTTCTGAAGCCTGTTTGTGATTATTGCTTACCTTGACTGCTCCCTGACCCCTTGCGATTTTGATGAATGTTTCGACTACTACGAATTTCGCTATAGAGTCTTCCGGATCCGGGGGACGTCTGGGACCTCTGGCAGGACCCTAAACCCTAAACCCTAAACCCCTAAACCCCTAAACCCTAAACCCTAAACCCCTAAACCCCTAAACCCCTAAACCCTAAACCCTAAACCTCTAAACCCCTAAACCTCTAAACCCTAACCCCTAAACCCTAAACTCTGCTCTGAACCCCCAAGCCTGGCATGGAACACTGGGGAATCCATTGCAAACCCACGCAAGGACTTCCAAAACTCAAGGTAAAAGCCTTTCTGCAACTTCAGAACAGCCCTGCTAAAAGAAAAACTGTGTAAATCCCATAAAGGCTCTATAGGGTTCCAGAAAGGGGTTCCCTTTACGGGTTTTACAATATGGTTCCCTTTACGGGTTGAATGTCTGAATCCGGAATCATGTGCTTCAGCCCTACACCCCGGACCTAAATCCGTGATTCCCCTCGCCCAGGTGCACTTCATAGAGCCCTTGTGGCTCTTAACAGTGGGCACTTGGGGGAGTCTTCGCAAGCCTGATGCCTCACACCCAAATTCCGTTCACACCGGCCCTGTGAAATGCGCTCTAGTGTTGGAGCAATTGATTGAGCATTGAAGCGATGAAGACGTAGGGCAGAACGGTAGATCTCCATTCTCAAAAACTCTCAACCCTGAATCCTCGCAACCCCAACGAGCGCAAATCTTTCTGAGTGTCGCAGGGAGATGCCTGCTGGATACACCCAAGACAGCTCCTGACGCCCCCCCAAAACCCTTGAAGTCTTAAACCTGTCACCCTGGGTCCCAAAAATCTGCAGCCCCTCAGCCCCAAACCCTAAGCCCCTAAACTCCTTTAACCCCCAACCTCTCTGCAACCCGAACACCAAAGTGAGAAGCCAGCCTAGACCAGCCTGACCGAGACATTCTTCGGCCGAATGGTAGAGAAGCACCTGCCAGTGCCAGGTGAGCCTTGCGCAATGCCTCAAGCCAAGATCCGGAATTGAGGGCCGAGCCCACAACCCCAAACACCTCGAAGCCAAACCCACACCACCCCAAAACGGTGGATCACGGTGATCACTGCTAGTGCGGCATCTCACCATCCATGCCTGGCGCGCATCGACCTCGCTGCCCTGGCAGCCACTGTGTTAAATAAGGCTGGGAGGTAATGTAGGGGCCTTAATGATAGACTAGGGTTGAGGGCTCCTTTTTGGTATAGTTATTATTAGTTATAATACGGAACTCTACGGAATCATAGTGGTGATTATCTAGGCTTCTATCGTATGTTATACTAACATGGTGACAAGGAGCCCTGAGAAATGATACTGGAAATTATAGGGCCATGTGGGAGTTTCCGAAAATTAGGGGCACCTTATTTTGGGGTCCCTATTATAAGGATCCTACTATTCAGGGTACTATATTAGGATCCCCTATTTTCGGAAATTCCCATATACAAGACCCTCTGCCAGTAAAACCCTCTGGCATTTACGGGGCTTAATGTCAGGATCTCCATCATAATCCTCATTAACGGCCGGTGGTTTGTTAGTCAGGGCCTACATTAACTTGAGAATGTGACCAAGAGCCACAAGAGGTCGAGGGTGCAGAGGCTTAGATTAACAGAAGTTTAGGACAAAAAAGCGCAGAAAGAAGAACGACATATCACAACCCTCGCACTGAGTGCTGAACTTGCACCCTGAGGTAAACCCTCAACCCCTACCTAAAGACCAAAAGCTACACTCCGCACCCCAAGTCCCAAATCGTGCGAAAGGACACTCCATCTGTCCGATCAAGCATGCATGCACCAACAAGCAATGATGCTGTGCCTCTCTTGCAAGAGGACATGAGGACGGATGCGACACTTTCACTGGCTTTTTGTTTGGAAAGCAACAGTAGCGTTAAAAGGAGAAAATCAAGCCCCCAAATTCCAAACCGCCGTAGTGACTCGACCTTTGACCTCAAATCCAAAAGCAACATAAAGCCTCGAGTTGAAAAGCGAAAAATAAACAAACTTACAACCGGAAATCCCAAACTTTAAACCCTAAATCCGAAAACTAAACCCTACTCCATAACTCTGTTTCCTGAGTCCTAAACCAAGAACTCCTCAATCACAGGCCTCTAGCAGGCCAAAATCTGCGAGCTCCGAGTCAGAAAACGTGGTCTTCACGCCTTCCACGACCCCCATGTGCCTGCACTTTTGGGGTTTTGGGCTTGACGTTTATAGGGTTTACGGCTTAGGGTTCCGGCTCAGGGATTGGGGTTTAAGGTTCCTCGGAGAGGCTTTCGTAGGGGTTTAGGAAGTATGTCCTGCCCCTCACCCCGCAGCCCTACCTGAGCAACTAAAACATCCCGAAACCATAATCCCTCAGCCCAGAAACCCAAACTGAAATCTTCTCAATGCGATGTCGGGATGTTGGTCACGACGTTTTTCGCGTGCGGTAGAGACTCTATACCTGAAACCAATACGCCCCAAAAAGCTACTCTGTACTTGGAACTTCTGAACTTGGGGGCCGGGTGGGGGGCGGGGGGCGGCTTTGCTTTGCGGGCCTTGTGTACATCTTGTAGTCATCTGCCCCAGCAGGATCGGGGTCGAAATACCTCAGGAACGCGGCTTTGGCTGAACTGAAGGTGTCCTGCAAGGGTTCCTTCAAGGGTTCCTATAAGGGTGTCTAAAGGCTTGCTTTGAGGGCTCTGCACTGGATCAGCCTGTTAAAAACGGGTCTTGGACATAGGACTGCATGACGAGAGTGGTAGTGGTCGTGGTCCTGGTCAGAAATAATAAGGCAGTTTGCAAAGGTGGAACGGATGCTCGAAAGCAGACCAAACCAGCAGCAATCAAGAACATGAGTTGGAGCAGCTTTTGCATCGTCCAGCCCTTGACGTGGTCCCCTTTACATCCCATCGCTTTGCAATGGTCTACCCCTGCCCTGCTACGGGCACGAGGAGGGCGGTACGGTGAAACAGGCACCACTGAAAAAGCGCGCGCTGCGGATGGCCACTGTGCACCAAGCGGCGCTCACAGGCACAGCGTTTGCTGACGGTACAAAGCCAGCTTGATCATGGGATCACAAAGCCGGGCTTTTGCCACCGGAAAAGTGGTTGCCGACTCCCATTGCCGACACTGGTGTCCAATGTAGTATACAAGGTTCCTCAACCAGTTGAAAAACTCTCTGCGAGCTGCAGCTCACGATGCCAGCGCATGCCAATGCACTCATTGGCAGCTCACAACGTCGCTGCGCTTTTTCCCTAGAGCCCTAAACTGACCCGGTCTGCTCAAACTCGAACCCTGAAACCTGAAACCCTAAACTCCTAAAACCTGAAAGCTGGATCTCTGAAACTTGCCATCATTTCTTCTTCTTTGTGGGTGTCTTCCTGAGCTTTTAAGTAACCAGGGAGAAAAAGTATAAACTTTCATTTCATAAGGCTTCCTTTAAGAAAAAAGTATTAAAGTATGGTACTCCGAAGCCCTTAAAGAAAAACTCCAAAGCCCGTTCAAAAAAAAAACTCCAAAGCCCAGCTTCAACTGCATGAAGACCTGGCCCTCCTTCTTCCCCTCCACGTCCGGAAGACGCTGGACCTTTAGGCTCTACTTGGGGGGTCGGGGGACTTAGTAAGTAGTTAGTAAGTAGACTTATAAATACCCTAAAAGGGCCCCTAATTGGGGTTATGGTACTTATAAGTCCCTGAGAGTCATGGGTACTTGAAGGCTCATAGGACCTTAAAGGGCTCCTTAAAGGGATCTATAGGGTTCCTTAAAGGGATCTATGGGGTTTAGGGTTTCGGGTCTACTTGAAGGCTCATGGGACTTAGTAAGTAAGGTTATGAGTAGGTTATAGTTAGGATAACCCCCCTTAGGGGACTTATAACCCCAATTATAACCTACTTACTAAGTCCCATGATCCTCTAAGCAGGGCGTCAAGGGCCCAGGACTTGGGGTTGGGGTTTAGGCTTTTGGCGTCTTAGGGTTTCGGGGCTTACGACTTAGGGCTTTGGGTTTCGGCTGTAGAATTCAGAAACTGGTTTAGGGTTTAGGGGATTTGCGGGTGCTTAGGTGCAGGGTGTTGTAGGGGTAAGGCCTCTCAGTCTAGTAAGATCCCAGTGTCTGGGACGTGATTCAACCCCTCCTCCAAACCCGACCCGACAACCTAAACCTTCTACCCCAAACCATAAACGCCTGCCCTCAACCCTTATAAACCCCAAAACGGACTCTTACTCATACAACAACCCTCGCCTGCTTGAAGCCGAGACGTTTGTAGAACTTCACCGACCCAGGCAGTGAGGAGAGGCTGACCGTGTACACCTCACTTGTGGGGGTTGTGTACACCTTTGATTTGAGGGTTTCTCTAAGGGTTTGCTAGGCTTCCTCGAAGGATTCCTTTACAGGTTCTGGAGAGGGCGGCTTGTCAATGTTCCGGAGAGGCTTCTCAGGGTTCAGGGATTAGGGTTGAGGCGAGAGTTTGGGGCTTTAGGCCTTGGTCCACTTTTGGTTGGTATAAGTGCACTCTAAGGCCTAAAGCCCTACGTGCTGCAAGTGGTGTATGGTCGGTGCGGTGTGCAGGGTCTTGGGATTCCTTTGTCCCATTGCTCAGCCCCGGCCGCAACACAGAAACGCAAAAAAGGGCGCTACATAGTGGGGCACGATGGAGTTCTCCGACGCTTTCCTACCTGTGAAGACAGGCTGAGCAGTTGCATGTCTACCTACAAAACTAATGGGAGGCGCTCACGTGGCAGGAACAGAAGGATTAGAAGTTCAGTGCTTAGGGTCCTGGGTTGTCAGGCTGAGAATGCACGCAATAGTACGCGCTTGATGTTCATGAGCGTGGCAGGACAGCTGAACCGGTTACAAACTCACCTTGCTAAGCAGTTCATGCGCCCCCGAGCAGCAAAGACCCGCCGCTCAATCCCATATCCTAAGCCCTAAACCCCACACCCTACACCCTAAACCCTATATCCTAAGCCCTACGATCGTTGAACTTTAAACCAAGAGGCTTGGGGCAGGCGCTTCGCTTCTGCGATGAGCAACTCCACTAGCATCTTCCCGAAGCCATGTCGCCGAAACTGCTCGGGAACCTTAGGGTTTAGGGTTTAGTGTTTAGGGCTTAGGGGTTTAGGGTTTATGGGTTTTGGGATTTTGGGGTTGAGGGTTGAGGACGTTGGATAGAAGGAAGGTAAGACCAGAAGGATAATCTCAAAATCGCTGCTCACTTCGCAAGGCTTGAAGCATCTTACTGCTCTTCTATGGCTGGGGAAACTCAAGTCTTCGTCCTGTCTAACTTGGCTCTTAGAACTTGGTGCCGACTAAAAAGCTCCGAACACTTTGAAAACGCCCTAAGCCCTAAACCCTATAAGCACTAAAGAAAGGCGAAAATCTTACAGCCAGGGCAGAGGAACAGCAAGCTGAGACACGATGAGCATGTTACGCCTCGGCCGTTCGGTCCCAACGTCTGCAGTGATTCTGGTTTAGGGTTAGGGGTAGAGGTTAGAAGCTGCCCCCACCCTGTAATAGCGACTATAAGGATTATATTATTCCTATTATACCACTATTACAGGGTGGGGGCCCCTTCTAGGGGTGGAGGGTTTAGGGTTTAAGATTTAGGTGAGTACCAGGGCCCTCTTTCTCAGGTCCTTTAGGGTGAGGGGTAGAGGGTTTAGGGTGTAAGAGTTAGGGTTTAGGTTTCGGGTTGAAGGTTTAGGGTTCAGGCTTAGGGTTTAAGGTTTCGGGTTGAGGGTTTAGGGATGTCCTTGTACGACAAGAACCGCAACAAGGCAAGAGCTGGCTTGTCACATATCAACCCAGCACAGCACACGAAGTCTGGCCAGATACATGCTATGGCCCCCCTCTCCCGCGCCATCGGCGCCAAGACCCCTTCAACTGGTAAACCCATCCTCGGAAGATAGTGCCAAACCGTACAGAGACTCCAAAGCCCAACGACTGAACTCTGAGGTTTGGGTTGAGGCTTGCGGACAGCACAGGGTTTAGGATTAATCCAAAACCTTACACCCTCTATAGATCAGGCACTCCGGCTTGATACGCCATACAATGAAGCCCAACAGCGTGGTCTTTTCTGCCACCTGATCTTCGGCAGCTTGGGAGGCTCGTGTAAACCTTAGAAGCTGCCCCCACCCTGTAATAGTGATATAATAGGAATATAATAGGGCCCTACTATAATCCTTATAGTCACTATTACAGGGTGGGGGCAGCTTCTAATGTAAACCTAAACTCTGAGACCAGCATGGGGGCTTCTTGGCCTTTATGATCGTGCTAAGCATCCTGGCATTTGTCAAAACAGGCCCTCCTTATGATTATGCTAAGGATCCTGGCAGTTGTTTAAAAGGGGGCTTCCTCAATTTTCTGAAACTCCCATTGCAGTGTGGTGGCGACAGAACTACCACAGGCCGGGGCTGGCAGGGTCAGCGGCAGCTCAGGCAAGCGATAAAGAAAAGCTGGCAGGCCTAACACCCTGGCAAAACCACAAACAATCATATAAAATGCTATAAACTCAGAAACCTTTACCCCTAAACCCTAAACCCCTACATCCCCCAAGAAGCCCTGCAGTCAACATTCGGCCTGGCCAACTGCCAGGTGCATTCGCCAGCCGCCACGCTTGGAGCAGCCCACCAAAGGGTCATCCCCGAAGATATCCTCGAGCTTGGGTTTCTATACTGAACTTAGACCCCTAGAAAAAATTTCAATTATGGCTGTTTCTTAGGGATAATAGTAATGCAGGATCAAAAATTATTTGAAAGTACCGCTAAGGTTTGGGCATGTGGCTAACTTCCTACTCGCCCACCCTAGCGGCCGGCAAGTCGGAAGATAGAAGAAGTGTAAAATAGGGGCCAGGATCAGTAGAATAGGGCATTATACTATACTAGATTAGAAAACGGGCCCATACTAGTGTTGGTAATTATTTCTGACGCTGTACGTATTATTGCAATCTTTTTTTCCGCTCTTTTCTGCTGCAGGGTTGGGGCATAGTGTTTTGCCACTTGCTGCTACCTTCAAAACCTAAACCCCAGATCCAAGATTGTCGGTTGACGGGTTCGCTGTCGAGAAATTCTTAAATCCCGCTGGACGGCCCAATGCAAGCCCCCTCCGAATCAAACCATACCCCGAAAACTCAACGGCCCCCACTCCCAAAAAATTCAGAACCTGTACGATCAACTAATTGAAACAGAGCTTACGGGTGGGGTGTATGCTACAACTAGAGTAAGATAGTGAAGTCTCGGGAATGGCTTAGGGCGGGCTTGGGGTTTCGAGTCGAAGGATTTTCGGTTTTCCGGTTTGGGATCCTTAAAACCTGAACCCTTAACATCTAGTCTAGATTCACTTGGCTTCAGGTGTCCCTAAACCCTAAACTCGAAACCCTAAACCTTAAAACCCTAAGACCGCCAAGCCTTCTTGGGTAACGGGTTTGGGCCGGGTCACATCTCCGAGTGCGCTGACCTGCTCCAGAACCTCGGGTCACTGAAAGATGGCATTACTGGGAGTGCCAGAGAACGAAGGACTCTTATGTGGAACCCCGAAATGGAAGGATCCTTATGCCAACCCTACGTATGGCATCCCTGCTTTCAGAAAAGAAAAGGATACTCTCCTCTCCTGAATCTACCATACTCGTTCCTAGCTGCAGGGTTCGGGGTTTCGATGGCACTTGTCAACTTCTGACCACTATATCATACTCAGCATACTCCCTGGCGCTAAATTTGCGTTGCTTATAGCGCCGCCGCCACGAACATTTTCCAGATGTTTCCTCGTAGTTCTAGCTTCCCAGGCTCAGATCCAATACATATCAGGGCTCGTCAGCACAGGTTTAGGGCTAAAAGCCCTTAACCCCAAAGCCTAAACCCTAAAATAAGGGCTTAAGGGATGGCAGCTTTTAGTGCTTCGGGTGGGCTGACATGTCTTGAAGACGGTACATGTAGGGGCCTTGAACAGCAATATGCGCAGAAAAGGAACCCTAAAGAAAGCGATGCATAATAACAAGAGTGCAAATAAGGAGCCCTAGAGAATGTGGTGATTCGTTTATCAAGCCTCCTAGAAATCCAAACCCTAAAACTAAAAATAAACCCTAAACCCTAGGCCCTAAACCCCAAGCCCCAAACTCTGATGTAAACCCCAAAACCCCTAATTAACCCTGAAATAACCCTAAAAGGGGTTTAGGAAACCCTCAACCCTGAGCCCCGAGTCCCCAAGCTTCTGCTTCCGCCAGAAGGCGGAGGCTTTGGTCGGATCCGTCTTGTCGAGACCGGGCTTCACGTCGAGCCACAGGGAGGTTTCGGTAACCTCCTGTGGTTTGGGGTTTAGGGTTGAGGTTTAGGGTGTAGGTTTAGGGAGTCTTCTTGCGCAGTGGCTGGTAATCCATGCTAGGATGGCGCCACCTCACACCAGGGTTTGCGGGTGGCGGCATATGACGCTTGAAACTGGAAGTTCTCTTAAACCCGCCCGCTGTAATGATGCCACAGGCAACCACCCAAACCATTTCCTGTCGGGGTTTATAGGGCTTACCCTCAACGAGCAGGGCAGGGGCTGCGCAGGACATAGGGCAGGGCAGCAGGGCAGCAGAGCAGGCACACGGAGCCAAGGGGGTGGAAGTGTGGCCGGCGCCGGCGCTGAGGGGGAGCCCTTGACAGCCCAGATTGGGCTGTATTCGACCATTCTGCAAAGGCTCTGTTTGGCCCGTGTAGGGTAAAGGCTGCCGGGCATCTTCAGTGTCACCCAGTTATGGGTGGGTTCGGCCCGCCTGGGCCGGTGGGAATTTAGGAATTAAGGGAGGGTTTTAGAAAGGTTTCGGTAACCTCCTGGATTTATGGCATAGGGTTTAGGGGTGTCTGGGGTTTGGGGTTTCGGGTCGAAAGGGCTTCGGTGGGCTTGCAGGTCTTAGGAAACTTCTAGCGGCGGGGGTCTCCTTTGTTGAATGCTCATTTCCCCTATTACGTCGCTCGACCCCTCCCCCCAAAGAACCCCGAAATTCCATCTTTCTACTCCTCACTAAGTCACTAGGTCATGGAAAGGTCGATGCGTGTGCATGTGCATGCATGCATGTGTGTGTGTAGGTAGGTAGGTAGGTAGGTAGCTAGCTAGCTAGCTAGGTATGCAGATGTGTGAGTGTGAGTGTGAGTGTGAGTGTGAGTGTGAGTGTGAGTGTGTGAATGTGAGTGTGAGTGTGAGTGTGAGTGTGTGTGAGACAGAGAGAGGGAGGGAGAGAGAGAGAGAGAGAGAGAGAGAGAGAGAGAGAGAGCGAGAGAGTGAGAGAGTGAGAGTGAGAGTGAGAGAGAGAGAGTGAATGTGCTGTTCGAATTCCCGGGGTTAAGGTTCCCAGATTGAGGCTTAAGGCTTAAGACTTTGGGCTTCAGCTCTGGTCAGCTCCGCGTTCCCCAAAAAATCGGATCTCCTTCGACGTTTGGGAGCCGTCACACTTCGGATTCAACAAGATTTCGGATATTGTGCTGCTACTTTTTATGTGCACATAAAAAGTAGCAGCACAATGTCCAAGATTTCGGATTTATGATCTCGTCGCGGTTGTGGATTGACGGGTTCTGGCCTCATAGACGCGCTCACTCTCCACGGTGCTGGCTTCGTCGTCCCTCTGCTCCTGTAGCAATATGGGCAGTATATACATATATGTACATATATGTACATATATGTACATATATGTACATGTATGTACATACATGTACATACATGTACATACATGTACATATATATATATATATATATACATGCGTACATACATATAAAGGTGCGGACGGAGACCAGTCGAACAAGGATGGTCATAGCATGTGAGCTACAGCTACGCATTTGTAGACAAGGGAAGCCTGTATACTTCTGGCAGAACGGTATATATATATATATTTGTATATAGGTATATATAGATATATATAGATATATAGATATATAGATATATAGATATATAGATATATAGATATATAGATATATAGATATATAGATATATAGATATATAGGTATATAGATATATAGATATATATATATATATGTCTGTATACATATATATATATATATATATATATTTATGTATGTATGTGTGTATATATGTAGTATTTGTGTATTTGCTTCGATTTACATTTATACATATACATATACATATATATATATATATAACCTGTCTTAGAAAGGGAGGGCACCACATCGCTCCTTCTCTTTGCACTTGAAACTCTTGATCTCATCCGCCTCTGCGGCTTTGATCTTGTTCTCCTCGGTCGGAGCTTTCTCGTCGCTGCGGCCCTCGTTGGGGCAAACGCCGTCCTTGGAGTTCAAGTCATCGGACTGCCCCTGCTCCTCCTCTAAGCATGTCATCTCACCAAGGAAAATGAGGAGTGAGCCCTGCTTGAGCTTCAAAAAGGTCCCTGCAGCAGACACGCTTCCGGCACAATACGGCTACCAACGTGTGAAACGATTAATACTATATAAGGTAATATAAATATAGAACCTATAGTCTATAGTTTCAAATATGACATATGTAACATATAATATATAACTACTGTCCTGTCTGAGGCTCCTGTCGCTTGCACACTGCAGCAGGACGAACACCCCTGCACTCGCTTAGCGAGTGTCTGATTGCGGTTCATCTGAGACAGTGGAAGAAACAGAACAGAAACCTATAGCAGTCAGACCACTACAATACCACCCTAACCACCACAACCACCACCAGCAACGAGAACAAGATGAAGAAGAAAGAAAGGAAGAACAACAGCAACAGCAGCTGGAGGAGCAGGAGCAACAGCAGCAACAACAAACAACAAAAAACTAAAACAAATAACAAACAACCAACAACCAAGAACCAACAACCCCAGCAACCCCAGCAACCACAACAACCACAACAACCCGAACAGACAGAATCAAAATCAGAATCATAACCACCACGACCCACGATAACGAAACCATAACAACGACAACAGCGACAACGACAACATCGTCCTCGCAGCTGGGGACCGCGCGCGTCCACTTCCCATTTTGACGGCGGGATTTCCGTGATGCAATCATAGCCGCCAAGGGCCTCACAATGCCGACTTTGGGGTTCAGGGCTCTGGGCATACATACATTGCAGCAACACATGGCGACTCTTACCAATCATGGCGACGTTTAGCCGTAACTACACATCCAGAGGCAACCCCCGCAGACCCCGAAACCTAGGTTGCATGTAGGGCTTTAAGGTTTATGTTTACACACCACCCGGAGAAGTAAAAGCCCTCTTTCTCAGTCGGCCAACTCAGGAATGTGTTTGACGCTAAGGTGTATTCAGCCCGATTTGTCAAAACGACGCGGAGGCGAGATCCCGGAACGAATCAACGTCCGAAGCTCCGTCCCTCACATCGTGCTTGAAATTCGTGGACTTCAGGGTGCACGCGAACCCGCTGAAGATTCATGAGGCGATCCTAAACAAGGAACCCTTAAATCAAGCAGACAAACACCCCCCTCCCCTCCCTTTCACCCCTATCCGCTGCTCAAAATCCGTGGGGTCCGGGCAACTTCTTCCCAGACGCAATGCTGTCCTGGCAGCCGATGGGAGACCTGTCTTCGCATCGATTCTGGAAGTAGTTGACAAGTTTTTCAAATGCTAAGAGTTCAGGGTGCTGGGCGGGAGGGTGCAACGGTGCACCCTAACGGAAACGGAGCCGCCACCCTGGCCTTGATCATGCCGGGTTTGGACATCGTTTGTTCTTTGACTTGCTGTCGATTTTGGTGGTAAGTTATCAGACAATTTATAATCTAACGAACACATTAAGGTTTGGAACTGCCTGTAAATGGGCGTGCACCAGAGTTGGAGATTGAGGAAACTGCAAAACACGGACTTTGGCTTCGCACTGCCGGTGGCGCTCGCACAGAATCACACGGGAGGTTGTCAAGGCTGTCAAGGGGCTGCACCAGTGCTACAAAGGCCTATGACACGGGTATGTGGAAGACTTAGAACATCAAGGAGCCACAATCAATACGGACCCAAAAGCATACTGTTGTTTCTTGATTGTCCCTAAGCTACGGCTCGCAGGTGAAAAGCCCGATCGCGAAGTAATTACGCCCTGCGTTTCGAACAAGCACGACAACGTCTAAGCACTGCACGGATGATGCTGGCTGTGCTTACAGCAAGGGCTTAAACAAATGAAAGATTGCCACAACTATTTCAACATGAAGCATCTGGCTATGGTCTAAATGCGCGATGTCTCCACGCAGATGTCTACCACGGCTCTGACAAAAGACAAAACAGCAACGCATCGGACCTGCTGTGATTCCACTGTAAAACTTTGAATAACAAGCATTCGGACACTTCCAACGTGCTGTTCTCATTCTCTCCGCATACAGCAATGGTGCTTTGGTCTTTTGCTCATGTTGACGGACATCTTATGACATCGAAAACGAGCATGGATTTGTGTTCACAACTGGTCCATATCTACCCTGTAGAGTCTGCCCAAAACTTGTGATGATGCGACTACATTGTGGGACGTGCTTCGGACATGAGCTCCTCTATTAGACGTAACACGTGTTAAACTGAAATAATGCTTGCCCACCGTTATGACGTCGTTGCTTACCTGTAATACGACAGAGGTAGCCAGATGTGTTTGGCCCCGTCTCTTCTGCGTTTGAACCAGTCACGTCCACGTGCCAGTTGTTCCAATAGCTTCCCAAGGCCCGAATGTTGCGGAATTCGTATGAACATGCAACTAGGCAGGAAAAGCTAGCGAAACCCTTCCCGCCCAAGTTCCTGATAACCCTGAATCGTTATGGCTTTCCTTAAGCCCTAAAACTGAAGCCTTGAATGCTTCGTGGCTTTGTGATTTTCGGCACCCTGAATCAAAACCAGCCCAGGCCAAAAAAGAGGCCCAGAACATCTGCAGAGCGAGGGGTTTCTCGAAACTAGTGGTGCCGTATTTAGCGTTCTGTCTGGAAGGCGCGAAGGTTTCTAGTGTTCCGTCACGGTTTGTACTGCGGCCTCTTGATCCCAAACTTCTAGGCTGCCTTGAACTTTAGGAGCTTTCCGATTGTACCGGTCGCGGTAGGTTTCAGCAGTGTGCTAAGTCGGTGTTCCTGTTCGCTCCTATTCGCAAGACGTCTGCGCATCCTTCCATTTAAGCAAAAAACTCAGAAACTCCCTGCACTTGCACCGACAAGCCTGAATCCATCTTATTGTTGATTTTTTTACAGCTGGCTGTCAACGACCACTGTATGGCACTGTATGGCAAAGTCACTGTCCGATTTAAGTTTCAAAAGGTGCTGGCCCTGGCATGCTGACACAACTAGAACCTCAAAAAGGAAAACCTCTTTCCACCTCTTCCGCCAAATCTAAACCCCGAACCCTAAACCCCAAACCCTAAACCCGAAACCCTAGTGCGGCTGCCATAGGCGAAATTGTAGGTCTCCAGCAGGCAACTTTAGGATTTGCAGAAACCTACAAGCCACGCAATAGATTGCTTTAGGTCTAACTCTAACCCTCTCTCAATCATACAGACCCCAAACCCCCAAACCCCAAAACTCTAGATTCTGAACCACCGAAACCTTGAAACCTCTGTAGAACCCCTATGGAGCCCTATTTGTAGCCCTTATAATTGCTGTAACTCTAAACCCTGAACCCTCTTAGTAGCACTTGTAGAGCGCTAAATTCCAAACTCCAAACCGAAACCTTGAACCCTAAACCCTAAACCCTGAATCCGAAACCCTAAACTCTAAACTCTAATCCGAAACCTTGAACCCCAAACCCTAAATCCGAGACCCTAAACTCTAAACGGCAATTAAGCCCTTATCCCCAAATCCGAACCCCTTAACCGAAACCTTAAACCCTAAACCCTCAACCCTAAACTTTAAACCGAAACCTTAAACCCTAAACCCTCAACCCTAAGCTTTAAACCGAAACCTTAAACCCTAAACCCTCAACTCTAAACTTTAAACCGAAACCTTAAACCCTAAACCCTCAACTCTAAACTTTAAACCGAAACCTCAAACCCTAAACCCTAAACCGAAACCTCCCAGAGACTCCAATACCCGTTAATTAAGGAATATACCTTAAACTACAGTAGGATCACTAACATGATTTAAGGAATATTGCTTTTTTAAGGGATATTGGAGTCTCTGGGCTTGAAACCCATTATATAGCCCATTATAGGGTAGGGGTCCCCATTAAGGGTCCCTCCTTTTCCCGTTTGAAACCTTGAAACCCACCAGTGCGGCCTCTAAGATCTTCGCCGGTCGGCTCCTGCTCTGCTTGGAGGTTCATGGGTAGCTATAAGTAGGGTTATACGGGTCCGTTAAGGGTTCCTTTAAGGGTTCCTTTAAAGGGGTCTATAGGGATTTGGGGTTTAGGGTGTTAAGGTTTAGGGTAGTTTTAAGTAGGGCTATAGGTCCCCTAATATGGGTTAGAATTATAGTTACTCTACTTATAACTCCCGATGAGCCTCCAAGTGGTCTCGGTCTTCTCAGTTTAGAGCTCTGCGGATTTAGGGCTTAGGGCTTAAGTGCTTAGGGTTTAAGGGTTTAGGGTTAAAGTGTAGCGGTTTAGGGTTTAGGGGTTTCGGGTTTAGGGTTTTGTGTGTTTCAGGCGCTCGTTTCCGTCTGCCACGCATTCAGAAGGTTTAGGGTTTAGGGCTTTGGGCTTGAAAACACCAGCCAAAAACTTAGGCTTAAAGCTTTAGCGTTTTTCACAGGTTTATACGGTTCATAAGGGGCTTCGGGTTTACATAGGAAGTCTCCCCCAGCGAAGCCAGAAAATGGTTAGCACAGGCCGAGACCGAGTGCCCAAAAGCACGTAGAGCCGCAACTAACAAACAAAGCTGACTCGTTGGACCAACGAAGAACCGACTAATCTTTCTCCAACGGCCTTAAAAGCAAAGAAAAAACAATGAAATACATTCGAACACACAACATAAGCACTCATCCAGCCAACCATGCATCAATAAACACCCGCCAATGTGCGCCCCTCCGTCCACCCATCCATCCATCCCTTCATCCGTCCATCCCTCCATGCTTCCATTCATCTATACGTCCATTCATCGATCCATCCTTCCATCCGTCCGTCCTTCCGTCCATCCTTCCATCCATCCATCGAACCATCCATCCACCCAGGATGTGTTTTACAATGTAGTTAGGCAAGGAACGCTAACAAATAGTATGTTGCAAGATGATGCTTGAAACGGGCGCTGTTTGAGGTTACGTGATGGTTCAGGGCACCCCATACAAGGCCTCGACGCCTAACACCCTGGCCCACAAGCGCCCTTTCAGCCCCAGAACGCCCTTGAACCCCCTCATGAGTGGCTTCGTCTTACGCAGTTTGATTTAAGTTGCCATAACAGGGATCGATAGTAAATAATATGGCTTTCTCACTATGGTGACTTAAACTCAATCCCTAAACAAGAACTCAGAAGAAGTACTCCGCAAAGCCTCATGTACCTTGTGCGACTGTCCTCACAAAGGTCTGCCGAGCGAGCTTGATCCACTCCTCTGGCACATCCGCCTTGCCAGCAAACAAGTTTTCTCCGCTGGGCATCCACGGGGGAATGGGACTGCAGTGGAGGGGAGGGGAATTTCGGTTTAGGAGAAATCTCAAACACAACCGCAGATTTTGCCAGCGGTTTACGGGAGCAAACGTGAAGAGTGAGAGTGACACTGCATCCGAGACAACCACAAAACTCTGACAATCCTAGACCCTACTTGGAGGTTCATGCGTGATACAAGTGAGTTTTTAGTAGGGTAACTATACTTATAACTCATATTAGGGGACTTATAACCCTACTTGTAACTACCCATGAACCTCCAAGTACGGTCCTTAACCAGAAATTTCGTTCCCTTCGCCGAGTTTGGAATTGATATCTGGCAACAACCTTTGCGGAGCACACTTTAGTGCAGAGGCACCCGCAGAAACGGTCTGGAATTCAGGACATCTAGAGGTTAAGGTAACCCTGAACCATTGACCAATGACGTCATCCCAGCCCCTAACCCCAACAAGCCTCAACCCTCAAGAAACGCCAGCGGCTAAACACTAAACCCTAAAGACATAACAACCATCAGTCCGAAACGCTCACAGAAACTGAGCTTCTAAACGGAACCCCTAAACCCCCCAACACCCCCTCAACACCCCCTCAACCCTAAACCTTGAACCCAACTCCAAAACCCTCCAAAACCACCCTCCCCATCGTCCAAGACAAGAACGGAACCAGGACCTGCACATCGTTGTCCACGATGGCTTTAAGGCGATCCAGCAGCCACTCTTGCAGCTCCTCGTCGCCCCCAGTCCCCTAAACTTAAACGGGATCGTCAGATACCTACTAGACACCCTACATGTACCATCAAGGGCGCTAGGCTAAGGTCTAAGAGGTCTGCAAGAGTCTTGGGGCGATGTTTAGGGTAAAAGGTTCACGGCTTGGGGCTCGTATTTGGGGTTAAGGGGTTTAGGGATATACTGCCGGTAGAAGAAGTCATCATGGAAATGCTTGTGGGCCAACCGTAGTAAGAATAGCAATAGCAATGTTTCGAGACAGATCTGACCCCGCCACCTAGCACACACAGGTCCTGTGGTGGGACCATGCGATCGCCAGCGGACTCCTGGCAAAGGATTTTGGGTTTAGGGCTTCAGGGTTTAGGGGTTTAGAGGTTTAGGGGTTTAGGAGGTTTGGGCTTAGGGTTGATGGGTTCAGGGGTGTGGGGATTTAGGGTTTAAGGCTTATGAGAAGGGAGCGCACCTAGTACGAGAGCAGCGCACATGTCTATGCCAAGCTGCCTCGAATAATTAGACCCTTATAGGCCCTGCGAGTATTTCTCGCCTCTCTGAAGGCTTAGCCGGTTGGCAGATCAACTCTCGGTGCATCCACCTTGCTGTGCTTCTGCTCGGCGAGGAAGTCCACCTGCGGTGCTTTGGTATAGAGTTGTGCGTTTGGGCGCTTGGGTACCCTAAACCCTAAACTGCAAAGACTTAAACCCCGACGTGCAGCACCTCGACCACAGTGCAGGGCTCCGAAGGCGAGGGAAAGAGCCCGCAGCTGCATGCCTCGCGACACATCCAGTAGGGACTTGGGGCAAGAGTGGCTAGAGATCAGGGAGTTGAAAGATCACAATTAAGGCATGGGGCTTAAGATTCTGGGTTTAGCATGTGTGGCTTGATTCAGGCTTGTGAGGTACTTCATCACAGAATGAGGCTCCATATGCAAAACAGCCGTGAACGCACCCAATGCCACTTCAAAGACCATCCTTATGGCAAAAGCAATGAAACCCTGACTACACTCCAACCTTGGGCCGTGAACACTAAGCGCAAACCCGTAAACTTAAACTGCCATGTGTACCTCAGAATACACCCACCACAGGTCCTACAGTGTTTAGGATCCTTGCTTATCAATATGACTGTCAAATATAGGGGCATGATTGTTTGAAAGGAGCTTCTGCGTACGTTAATATATGCTTACAACAAGGAACCCTTAAAACCTGTTCTGCTTAGGCTTCTAAAGTCCCCTCCCTATGAGGGCTTAGGGATGCTAGGCTTAACTCTTCTTTTCGTTCTTGCGGCCATTGCTCAAAGTCCCCCGTACTTGGAGTTTCGGGTGGTTGTAAGTAGGGCTACAAGGGTTTAGCGTACCCTTAAGGGTTCTATAGGGCTTAGAGTTTTGGGTAGGTATGAGAAGGTTCATAAGCAGGGTGGCTATACTTATAACGCAGATTAGGGCTACACGCTGAAACCCTAAAGCCTGAACCCCGAAATCCTACGTAAACCCTAAACTATCAAACCCTTAACCCACTAGAACCCCTAACACTAACTAAACTCCTAAAACCCTGAGCCCCTCAGACCCCTGCAGGAGGATCTCTGAGTACACTCTCAGCCCTACACTCAAAGCCCTGAACCCTAAGCCCGAAATCCTTACGTTTAGGGCTTAGGGCTCAGGGTTGGCGGTTCAGGATTTGGTGTCCAGTGTTCAGAGATCACGGTAGGGTTTAGGCGCCCCTCTCTCCCCTGAAGAGCCCATACCTACCATAGGGGCTTTCAGAGTTAGAATAGGGTTTGGGGGTATATTTTACTATAGCCACAATAAGGAGCCCCCAAAATAGTATATGTAATGATTAAGGCCCCTATATTATATCCCTTTATAGTAATCAGTATAGACCCCTTTAAAAGGAATAGGTAATTAGTAGTGCCCCGATAATACAAGTCTAGCACTCAGAAATGCCTCGGCTCGGATGACGACCATGGCTCCGGGTTGCAGGACCGTCCGGAAAACCTGGAGGTTGGGTTAGGGTTTAGGGGTGTGGTTTATTTTTTTAAGGCGCCTCTTTTCAAAGTGCCTGTCGTCGAAAATCTCACGGGTTTAGGGTTTAGGGTCCTGAAAGCGTTTGAAGAGGTTAGGGTTTAGGGTCTAGGGTTTACCAGGCTTTTAGTGGCTTCTGTGCTTGCGCTATATTGGGGTATAGGGTTCAGGGTTGAGGGTTTAAGAGTTCGGAACCTGGGCTTCCGTCTCAAGTTTCAGGGGGTCTTGGGCTGCGCAGGGGGGTCCGATGGTGCAGGGGCCTTGGGGTTTGGGGATTGGTTTAGGGTTTAGGGTTTAGGGTTTAGGGTTTAGGGTTTAGGGTTTAGGGTTTAGGCTTTTTTTGGGTGTAGGGTTTAGGGATTTGGGGTTCTGGGGGGTCTCCGGGCTTACGCCAGCCCCTTAGAGCCACAATAAACAAATATGCCGAATTCATTCTCTTGGCTTCTATATGAACTACAAATAGTTCCTAACCCAAAGGCTCCATGTACCGTTATGGTAGATAAGCCCCAAAGTAGTCCCTATATAGGTACTTTAAGGCCTAAGTTTATACTATAAGGGTACATGGAGCCTTAGGGTAAGGAGACGAAGGCTTAGGGCTTCGGGATTCAGGATGGTTCAGGGTTTGGGGTTTGTGGTTGGTCCTGCAAATCCTGCGGGCTTGCTGTAGCGACATATCAGTCGCACTGTCCCTGTCAGCCCAATACTCCTTAACTATGGAACATAAAACAGAATATGAAGCCCCTATAATTGAAGGTATTCTCCACAATTTAGTGGTATTGGGCTCTCTGGGGTTATGGCTGAGCTTATACAACAAGATGGCAAAGAAAGCCATGCCAGTGAAGGTTTTTCAGAGCTGAAGTGAGCCGCAAGTAAGAGCATCCCTCCATTCCCCAAACAACCATACTATACCATACCCTGTTCTACTGCTAATACTACTACTACTACTACTACTACTACTACTACTACTACTACTACTACTACTACTACTACTACTACTACTACTACTACTACTACAACGACGACTGTTACTACTACTAGTAATAATGATGACTATTGCTACCACTGCTGCTACTGCTACTACTACCACCACCACTACTACTACAACGACGACTGTTACTATTGTGTCACCACTGTTACAACCCATGCCAAGGAGACCGCAAATCCCCTAAGCCCTAAACCCTAGATTAAACCCTAAACCCTAGATTAACCCTAAACCCTAAACCCTAGATTAAGCCTAAACCCTAAACCCTAGATTTAACCCTAAACCCTAAACCCTAGATTAAACCCTAAACCCTAGATTAAACCCTAAACCTTAAATCCCATAAACCCTGAACCCTAAACACCAAAAATTCTGCCCGAAGCCTGGGACTCGTCCTGCGCCGTGGCCGGGCACACGGAGAGCAGTGCCGGGTTGGGACCGAGGAAGTAGAAAAGTTTCTGCGCAAGGGGGCACGGTTTAGGGTTTAAGGTTTAGGGTTTAGGGTTTAGGGTTTCAAGGGGGCTTCAGGAACGGAGGATTCTCTAGGGGTTGTTTACGCATTCTAAGCAAGTTCTACCTGGGTTCTATACGGGCCAACATCTACAACTCTCTACTGGGGTTCTGGAAAGGTCTCAGAGGGCCTTGAGGTCTGTCTTCCAACTGCAGTCGCTACGGCTGCAAGGGTTCTAGGATTGAGAGGGACCCGAAACACTAAACCCTGAAACCCGGAACCCTTCGATTGAGCTGACATTCTCGGGTTGTCGGGTCGAGGCTCGTGACACTGGATTTACGGATGAGGTTTCGGACGGCTTCGGGCTGCAGGAACTCATATACTTATGTGTTGTATCTACATATATGTATGTACATACATGTGCTTATATGCACGCACGAACGACATGTAACATACTTTACCTTCATGTACATGTACATACAAGCATATGTAAAATTTGGCATATCTGTTTGTGTGTCAAACTTGTTTACATATTCAGCTGGGCTTCCATGCTAATACTCAAATTCACACTTACGTGTGTATTCGAGTAGGGTTTTCGTGTTAACTGCTGTGTGTACTGTTCAGATAGT
The DNA here is from genome assembly GCA_905221615.1 of Symbiodinium sp. CCMP2592. Classification (NCBI taxonomy): domain Eukaryota; class Dinophyceae; order Suessiales; family Symbiodiniaceae; genus Symbiodinium; species Symbiodinium sp. CCMP2592. The sequence continues at coordinate 482,351 of CAJNDT010003323.1, read as the reverse complement.
ATTTACATCTGTATTTATCTGTATAATAGAGAGACAGAGCACGAGAGCGAAAGAGAGGGAGAGGGAGACATGCATACACATGATATGCCCGCAATTGCTTCTTACTTATCCGCTTATGCCGTGTCCACACAAAAACCAGTTGCACAGTCTTAAATGCAGGTCTAACAAACACCCGTCGGGCTGCATGAGGCTCACTCCGGCTGTCGAGGGTTTCTGAATGTCCACAGCCGGCCATAAACCAAACCGTAAACGAATCTGAGCACTAAACCTCTGAGAGACACCCTTTGCCGGCAGAGGCATCGCGATTCATTTTGGAGCAGGGCCCCGCCCACTCATCTGTCTGTGTCCCCGCAACACAAATTTCAGCACCAAGCGCTGGAGGAAATACAGGGATCCGCCAAAGTGTTACTAACTTGTTAGCGGTAGGTGGTCACGTTGACAGACAATGAGATGCCTCTCTGACATTTCACTCCGAACTCTGTCTATGGAAAAGCTTCCAAGTCTCAGAAGATCTTACGGAAAGCATAGCAGATTCTTGAGGGTGGCAATACTACCATCAAGGCTTGGTATTCCTCCAGGCACAAAGGACAAAGAGCCTACAAGCGAGCTTTCTTTGCTACAGGAGCGTCGATCACATGAGATGTGTCCATGAAGCCGAAGGTGAAATTGTGGGACCACTTCCTCGGCACATAGCTTCAGGAATGAAGGCACCTTAAGCTCAATCCTTACACGGACCCTGGACCCCAAACCCTAAACCCTAAACGCTGGACCCCAAATGATGTCGCCAAACTCACTAGTCTAACAGTTTTCAAAAGTTGAGCTGAACCCCACGTACACTCTGAGCTCTAAACCGCCAAAGCGAGCAGTTGGAAGCCTTGTCAAACCCCATAGAACCCTTGGAAACCCTGCAGCAACCACGGAATCCTCGTGAACTGCTACCGTGAGAACCCTCTAAGACCGCACAAACCTGTTAAAACTACATCTAAAACATACCTTCAAACACCAAGAGTCCGCATGCAAGCCTCGGCCTCTCGAGAGCCTTTTCGGGGCTTTGGAACCAGGATTGAGGGTTCAAGAGTTTAGGGCTCTGCCCTTTGGGCTTAGAGTTTAGGGTTTAGGGTTCAAAAGGGCACTTCTTGTTCTCTGAGGCTTGGTTTCAAGCTGGCAGATCACGGGTTAGGGTTTAGGGGTTCAGGGTCTAGGGGGTGGGGGTTTAAGGTTTAGGGGTTAGGGTTTAGGGGTTTAGGGGTTAGGGGTTTAGGGGTTAGGGGTTTAGGGGTTTAGGGGTTTAGGGGTTAGGGGTTTTTAGGGGTTAGGGTTTAGGGGATTTAAGGTTTAGGGTTTCGGTTTCAGAGTTCTGGGTTTAAGGGCTTACGGCTTTAGACGGTTCACTCGGCAAGCTTTATCGCTTCCGCCGCTCGAGGCATGGGGGCCAAGGGCTTTCAGGATATTGAGCTTAGAGTTGGGAGCCTAAGGGTTACTATAAAAGGTCAGAGGGCCGAGGCGGAAGGCAAGTTTCGCAAATGAAAGGTCGCAGTCAAAACAAGCGCTAAAATCTAAAACCCCCAACTAAGCGCGAAACCCTAAACCCCACGTAAGGCAAGAGCCTGAGTATCAGAATGCTGGCTTGGGAAGAGAGATCACGGAACTACAGAAACTCACAGGTCAAACCCCTCCAGCCGATAAATGTAGGGGCCAAAATTATTAGAATAGGGTTTTGGGGCCCATTATCCTATACTTATATTAAGGAACCTCCAAAAAAACAAATTGTATAGGTAATTATTGAAGCCCCTTACATCCCTAAATCCGCTACCGTACCCTTAATTAAAGTATCCCTTGTACTACCCTTATAGCATCCCTTAAAGGAACCCTTAAAGGAACCCTATCTTAACCAAACCGACGAAGCCGGAGCAGAAGCTCCAGCGAAGCCTGAAGGTGCCCACCAAATCACGTGGGAAAACCCGCGCCACGGAGCCCCCAAACCGGAGATAGGGTTTAGGATTTAGGGTTCAGGGTTTAGGGTTGAGGGTTTAGGCAGTGGTAGTGGTAGTGGTAGTGATAGTGGTAGTGGAAGTCAAAGTGGCAGTTGCAGTCGTGTCTTCAAAATTCGTGACTTCCCTGTGCCTTTGCTCAGATCGTCTTCCATGCGGGTCAGGGTGTGCGGAAAGAAACCTCAGAGAGGCAGCTAGATTGGAGGCTGTCGTGTCTCTCATTGCGGCATTTGGGAGTTAGATACAAGGGCCATAAATCAAGAGAATTTGGTCTTGGAGTAAGTATGCTATACTCGATTCATACAGAGACTATATATGGGGATACGATTGGCTTGGGGTTGAAACGGGTCGGACTTTGATCGGTGTTTCGGAGCTTTTTTGCTCAGGGCTTCGGGCTTAGGTTTTTAGGTTTTCGTGTTTAGGTTTGACGTCTGAGGGTTAAACCCAAGGGGTGAAAACACGCCGACTTACTGGTTACCCAGAGAGCCCAATACCCCTGAATTAAGGAATATTGCTTAAACTCGAAAATGAAGCCCCTAATGATCTAAGGTCAATTTCCTTAACTAAGGGGTATTGGGCTCTCTGGGTACAGTGAAAGTGCGGCACAGGTAGGAACGAATAAGCAGAGTGCTCAAATCGCGAAACTCGCATCAAGCGAAACCCTGCCACTAAGACGTAGTGCAGGTCCTCGTTAAGGACTTGCTCTCTGTTTCTACTATTTGCTTAAGAACCCCCAAAAAATAAAAATATATCCCTTATGGGGGGTAATATAGGGATTATATTTTAATTTTGTGGGGGGTTTCTTAAGCAAATAGTAGGTTTTCTTGCTTCTCTCGGCCTTTGGGTCCCTCTCTTGTCCTGACAGGAAGAACCACGCAATCGACGCCCTTGCGCTCTGCAGACGTCCCGACATGTCCTTCAATCAGTGCTACCCAGATGTTATTGGCCGCCGACAATTGCTGTAATCACAACAACAGCAGCAAAAGCAGCGGCAACAACACCAGCAACCACTACCACGGCAGCAACAGCAACCTATGCGTTAACTCTCAGACATAGGTTGAAAAAGTTGAAATCCCCGCAATCCCTGAACCTAAACAGCAAAACCTTCAACAACAAATAAGTTCACGAAACCCTCAAGTGTGACAACACGAAACCCCACAATCCAAAAACAAAGCCCTTGAGGGGCTAACTTTATGGCATCCGTGTATTAAGGAACCCTGAAGCATAGGTTTATACTGGCAAATCTTGTGGCGTCCGTACCAAAATACCCACCTGTACAAAGACTATAAGGCAATGACGGGCTCGGGAATGAGGGTTTATGGTTTGGGGATAGAGGTTACCCAACTTCCTGCCCAGGCGCTGTGCACGGGATTCTTTGATGGGTTGAAAGGCATGGCCTCCCCAAATTGAGGGGTCAGCCGCACGATCTCACACCAACGGCGCCTGACAGCAACGGGTTTCGGGCTTCACTTAGGGGCCTTAATAATTAGAACAGGGCTTCGGTGCCCATGATACTATAAGTACTATAATTATAGTAAGGAACCCCCAAAATAGTATAGGTAATCATTTGAAGCCCCTATATGAGGGCGTGGGGTGAAGCGCTGGTTCCTAGGGAGCATGTGTTCCAGCATCAGCAGTAGCCGTTGTGGCGCTTGTCGCAGTCGTCGGTCGTCGTCGTTCCCAGTGGTCGTTGCCGTGATCGTCGGCGGTCGATGGTTGTGCTAAACAAAACCAATCCCAAAAGTTGGCCGAATCCCACGTCTCCAAAACAAAACCGACAAGCTATGCCCTTAAATAAGGTGTATAGGCGGTTCCATAAAACCTCGAACACCCTCTTACACCTTACACACCCAACCGTTCGAGCCGGACTTGCCTGAAGGCTTCCAGGAGCGCTTCTTCAAGCTGGGGAAGCTTCCTGGGATCAACGTTTAGGGGTTTAGGGTTTGGGGGCTAAGGGTTTTGAGGGTTTGGGGGTTTAGGGGTTTTGGGGTTTTGGGGTTTTGGCTTTAGGGGATTCGGGGCTTGGGGTTTAGGGGATTCGGGGCTTGGGGTTTAGGGGTTTAGGGTTTCATCGGATCAATGCTTTGAGCTTAAGCTTTAGAGTTTAGGGGTTGGGGTTTAGGATTTAGGGCTTCCTTGGATCAACGCTTTGGGCCACCTGGGAGATTCGGTGCTCCCAGCCCATGAACCCTACACTAACCACCTCCAGATCTGATATCGTATACCTCCTGCTGGATCATACACTGCTCCCGAATACTACATGAGGCACCCGAAACACTCCCGGAACCAAAAAAACTCCAAAACTCTAGAAGCCCACCATGAAGCCTAAACCTAAAAGCCCCTGCAGACCCCTTGGCTTTGGCTGAAGCTCAGTTGGCCGGCAATCTTCATGCCCGCCTCGAAATAGTATGGGCTCTTCTCGCCTGAAGAAAGCTTGGCTTTTGCTGAGGAATTGCTACTTGGAGGTTCATGGGTAGTTATAAATGGGGTTATAAGCCCCATAATATGGGTTATAAGTATAGTTACCCTACTTCTAACCATACTTATGACAACCCATGAACCTCCAAGTATCCATAATAAGGAAACCATATTATCTACCATAGATCCCTATGATGGCAACTTAAGTTAAACCCCTTAACAAGAGCCCAGTAAGGGCTGCTTGAGCCTTGGGCCACCCAAGGCGCTTGGGGCTGGGTTTTGGGGTTCAGGTCTCTGGGTTCCGGATTAGGCGCTTATTGCTTGGTGTTGAGGATTTGGGGCTGGGGGGAATCATTGCAGGGTCTTTGGGTTCAGGGTTTGAAGATGAGAGTCCTGCTGATTTTGCAGAGCTCTTGGGGCTTCTTGAGATGAATGGCTGTAGCTTTCGGGATTGCGGTCTTGGGCTCTGGTCGGAGGCTTACGGAAGGATGCAGAATGCAAGCAGTAAGCCCAACTTCAAGCCGTCAGCTACTAAGTTGGGAGTTAGGATTATATAGGGAGACCCTTGGGGATATGGAGGAGACTCTTTTAAGGGAGCCAGAAGTGGGGTAAAGAAGGGCCGGTCCTTTAAGGGGTCTCCTTCATAGTACCTAGGAGAAGTTCAACGCAAGCGCAAGATTTGAAGCTCCAACAGCCAAAGACCTTCCACCCAAACCTAAGCCCTAAACCCCGGATCCTAAATTATAAACCCTATAAACCCATAACCCTAGAACCTAAACCCCACATAAACGCTCTAAACTCCATAAGCCCTGAACCCTGGACCTCAAACCTGTAACCCCGATAGTAGGTGCTGCGCCTAGGCGACAGACCAAGGGGTCTGCACGGAGGCTCTCCTGCATTTCTTCGCCGAAGATCACCTCAGAACGTCCCCGGGGTAGGGGGTTTGTTCGTTTAGGGGAGGCCAGGGCTTAGAGTTTCAGGTTTTGGGATGTGCACGCTCGGGTTTAGCTGCTCGGGCTTAAGATACCGGTCCGGCTCAGTGTGACTATAATCAAAATTCAAAAGGGGGTCGAAAAATCCGAAACCCCAAACGCTTAGAACCCCATACTCTGAAAACCCTAAACCCGTAAATACCACAAGCCCTAAAGACCCTAAGCCCTAAGCTAAAAGCCTTAAATCCATCTGAACCCATCTAAACCCTAAACCCAGAAAACCCCAAGCCCTAAAAACCCTACACTGTTACACCCCAACAGCCCCAAACCCCTAAAAACCCCCAAGGGCCCTAAACCGTCCGCGTCACCGGCAGCTCAAGCTCCACCACATTCCGAAGCGCCAGCATCCGTGCGACTGAGAAGGGCGCAGCGACCTCGCAGAACCATTAAAGACCCTTTATTAAACCCTCATAATCCCCATTATAATGGCCCTTATAGGGGCACTCAGGGTTTCGAGCTTTTGTTTCATGTGTGACCTCGTGGAGTGAGTTTAGAGCTCTTCTTGTTTGATCGGCGTGGGGGAAGGGAGGCATTAGGGCTACGGTTGTTTGTCTTTTCGGTGGTGGGGTTTAGGGTTTAGAGTTCGGGCTTAGGGTGTGGGCCGGGTTTGGGGCTTAGGATTTCGAGCCTTTTTTTGTGTTTGGGGTTTCAGGTCTAGGGTTTTGGGGTTTGGGCTTTGGAGCTCCGGCTTGAACTCACACGCTTTTACTAATGTTTCTAATCACTCCTGCATTTGTCTCGGCACGTGTTGGACCAATGAACACATGCATGAACGAGCTAGAGGTAGATACGTGCACGACTCAACTCTCAGAGATCTATTGAGCTTACCCCTTCAATGGGGCCATCTGTCCGAGACCTCGTAGGTCAGCTAGCTCGTTTTCTAGCATGGCAGTAAGCTGGTGAGTTCTGCATAAGCGACGGTGAGTAGCAAGATACTGCTAAACCAGACCGGAAAGTAGCCCCGTTCTAGAAGAACGGCGACCCTCCTCACTAGAAGAATGCCCACCATCCTCCCCCACTGAAAACCCGAAGCCCCACCCCTGACCCACCTAAACCCCAATCGAAACCCTCAACCTTATATACCCGCCTCAACCCCAAACCACCACCACCACCACCACCACCACCACCACCAACAGCACCACCCCCAGCACTCACGCCCCCTTCCCAGAACCCGAAACCCTAAACCCTACACCCTACGCCCTACACCCTAACCCTAAAGCCTAACCCTAAAGCCTAAAGCACTCACGCCCCCCTCCCTAAACCCTAAACCCTGCACCCTACACCCTAAACCCTAAACCCTACACCTAAACCCTAAAGCACTCACGCCCCCTTCTCTTTCCCAAGGACAAAAAGCGAATCTCCCGCCTTGACGCCGGCTTTCAGATCCCGGGGACGGGAGTTGCCGCTGCTCGGATACCTCACAGCGACGAGCTTCGGGTTTAGAGTTTAAGGCTCAGTTTTGGGTTTAGGACCGGTTTAGGATGTAGAGTTTAAGGTTTAGAGTTTAAGGTTTAGCTTTGGGTTTAGGGTTTAGGGCTTAGGAACTGGAGTTTGAAGTTTGGTTTGGGTTTACGGCGGTTGGTTGAACTTTGGTGCGGGTCCATGCGGACTGGGGTGTTGCTTCGGACTGGATTTGATGACTGTAGCTCTAAGCATCTAACCACGACACAGGCTGCAGCGGTTGGGCTTTCGGGGTTAGGGCTCTTGGTTGTTCAATGTTTGGGGAAGTCAATGAATGTCAGACCAAGCAACAGCAAGCTGAGGTCTAGAGAAGCAGTCTCAGGTCTTCCAAAAAGGCAAACAGGAGCAAGAGCAGCTTCCGTGAGGACTTAGAGGGGTTTAGGGTTTAAGGTGAGAAGCCCCAAACCGTCATAAGCCCTCAACCCCTGACGTCTCCTTCAGTGCGGTCAGGTTCGCAGCACGCCACCGCCCCAGATGTCATAGTTGCTCCGCATCATGACTTCTTGCTCTTCTGCCAAGATTTCCTCGCATGGACATAGCACAGACTTCCAAATTTCCAGAAAGCACCGAGACAGCCACAGCTCAAGCTAGGGGGGCGGTAAGGCCTGTCAATTTCCTTGAAACGGGGTACATGATACTGAAGTTATCTGCATACACATGCACACATAGACGTGTACTATTATAAGGGAACAGTATACTGGCAGCCTACACTGATGACCTAAGTAATTATTCAGGTGCAAAGACCTCTATACTATCCTTGCAGCCCTTGTAACCTGAGAGTTCTACTTCTTCCCACAGTGACAAGCACCGCTGTTCAGGATTACGGGGGACTCTGTTGTCCGCAGAACCTTAACCCTACAGTAAACCCCATAAAGTTGGAAACCGGATTAAGGCCAAATAGTGCTGGGATTCCTTATATACATTACTCTTAAGGATTGAGTATTGAGGCTATGGGGTTTCCAACTTTTGGGCTCTTACTGTGAACCCAAAGCCCAAAGCCCTACATGCTAAGACAGGGATCGTCGATGTCCCAGTAGTCTTTGGTCATCGGCATGTTGGCCACGCGCTGTAGCCGAGCTCTTTGGAGCTCGCAACCCAGGGATGTCGAACAAAACAGCCTAAAGAATTATGGGATGCCGTGATAAAATGCAAGACCTTTCTATGCTGGGCTATGCACTATTCCTGAAACGATGGAGGGATCCTCAAAGTGACATAAGATACACTACGTCACTAAGGGTAGCATGCTCCCTGTCCCCACCGAGCTTAAATAGTTGAGCCAACGGCAGCAGGAGCGGGCGTAGTGCACGGTACCGATTGCTACCCTCAGAACATGATACTGGCGTTTAGGAAACTGGGGTTAGGATTTAGGGTGTATGGCTTAGGGTGATGAGGATTGGACAGAGGCTGATGAGGATTGGCTCTTATGCTCGAAGATGATGATGCTGGCCAGATGATGAGAGTGTGATGGCTTTGCTCATGAAGACAGTCGGGATGATAAGGATACGAGCAGGCAGATATATAATGATGGCGAAACTCAGCATGAAGCTGGGGATAAAGATGAAGATGCAGATTAAGATGAGGCTGATGATGAAGTTGACGCTAACGGTGTGAAAACGATGAAGACGAGGATGACGAGGAGGGAGGATGGCCATAATGACAGTGATGATGATGATGATGATGATGATGATGGTGGTGATGAAGGTGTCGATGATGATGATGATGATGATGGCAGTGGTGATGGTGATGGTAATGGTGATGATGTCGTGATGATGATGACGATGTTGCTGATTATGAGGAGAGGAGGAGGATGACGATGATGATGGTGATGATGGGGATGAGAATGATGATTAGGATGAGAATATGATGACGATGATGATGATGATGATGACGATGATGACGATGATGACGATGGTGATGGTTGTGATGGTTGTGCTGGCTGCGATTCTGATATTTGCGGCGGTAATGCAATTGGTGATAGTTAAGGCGATAGCGATGGCAATGGAAATTGCACGGGCAATGCCAATGGCATTGTGATGGCAGCGGAACAAACTGATCACGGTAATGGCAATGGTGATGCCGGTTGTCATGGTGATGCTCGGTGACAAAGATGAAAGTAGAGATGACACCGGGAATTTCGAGGATTGCCATGATGAGGGGGTCCACGATTCTATGTGAGAATGGCGACATTTTCAGCAAGTCCTGTGTCAAAAGAAACAAGACCCTGCGATCGCCGCAACATGAAGACTAGCTTTATGAGGAACACTGCAACTGCAAATGGGCTCGGAACCCGGATTTCGGATTGCGCACTGCAGTCAGAATCAAACCAAATCTAAACCAGACAATAAGGCTACGAAATGCCACGAAGGCACAAAGCCGACTAGATAGACTTTGAACCGTAAGCCCTACCCAACTTAAGCCTAACACATCCAACGCTGAACTGCCAAGTGAGAGTGTATTACCCTAAACCCTAAACCCTTAACCCTTAACCCTTAACCCTAAACCCTAAACCCTTAACCCTAAACCCTAAACCCTTAACCCTAAACCCTAAACCCTTAACCCTAAACCCTAAACCCTTAACCCTAAACCCTAAACCCTTAACCCTAAACCCTAAACCCTTAACCCTAAACCCTAAACCCTAAACCGGCTTCGGGTCTGGCCTGACTTCGAAGCCCGGAACTACGGCCAAGGATTGAGACTTCAGGCTTTGGGTTCGTCTTCGAAGAATGTAGGAACCTGAGGGTTCGCTTAAAGGGGTCTATAAGGGTAACTATCAGGGATCTGTAAGGCTACTGTAATACTGTAGGAACCGGATTAAGAAACCTTGGGCCTTTAATTAGGGTCCCTGATGTGAAACTTACTATTTTGGCCTTATAGGCCCAGGGTGTCTTGATCAGGTTCCTGCATTGTTTGCCTTAGCACCGCAGACTGGTGCCGAGCATTCCCACGCACTTGCATGTGAGTCGCCTACAACACCTGGGAAGCATTCTCCTTGAACCCTAATCCCGAAAACCTTAAGCCCCAAATCCCAATCCATACACCCTCGCCCCTAAACCTAATCTCTAAACGCAAAGGCCCAAACCCTAAGCCCTAAACCCTGAGGGGGAGCGGCACCAGCTTCTTGCGCATGAAGATGCCCAGGTAGTAGTTCGCCACGTCAGGGTCAGCTAGGCCCGGATTTGGCTGGTCCTACACTTCCAACGGTTGAAACAAGGCTTTAGGGTTTCGGGGCTTAGGGTTTAGGGTTTAGGGGCAGGTCTAGGGCTTAGGGCCTAGGGTTCAAAGTTTAGGATATAAGTTTGGGGTTTAAGATTTCATGCTTGTTTTAAGGCTGGCTTAAGAATAAAGCGCTTGAGGCTGCTGGGCTTTAGGCTTTTATGGCTTTCCGAGAGCTCTGCATTGATGGTGGTGCCGAGGTGAACCATCGAGTTTGCTTGCAGCATCCTTCAGCGCTGCAGTCTCTATGGCCCTGTTGAGCTCGTCATCGCTGAGCTCTTCGATTGCGACCGCCACAAGCATGACGGCTTGCATAAACACAAGCGCCCGCATTCGATCTTCTGACTTGAGTGTGGTTTCCTGTGACGCACTGAAACTCACACCGCTCAAGGCTTGAAACACAACCATTGCAGTGCTGTGTTGCCCTTTGTCTTTGAAGCCAGAGACATCGAGTATTCTACTCATTGCCTTTGCCGCGTTTGTTGTAAACAATGAGCTTGCGGCGGGCTGGGTGCTTCAAGGTTTCGGGTTTCTGGTTCAGGGTTTAGGGTTTCTGGTTTAGCGAGATTTGCGAATTGCCAGGACACCATATGAAAAAAATATTCTACAGTTACACTATACAAAAAGATGATATACTTTGATACGACTCGATATACGAGAAATAACATGATATAGTACAATACACCGGGCCATGTTGTGCTTCAGGGGATGTCGGGTTCAGACTCGAAGCTGGTAGGCCTCCTAGAGTTCCAGACCTCCTACAGTTTTGGGGCTTAGGGTTGAGGGTTCAACCCCAAACCCCAAAGCCGAACATCTGAACCCTGAACCCTGAATCCTAAACCCGAGCCAGGTTTCAACCCTAAACCCTGAACCCTTTCTATTGTAAAGTTGAACTGCGCTCCCTTTCCGAAAATCCGAAGCGCTGGCATTTTGCCCTCAACTGTGAAACAGACTTAGACATCGTCTACCCCTAAACCCCTTTCGGGCCTGAGGGTTTAGGGCTTCTTGGTGCAGCTCACGCTTCTGAGACCCTGCTTGGCGATCTTCAATTATTAAGGCCCCTATATCATAGTACCCTTATAGATCCCTTATAGTAACCCTTTTAGACCCCTTTAATTACAGGAACCCCCAAAATAGTATAGGTAATCTTCGGTTGTCGGGTTAGGCGGGGCTCTATCTTGCAACGGGTGGGGTTTAGGGCGGACGTCTTGCATGCTTACTACCAAGACTGAAAACGAAAGACTTAAATCCGAGAGCAGTAAAAGAAATCTAAAACCCACAATCTAAACACTGGCCCTAGGACAAAAACGCTGAAGGCTTAATACTAGATCCTAAACCCGAAACCCGAAACCCTAAACTCGAAACTCAAAAAACAAACCCCATACCTCAAACGTACAATCAATCGTAGAGAACATCCCCCACAACTCTGCTAAAAGTACGGCCCCCGGTAGTGGATAGACTCTAAACCCTCAGCCCGAAGCCCCAAAAGCCCTAAACCCCAAAACCCTAAAACCTCAAACCCTAAACCCTAAACCCCCTAGAACCCTAAAAACCAAAACAAAAAAAAACAAAATATCCGAAAACATGTCGAACCCCGATCTCCTCCACTCCCCGGGAGCAGTGCACCATGCCGGGCATGTGCCCCTGGAGGCGGAAGCCCGAGAAGGCCTCTGAAAGCGCAGCTCGGTGGGCCCTCTTGGGGTTTAGGGTTTAGGGTCTTAGGGTTTTGGGGTTGAGGGTTTTAGGGTTTTGGGGTTTTGGGTTTAGGGTTTTAGCGTTTTGGGTTAGGGGTTTAGGGTTTAGAGCCCTCCAAGTTTGGGTTGAGGGTTTAGAACTTATTCGGGTTCAGGGCTGTAGGGTTTGGCTCTCCAAGCCAGGGTTAGGGGTTGAAGGTTTCGGGCTTTAGGTTTTAGAGCCATAGGCTACAGGCCTTGAAGCTCCGGGGGTTTGGGGTTTATAGTCTTCTTGCAAGGTCCGTATTCTTACGGGTCATGTATGCTTTGAGAACTACTGACATATCCAAGTGCCTTCACCTTGAGAGTACCTTCAACCTGAGAATGGGGCTGACGATCCGTGGTTCACAGGCTTTTCTGTGTATCTCATCGGCGGCTTCGAGGCAGAGGACGGAAATATCAGAGACGGATGGCCACTATTGCCGACTCGTTCGAAAAGGACGAGCTTTTTTCCACCTGCGGACCAGGTCGCCCCAGTGGATCTCGGATGTTGCGTCTAGGTCTGAAGCAACTTTCTGTTCTGTCATATAATTGCACCACTCCTTCCCATTCCACACTCCTGTTGTTCTCAGGCTCTCTCTCAAGAGTGCAGGGCTTTCAACTGTCCAGGGCGGCGACAACCTCCACACCTACTCGGCTTACCCAGGCGATGACCCTCTCATTGCACCGGCACGCGATCTTGAACTCTTCTTTCGAGCATTCACGACAATTCCCAGCTTCTTAGCTTCCTCCGCGTACACAAGATCAACATCATCATCACCCTCATCATCACCACCATCACCACCATCAGCTTGAAGCAAACCCTAAGCCTTAGAAGCCCTCAAAACCCTCAAAACCCTAAACCCCCAGCAGCCCGAAACAAACCCCCGAGGGGCCGACGACGGAGCAGTGCGCCAAGTCCGACCCCAGGGCCAGAAGCCGGGACTCCACCAGACGAAGTGCCTGCGGATTTGTTGCTTTTTGTTTGTCCCTTTGTTTTGTTTTAGGGCTTAGGGTTTAGGGGATTTTTGCTTCTTGTTTGTCCCTTTGTTTTGTTTTAGGGCTTAGGGTTTAGGGGATTTTGCTTCTTGTTTTGTTCAGGGCTTGGGGGTTTTAGGTTTAGGGTTATGGGTCTCGAGTGCACGGTTCGGCGTTCAGGGTTTAGGGTTTGAGGACTAGGCTTCAGGGTTTAGGGTTTGTTCAACCTGAGGGTTGTTACAATTGTTCTGTAACTATATAGCCTACTAAAAGGGGCTTTACGGGTTTAGGGTTTAGTACTGAAGCCCATTCAGGTAGGGATATCCCCATAAAATGCTTATGCTTATGTCCTCTTGGGGTCCCTAAGGATGAGGCTTGCTTTGAGACGTTAGCCCCAGGCCTCCTCCACTTATGTCCCTGGCTTACCTGGATGTTCATGGGTAGTAAGAAGTGGGGTTATATGTCCCCTCATATGGGTTCCCTTAGGGGTTCTTTAAGGTTTAGGGTTTAGGGGTCTACGGCCTACTTGGAGGTTCATGGGCAGTTATAAATGGGCTTAGAAAAGTCCCCGAATATGGGTTGTACGTATAGTTACTCTGCTTATAACCCTGCTTATAACTACCCATGAACCTCCAAGTAGGCCCTGTTTGAAGCTTACCGTACATGGTTGAGGGGTTAGGGTGCATGGCTTGGGGTTTAGAGGAAAGGAGAATGACGCGCTTGCATTGAAGCCTCTAACGAAGACTGTACCGCACCATAGAAACCCAAAAGCTCCCAAAAACTCCCAGATCTCCCAAAATCCCTAAACCCTCCGCCACCTAAGTTCGGGCCTAAACTCTAGACTCTAAACCCTCAACCCCTAAGCCCCTAACCCTGAACCAGGGTTTAGGGTTTAGGCTAAACCCATAAACCCTTAACCCTAACCCCTCAACTCCTGACCCCTAAACCCCTAAACCCCTGAACCCCTAAACCCTAAATCCCTAAACTCCGGTTCACTGGGCCTCTTCCTGCGGATCGTCTGGGCTGAGGTTCCTTGTCCAAGCCTCATCGCTTTAGGGCTTTCCGGATTTAGGGCATTGGGGTTTATAGGGTTTGGGGTTTAGGCTTGACGTGATGGAGCCTTAAGGCTTTAAGGTTTTGAATATTTTAAGGCTTTAGCGCTCTAAGGCTTGGGGTCTTTACGGTGTTAATGCTTTGGGTTTCTTGCGGGCTTGGGGTTTAGCGGTTCAGGGTTCCGTGCCGGGCAGGGGTGGGGTGAAGGCAGCTAAACCCCAAACCCGAAAAGCCTAACCCTAAACCCTAGACCCTAGACAGTGTTTATAGAATGTAGGAACCTGATTAAGAAACCCTGGCCCGATGACCCCCAAAATAATGGGATTCATAGAAGGAGCCCTAATAAAGGCCCAAGGTTTCTTAATCAGGCTCCTACATTAGTCAAGGTTGAAGATGGGTGCTTCTTCTGCTGGACATCTCCTGGGGCTCTTCGACAAGACAAGCGCCTTAGTGGCTAGAACCAGACTTTTCATGGGTTTACGAGGGCGATATGGGAGTTTCCGAAAATGAGGGGTACCTTGTTTAGGGGCTCTAGTAATAAGGATACTACTTTCTAACAATATATTAGGTCCCCTATTTTCGGAAACTCCCATACGGTCTTATACCACCACCCTCACCACCACCACCACCACCACCACCACTGCTGGCACCACCATCACAGGGTTTGCTCATTATTGCCATCCAACGCACGCACTGCTGTTCTTGGTGATGATTCTAGCCCTGGTGCTGTGGATCCTTCTAGCACTACTTGGGCTCCTCTAAGAACAGATTGCTGTACATCTTGAATCTTACGCAGAACCCTGTACTAAACACGAAACAACCAACGCCTTCCGCTCCGCGGCTGCATAAACTCCAAACCCGAAACCCTTAACTCTACTTGGAGGTTCAATGCTAGTTATTTGTGGGGTTAGAAGTAGGTTAACTATCCTGACATAACAACCCATGAACCTCCAATCCAAGTACGCTGCAAACTCCGAAGCCCAAACCCTGGGCTCTGAGCTCCTTCGTGCTGGTGGGGCGGCTGACTTACGCTACGTAAGCTCACAGCGGCTTTAGCAACGAAGGCTTTAGGGCTTAGGGTTGAGGGCTGAGGGTTTAGGGTTGAAGGTGTAGGGTGTTGGGTTGATAGGGCTCAGGGATGCTCAGAGTGTAGGGCATGGAATTAAAGCTTTTGAAATCTGGTGGCTTGGGGTCTTAGGATTCAGGGTGGCTAGGCAGTGAGGAGCCGGCAATCACAGCACGGGTAATCCGCATCATCTGCCCCTGCAGATTCTGCTGTAGCTGATGCCGCTGTCCTCCTCCTCGGTGAGAAAGGCCTTGCGTCGCAATCTCGCAAGCCTGCTTTGGAGCGATTTTGTAAGCCTCTCCATCTCTCGCAGGACAAGCACGGCTCCGCACGGCATCGGGCCTGCTGCAGAGGCCGCAGAGCTACTTGGGAGTTTCCGAAAATAGGGGGCCCTAGCATAGTACCCTAAATAGTAGGATCCTTATTATAAGGACCCCCAAAATAAGGTACCCTAATTTTCGGAAACTCCCACTTGGGAGGTGCAGCCGCCAGGCTCTTGGTTCGAACAAGAGTCGAAAGTTGTGAGTCCTCCGCTCGCACCCAGCTTTCATCCGCTGAGACCCAGCACGAGGGACGAGGACTGGAGCCATTAGGGTTTAGGGGTTTAGGGTTTAGGGTGTAGGGTTTATACAGTTTAGAGAAGAGGCTCTGCAAGATTTCCTTCAGGGTCTAGGGCAGCATCATCGCAACCAGAATTTAGCTCGCTCCGTCTGGCGCCAAGATCTTGCACTCGAACGCGCACGTGTGCCGTCGAGGATCTTGCATTTTGGGGGCTGAGATCGCTGGCTTAGCACTTGTTAGTATTTATAGCCTCCCTCACAGTGATCATATCCTGGTGGAGGTAAAAGGACGGATGATACCACTAGCAACAAGCAACAAGGTCTTCGGGTCCAGTGGCTTGGCCGTAGGAATGGCACTTTGATGTGACGAATAGCACCGAAAGTACGATGTGATCTTTTGACGTGAAGGATTGTTCAAGCTACCTGTGTCTTTCTAGGCATATACTGTTTTGAACCATTCCTGGCCATCTGGATATCCCTAAACCCTGACACACCGCCTAGACCTTCAGACCCTACCTAACCGGACTTTAAAGCCGAAACTCGAAACCCTCGGATGCAGGGAGGTGGGAGGAGGATGCTATGTATTGCTAGAAAGCCTCCCATCTTGGCTTCCCCCACCAAAACCAAAAGCAGTCATCATCGTCACCACCCAACTCAGAACCATAAAGCCCTAAACCCCATAATATGGTCCCCTAAACCCTAAATCCTAAACCCTCAACCCTAAACCCTCAACCCTTGACCCCAAAGCATAAGCATCCACTCCAAACCCGAAACCCCGAACTAGGCTCTCCCACGGACCCCTCGCCGAAGTAGCCGCTGATGACCTCGCGGGGAAGCCTGCGACGATTTTCCACCCTAAACCCGAGACGTCGTAAAGGGTACTCGGGCTGCATATCAGGGTGCCTCGGCCTCGGCCCCCTTCAAGGTACTATTCAAGATCTTGAACAAGGTCCGCTGTTTTTGGTATTTTTGGCGTTTGCGGGCTTAGGCCTCAAAGAACCCCACTGGAAACTCCATACAGCCGCGTCAAACGATGTACAAAACGGGCGAGAACGAGAGCAAAGCTACAAAACACTACTTGCATTAAACCCCGGGAACACAAATCATAACACCCTCCAGAACCCTGGAACACTGTGGAAATCCTGAAACAAGAATCATACAACCCTATACGATACTGGAATCACTAAATCTATATAATTCTAGAGAAACCTGTAACAGAAAGCCGTAAATTTCTGCTTGAAACCTTTGAAAGAAAAACTGTAAAACCTTATGGACAGGAACCCTGAAACAAAACCTACAGAAACCCTACAGAAACCAAAAAAAAAAGCTATCGAACCCTGACAAACATTAAACCCTACAGAACCCTAAAACAAAGATCGCAAAAACCCCACAGTAACTGCATGTAACCGCAAACGGTGTATAACAGCATCTAGAAATCCGAAACAAAAAATGTCTATACGACCGTACGAAACACCAAACAAAAAAACTGTAACGTCCCTCTTGGGAGCTTGAACGAACAATGGATACAGATATCTGTGTATGTATGTATATATATATATATATATATATATATATATATATATATATATATATATATTTATATGTATGTGTATGTAACGTATGCGTATATATACATATATGCAGCTTGTCGACACCCTTGAAAAGCTCATACCCTGGGCCCTTCCAAGGCCACCTCTCGAAGCCTCCTGCTCTTCGAAGCTCGTCAGCCTCGCGTAGACTGCTTGATATGGGAGTTTCCGAACATAGGGGGCCCTAATATAGCACCCTAAATAGTAGGATCCTGATTATAAGGAGCCCAAAGTAAGGTACCCCTAATTTTCGGAAACTCCCATATGGGGGGTCTGCATAACTAGAATAGGGCTCCTGTAAGAGGGTTCGTACGAGGGTTGCTGTAAGGGGTATTGTGAGGCGTTGTTTAGTACAGGGTCTGCAAGAGTTTGAATCGTGTTTTGGGGCATACCATGTGCAAAACTGTGTTTCGGAACTATTTAGCGGTTTATTCAGGGTTCCTTTAGGGGATCCACGAGGGTTGGGTTCTTTGAGGTTCCCTAAGGTTTCGATTTGGGGGTTGGGGGTTTCGGCATTGAGTTGTGGGGTGCAGGGGTTAAGGGCGTGACGTTTAGGATTTCTGGGTTTCGTGTTTTTTATTGCGCTGAAATTTGGATTTAAGATTTTGGGGAGGTTTCGGGTTCAAGGCTTCAGAAGGTTCAGGCCTTATTATGGTTCCAGGCTCACGGTATAAGGTTCCGCTTGCTACGGTTCAACGCGTCCACGCAAGAATCCTACAATTTTAGCTCTAACCCCGAAACCCCGAGCCCTAAACCCTAAACCCCGAAACCCCAAACCCGAAAGCCCTCGAGCGCTGAACCCCCAAAGCTTCGGGTGTAGGGTTTCTCTGGCTCAAGGACTCGGGCTTCGGGCTTCTTTTTTAGGTGCAAGCTTAGGGCTTAGGGTTTGACCAGGACATGACCGTCCTCGTACGCTCATGCCAAAACATGGCACGATAGACTTTGCGCCAAAGCTGTCAAATTGAGGTAGTGGACTTTCACTACTAACCCCTACCTGGTAGAATCCATGACTTTACAGACTTTTTCCCTAGACCTTAAACCCTAAACCCTAGACCCTGAACCTTAAACCCTAAACCCTAAACCCTGGCCCTAAACCCTAGACCCTGAACCACCCTAAACCCTAAACACTGAACCCTGGACCTTAAAATCCTGAACTATGACACACGGTACCCGGCGCCTGGGCGACTGCGCGTTGCCGCTCGTCGCTGCTGAGGCTGCCCTTGAGGATACAGAAGCCCTGGCGCGCTTGGAGCTTGGCTTTACCATACCCCCCCTTCCCATAACAGAAATGATATTTTTAACATTCTCTTGGGCTTTTTATATGAACAAAATTTAAAAATAGTTCCTAAGGAGACAATAGTTTAGGGATTTGGGATCTTCGGGGTCTTTGCTTTGGGTTGGGGGTTCGGGATGGGGGGTTCAGCTGGGGGGTTGCTTGGTTCCGGGCTTAACATGCCAGTAAGCTGAATAAGGCTGTGAAGGTGGGTGCTTGCGGGCTTAGACCATGAGAACAGGATCGCGCGATCGAGTGCAGCAATGGTCTATGGCTTCAATACCTAGCTGAGGATACTGGTTTGTGGCTCTGCCTATTTTTTGCTTATGGGGCATTGATAAACGAAACGAGGATGATACCCCTAAACACTAAACCCTAACCGTACTGAGGCTGGACACAGAGGGCCTCAAACCCGAAACGAAGCTTTCGCGAGTCGCAGCGCCCAGAGACTCCAATATCCCTTAATTAAGGAATATTCCTTAAATCATATTAGGGATCCTGCTATAATTTAAGGCATATTCCCTAATTAAGGGGTATTGGAGTCTCTGGGCGGTGCTGAAGCCTAGCTTCGAATGTCAGCCTCGAAGTCCACCCACGACCACGCAGGTGGAAACTGAATTTTTTGGTTCCCTAATGAAAATCTGTATAGTATGTATATATGGATAAGTATATATATATATATACACATATTATATGTGAATATGTGTATATAACTTACGTTCGTTCATGCATTCATTCATTCAATCAGTCAGGCAGTCAGTCATGCTGAAATGTTGATTCATTTCTTTATTTCGTTCTTTATTCCCTTCTTTCCTTCTTTCACTCATTCACCCGTTCACACATTCACTCATTCACTTTTGCATTCCTTCCTTCCTTCATTCATGGAAACTTACTCAACGACATGTGTATGTATGTGCGTACATAAATTTGCATTTATGCGCATAGCAATATCTATACATATACATCCATACTCAACCTACGTATTCCTCAGCTGACGTTTGTCCGCACGTCCACACGTACAATGTCTAAATCCGCACCTTTTCCTGGAGACGGCGACCGATGCGCCAGTCCTTCTCGTACCATCGCAGCTGGTCCCAGTCCTGCAACATGTCGGCTGAGTGCTCGGTGTAGGGTTTAGGCTTTAGGGTTTGGTGTTTAGGGTTTAAGGTTTAGGGTTTCAGAAATAGATCAGCGAGACCCTGTATTCGATCTTAAAGTCTTAAAGTTCGCCTACCTGCATCACGGTCGTATGCTTGTCCCTCCTGTTTCCCATGTAGGACCGACCTATTGACAAAAGATCACATGGCAACAGGTTGGTGCATTGGGCTTACGACCTACAGTACTACAGCTCCCCAGTTTCGCCCAAATGCTGAGGAAGCCCAAACACCCGATGAACCCGGACCCTAAGCCACATGCAACCCAAACCCAAAAGCCCTAGACTCACTCCAACCTAAACCTGGCCGCAAACCCTACACCCTGCACCGTGTTGAACCCATCTCTACCCGAATTGTAGGGTTTTTGGGGGTTTAGAGACCGAGTTCACCCCAAGCCCTAGCTTTACAGCCCTAAGCCTCCCCTGCTCCTCAACGTCGAAGTAGCCAGGAGTGATCTGTGCTGGTACCTGCCAGCAGGACTTACTTCAGGGCTTGAGACAATTGAATAGGTGCGGTCATAGTAAAAGTGCTGGCCTTCAGAAAGAGGATCCTCCTTTTCAGGTTCTGTTTTTCGGGTCCCTTTAGGGTTTAAGGGTTTTTTGGGGGGTTTAGGGTTTAGGGTTGGGGTTTAGGGTTGCCAGCATCCAACCTCCTGGAGAATCGGGGATCCCATCATAGACCCTGGCAGAAGGATCCTTGTTATAAGGACCGCGTGTGTGGGGATCTACACAAGGGTCCAAGTGCCGAATCGTCATATACTCCATCATCTATTAAGCTACATGACTTCTACCCTGAACCCAAGTAGCTAATTGGTTTGTATTTTGGACCCCTAAAACCAGGCCTACGCCACCCTTATCAACAACCTTACAAGTCCGAATAGAACCTACACCACCCTTCTCAAAACACTTTACAACTCCCTATAGAAGAACTTCTCTTGAGCAGCATATCAGCGTTTAGGGTTGTTTTAAGGATTTAGGGGTTTGAGGTTCCCCTAAACCCGAAACCCATCATCAACCTCCCTTTATCCCCGGGCTCTGCCCCAGCCGATCAGCCACAAAACCGGCGGCCCCAAGGCACAAGCAACCGAGGCTTCGATGCGGGGCGTTGTATTAGGTAGCTTGTGGGACTTCCAAGTGTGTGGAAGCTGGCATGCCACAGCAAGAAGCTGGTTCGAAGTGAATATTGCAAGTGCTTGAACCGAGTTCCCTATTGAAGCACCGCGGAGCTTGTTTGCCAGTTGCGCGTACGACAGGTCCCAGTCTACGGATACCGACAGGTTCATCGGTAAACTCTAAACCCTGAACCCTAAACCCGAAATCCTGACCCCCAAGCCCTAATCCCTGAATCTGAGCCTGGACCCTAAACTTTTAAACGGCGGACCGTTTACCCATAAACCCTCTGACAGCTTAAGACATCAACTAGTCTTGAGCCCAACAAAGGAAGATGAGAAACATCCCAAAAGTGGAAGATCCGGATGTGGGTAGTAAACCCTAAACCCCTAAAGGAACCATTACAAGGAACCCTAAACCTCTGAGGGAACCCTTAAAGAGAACCCCTAAACCCTGAAGGAACCCTTAAAGGGAACCCCTACCAGCCTCAGGGAGAGACGGCACCTCTTCGCCCGTCAGGCCAGTCAAAGAATCGACCTGTGAGGGTTTCAGGGTTTCGGGTTCAGGGTTTAGTGGCTTAGGCCTTTGGGGTTTGGGGTTTACGGGCTCTGGATTTAGTGCTTGAGGTATTCTTTGAAGGCTTACTAGGGCTTAGGGTTCAGGGCTAAAGGTTTAGGGCTTGAGGTGTAGCGCTCAGGGCTTACGGAAGGACCCGGCTGCTGTTTCTGATCTATTCAGCTCATTCTTTCGCTTCCTCGTACCCATATAGACATAAACTTGCAACTACTCATGAATCTTCCATCTGTTTACCTACTAGTAGCTACCTGTCTGCCTACCTACCTATATCTACCTAGCTACCTATCTACCTAGCTACTTCATTATTCAAGACGGGCCATTGTCAGATTTTTGTTACAAGATGCCACCGCCAGTTCGGAAGATCCCCCCACATCAAACTTCAGAATGTCCTTCCTTCACCTTGTGTCGACATGCTTTTGTTTGTGGTGCTGAGGGTTTATCCATAATCCTACACCCTCAAAACCGCCCCGTGTACCAAAACCTGAGTGATTATGAAAGTGCCGTGACAACAGTTTCATACTTGAACCATGTGTGATAAACCTTAGAGGAGCCCATAAACAGGCTCCCAGGCCTTGCGAACTGCAAGAACGACCTCATTGACCTCCTTGTACTTTCCGAGCTTGTCCCGGTTCTCGTGGATCTCCTTTAGGGTTCTAGAAGGGTTCCATAAGGGTTCCTCCTAGAACTCGTGCTGATTGCAGGGTTTAGTTCTTAGGACTTACCATGTATCGGTTGGGGCTTTGGGACATACTTGGAGGTTCATGGGTATCCATAAGTGGGATTATAAATCCCCTAACATGGGTTTTAAGTTTTAAGTATAGTTACCCTACTTATAACCCGACTTATGACTACCCATGAACCTCCAAGTAGGGTCCATAGGTTTGGATTTACCGCTGAGGGCCTCAGACTCAGGGCCTTGCGGCTGCATGCATATGGGAGTTTCCGAAAATGAGGCGTGCCTTGTTTGGGGGTCCTTATAGCAAGGATCCTACTATTTAGGGTACTATATTGGGGTCCCCCATGTTCGGAAACCCCCACATGTTTCCCAGGTTCCTGGGTAGCCCCTTTATGATGAGGGTACCCTTGTTCTTAATGTTTGTTTTTAGTGAGACAACGGCAAAAAGGCACTACTCAGGGACCTGGTTTCTGGGGTTTGAGACAGGACACCTTCGGATTCTAATCTTAAGCACCTGCTCTGACAGGAAAGTAAACTTGATCATTTATCCCAAACTTTGTACAATCTTTCTGCGGATTGCATGGGGGCTTGCGGCCTTGATGCTGACGGTTCGATCATGGGCCCACTTACGTGCTCAGAAGCACAAGTGATCTGCTAGCATAGCGAGCTGCAACATGGTTCAATTTAGAACAACCCACTGTCCTATACAAACCACGGGAGGCACCACAACACCCTTGGAAATTACAGTATCTCTGATTTAGCATTTCGAAGCCCGCCCACATCCGACGGACACGAGCCGCAACCGTGCGAACTCGAGGGGCCAGACGTACAACAAATCTATAGCCGACATTAAACTGAGCAGCGCCTAATGGGGTTCTAGTGGAATGCTACAGTGATCCTACAGTGGCAAAGCTGCAAGTAGACTTTGGCCGCTGTCGTCACAACCTATAGTGGTCGGAAACTCTACTACTGAGTCTAAACCCCTCAATACGCGTGGCAAAGGCTCGAGCCTCGAATCATCAACGTTGCAGAAACCTCCTCGCTACAACTTATCATGATCCAATATCATAAATCTTCATATAAGAGCTTATTATATATAATGTAACATTATATCTCTGCTCTGAGGAAAAGGTCCTCTACGGCTCGTACCAGCGAAGGCTCCCCGAGGACCTGTACGATTGACTGACATGGTTCTGCTGCTTACTTGCAAAAAACAACTCTTGCTCGGCTCTTCTAGCTACTCTTTTGTGTGATTATGGCTACGACACTTACGGAAGCATTACGGAAGCCGACAGCGGACTGGGGGGTTGAAGTCCTCGGGCGTTCCTGGGTGTTTTTGGCCTCATGGAACTTGCGGATGATAAAGCCCACCCTTGTCCAACCCTATGAGATGACATCAGACACTGTAAAAACCCGGACACGCACTAGACAAAGACGCACAAGAAAGGCATTCAGCTTTTGGACTTGGAAGACCTGCGATCCTGCGCGCTCGGAGGCTTACCTCTTTTTGGGGTTCTGGCTTGATTTCCTCCGCCCTCTTATATTGAAGTACACTCTTAAAAACCCTATATGCTGTACTATAGTAATACAACATGTAATTTGTCATGAGAAAATGCAATTGTATCGTATGAAACCCCTAACGAACTGCATCTAGAGACATCCCCTAGCACCCTGGCACATCTACATATGCTTCGGCTCGGCTCATCGCGAGACTGGAGTCTTGACATCGCTGGTCAAACTTCAACTCAGTCGCTATCGTGGATGTAGCACCTCATGTTGTCGGAATATAGCATCTTGGAGCCTGTGATGCAAGACTTCCCATATGTTGTCACGTTCTTCTTGTCATGGTAGATGGACGCCTTTTTCCATCTCTGTCTTCGAAAACAGACGACGGATTTCGTCTGTGAAGTCTGAGAAAGATGACCCCCGCACAAGCGCCTGGAAACCCGTAAGCACTCTAAGCAAGGAAAATCCTGGTTAAACCCTAAACCCCAAACCCTAAAACACAAAAAAAAGTGGAAAACCACAGAAACCACTATCAGGAAGGACAGCTATAAACCCTGCTAGTCGAAAACCCCGACCCCTGGGCCCAGGGTTTAAAAACCCTGAACCTGTATATAGATGACTATACATGTACATATACACATATATACATATGTGTATGTATATATATATATATATATATATATATATATATACACATGTATATATATATATATATATATACATATATACATATATATATATATATATATATATATATATGTATCTGTGTGTGTGTGCAATTATTTTTCTATGAAGCCCCTAGTGAATACTTTTGCGAGTAGTATATGTATTCCGACCCTATATGAGAGCCAAGAGTTTGAAGCCTCAAAATCCCAAACCCACCCAAAGCCTGAAACTAAACCCTCAAACCAAACACACTGAAGCCGCAAATGCCTGCAACCCCTATGGAATCATGATAAGACCCTTCCCCTGTAAGACCACCCCTAGAACCCAACTCAAAACTCAAAACCCCTGAACTCAAGCCCCAAACCCAACCCGCAAACCGGTAAGCCCCAAAACGCAAAGCCCAAGGCCCTCAGCCCTGAACCCTAAGCGTCAAAATCAAAGCCCTAAACCCTAAACCCTCAACCAAACCCTAGAATCCTAGAAGCCCCTAAACTCCACAACGCCCCAAAGGCCCCTTAAAGGACCTAAAGGACCCAAAAAAAAAAACGCTAAACGCCTGAAGGATCGAGGGGTCCTCCCATGAGGCCTCCGGTTTGCACGGGTTGAGGGTTTAGGGTTAGGGCGTAGGGCCTAGGGTTTACTCGGCTTGAAGGTGGCCGGAATTTGCAATGAAGGTTCAGTATAGCTCGTGCTTGACTCCCAGGGTTAGGGTTTAGAGTGTGGGTTTTAGCGCTGGTTTAGGGTTTAGGGTTGGCTTAAGCCTGGTTTAGGGTTTAGGCTTTAAGTCTTTTTTGAAGCCCCTTTTCCACCTGCAGCACTGGTGCATCAGTAGGGTAAAACTAACCTGTCTCACGACGGTCTAAACCCAGCTCACGTTCCCTATTGGCGGGTGAACAATCCGACACTTTGGGACTTCTGCATCTCAATGATAGGAAAAGCCGACATCGAAGGATCAAAAAGCAACGTCGCTATGAACGCTTGGCTGCCACAAGCCAGTTATCCCTCTGGTAACTTTTCTGACACCTCTAGCTGAATATTTCTCAGACCTAAAGGATCGATAGGCCATGTTTTCACAGTTTGTATTCCTACTGATAATCAAAATCAAGCAACCTTTTCCCCTTTTGGTCCACATGAGATTTCTGTTCTCATTGAGCTTACCTTAGGACACCTGCGTTATCATTGAACAGATGCGCCGCCCCAGCCAAACTCCCCACCTGACTATGTCTTCCGCACAGATCAGCTGCCAAAAGAGGCAACGTTAAATGTCACATGATGCAAGTTTCAGTCTCACGGAATAAGTAAAATGACATTAAGAGTAGGGGTATTTCAAGATCACCGAAGCTCCCACTTATGCTACACCTCCTGAGTCATTTCACAAAGTCGGACTAGAGTCAAGCTCAACGCGGTCTTCTTTCCCCGCTGATTATCCCAAGCCCGTTCCCTTGGCTGTGGTTTCGCTAGATAGTAGGTAGGGACAGTGCGAATCTCGTCCCAACCGGTTTAGGGTTTAGGGTCAAAGCATCCTAAACCTCGTTTTCAGGCGATGTCCGATGCCCATGAAGTAATCGGAGCTTGTTAGGCACAGACGAGCACAGCATTCGAGGCTCGACAGTAGTAGTGATTCGTTCCTGGAACATCTGTACTTAGATTTACGACAAACTACTTGAAAGGTCACGGGTTGTCATCAGTGGGTGACAAGTCCCCTAGTATGGGTTATAGGTATAGTTACCCCACTTATAACCCTACTTCTAACTACCCTAAACCCTAAACCCTACACCCATGAACCTGTAAGTACTAGACATGGATAAGCCCCAAACCCAAAGCAGGCCCAGCCGTCTTCGTTCCTTTTGGTACTCCACCCTCGATTTAGTGGCTTTGGGGCTTTGGGCTTTTTAGTTCGGGGTCGAAGGATTCGAAGTTGGGTGCTTTTGACTGAAGATACTTCATGGTATAAGGGTACAGGGTTTAGGGCCTACTTGGAGGTTAGGTTCATGGGTAGTTAGAAGTAGGGTTATAAGTGGGTAACTCTACTTATAAACCATATTCGGGGACTTGTAACCCCACTCATGATTACCCAAGAACCTCCAAGAATAACTCCAACTGTATACTACTCTCGATCGGAAGCCGGGACAGTGCAGTTACGCAGAACTGCATTCTAGGAGCCCCTCAACCGCGACCCCCAAACCCCAAACCCTGCACCGGAAACCCTAAACCCTGAACCCCACCCATATGGGAGTTTCCGAAAATTGAGGGGTACCATATTTTGGGGTCCTTATAATAAGGATCCGACTATTTAGGGTACTACATTGAGCTCATGCCTTCAGAACAGCAGGATCATCCGTGCCCGTCACCCGTTGCAGGAGCGAGCTGGCAAAACCACTGAGCATGGCCTGGAGCGCTTGGATGTTTAAGGTTCATGGGTAGTTACAAGGGTTCCTTTCAGGGTCCCTTTAAAGGGATCTATAGGGATTTTATAAGGGTGTAGGGTTTAGGGCCTACTTGGAGGTTCAGGGTCGTTGTAAGTGGGGTTATAAGTAGGCTATACTTAAAACCCATATTAGGGGACTTATAACCCCACTTATAACTACCCATGAACCTCCAAGTACTGCTTGCCATGCTCATAATTGAAATCACTGCTATTGTCACCGAGATCTTCCGTAATGGCATACAAGCCTTCATCAAACAACCATCCTCAACATCATGCAGCATCGACCATCCTTCGCCAGCCATCCACTATCCGACATGATCCTCACGGTCATCCAGATTCGATCAAGTACTGGATCAAGCACCATCCATCACTTAGGGATCAGGATTTGCTTGGGGGTTCATGGGTAGTTATATGGGGGTTCATGGGTAGTTATAAGTAGGGTTATAAGTAGGGCAACTAAACTTCTAACCCATACTTGGGGACTTATGATGCCACTTATAACTACCCATAGACCTCCAAGTAGGCCCTAAACCCTATACTCTTACTGAATCCCTGTAGATCCCTTTAGAGGGAGCCTCCAAGTAGGGTCTGATCAACATCATCACCACCATCCCACACCGACCGTCCCATCGCATCCTGAAACCACCTCTCCAAGTCTGTAGTAATCCAGGTGGGTCTAAGAGTCTAGGGCTTTCTGACATGCTTTCTTGAATGCATGGTGAAACCCTACTTGGAGGTTCATGGGTAGTTAGAAGTGGGGCTATACGTGCGCCAAATATGGGTTATATGCATAGTTACCTACCCTACTTATCAGCCCACTTAAAACTACCCATGAACCTCCAAGTATTAGAACTCACAGATGTGCCCCGACAGAACCACACAGCCACAGGCTCGAAACTTCGAAGAACAAATCGAACTTTAGGGCCTGACATACTTCCAGGTTTATGGGCAGTCAAAAGTAGGGTTATAAGTAGGGCAACTATACTTATAAGCCATATTATGGCCTTGTAACCCCACTTATTACTACCCATGAACCTCCAAGCATTGGCCTGAATCATCAGAAAAGCGTTCCTTTGTAGGGTTCCTGAACAGTACTAAACCCTGAAGCCGCAAGCAACTGGAGCTGAGGGCAGGACGGAATGCCGCAGAGGCTGTGCTGCAACTTGTGGCGCTGGGAACAGCCCCAGCCCCAAATAATACGTATAAGGGAGGTGTCGGGCGTCTGGGAGCTTTGAAGAAGGTTCAATGTAGTTCCTTAGGGCTTAACAACTTAATATAATTTTTTCTCAAGGGCTTTTACTTTGCAGCGCCCTTGCACGCCGAAGTTGTGGCTTTGGGGGATGCTGGTGGGGCGGAACCTCGAAGCCTTCCGGTCATAATTCAGGCTTTAGGGTATTACTATTACTATTACTATTACTATTAAAATTACTATTACTACTAAGGGTATGTAAGGCTTTAGGGTTTAGGGTATGTAAGGGTTTAGGGTTTAGGGTCTTTGAGGTTCCGGGTATCCGGAGACATCCAGTCTAGGCCGCAGGGTTCGAACTTGGAATCAGGATGGTTCTGGGCTGGGGCTCAGAGGATCGGGTTGAAGGTCCAGGTCTTTCGTCTGGTCCTGCTCGTAGTGGAAGAGTTCTTGTTCTTGTAATTGCTGCTCCGGTGCTGCCCCCTTAGAGATGGCAGCGGCAGGTGGGATATACATGAGGTCATTCCGCAAGCTTGCATGAAGCACGACGACGGCGACGCCGACGACAACGGCGACGAGAGCGGCAACAAGAACTGAAAACCTAGACCCCTAAACCCTGAACCCTAAACCCTAAACCCTAAATCCTGAACCCTGAACCCTAAACCCTTAACCCTAAACCCTAAACCCTAAACCCTAAACCCCGAACCCTCAACCCCTAAACCCTGAACCCTGAACCCTAAACCCTAGCATGCAGAAGCAAGCTGTCGACTGTCGATGTGCCAATGGCATGGCAATTTGCCCACAAACCCTACCTGGACCCTAAGGAACCTACCTTTTTTAGGGTTCCCTAATATGATTTCTTTATATAAGTCCTTAAAAAGGTAGGCTACGTGGGCTTAAGGTAAACCCAAAGCCCTACAGCCTCAACCTTGGAACTTTCGCCCTGTCCTGCACTTGGAGGTCCATGGGTAGTTATAAGTAGGGTTATAAGTAGGGTAACTATACTTATAATCCATATTGGGGGACTTATAGACCTCCTTAAAACTGCCCATGAACCTCCAAGTAGGCCCTAAACCCATACCCGTACAGAATCCCTAGAGATCCCTTTAAAGGGACCCTTAGAGGAGCCCTTAAAAGTACCCATGAACCTCCAAGCAGCCTTTTTAAGCCGGTCGCGAACTCGGACCCGGGACGCACCCAGTCTAGCTCAGAGAAGGCCGTTTGGTGGCGCCACACTTCAAGGCTCGCCGGCACCCTTCCCTGAACAAACACTTAAGGTGTAGCGCTTAAGGTTTAGAAGCTTAGACAAGGAGTGGTTTGCGGTAGCTTAGCACGACAGGCAGAGGTATGTCAAGAAGATGCCAGAGTTAACTTACGCATGATCAAGATTTATCAAGCAGGAACACCATCGCAGCATCTAGAAGGCCATCAACCCTGTAAACCAAAACCCCAAAGCCTATGCGCGAAGGCCTAAATCCCGCACCCAACACCCAAACTCTCACCCTCCAGTATAAGGCCTTCTGCAGCCCTGCGCAACCCTGAGAACCCACTCAAGTTGAAGAAAAATCCCACAAACCCCTAAAACACCCTTGCAAACACTCCTAAAACCACCTACAACAAACCCTAAACCCTAAAACCCCTGAAACCACCTACCAAAATCCCAAAACCCTAAAACCTGATGAAACCACCTGCAACTCTCTCTTCGGCGGGGTCCGACGAGCCCCAAAAAAGGCCCCTTGGCCTGACCTGAAATGAGTGGGTGCTAGTTTGCTGACCTGGGTTCTTGATACCTGGTTTTTTTAAAATGTAGCGGATACCTGGGTTTTTGTTAAACTCCTTTTTCCAGGGGGCGACAGTTTGCAGCATCCTAGATACCTGGGGTTTAGGGATTAGGAGGGTTCTTAGGGTCTAAGGTTTTCCTTTAAGGTTTAGGGTTTAGGATGTTCTTTAAGCTTTAGGGTTTACGGTTTAGGGCTCTTGATACCTAGGGTTTAGGATACCTTTATAGGGTTCCATATTATGGTTTCTATATAGTTCCTTAAAAGGTAAGTCTTTTTGGCTACAGGGGGGTTAAGAGCTTAGGGCTTCGGTCTAGGGTTTAGGGCTTCGGAATTTTCTTTAGGGTTTAGGGTTAAGGGTTGTTCTTTAAGGTGTCGGGTTTAGGGTTCTTGATAGCTCGGAGAAAATCACTCACATGTTTGCATCAGGGCTTCGGTGGTTGTGCAGGGCTTATAGCGGTCCTGCAACGGATACTTCTCTTTTCGCTGATTCAACATAGCTCAGCTCCTTGACAACAGCTCTTGAAAGCCCCCACAACACATGTAAAACCCTGATGAAAACCATAAAAACCCTTCTGAAAACGGCTTTAAACGTGGTAAAGCTCTCATACTGCTTTCAAATCAAGAACCCAGCTAACGGGCTTGGGCAGAGCAGGGCCTGGAGGGGAGGGAGACTGCGACAGAGGGTGGGCTTGCAAACCTTCGAGGTTTCTCCGTCGCAGCGAGGCCTCATAGGGTTCCAACGATGGAACTGCCGAGGTAACAGGAAACCCAGTGCCGCAAGATGTCTTGCCTCCTGGCCTCGCGTCTGAGACGCCGAAGGAGAGTTTCGGGTTCTAGAGATTTCAAGAGCTGGGGTTTCGTGGATGAGGACTGCGGCTATAGGGTTTAAGGCTTAAGGTGGTTCGGGGATGAGGCTTGAGGCTATAGGATGTAGGGCTTAGGGTTTGGGATAAGTTTGAGGCTGTAGGCTTTAGGGCTTAGGGTTTCCGGGATAAGGGCTGGGGGCGCGGGCAAGTGTTGATCTTCGCCGGCTTAGGCCTTACGGATCAGGCGTCAGGTTTGTATAGGGATTTGGACTTCAGGGTTCCGCGTACAGGACCCTTACTTGGAGGGTCGGGGGACTTAGTAAGTAGGATATAAGTAGACTTATAAGTGCCTTAAAAGGGACTCTAATAGGGGTTATGGTACTTATAAGTCTCCAAAATAACTACTTACTAAGTCCCCCGACCCTCCAAGTAGGGTTTAGGGTTTACCTTAACCTACCAGAAACTACTTGTTTTGTAGGGTCCTATAAATCCCATATTAGGGTCTATAATAAGAACCTACAAAAAAGTAGGGCTTAGTAGGTCTACGTAGGGTTTAGGGTTTAGGGATCTATTTACCTTCAAGCAGGGTTCGGGTAATTAGCAATGATATCCCCGTTGTAGTCATAATATCTTTCTGCTGCCGAAAAGCCTGATTATTCTCACAAATTATCAAGGCTCCTCTACGAGAACAACCCTATAAGACCCAATAGAAGCCCGTACGAGACGGCATTCCAAATTCCAGAGCTTGGAGGTTCATGGGTAGTTATAAGTAGGGTTCTAAGTAGCGTAGCTATACCTACAACCCATATTAGGGGACTTATAACCCCACTTATAACTACCCATCAACCTCCAAGTAGGCCCTAAACCCTATACCCGTACAGAATCCCTAGAGATCCCTTTAAAGGGACCCTTAGAGGAGCCCTTGTAACTACCCATGAACCTCCAAGTGTTGAGGGTTTTGGGATTTCTCTCCAGCGCGGCTCTTCGAAATCACGCAGAGCCTCTCACCTCGCACAGCGCCGGAAGCGCCGTGTATTCCGCAGCACCGCCTTCTTCCGATGGCAGGCCGATTCACTGAAACCTGCAGAATGCTTGGGCTTTTTCATCGCATTGCGGGTTTTCTTAGGATTCAGAATTTAGGGTCAAGCGCAGCATCATAACTCAAAGAGCGCGGAGTCCCTTGCAAATCCCGGTAGGCAAAGAACCGGATGCCCAACTCCTGGCGGAAAACGCCGAACCAAACGCCCCTAAATCCCTTCCATTACAATTACTTGCTAATTTTACCATTGTAAAACCCTCGTAACACAGCAACAACCCCTGTCTGTTAACACCTGCCCTAAACTCTGAACTAAACCCTTCACCAAGGGAGCTGGTCGATCTCGCTAAATCGTGCCGGCGGGGTAGTGCCGCGCGGTGCTGGGCTTGCCACGTGCACCTGTCGAAGTTAGAGTTTAAGGTTTTGAGACCCCCTCATCCCTCAACCCTAAAACCATACACTCTGACCTCAGCATGTGAAAATCCTAAATCCGAACTCCTGAACATCGACCGCTGAGCTGGCGGAGCAGGTGCCCCTACCAAAGCCTGAGAAAAACCATATATCCTTCAGTCCCCGTAGTATTGTAAATGATCCCCATATCTATCAAAGCCCTTACCGCGCATCGAAAACCCCCAAAGTGGCACCGACCGCCGCTGCCATGGCAGGACGTTCCGCAGCTCGCCGGACTCGCCGAAGATCCACGTGGCCGCAAAGCCTCCATTTAGGACTTAGGGTTTAGGGTTTAGGGTTTGGGGTCTGAGCAGAAGGGCCTACAAGACTCAGACTTGGGTTGATTTTCGAAGGGATACCCTGGGTGCTGACCCTACAAAAAAGTAGATCTTGGTAGGTTGAGGCTCTCTTCTTCAACAACTGGGCCCCAAAAAGTTCAAACTTTCGAAGATAGAGCTAACATATAAGGCCAAAAAGTTTAAAGTTCCCCCGTTCATTATCTAAGAAGGAAGATTACAGGAATGCCAAGTGACGCACGACGTGCAGCTGTAAGATCCCCATGGCAAGCATGGCCTCATGGCAGCTTCCGAGGCTTCGAGAGGCACTTGGGTCTTGGGTTTAGGGTTTAGGCGCTTAGGGGTTTATGGTTTAAGGGTTTAGGGTTTTAGGATTTAGGATTGAAAGTTACAGAGTGTAGGGTTGAGGGTTACCAGAGTTTAGGGTTTTGGGTTTAGGGTTACAGAGTCAGGGGTTGCAGAGTTTAGGGTTTAGGGTTTGGGGTTACCGAGTTTAGAGTCTAGGATGGATTGGCGCTGAGGTAAAGGGTACTACAGCTAGTTAATGGGCAATTGGAACTTCCTCTGGCCATAACAAGGAATAGCACCACAGTAGTTCCCACAATCTGGGGTCATCACGGCAATGCAAAAGCTTGTCGACAAAAAGAAGGAGGTGTTGATGGAGTTTAATTTAGAGTGGAAGGTCTTGCGGCTATGCATCCGTCGTGGTTGAACGATAAGATGAAATCAGTAATTTACGTAAACTGGAGCCGACATAAGCCTTAAACCCTATAAACCCCATGTGAAATCGGGACCCACCTCGTCCTGGTACAGTGCGTCGATGGTAGCGCTGCTATAAGACTCGCCTTGGGGGGGCATGTTCTGCGGGGACAACTGCTGTTAGTATTTTCATAAGCTCCATGGTTTAGGGTTTGGTGTAGGGGGGCTCTCCAAAGAATAGTATTCGTGGTCAGTCAAGGCCCTATATTGGGTTCAGAGCTTCTTGCTGCCGATGCCACCAACACCGATGATAAGGTCCCCAGGAAGCAGCTGATCACCTTGGTTTCATGCTGTCATTTCGGGGTTCGGGGTTGAGGTGAACTGAGACAGGCAAAAACAACACCCTCAGAAGCAGCAGTAGTAGTAGCAGTAGCCGCAGCCGTAGCCGTAGCAGTAGCGATGGTAGTAGCAGCAGCGGTAGCTCAGGCGGAGGAGCAGGAGGAGGAGGAGGAGGACAGTGGAAGTGGTAATGGTGGAGGTAGCGGTAGTGGAAATAGTAGTGAGTGGCAGTGCAGCCATCGACCGCGCACGTCGCCGTCGATCGACCCTCATGTCGAAATGATGCTGCAATCGCCGCACGGATTGTAGAAAAGGACATCGGCCTTGCGAAGCGACGACGAAGACTGTCCAGGCAAGCTGCGGCACCAAACCGCAGAGTTCCGTGGAGTGTGCGGCCGACGTCGCATGGGCCCGTGCTGGAAATCCTGCCCCGCATGCCTGCATGCGCCTTCAACGCACGTCGGTTTATGAGCTCCGCGCACCACGCATGCCTGTCTCTCGCCGTTCTCGTTGCGTGCTATAGTGACTGAATTCTGACTGTTCTAAGCACGTCCGGAGATGCCTTCGTGTCTAACCTACTGATCTGGAGATCTTTGGTGGAATAGGAACGGCAGCAGCAGAGCAGCGGTCGTCGCTGTCGCGCTGCTTGCTGCAGCTTCCGACAGCTTAAGGTTATGGAAGCTTCATGATTTGAACGGTTTAGGGTACCACGACGATTTGGACATGGATGATGACGATGATGACGACGATGATACTGATGATGGTCGTTTTGATGAGGGCTGTTATCCTGGAAAGGAACACGGTATGCAGCCAAGTATCGTGGGAATCCCTTCAAGCACAGCCTTGGCTAAGTTCATTGCGCTTCGTCAGTGGTTCAGGCGTAGTTATAAGTAGGGTTATAAGACTATACTTATACTACCCCATATTAGGGGAATTATGAGCCCACGTATAACTACCCATGAACCTCCAAGAGCAGGTCTGATCTGGCGAAGCCTCTTGAGTTGAATCTCAACCGGCCAGAATGGGAGTTTCCGAAAATTAGGGGTGCCTTGTTTTGGGGTCCTTCTACTAAGGATCCTATTAACTAGGGTACTATATTAAGGTCCCCTATTTTCGGAAACTCCCAAATCAATTCAACCGTCGGTGACAAGAGTGACTGGCAAACAGCGGAGCTGCTGGGGACTGCCCTCAAACACTACCTAAGCACCCTACGTGCTAGACCTTAATGCAGACGTCTGAAAAACTAGTAATTCGTAAGAACTTTCGCTTATAGCTCCTCTGTAATCGTGCTGTTTTTACACCCTCAAGACGTGTGCGTGAAATTGTCGCCTATTCGACGTTGAATGCTCTAAATCCTACGCCTGCAAAATGTCAAGCTGCCCAAAGCCCCAAACCCTAAATCATTGATACAACCCTTACAGAACGTTGTTGTCCCTTCTAGCAGCCCTTGTAGAAACCTAAATCTCGGGAGCTGCCCCCACCCTGTAATAGTGACCATAAGGATTATATTAGGGATTACTAGGGCCCTATGATATTCCTATTATACACAATTAATTACAGGGTGGGGGCAGCTTCTAACCTAAATCCTACACATGAAAAGATCGACAGGAAGGTCTTCCAATGTAAACCCAGACCCCACCTACAACCCTAACCCAAGCCCTACACCCCACACCATGTAAAAAAAGTGCTTCTGGCTTCGGGAGTAGAGATAAGGAAAGCCCTTCCTTAAAGGCCTACATGAATTCCGTACAAATCCTAAACCCGAAACCCGAAAGCCCTTCCTTAAATGCCTGCATGAATTCCTTATAAACCCTAAACCCTAAACTCTCAAGCCCAAAACTCTAAACCCTAAACCCTAAAGCCCAAAACCCTAAACCCTAAACCATAAAGCCCAAAACTCTAAACCCTAAATCCTAAAGCCCAAAACTCTAAATCCTAAACTCTAAAGCCCAAAACTCTAAACCCTAAACCCTAAAGCCCAAAACTCTAAATCCTAAACTCTAAAGCCCAAAACCCTAAACCCTAAACCATAAAGCCCAAAACTCTAAACCCTAAACTCTAAAGCCCAAAACTCTAAACCCTAAACCATAAAGCCCAAAACTCTAAACCCTAAACTCTAAAGCCCAAAACTCTAAACCCTAAACCATAAAGCCCAAAACCCTAAACTCTAAAGCCCAAAGCCCAAAACTCAGGAGCCCTCTTCAACCTCTCCCTATGCAGGCGAAGAGCTCGTTCCAGCGCTCCAAAACACCGCCCTGGCTTCAGGGGCATGTGCTTTTCGGGGTTTCGGCTTTAGGGTTTAGGGTTTAGGGTTTAGGATTTAGGGTTTAGGGTTTAGGGTTTAGGCTTTGGGGGCTCAGGTGTAGGGTTTAGGGTTTAGGGTTAGGGTCCCAGGTGTAGGGTAATATAAACGGTTTAGGGTTTGGGGTGAGAGTTTGTTGTGCCATGCAAGGGGCGATTAGGGGTTACTTGGAGGTTCATGGGTAGTTATGAGTAAGGTTATAAGTAGGGAAACTATACTTATAACCCATATTAGGGGACTTATAACTCCAGTTATAACTACCCATGAACCTCCAAGCAGGCCCTAAACCCTATACCCTTTCAGAAGCCCTATGGGTTCCCGTGAAGGGACCCTTAGAGGAACTCTTATAACTACCCATGAACCTCCAAGTAGGTTTGGGCTTCAACTTTGGGCCAGTGGGTTGAGCGAAACAAGCGCATCGATGGGCTTCCCAGAGAGCCCAATGCCCCTTAATTAAGGAATAGCGAGGGTTCCTTTAAAGGGATCCTTTAAGGGATCTATAGGGTTTAGGGTTTCGGTATTTCTAATACCCCCTTAATTAAGCAATATACCTTAAAGTATAGGGGCTTCATATTATGGTTTAAGCTATATTCGTCAATTAAGGGGTATTGGGCTCTCTGGGTTTCCCAAATCGGACGAGGAATTGTTTTGGTTCGGAGCCCGAAACATTCAAGGCAGAGGCACTATCAGAAATGCTGCAAGCACGACTTCAAAAAAATTCACATGTTTGCATGCAAACCACACACGGCCCAAGCCTAAACCATTATAAACCCTGGTATTCCTGAACCCTACACCCTCAACCCTCCCCAACCACAAAACCAAGCCTCCTCGACGGAGGTGACAAGAAGTCCCTCCACGTCGTCGGCGAGCTTATGCTGCTGACCTTCGACGGACTTACGGGTCCTCTGAAAGTGATAGGATCCATGCCGTAAGGGGTTCTGGAAGGATGCGATAGAGGTTTGTAAGGCCCCCTAAAGGCGACACCGCCAGCTGCCTCAGCTGGGGGCTCAGGGTTTAACGGTCTATGGACCTTCAACCCAAAACTCTAAACCAGGCAGGCTGCATTGCAGTCCAATCGTGACGCCATCCGCAACCCTGACTCGCACCATGAAGTCGTACACGGGCTCGGCCGCCAAGGTTTCAACCGGCAGCCACCTTTCCGTGGGAACCGGAAGAGCTTTTCGGGAGTTCGGGTTGTTCGGTTGGTTTGGCATGTTTACTTAAAGGATCATGGGACTTAGTAAGTAGGTTATAACTGGTGTTATAAGTCCCCTAAGTGGGGTTATCCTAATTATAACCTACTTATAACCTTACTTACTAAGTCCCATGAGCCTTCAAGTAGGGTCTCGGGCCGAGGGCTTTGGGTTTAAAGTTTAGTTAAGAGTTAACGGTGTGTTTAAGGTTTAGTCGCGGCTTTCGAGTTATTTGTTTTTTTATGTACTACAGTCATCCTTTCCTTAACGATCCCCAACCGAAGTCTAACCAACAACTTTCGGTCTGGAGACGGTAGCCCTGAAACCGAGGCCGGAACAGCTGCAAAACCCCCTTACTTTTCGCAGATAGATTTGACGCTTGGGCTGCTTTGCGCGCTTCGGTTTGAAGGCTCTGCGTTTTAGGCCATTGGGGCTTAGGGTTTAAAGTGAAACCTCACCGAAACCCTGAACCCTAAATTTCAATGAATTTGGAGCTCAGCCCCTGAAGTTCATCAGGAAGAACTACTGGGTCCTTAGGAAGTAGAGTAGCATTTTCATCGCTTTTGTTGAGGGTGGGTCGGCGATATTATAGTACAGCATTGTATGACTCGCAGTGAGGAACGCTAAGGAATAGCAACCCTAGCCCTAACTATTTCGGCATTTCGAGGTCTGTACATTAAAGCCCTAAACCTCCAAACCCCAAACAAACCCTAAACCCCAAACCCCCAAACCCTAAACCCTAAACCCTAAATCCTGGACCCTAAACTCTAAACCCTACACCCTAAACCCTGAACCCTAAACCCTGAACCCTCAACCCAACTCTAAACCCTAAACCGCGAACCCTACACCCTAAACCCTACACACCACACCCTAAACCCTACACCCTAAACCCTACACACTACACCCTAAACCCTAACCCCTAAACCCTACACCCTCGTTCCCCACCCTCCAGGATGGTCAGGGTGATGGGGTCTGAGAAAGGCCAGGCCATCTTTGGCATTGCAGAGCCTTAGTTTGATCACATTCGAGGTGTCCCTTAGGGGTTTAGGAGTTTAGGGGTTTAGGGGTTTAGGGGTTTAAGGGTTTAGGGTTTAGGGTGTAGGGTTTGGGGTGTAGGGTTTAAGGTTTCCGGTTCAAGGTTCCGGGTTGGGGTGCAAGGTTTCGGGTTTAGGGCTGCGGGAGTTCATTCATATGGTTTGGGCATAAGGTCTCGGGTTTAGGTCAGTGGGGAGCTGGTGGCTTGAGGCTGTGCATGTGGACGAGCTTTGGGGTTTTGGGCTCTTGCCTCTACCCTGAACCATAGACCTCAAGTGCTCAACTCAGCTCCCGGGAAGAAACTGGTTGTAGTCGTAGGCTCTAATCTGAACATGTCAAACTGTGAACCCCAAGACCGTAGCCTGCAAGACCATACCGCTGGAAAGACGGAATTCGTTCCCCTTGGCATACGCCGGAACACAGCTAACCTACAAAAGCAGACTACAACAGGGCCCGATCGAATATCTAGAACCTAACATGTCCTGCCTGACATGGTCCTGCCCGGACATGACAGCTAAGCTTGAGGTCACTTGAGGTTTTAGGTTTCTTTTGGAGGGAGGGAATCGGGGAGCGAACCCTGACCTAGCTCCTGCCACGCGAATGGGCCTGCCATCACACAAAAAGCGCCAAAGCTCATCCGCCCACTTCGAGCCCCCCAAAACCCTCAAGCCCGAGAGCATTTAAGCATAATGATTGTTTGCTGCAAGCAGCAAGAGAGGCTGATCGCTGTCCCACTGCAGGAACTGGGCGCCCTCAACATCGTATTTCTTTCTCACCTGTAGCGGTGCTGCACAGAAGAGGAGGTTTGCCTTCTCATATACCCTAAACCCGAAACAAGCCTACACCCTAAACTGCGACCCCTACGATCCTAACCTCTACATCCCTAAACCCTAAAACCGTAACCTGTACATCTAACTACATGAACCCGAAACCCTAAAACCCTGACCTTTAAATCGAAACACCTGAACCCGAAACCCTAAAACCGCAACCCTAAACTACCGTAAACCCCAAACCCCTAAAACCCCTGAAACCCCTGAAAAACCTACACCCCTAAAACCCCAAAAGCCTCAACCCTAAAACCTCCACTCTTGGAGGCATCTCTTAAAAGCAGCCCTCTTCCTCTTATCAACGCCCTTATACTAGCTGCATACCGGCACCTCCATGGTCAACGGGCTGAGGACCTTCCCGGCGCCGCCGAAGTGTCCAAGAAATTCGGCTCTACCTCGCTCGGAAAGGCCCAGGACCAGGGTTTTATGATGGGAAGAATATTACGGTTTAGGGTTTAGGGAGTATATAAGAAGAAGTAGAAGAAGAATCAAGATGATTAGCATCAAAGAATACGAAGAATACTACAGATACTTACAATACCAATGCTACTAGTAACAATGCTAATAAAAAACAGTAACGATAAAAATTAGTAGAAACAACAACCATAATTATAGCAATAATAGTAAGGATAATAGTAGTAAGAATAATAATGGTAAATATAATAATGACAACAATAGTTAAACTAATCGTCGTTTTCGGGTTTAGGATTTTAGGGTTTAGGGTGTTGGGTTGTAGCGCTCTGAGTTTAGCTCTCAGGGCTGTGCGCGTAATCTTGTCTGCGTTTTCTGGCTGGTGTGATCTCTACGCATGCCATGGGGGGCCTTGCTGGTTTTGCTAAGGTGTTTCTTGTGTTTTCCTTTGCACTTGTGTTTCATGGTTGAGACCTCAGAAGTTTTGAAGAGCATCCGAGATGCCATCGGGAGAAGATCGCGGCCTCCCCACCGGAGGGGCACCTGCAGGAACGTGCGCCGAGGAGGAGCCATTCAGGTAGACCCCCTTGCCCATGCCTTTCTGTCCAGAGGCCTTTGGTTGGGGTGTGTCCTCATCGTCGCTGTCGGGGACAGGGGGTGGAGCAGGCTTGGGCTTCGGCACACTTGAGACACTTCCGAACGTGGGGGTGTACCGGGGATCGGCCCCAACAGGAGCCGTCTTGCCGCTACCCTTTGAGGGATCCGGTGCTCGCTGAGGCGGGCCCTGTGGAATCGGTCCTGGTGGAGCTCCTGCTGGTGGGACCTGTTTCCCAAATCCCTTGCCCACACCATTGTACGCCGGCGCCGCCGCCGGTGCTGGCTTCGGGGTGAACTGAGGGGCGTAGGGAGCACCAGGTGGCCCTTCTGGTGGGCGGTAAGGAGCCGCATGCGGAGTGCTCGGCGGGTAATATGGCTGCTGCCGGATCTGGGTGCTTTGCTGAGGCATCGACTGCGACCAGGGGTCATTTCCTTACTTCCTCAATAAGCCACAGAAATAAAAGGCTAAACTAGTAAAGGTTAGGTCTGTGAGCACCCTTAGACCCTAAACACTGAGCCCCTCGACCCGAAATCTTAAACCCTGAACCCTAAACCCTATACCCTATACTATTGGGGATCTAAGTTTCCATCAGCCCACGGATCCTCCTGAGGCGAAGCAGCGTAGTGCCCGGCTGACTGCGGCCCCTGCTGCGCATATGCATGCGTCCCTCCATTTAGTCTCACCTGGACAGGCCCAGAGAGCCCAATACCCCTTAATTAAGGAATATACCTTAAATCAGTAGGGGCTTCATAATATGATTTAAGCTCTATTCCTTAATTAAGGGGTATTGGGCTCTCGGGGAAGCTCGAATTTTCGTGCAAGAGTAGCAAACCCGAAACCCTCACCCCTCCCTGAAAGATGCAAGTTAATCCCCCTAAACCTTCAACCGCCCAAGCAGCCAACCCGCATGCCTGACCCCTTGTGCCCAAACCTCACAATCCCTCAACTCTGATCCAAAACATGCGATTCCTAAAGCCTCAACTAAACTCCACAAACATACTTGGAGGTTCATAGGTAGTTATAAGTCGGGTTATAAGTAGGGTAACGATACGTAGAACCCACATTAGGAGACTTATAACCCTACTTAGAACTACCCATGAACCTCCAAGTAAATTAACAAGATCCCACAAGGCCTTCGCTAAGTCCAGCAATCCCCGATCCCAGAAACCCCAGACCCTAAACCCCAAAACCCTAAAACCCTAAAACCCCAAAACCCCAAAACCCTAAAACCCCAAAACCCTAAAACCCCAAAACCCTAAAAACCCCAACACCCTAAAAACCCCAAAACCCCAAAACCCCAAAACCCTAAAAACCCCAAAACCCCAAAACCCCAAAACCCCAAAACCCTAAAAACCCCCAAAACCCTAAAAACCCCAAAACCCCCAAAACCCCAAAACCCTAAAACCCCAAAACCCTAAAAACCCTAAAACCCCCAAAACCCCAAAACCCTAAAACCCCAAAAAACCCCAAAACCCCAAAACCCTAAAAACCCTAAAAACCCCAAAACCCCAAAACCCCTAAAACCCCAAAACCCTAAAACCCCAAAACCCTAAAAACCCCAACACCCTAAAAACCCCAAAACCCCAAAACCCCAAAACCCTAAAAACCCCAAAACCCCAAAACCCCAAAACCCCAAAACCCTAAAAACCCCCAAAACCCTAAAAACCCCAAAACCCCCAAAACCCCAAAACCCTAAAACCCCAAAACCCTAAAAACCCTAAAACCCCTAAAAACCCCAAAACCCTAAAAACCCTAAAAACCCCAAAAACCCCAAAACCCCAAAAACCCCAAAAACCCCTAAAACCCTAAAACCCCTAAAAACCGGACAGGGCCTGAGAAGTCGGACCCGGCCGGGATGCCTGCTGTCGTCCTTGCGCCCACATGTCTGCGTGGACCCGGCTGGGATGCTCTGCCGGCTGTGTCGCAGCCGCCCTGCTTGGCTGTCCTGCCAAAGGGTTTGGGGTTTGGGGTTTAGGGTTTAGGGTTTAGGGTTTAGGATTTAGGATTTAGGGTTTAGGGTTTAGGGCACCCTTACTTGTCATTTCATGCGGATCCGGGTGTGGGGTTTGGGATATTTACGGTTTAGAGATACTTGGGCTTAGTGTTTAGAGGCTCCACAGAACTTACTGGCACACCTATATAATCCAGGATTATGAAATGTGTTTTTGTGGGCTTTGGGCCTCGTCTCGCCCACCCCTAGATGAAGAAGTTTAGGTTACTATATGGGTAGTTGTCAAAATTGGGATCCCTTTTTGGGTACCTTAAGTACTAGGTGCCGTATTATAATAGGAACCCAAAAAGGAACCATAATTTTGACAACCACCCATATCACAGCGACACCCCCGCAGATCTCCCCCTGAACCCTAAACCCCAAAACAAAACCCTCGGTTTTTGGCAAGACCTGCGTGTGCCGGCGTCGGCAGACTGGACGCAGCCCAGGGGTCGTTATTGGGAACATCCCACGGATCGGGTGGTGGACCTGACCTGGGCGCATGTTCAGGGTTTTAACGGCTTACAATAATGCTAATCTGTAGGGGTTCCTTTAAGGGATTCATTAGGGTTCCTTTGAGGGTTTAAGGTTTAGGGCTTACCATAATGGGGATCTATAGTACACAATGGGGTTTCCTGTTTATGGGAACTTGAACTAAACTCCTGAACGAGAAAGAACCCAGTGGCTGTGTTGCAGCTGCTTGCTGCGGCGGTGCTTCGAAAGCAGAAGCTGGCGCCGTGTTCTGCTGACCTGCACATTCGAAAAATGCTAGGAGGGTTTAGGAACGTGCTCTGCCTCGACCTATTAGAGGTACGGCTTCTTCAATACAAAACCACGGGACTGCACACCTGACGTCCAGGATCAAACAATAATAAATAATAAACTTCTGTTCGTCCCGCCGGCCACCTGCATGTTGAGGTGTCGGCCTCTGTGGCAATGATGCGGCCCAGGGGTCATTCGTGTCCCAGGGATCCGGAGGTGGTCGCTGAGAAGCTTCCGCACGCTGAGGAGCATCATCGGACTTCCACGATGTCTCCGATCTGTCTCCGTCTTCCATGGCTTCTCCGTCCACCATGGCCGGCACACCGAACTAGATGCTCTATGCAGGACAAGTTCAGACTGGAAAGTCAACTGTGGGCATCCACCCGCCTGTTTATGTCGCGGTCTAAAGCCCCTCCATGATGAGATGACCGGTAAACACTAGGTGCAGGTTTACCATACAGTTTCTCTGTGCCCTGTTCTGCGTCGTGCTCGGAATCGAGCAAACAAATCAAGCAAGCCTCAAGCAGTGACCAAAACACAGTGTGGAAAGCAAGCGGTATGGGAGCCGTCACAATGCCAATAGGGTTTTGCGATGCATTAAAACCCAAATCCCTGAACCACAAACCTACGGAACAATGATGATAACTAATGCAGGTTTCTATGTGTCGACGAGATGGCTCCGATCTCGACTTCAGACTGAACCATCCACCCTCAACCTTACATCGTCAGGGTTAAGGGTGTAGGGTGTAGGGTAGGGTTTAGGGTTTTGGGTTTACGGTGTTTGTTAAGGGTGGTTGGTTAGGGTTTAGGGTTTCGGGCGCCGACGTCGCCTGCCGGATTCCACAATAAGGCATCGGCCGTGTATTACGGAACCCAAATTGAACATCAAGCACCCACGATAAGGTTTGTGGGGGAGGCTTGCGAATTTAGGCCGAACACTGAACCTTCAAGCCGTAGAGGGTTCAGGGGTGGTGAATTTAGGTTCTAGGGTCTTGATGGATTTGATCCAATGTCACGGTGCCCCCTTTTGGGCTGCTAGGGTTTAGGGTTTGGGGTTCGGGGTTTCATATGTTAAGGAGCACCAAGGGACAGCACTGGCATTCTATCTAGGGACACATTTTAAGTGTTGAACTTTGGTAACGTGAGTGCAGGGTTTACGGTTTGAAGCCTGGGGTTTGGATTTCGTGTGGGTTCGGGCTCACGCCTACCGCCAGATTCTTCGGCCACGTAATGCAAGGTTTAGGGTTTAGGGCATAAGCAATACTACGGTTGATGATATAAATCCTGCATTACCCATAATGAGGAATATACCATAATTCCCACATATTCCCTATTATGGGTAATGCAGGATTTATATCATCAATCGTAGGACCAAAAGGGGATTGGGTAGTGTCTTACGAAACCACAAAAGTTGAAAAAGTGATGGCCTTGAGTTTCTACTCCCTGGGATTCCTGAATATGGGTGGTTGTCAAAATTATAGTCCCTTCTTGGGTCCTTATTCTAATACGGCACTTAATATTTAGGTTACCCAAAAAGCGGGCCATAATTTTGACAACTACCCATATAGTTTTAGTAGACAAGCCCCAAGACCCTCTTCTGATTTTGCAGTCCCCGATCGTCGCCAAAAAACCTTCCAGCCGAAACCTTGGGACAAGTTCCTCAAGGGCTTAGGGTTTGGGGTTTAGGTTTAAGGTTTCATGTAGGAACCTGATTAAGAAACCCTGGGCCTATAACCCCAACATAGCAGGATTCATATAGGGAACCCTGATACGTTCTCAGGTTCCTACATTAGGGTTTAGGGTTTAGATAGGAGTTAGGATTTGGGGGACCCTTGGGGATATAGACCCTCTCAATAAGGCCCCTTTTAAGAGTGCCAGAAGTAGGGTTCAGAAGGGGTGCCCTTTAAGGGGTCTCCCTAATTATACTACCCAGTAGAGCCCTTCACGACCATATCAACAGGAGGACAACCGGGCTGAGATAAGGCAAGCTGCTGTTTTCCAGGCCGCGCTAGCGATACCCAATCCCCAGAGAGCCCAATACCCCTCAATTAAGGAATATAGCTTAAATCGTATTATCCCAATACCCCTTCATTAAGAAATATAGTTTAAATCGTATTATGAAGCCCTTAATGACTTAATGATCTAAGGTATATTCCTTAATTAAGGGGTATTGGGCTCTCTGGGCCTGTCCAGGACGGTGGTTCGGAACCCAGACACTCTGATATCCCGTAGTTAGGGAATATACCTAAAATCATGTTAGGGATCCTACTATAGTTTCAGGAATATTCCTTAATTAAGGGGTATTGGAGTCTCTGGGAAACCGTGCACCGCAAGTGTGAAAGACCAGAGGAAAGCCTGACACTCTTGTCCTTTTAGAAACAATAGACAGAGCCCTGTACCTATATCCCTTAGTAGGAATGATTAAAAAAGGTCTACTAGCCGGTCTGTTTATTCTTTTGGGGGAACCATGAAAAAGGACAAGGCTGGTTTA
This sequence comes from Symbiodinium sp. CCMP2592, assembly GCA_905221615.1. Lineage (NCBI taxonomy): Eukaryota > Dinophyceae > Suessiales > Symbiodiniaceae > Symbiodinium > Symbiodinium sp. CCMP2592. The sequence goes on along the minus strand of CAJNDT010003323.1, from coordinate 437,728 downwards.
GAACACTCCACCCTACCTCGGCCAAAAGGCTCGAAACACTCTGAACCCGAACCCGAAGCCCTCAAGCCTGAACCCTAAACCCGTAAACCCTAAACCCAAAACCCTAAGCCCTAAACCCTAAACCCTAAACCCTAAACCCTAAACCCTAAACCCTAAACCATACCACAAAGCATGTGCCGCTGCTTCAGTTCGAGTTGTCTGACGGCCGCCCCCTGGCTTGTTCGGAGAAGCAGGGTCGGGTTAGGGTTTAGGGTTATTGGGTTCGCGGGCAGCGGTAAGGTTGGGGGTTAGGGTTCAGGATTTGGCGATTTTGGTTTAGAGGGGGTTTAGAACTCCAGGCGACGGAGCGGCAGGAGGAAGAGGAGGGGTTGCCGGTAGTAGGACGAAGAAACAGTAAGACTCAGTAAGACTAAGTACCACTCACGTCCGTAGGAATCTAGTCAAGGCTCCGGTAGGAAAATCAACAGGTTGAGCAAGTACTTGAATAAAGGCTACTGTACGATGCGTCATGGCCACTTGCAGAAACGGAGAATCACAACGACAATTGAGATTGTCGCGACCTAGCTGGCGAAGAATATGGATCCTGTTGAGCCTGTTGTGTTCATGTTTAGGGTTTTGTTGAAAGGGCTCGTTTCGAACTGCTTGAAGGTCTGCCATATCATGTTTGTGAAGGGTTTAGGGCTTAGGGTTTATTAGGGTTTTTTGGGGGTTCATTAGGCCGTATATACTAGGGTTCATTGGGGTGAATGAGGGTTCATTATAGGGTTTATTAGGGTTGAGTAGGGTTTATTAGGGTTCATTAGGGTTTACTAGGGTTTGTTAGGGTTTAGGGGTTTAGGGCCGAAATAGATTTCGGGCCCATCGGTTTCAGAGGGAAGGGTGAGATGCGTGGGCGCTGGAAACGGACGGGGTTGGGTTTAGTGTTTAGGGTTCAGGGGTTAGGGCTTGAGGGTTTAGGGGTTTGGGCTTTAGGGTGTAGTGTTCAGGGTTTAGGGGATACGATATAATGTCGGAACTGATCGGGGAGACGCCTGAGTCTGAAAAAATAGCTCTTGATAAGGGATGCTACTGATTCAACGGTTGGGTCACATGATTACTGGGCTTTAGGATTCGGGCTTTTTGCAGCCTTGGGATGCAGTTGAAGCACTTCTGGCACCAGTGTCCCCCAAACGGCAATGCAACTGTAGCGCCTTTAAACTTCCAAAATACCTGTTTAGACTTTATATCGCAGCAAAACACTCAGATGAAAATTCAAGCAGTTAGACAACCCTGCACGTGGCGTCGCACGTTTCTGCACTCACAGGGCTGACGGGACATTGAGTCCCTCGACGGTCGCCCCAGGCCAATAAAACCGGCTGCGGGCGCTACCTCAGTCTTCGGTTAAGGGTTCAGGGTTTGGGATGCAGGGTTTAATAATCAGAATGGAGTTTTGGGGCATATTGCAGTCCACTTTCAGGAACCGAAAGGAATACAATCACTATTTTGGAGTTTCCAAACATAAGGGACCCTAATATAGTACCCTAAATTGTAGGATCCTTTTTATACGGACCCCAAAATAATCTACCCCTTGTTTTCGGAAACTCTCATGCATTTGAGCCCTGATTCTGGCTCAGGGTTCGGGGAGGCCCTGGCATGGGGAGGCCCGTGGGTTTCGCGCTTCGTCACAAGCCCTGCCCTGAAGCCGTAAGCCCTTAACTCTTAGAGGTCTCTAGGGCTTTGGGTGGTTGGGGTTCAAGCCCCCAAACCCAAGCCCATACCTTCAAGTCTACAAGTCTGTACCGTAAACTTCAAGCTTGAAGGTTTCTTGGTGGCCCTGGCGGTTCATGGGGTGGTCCGAAGTGAGTAAGTAACTTCACTGGCGATGGACAAATCAAAAACCCTGAGTCCAACACTCCAAATCTTGCACCTCGCACATTGTGCTTGTGAAGCGGAGATGCCAACTTTTGTGGCCAGCAGGCGCGTCACAGCCACGTACCTCCGGGATTCTTGCGTCTACAGTCTCGCGTGGTGCACAACACCTTCCGTCATGATATCGCATCACAGGGAAAAGCAAAATTTCAGGGTGGTGTGCCACGCAGCCCTGAGATTTCAGCCATAGTCAATGCCACTTCATATTAGCTCACACTCACATGTTCTCGTAGCATCAATTTAGCTTTCGCTGAGCTTGCTGTGTCTTCGATCATTATTCAGCACACGTGCACATACTTGCAAACATGTATCTGTATGTGTGTATATGTATATACACATATATGTATATAACATTTGTGTATGTATGCTACTTAGCTATGTATCCGGCGACTTCATTATTCACTTACCAGCTTATCTATTGATACACGTTGTGTTGTTATGTTCGGAATCAGACTCCAAGAGGCAACGGTTTGTGCTTCTCTGTCTGGCTCTGTCCGCCTCTGTCTGTCTGTGTCCCTCTCCGTCTGTCTCTCTCGGTCTCTGTCTGTTTCTGCAGAACCCCAGGTGGGAATATGTGGCTGAGGCCCCCCACGCATTCCGGAGGTGCCAATCCTGATAGCACAAGCCCAACACCACGCCGGACCAGAAGGTTGAAGAGTTTGGGTGCTAGGTTTCGGGTTTAGGGTTTGGGTTTCTGGGTTCTGGGTTTAGGGCTTCGGGTTTGGGGTTTTGTGTTTAAGGTTTGTTTAGGGTGTAGATTTGGTTCGGCTTAAGGTTTGAGGTTCGCAAGCTCAGAGGCGCAGCGACTCTACCAGCACGCTGTAACAACTTGTGTACTTAGGCATTGCTTAGAAGTTCATGGGTAGTTGTAAGTGGGGTTAGAAGTCTCCAATATGGGCTATAAGTATAGTTACCCTACTCTACTTATAGCTACCCAAGAACCTCCAAGTACACTCCTTATGCCAGCAAGAGAAGACGATGAAGAACCTATACCCCCCTTAGAACCATAATGAACTAATATCTTTAATATTCTCTTGGGCTTTATATGAAAAAAACAATTCCTAAGGAGACCATAGGAACAGAGACCCGAAGAGCCCAAGATCCCTCGATCAAGGACCATCGCTCAGCCTCGGCCCCCTAATGCAATGGTCTTTACAGGATTTCCGCTTTCTTTAAGGCTTGAGGGCCTTAGCGTTTAGGTTTACCCTAAACCGTAAACCCTAAACCCTAAACCCTAGCCCCTAAACCCAAAAACCCTAAAACCCTAAAACCCCAAATTCTTATAAGGCCTTAACTTCTCAGCCTCAGACTCAGACCCCTACTTGGAGGCTCATGGGACTTTGTAAGTAGGTTACAAAGGGATCTATAGGGGTTCCTTAAAGGGATCTATGGGGTTTAGGGTTTAGGGTCTGCTTAGAGGATCATGGGACTTAATTAGTAGGTAGGTTACAATTGGGGTTATAAGTCCCCTAAGTGGGGTTATCCTAATTATAACCTTACTTACTAAGTCCCATGAGCCTTCAAGTACACTCCAAGAGCCTTAAGCTCCTCAGGTCCTCGCGTTTAGAGCCTCGGCTGCCGAAACGCACCCCGAAACCCTCAGCCTTAAACCTAACACCCAACACCCGAAACCCTGAACCCTAAACCTAACGCCCTAAACCCGGAACCCTGGACCCTCAACCTAACCCGACCCCTGAACCCTAAACCCGACACCATCCGACAAGTTTTGGGGATGTCAAAGCGGGGTGAAGGTCGGTAGGATTGAGGATCCCTTACATGGGAGTTTCCTACCGGGGACCTGATTATGGGGTCCTTATAATAAGGATCCTACTATTTAAGTTACTATATTAGGGTCCCCCATTTTCGGAAACCCTCATGTAATTTTGGCACCTAGCTTCATCTTACTCTCGGAGCCCTTTGAAAACTGCCGCAAGTCCTCGCAAGTCGCGTTAAACTTGGACTTGTTGAGTTCCAGCCAGGACCACCTCTAAGGCCGGAGTGCGAAAAGAGCTTGGGGTTTAGGGTTTAAGGGCCAGGACCACCTCTAAGGTAGGAACCTCAAATCGTCCCTTTGCGGGTTCCTTTGCAGGATCATTGCCAGGGTTCAGGGTTCAGGGCGTAAGAAGGGGCATGTACGATGGGCGTTCGGTTTCGGTGTCAATTACGCTATACGAGCTTGGCGATTGCACTGGGATGCAAGTACTAGTTGATCGCTACATTAGACATGCAGTTTATGGTTTAGGGTGCAGGTGCTCAGCTTCTTCATGGTGGATTTTGCATCCGGTTGGGTAGGATTTGTTCTGTTTCGATACGAGTACTTGGAGGTTCACGGGTAGTTAGAAGTAAGCTCATTATCCTTATGGCCCATATTACGTGACTTCAAACCCACTTATAACTACCCGTTAACCTCCAAGTACTAGGTTCCTTAGGAGCCGCTTTACAAGAAAGGTACCCTTTTTCCTGCAATTGGGTGTTCATAAAGAGGGCCCAAAAAATTGCAAAAGGGTACTACTCAGGAACCTAGACTACGGTTGATGATATAAATCTCTATGACCCCATAATAAGGAATATGCCATAATTCCCATAGTTTAGGGTCATGAAGGTAATGCAGGATTTATATGGGAGTTTCCGAAAATAGGGGACCCTAATATACTACCCCAAAATAGTAGGATCCTTATAAGGACTCTCAAATAAGGTACCCCCCATTCTTGGAAACTCCCATATCATGAACCGTATGTCTGCTGAGCTCGAGAAGGAGGCTTCAGGTTCCAGCGCAGGTTTGCAGGCTTCTGCCTGCCACCTTAGGGTTTAGGCTTTAGGGGTTTAGGCTTTAGGGTTAGGAACCCTAAACCCTAAACCCTAAACCCACCCATAATGACCAATATGGTTAATAGTCTCTTGGGGTTTATCTGTTCAAAAGACTAAGAATACAATTCCTAAGGAAAGAAAAGGCAGAATCGGCTTTCCTTCGGCCGTCATGTACACTCGACTTGGATGATGCATGGATAGAGGAATATCAACTTGCTATATAATCGCTGGGACCCCAGTGTTGGTGTCAATCTTCACGCGTTACCTTAGCCTTAAAAGATATGGATCTTGGTAGGGTTTGGGTTTCAGCAGCGGCGTGTCACAAGGGAAGGGAAGCGATGATGCGTCCAATCATGCACTAACAATCCGCTATAGGCCCTGCATGCCTGAAGCCATGACCCTGACCCCTCAACCTCAAAACCTGCGCCTTATGCAAAACCCCTGAACCCCCGAAGCGCCTACGGCAGCCCTTACAAAAACCCCTTGCAGAAAGCTTTAAACCATGCCTTGCATAAGCCTTTGTGCCCTAAACCCTAAACCCTTTAACCCTAGCTCCGAAGCTCTCTGTAGAACTGTTTGCGACCCAGTTGCTCGATCCAAGATGGAGGCCAAGCGTACCTCAAGCATGCCCTAACGGATTACAAGGTTCCCAGTACACGCCTTTGGGTTTAGGCTTTGGTGGGTTTAGGATTTTGGGGTTTCCCCGCGGCTTGCGGGTTTCGGGTTCTGGGCTTAAGGGTCCTAATGTTGTTGGAGTTTACATGCCAATCTGCTCCTGTGAGCCAGAGCAGTTGCTGGCCACGACTTTCACAACGACAGCAGTTAGAAAAACGACGACGACGAAGACGACGGGGCCTGATATGATAACGCCCATGTAAGATTGGCGGTTAGACGGTACACTTTGACCCCCCAGACCCTGCAACCCCCGAAGTAAGAAACTCGCGACGCAGCTCAAGCTTAATGAACACTGAAAAGCCCAAATCATTTGGTTCCTAAACCCTACGTTAACGCCAAGCCCTGAACCCTGCACCCGAGAGTTCTCCATCTGCCTGCACATTGCGAACCCTAAACCCTCGCCAAACCCCGATTCATGGTTTAGGGCCCTCAGACCCTCAAACTCACAGGCGTCATAGCCTCAAATACTCTTGTTGCTCTGGCCTTAGAGCCAAAACCTGAAGGCGTCCACGCCGTTCTTGAAAAGGGGGTCCATTCTAAGTCGAGGCACCAGCATTTCAGGGCTTTTCCCGCCTCCAAGAGCTGGCTCATCCTGCTTCGCGCGGCGTCAGCTGGACAGAAAGACGCTCAGTCGGAGTAGACCCCTTAAACAGGTTTAGGGTGTAAACACTCAGGGTTGAGGGTTTGAGGGTTTGAGGGCTTGTTTTTGAACCCATTTTCGTCCTAATCCGCTCCATCGCGCCTCAGTCAGGTTTAAGAAAGCAGCGGCAACGCTCCAGGCACAAGGCCTTTGGCTTTGGAGGACCACGCAACTTACTGTAGGTGTCTCAATCATTAAAATAGGGTTTGGGGGGTATATTCGCATACTACAGTTATAATAAGGAACCCCAAAACCCTATTAGAATTACCTTACATTAAACCCCAAGTTTCGAACCCTTCATAAGCTTTAGGAGCTCACCCATGTCGCCAAAGCCCTGACAGGAAACCTTGTAAGAACCCTTATGGAACCCCAAACCTTCGGGTTTAGCATTTAGGGTTTAGGGTTTTTTTGTTGGGGTCTTATGGATTTTTTGAACCTTTCCTAAACCCTTGCAGGAGTCGCATAAGGGAGTTTCCGAAAATAGGGGACCCTAGTGTAATACCCGAAATAGTAGGATCCTTATTAGAAGGGCCCCCAAATAAGGAATCCCTATTCTTCGGAAACTCCCATAAACCCTCAGCCCTCATCAGCCCTCAACCGGGTCAGACTGTCCTCTCGGCATCCTCGAAGGCTAACTGCTTCAGATAGTCCACCAGTGCTGGGACCTGTCCACGCCATAGCCAGGCTCCACGGTTGGAAGTATTGGGCTCCCGATATGGACCCTGATTCCTTCTCGAAAGGGTTCTAGGGACCCTTAAGAGTCTATACAGGGTATATAGTAGGTATATAAGGATCCCAAGGTTAAGGGCCCATGGTTTCAACCATTGACAGGTTGCCCGGCACCCTTGTTCCTATCACTTCAGCTTTATCAGGAGACCCAACGATGGAAGTGGCAAATGGAGTGTTTGAGTTGAGGGTTGAGGGTACGATGACTGGGGTTTCGGATTGACAATCGACCCCACAAGCCCACGCCCTAAACTCGAGACCCGAAACGCTAAAGCGTGAACCCCAAACTCTGCCCTGAAGACCTGCGTCATGGGCCACTTGATGACCGCAGATGGGAGGTCAACAAACTCGCCAAACGGCGGGTCGTAACGATCGTTCAGCAGGACGGGGATGCATCCTCGGTTTAGGGTTTAGGGTTTAGGCTGGGATTTCTACAAAGCATTAGAAGGCTTCTCCTGGGCTTTACAATGTGCTTCTACGGAGGTTTTTATATGCTGGTAAATGGCTTTATTAGGGTTTTATGCGGTGCTGCAGATTTTACACGAGTCGACAGTAGGGGCTTTAGGCTTTCATGATTGGAATAGGACTTTGAAGGTCTAGTTTAGAAGACTTTTCATGGGATACTGTTGCTGATTATCCAGACCAGCTTTACTGGGTGTACAAACCCTAAACCCTAAACCCTATTTAGAGAGTTGTTGAACGCAGGATGTATCCAGAATCTCGTGGTCCCTCCACCTCGACCCAACCTCACAGCCTACTAAGCCACATAGCACCCCTGATAGTAGCCGTTACAGTAGCCCTGAAGCTGCCCCTGCTGGTAACCCATACTAAACCACTTCGTGGTACCCCTCCCACTTCAGGGCAAGCCCAGGCGGGTTCTCGGTAGAGAATGCTGGTTCCACGCTTCGTGGTTTATGGGTTTAGGGTTTAGTTCAGGTTCAGGCTTTCTTGTCTAGCGAGTCGCTCTCGGGGTTCAGCGATGAGGTTTTGTGGTTCAGAGGTTGAGGTTCATGGCTTGAGGTTTTGTAGCTGAGGGATTAGGATGCAAGGTTTGGTAGATAAACTGGACAGATTCCCCAGATCCCCACCAGCACTGAGAACCAGCAGGAAACTCCAAGCTCAAAACTGCAAGTGCCACATCAATGTAGGGTCCAGTATGGTTAGGGTACGTTTTGCTTTGGGGTACTGTGGTATCTATTTAACTAGATGAAGAAAACTCTCTTGGGAACACCATTGCTAACTAGCTAGACCCCTCTTGTATCCCGAACCGAAGTAGGAGTTGGATTAGGGGGACGCTTGGGGAGAAAGAGCCTCTCGATAAGGTCCCTTTTAAGACAGGCACAAGTAGGGTTAAGAAGGGTCCCCTTTAAGGGGTCTCCCTAACATCCCTAATACTGCCTAGCAGAACCAACGTCTTCAAAGGCTCGAGCCCAAAAAAACAAACCCTAAACCTACACCCAAACCCTAAACTAAACTCTAAACCCTACACAATAAAACCCGAAACCCCCTTAACCCTACACCCTAAACCCTTATTTCCTACCCCTACACCCCACGCCCTAAACCCCTAAACCCTACACCCTACACCCTAAACCCTTCTTCAAAGGCTCCAGCAAAGAAGGTCTGAAAGAATCGCGAGGACCATGCGCTTTTGCCGCGGGGGACAAAGCAGAACCTGCCAACGCAGGGCCTTTGGCCCTCCCTTAACCCAGGGTTTAGGGTTTTAGAGTTTAGGGTATTAGGGTATAGGGTTTAGGGGTCTAGGGTTTGGGGTTTAAGGTATAGGGTTTAAGGTTTTAGGGTTTTTTGGGGTTTAAGGTCTAGGGTTTAGGGTATAGGGTTTAAGGGTTTTAAGGTTTAGAGGGGTTTAGGGTTTAGGGGTTTCGGGGTTTAGGGTTTAGGGTCCCTGGCTTACTTGGAGGTTCATGGGTAGTTATAAGGGCTCCTCTAAGGGTCCCTTTAAAGAGTTCCATAGGGGTTCTGTAAGGGTATAGGGTTTAGGACCTACTTGGAGGTTCATGGGTAGTTAGAAGTAGGGTTATAAGTCCCCTCATATGGGTCATAAGTATAGCTACCCTACTTATAGCCCTACTTATAACTACCCATGAACCTCCAAGTAATCCACGAGAACCTACTTTTCCGTAGGGCCCGTTTCAATAAGAACCTACAAAAAACAGGTTTAGGTAGGTTAAGGTAGGGCTTGGGGGGCGTGGGTATCAGAATGCAACGGGGGCTTTATGGTGAGGAGGGCTTTGTGGGTGTATTCAGGTATAGCTATACACGTAGTATCCGGTGTAGATTCAGTGGGTATTCAGACCTCTGCAGTAACCCTTTCGGGATGTCGAGTCTGGGGATGGGCTTCAGGTGTCAGACTTCAACACCTTAGTAGGGCTTGGGGTCCCGAACGACGTTCGGGATCTCCATGACGACCCGAACATGCAGTGGGATCGACAATTGCAGAAACAGTTCTACAGAAAATTATGTCGATGCTCATAGCCAATTATAGCAAGATAGTAATCGCCAGGAGGATGCTCGCAAATACAACAGAAAACAACCGGCAGTGGTCGTTTGACTAATCGTCGTGATCGTCGTCGTCCCCGCCGACCTGGCCGTCCACGCCGCTTCCTCGTCGCCCTCGCCCCCGGCCCCTCACCTCCTCTCCCTACTCCCTCCTTCCTCCTCCCGCCTCCTCCCCCCTCCTCCTCCGCTTCCTGCTCCTCGTGTTCGTCCTCGTGGTCGTCGTCGTGGTGCTGCTGGTGGTGGCGCTCCTACTGCTGCTGCTGCCACAGAGATGGATACATTGGACACCAGGAGCATGAACAGCAACGTCAAGAGTCTTGTGTAGACAAGAAGCAAGGAGCTCGTCAATCCCATGAAGGACTCCACGTAGGGCACATCGACATCCACGTGGAACAACGGCTCCTTCTCCTCACACGATGTCACACGTCAACCCAAGTGTTTGGCATCACGAACCCAAATGCTGAACCCTAAACACCACAATCCTCAAGCCTACACCCTCAAACGCGAAGACCTGGAAAGCCACAAGCATCCACCTCCGCGGCTTTTAAGACTTCGAGCTTCAATGTTCGTGAGTTTTTGGCCTGAAACGAAACCCGATGTCGGGCTCAGTCAGGGCTTCCGGGTTAGGACCGTCAGGAATTGTTTAAGTTCCATGGCTACCTGACCTATGGTGTGGGCAACCAACAAACCCCCAAAGCCGAAGCCTAAATCCCTACACGCTAAGCTTCAAAAGCCTAAACAGCTAAACCCCAAAACACGACTGTAGCCTAAAACCCAGCGCGACTTTCATTCCAGAGCCCGTAAAGAAGCCTACTTGTCGGGGATCATTGGGAACTGAAGGGATTATATAGGGATAGTACTACCCAAAAAAGGTTAAAGGTTACCTACTCTACCACTAGGAAAGCCTTCCAACCAAGCCCGACCTTCAGTGCCAGGAGCACGGAGCGGACGTTCAGAGAGCAGCTGCTGTCTTTGCAGGTCTCCGGAGGAAGCACCGAAGGGTGCGGAGGCCTCTGGTGATTCCAAAGCGCCACCAAAAAAGGAGTGCTTCGGGTTTTTGGCTTTCGAGTTCAGGGCTTGTTTAAGTGCGGAGAGTTTAGAGTTGGAGGTTTAGGCTTTGGAGTTAGGAGTTCGAGTCTTCGCGGTTAGAGTTATTGATATGGATCTCTTTGGGAAGTGAAAAGAAGTGAGAGCCAAAGGTTCTCAAACCAAGTCTTTTAATGTAGGGGACTTAAGATATCCTAGTAGATTCATGGAGCATGGAATAATATGAGTACTGTCCCGGGGTCTGCAAGGGAATAATTCCGACCCCTATAGTTTCAAAAAGGGGCTTTGAAGAGGCTAGGGCTGAGCTTATTAGCTACTATCCTGTTTTTGCAGAGGGTTTCGGCGCGTTCTCAAGGGTTTTTTCTTACCTTTGGTTAGTACGGAATGGAGGAATGGGGTACAATTCTAACGACTATTACTACCATTCTTCCATTCCCTGCTAACCACAGGTAAGTCTTTTTTGAACGTTTAATCAACCAGGTCTCCGATGTGGGTCTTCGGGGGCAGCGAGCTTTGGATGTTGCTTTGATGTTCGGAAGTAAACTTTAAGGCGATACGGTTTAGGCTTATAGGGTTCAGGGTATAGGGTTTCCCTGCGAATGCGGGATTTAGGTTGAATGATGTATGGTAAACCCCATAAAGTTGGAAACCGGATTAAGGCCAAATAGGGCTGGGATTAGCTATACATTACTCTTAAGGATTGAGGCTATTGGGTTTCCAAACTTCTGGGCTTCTGCTGTAGGTCGAGACCAAGCTGACATCGGCGATGGCGATTACGATCACAAAGATGGTGGCGATGACGAACGCGATAACATTGAGGGCGACTGCACGGACGATCACGAGAATCAGGAGGGTTTAGGGTTGAGGGCATAGAGTTTAGGGGTTAGGGTTGAGGGTGTTGGCTTTTGGGTTTAACCATCTGTAGTCGGATTCTCATGGTAGGGATCATTGTAAAGGTGCTTCTCGTTTTCTGACGAATCCGAGCTTCCTTGGCCAGCCAATGAAGTGGCCCAAGTTGTCACGCTCGTCCATGGGCCGGGCGAGTTTCCTTCCGAGTGTCGGGTAGTCAGGCTGTTATCGGTATATAGTTCTGGACTTTCGGTTCAGGATTTAGGGCTTCGGGCTGTCGGTTTAAGGCTTTGGTTTCGGGTTCCGGTTTAGGTGTTTGGCTTTTGGGTGCAGGGCTTTTTGGGTTTGGGGTTGAGGAATTTGGTTAGAGGTCATGCCAGAGATGAAGTGACAAAAAGAACGGTAGCACAAATCAGATAGCCGATACTGAGAACGGCTGCAGGAAACTGGAGAGAATCACAATGAATACAACGGTAACAGCCACGACAACAATCAACCCCTAAACACTAAACCCTGAACCCCTAAACCCCTTAACCCTAAACCCTAAGCCCAATGACTCTCCCAATGCTTTGAGGCTCCCAAGGGAGATCATATCATCCACAGTAAGGCGGCCCGGTACGAGGATGTCTTTGTACCTTAGCGTTTTGGGCTTAGGGCATAAGGTCAAGCAGTTGAGTCTAAGGCTCAGAATCTACTGTTACGGGGCTTCAAAGTGTTAGGGTGTTTGGGTTTTGGGGGTTTTGGGTCTGGGGGTTCAGGATTTATAGGGGTTAGAGTTTAAAGCTTTGGTTGGACTTGGTACATCTGGGCTGTCGGGTCGGGGTTCTAGGGTTACGAGCTTCAAAGGTACCCCTGATATAGAAAAAGCCTGCCTCGCTGCCCCCTAAGGTTGCAAGTTGGTTCTAGTACACTATACGAGAACGCTACTCTAAATAAGAAGGGTGCTAACATTTCATAATGGTCTTGTTTCTGGCCTCATTGCTCCCTCTATGGGACCTCTACTGAAAGAGCACTAAGAATCGTACCGCGTGAAGGACGGCTCCACGACGTCCTGCTTCGTTTGCGGCTTTTTGTTTGAGGGTCTGGGGTGCTGGGGTTTTGAGGGTCCAGCGGTTGGGACACGGTGTTGAAACCCTCAGCGCAAAGACTTCCGGTTGGAGTTCGGACTTAGAAGCTAGAACTCTAGTGGAAAGGGCTTCATAGGGTTTAGAATCGTTTGGTCTGTGTCGGATATTGGGGCTGTCGGGACTGTATTCACAGTGTTGGGGACTATAGTTATACATGGGCTTATGAGTCCCCTAATATGGGTTATAAGTTATAAGTATAGCTACCCGACTTACAACCCGACCTACCATGAACCTCCAAGCAGGCCCTAAACCCTACACCCTTAGAGAATCCCTGTGGATCCCTTTAAAGGGACCCTTAAATGAACCCTTATCACTACCCATGAACCTCAAAGTAATGGAGTGTCCACTCCTATATCGGCATAAGGCTCAACTTGGGAGTTGAGGGTGCGGGCTATGGGTCGTAAGTCTTCATAGGGTTTTGGGGGTTTCCTTTAAAGGGTTCTCTTTAAAGGGGTCCTTGAAAGGGTTCTGAAAGCGGACTATAGTAGGGTTCTATTCTGTAACGTAGGGGCCGAAATAATTAGATTAGGGCTTTGGGGCACATTATACGACAATCATAGTAGGGAACCCCAAAAACAATGTAGGTAATTATTAGGCCCCTATATTAGATGGCAGATCCTTGTAGGGGTTCCAGAGCTCTGTCTCCGTCATCATGAAGATGGCGTTGGGCACCCACTTCCTCCACGTGGCGAAGGGCCCATCGGCACCCATGCCCGAGCCCCACACGAAGAGGTGGTTCTGTCCTGGGCGCTGAGACTTGATGGAGCTGCGGAGATTTCATGGAATTTCTGATCTGCTTTCGCTTTCAGGGCTTAGGGATTGAGGGGGCTTAGGTTTGGGGGCTCCGGGCCGCTTCAAAACCCCCCAACCTAGAGCCGAAACCCTAAACCCTGAACCCAAAACCCTAAAGCCCTAAACCCGAAAGCAAAGACTCTAAACCTTAAACCCCTAAAGCGCTAAACTTTAAACCCCTCAACCCTAAAGCCCGAACAACTCTACACCACTAGAGAGCTTCAGCACAGCGTCCACCCTCCATCTGCAGGTAGGAGCCCGAAGAGCTCAGCACCTGCTCAGGTTCTACCACTCTCCGGGTCTCAGAGCCACGGCTGAAAGGCTTAGGGTTTAGGGTTTGGGGTTTAGGTTTAAGGTTTAGGGTTTAGGTTTGGGGTTCAGGGGTTTAGGGGTTTAGGGGTTTAGGGTTTGGGATTTAGGTCTAAGGGTTTAGCAGTTTAGCGTTTGGGGTTTCGGGTTTAAGGGTTTAAGGGTTTAGGGTAGGGTTGAGGGGAATGTGGGATGGGGATCCTTAGGGCACCAAGCAGCACATAAGCAAGAATTAGGATAGAGATATCCCATATAAACCCTACTACAATGAAGCCCAACAAGGTAGGGATATCCCTGTAAAACGCATATGCTTATGTTGTTCTTTGGGTCCCCCTGCGGTCCGTTTGAGTAGTTAGTCATCCCTATAACCCATTCCCCCATTCCCTAATGTAGGACACTGATTAAGAAACCCAAAATAGTAGGATTCATATAAGGAACCCTAATAGAGGCCCAAGGTTTCTTACTCAGGCTCCCACATTACTAAGAATCTTGAGCTGTGGGAATACCGAAATCTAAGGCAAGGCTCATGTCTTCCATCTCAAGGTATGCCTACAGCTCGGGAGATTCGCAGGGAAGGGTCCCTTCGCGGTCATGTACAAACATGTGCCTGCGTGCGTCGCTATGTGTGTGTGTGTGTGTCCATATGGAGCCCTATACCCTGAACCTTCCGCCCTAAATCCTGAACCCTAGAGCTATGAACCTTGAAGAACCTGCACAAAGCCCTAACAACCTAACCCTTAACCGTAAACCCCGTAGAAACCCTGTCAAGCCCTGAGAAACCACTCCACCCCCAGACCAAGCCTCTTCAAAGAGCTGCGTGGTGGGACCGCAGAGCTGCTTGGTGTCGCAGCCTTTCCCAGCGTTTAGGTGCTAGAGCTGCTAAGGGGTTCAAAGTATAGGGTGGTGGGTTTGGATTTTAATGCTAGGGTCTAGAGTGTTGGGCTTCGGATATTGGGCTAGGGCTTGAGATCAAGACTTAGAGTTGTGGGCTTTGGGTTATGTAAACGATTGACGATAAGGGTACGAGGATTGCAAGCCCTTTCATGAAGCGATGATCCTGAAAAGTATGGAACGATCCTTCTAGTGTGGAGGATATATTGATGACTTCCGGGGCACTGGGCTTTCTAGGAATGGTGGCTTTGTAACTTCAGTCGGCAGCTTGGGCTGCAGGGCTCTGGCTGCAAATCGTTGCATCAAGGGCTCAATACACGGGGGTTGAAGCAGCGCAACTCTACATCCAAATCCCTAAAAGCTAACCCCCCCCTCGAAACCTGAAGACCAGAAGCTCGACCCGAAAAGCCTGAAACTGAAACCCAAGCCCTAGTGTCAAGACGCAAACTGCAAAACGGCCACCGAGTGCAGGGTTCAAGACTGGTTGGGGCACCCAGAACCCCCTTCGTCACTCGAGGTCTCCAGTAGAATTCGGCTTCGCGGTGTAAGTGCTGCTGGTCTGCTTTATGAACCTAAGCGGGATGCTAGTGCCAAGAATTATGCCAACCTAACTGTCTGACTAATATGGGGGCCTTAATGATTAGAACAAGGTTTTGGGTCCCATGATGTTAAAATTATTGGGGCCCCGACATTGCAGACCTTCCAACACTGGCCTTCGAAGGTATCCGCGTGGTTGATGAGGCAAGAAGTGTAGTGCGGGACGAAGAAGAAGTCAGCCTCCTGAGGTACAAGCTGCGTTTTAGGGTTTACTGTTTGGTTTAAACTTGAAGGTTCTTTTGAGCGAAACCCTAAACCCTAAACCCCAAAGCCTAAACCCTAAACCCCAAACTGAACCGCTCCTTTTCACAGCCTTTCATGCTGTCTGACAAACGATGGCCATGACACCAGAAGAGGCGGGACAGACAGCCCGACTCCAGCCTTGCAGCCCTCGAAAACATCACGAACCCTCTATACCCCCCTTAGAACCATAATAAAAATAGTATTGTTACTATTCTCTTGGGTTTTATATGAACAAAAACTATAAATAGAAGATCCTAAAGAGACTATAGCCCTCAGCACCGTCTGGCATGCAGAAACTTCGGGCTGGGTTTTACTTTGCCGCGTAGGGTTCGCGGTGTTCGTTGCATAGGGTCGCGCAGGGCTCTCCAGGCTGAAACCGAGGATGGCGAAGCTCTACAGGGCTTAGGGGATTTTTAGGGTTTAGGGTTTAGGGTTTAGGGCTTCCTTTGGGGATGTTTGTATTCCTTGCGGGGTTCAAAATTCAGGTTGTAGGGCTCAGCTTGGGATGCTGAAGTTGCTTTACAGTAGCTATGAGCTGCGGCCCTAAACCCAAAAAGAAAAAACCCTCAAGCCCTCAACCTTACACCGTACCGTGAAGCCATACACCCTAAACAGAGCTACCACGTGAATCGGCCTACCACCCCCCCCCTATAAAAGATGTCTTTTTGGTCCTTGGGGTTGTCCGTCCGGCAGGGGCATGCCAGGAACCAGTCGTGAAGTGCAACTTCCATTCCCCACTGGTTGTGCTTGCAGAAAGAGCCGCCTCTGGTGAGAGTCCTTCGCAAAGGGTAACTGGGCTTTGTTCGTTTACTTTAAGGAACTTCAGTGGTAAGGAAAGTATAGTCCGTCCCTACTACGTCTTCCGATTATTGTGACAACTCAAGAAAAGCACACATGCAAGATCCCAGTTGAAAGTTTTAGAGGTAGAGCGACAGCTTCAGGGAAGAGTGTTTGACCTTTAGCCGAGTGTTTCTGGAGAGGGGGCTTGGCTAGGTAGCATCAAACATCCGACATCCACATGCCTCGAAGCCCTAGGTGGAATCTTGTGTCAGACTATTGATAAGTATCTCTATTCCGAATTCTCTCCGTCTGCTTCTCTCTGGCGGTTCTCGGCCTACTTCCAAACACGGTGCTCATAAAATGCGTCAACCTCAAAGTAGCCAGGGTCCTACACCCTAACACAAAACCCCGGAAACCAGGCCCCTGTGTCCTCAAGGCAGGCAGTGTATCCGGATCATAGACCTGTAAGCAAGGTTTGCGGGTTTAGGGTTCAGGGTTTTGGGTTTAGGGTTTAGGGTTGAGGGTTTTGGGTTCAGGGTTGTGGGTTTTGGGTTTAGGGTTTAGGGTTCAGGGTTTAGGGTTTAGGCTTCAGGGTTTTGGGTTCAGGGCTTGGGGTTTACAGGTTGCAGTGGAAGCATCCAGGCAGTGGAGGCATCAGCTCGGGGTTCAGGAAAGAGTATCAATGGGCCTTCTCATAGTGCATCCCTCCCTTATCACGTTCGCCCTTGGGGTGTGAAGTCCAGAAAAGTGCGGGTAACCCGAACATAAACCGCGGATAGCATCATAACCCTCAACTCTGAACCATAAACCCTCAACCCTCAACTCTAAACCCTAAACTTCAAACCCTGAAACCTCAACCACCACAAACTCTCAACCCTAGACCCTAAATCTGCCCCAAGCGGCATAGACCCGGAAGCTCGGTCGCGGAGCTCCCGGCATGGCGGCACCAAAAGGCTCCTTCAGGGTTCAGGGCTTGGGGGTTTAGGGCTTAGGGTTCAGGGCTTGGGGGTTTAGGGCTTAGGGCTTAGGGTTCAGGGCTTGGGGGTTTAGGGTTTAGGGTTTAGTTTAGGGTTCAGGGGCTTGGAAATTTAGGGCGTATGGCTTACCGACAAGCTAGGCTTTCGGCTTCAGGTTCTAGTGTTGAAACAAGGGTCTCGTTTAAGGTTCCATAAAGGCTCTGTTAGGGTCTTTAACAGGCCAATTTGGGGTTTGGGTGTTTTAAGGCAGGTTTTTGAATTACGGGGCTTCGCGTTTGGTGTAAGGCTTCATCGTGTCAAGGCTCGCCTGGCATGGTTTGGGAGTTCATTCGCAGCCACCCAAATCCGCCAAACTGTTCCAAAACCTTGACCCCCGAATTCCCGAATCGCCCAAACCCGAAAGTCCCGAATTCCAAAGCTCAGAATCTCTAGCGCCGGGAATCCAAAGAGCCCAATACCCGTCAATTCAGCCATATATCTTAGACCATACCAATAACCAAGAACCCTTTAGACTTCAAAGCATACTCCTTCACGAAGCTTGTGAGCATGTTTTGGTCTTTTCAATCGATATGAAACCCTTTATGGCCTCAGGTATCCTCTTTCCCCTAAACCCTAAACCCTAAGACCTCGTGCACTCCTCCAGCCGACTGCCGGGCGCTGGCCTGACTCTAGACGAAATGCCCCCGTGAGAAACCCACTTGCCGGAGGGGTTTCGAGGCTTACGGGGTTCGGACGGTTCAGGCTCAAAACTCTTTAGCAGAAACCCTCAAACCGAACAAAAACGAAACTCTGCCACAAGTAAACCCTGAACCCTAAGTCTACAGACTTCCTGGCCTCGGATCTTGTCACTACCCCCTCTTCTAGACAGCATGCACTTTAATCATGATGGGACGCCCGATATACTTGACGAGACAAATTCCGCTCTTTAATGCGATCCTGATAAAGAAGGCCTGGAAACTTCATTGGTTTAGTTTCTTAATAAGGAGGGAAATCGACTTGACGCTCTATTCCTTCATTGGGCGCTATGTGGGTGGGTTCTCCGTGAGCTCTCAACCTCGCATCCTTTGATAGCCAACGACGGACTTTCATTGAGCGTCCACCAGAAATCAATCCTAAACCCCGCCTCAACTCATAACCTATCCTTTCAGGATTCCCTCGGATGATTTCCATAGACAAATCCTTAAACAGGTATCAAGATAGACCCTGAACAGCTGCGTCAAAACAACGGGCTTCTAGAAAATAACACAAACCCTTCGACTGGAAGTTCTACAAATCCGCAACCTGAGGCTGGAAAGCCTAAAGCTTTACAATCGAGCCTACAACCACGAAAATAAACCAACCTTGAAACCACGAGACTTTGAGACCCAGATCACACCCCAAAAGCCTTCAACTCGAAATCTTATGGAAGCCTTGGATCACCAATGATAATTGTATACTCCTTCATACCCACTGTGCCCTTGTAGAACCCCCATAGCACCCATCTTCTGTCCCTGCAACGTCCCGAATAGAACCCTGCAGCTTCCCTTGTTCCCCTTGAACTATAGCATCCAGAGCCCTCTGGCTGCAGCCGCGTAACCCAGCGCCGCCTGGTTGCCAGGCGCCCCAGACCTGAATCCGAAGTTGGGGCGTTGGGGGCACTGAAGCTTCCAACCCTGAACCCTCCCAAGCCCTCCGAAACTTAGGGTTTAGGGTTTAGGGTTTCCTAAACTGTCCCTCCTAAACCCTTGTAGATGCTCGCACCCGCGTTTCGTTAACCCTACGCCCTCTCCTAGACCCTCCTAGCCCTCGACCCTCAAGACTCCTTCGCCCTCCCAGACCCTCCCAACCTCCGAGACCCTCCTTGTCCAGACACCCTCGGAGCCTAAACCGCAGACCCTCACCCCTAAGTCAGGTTGAAAGCCCAAACGGCTTATCGGCTTAGGAGCTTGGGCTGTTCTTGAGTGTAGGGGTTCTTGAGCTATGGGGTTTAAGCGTTCAGGCTTGTTCCAAACTGAACCCTACCCGCACCAGCCGAGCCTTAGCCCAGTCCTCGTCGTGAAGGCCGAAGGCACCTCAGCCAAACTTACAGCAGAGGACGACGTAGTTCGGGTAAAGCGCCGATGTATGCTGTGGGCAAAAACCAGATCCAGGCCTCCACATTGGAACAGTGTTTTGGGTAACAGTTAGGGGATATGGGGGCCACATGGGAATTCATTACTATGAGTGCTTATGGGTTTACCTTAGAGGGCTGAAGGTTCAGGCGGCTACGAAACTCAAACCTGAATCCAAAGCCCCCAAACCCGAACCTTGCGATGCGAGGAGCTTTTGAAGCGCCGGCGACGGTCCGGGCCACCATGGCCGCCCCCTACGGAAGCGCGGAGGAGCGCCCGCCTGCAAAACTGGAAAACGAAGCTTTGCGGCTCATGTATGGTGCATTGGGTTGTAGCATCATCATAGACCGTTGCACGAAAGGTCATGCGCCAGAGAACTCTGGCCCTGGACGTAGTCTTCTCAGAAGGATAACTGGAACTGAATGGTCATTGAAACCAAAACACCCCGCAAGAACAAGAGGTAGTGCACGGATACCCCAACCGGCGGGCCAGATTCTCAAGCTGTAAAGCCTTGCACCCGAACAGCAAGGCCTAAATTCTCGGCCCATGCTTTCATCGTTCGAGTCCCCCGACTTCTCTAGCCAAAAAAGGCCCATAAGCAAAATTTTAAAACCCCTTATGACGAAGGCCAATAAGGCAGGGATGTCCCTATAAAATGCTTATGCTTATGTCCTTTTGGGGTCCCTAACTCTCGATGCCTCAAGCTGTCCAGCATGTCCGCGGTGACCGGCCACGTTTTTCCTTAGGAGCTTCCAGCTTGCATGTTCGGATGGGACATCAGGGCGTCAGAGGGCCATGCCTCCACCGGCATACAATGATGAGAGTAGCAATGGTAAGCATAGCAGAAACAAGGACATATTTTTAGCTTTAACATGAGTAATTAATAGTAATGACCAATAAAGGCAATTGGCAGTCTCATAGTTTGTACGGAGCCGGATAATGATGACAGCTGTGACTCGCTGACAGTCACACGTCTCGGCCCGATGCTGCTATCGAAATGCCACACACTGCATAGTTGGCGTTCTGAGGCAGGGGAACATGGTCTACGCGCAAGTGGCATCTGATGATCATTCGAGTATCTGATACCCTGGTACCCTAGTCTAACTTCCTACGAAAGATGGGATCGGAGGGCGGATCCTTACTCAATCCCTTGTGCTTGAACCCTCTTTTCGACTCCTATGATGGTCCCACACCCTAGACCCTCAACCCCTTGATGGTGGACGGGGGGAAAAGGGGACTGAGGCAGTGTCCGTAGCCGGCAGCCTTGTCGAAGAGGTCAGGATGGAGGGCGCCTCGCGCTTTAGACTTGGAAGGTTTATGGATTAAGGAAGGCTTGAGGTTTCAGTATGCAGACCCCCAAGGCCGAATAGGTTTAATACCGGTCCAATTATCCAGGCACAGAATTATAGATGTTCCGGTATCAGGGGCCTACATTGCTCTACCCCTAAACCCAAGGAACCTTAAACACCCAACCCCCAGACCCTTGGCCCGGGTTGTGCCTGGAGCCGTTAATTAAGTCTTACACAACAAGCGATCTAGTGCGGTTTGTTTGTTGAGCGCCTTTATCCTGCCGCCCTTGAGGTTAGACGGAATCCACCGTTTGTAATTCTAGAACTTAGAGTCAGGGTTCAGGGTTGTACGGTCTTGCTGGGGTGCATCCTTCTCGAAGTAGGCGTGCGACTCTGAACCCTGCTACCCTACTGCAAGCCGGATGAAAGGAAAGCAACTCGAAAAGGGGATAAGAACCGAGGGCGAAGTTGGAGATCTCAGATTCAAGGCACTGTGCACTAATTGTGTCAGTTTCAATGGTACTAACTAATACCGATAATACCCATCATACCAATAATCCCAATAAGACCAATAACTAATAATGATACCAATACTACCCATCGTATTAATAATACCAGTCAGAATAATTATATAAAAAAATACATTCATCGAAAACCGCCAGTCCCGAAACCCGAAGCACGGGGCCTGTGATCTCCATTGGGTTTAGAGTTTAGGGCTTAAGGTTCCATGCTTCGCAACTCTTAGGTGCCAGCGTTGGTTTTGCTTTTAGGGAGGGTTTGAAAGGGTTTCGCGGATCCTCCAAGATGGTTCCATGCTTGTGGATGTTTGGCTGGCGTTTTGAACGTGGGACCTGCCTCTACACACTGAAACCCTTCACTGCGAAATGGGAACCCTCGGAAAAGCACCGTACTTCGAGCACGAAGATCGGACTGCACGTCCTGTACTTCCGCTACAGGCGCAGCAGCAGAAGGCCTGTCGAGCTCTGAAGACGCGAACACCAAACCTAAAGGCTAAACCCTGAGACCGTAAAACTTCAATCCACAGCCCCGAAACCCTGAAACTTAGACCCGAAATCCTGTACCCGAAAAACTCTGAAGCCGTTAAACTCCTATATTCCGCTTACAGCTTTGTAAAACCCTACTAGAAGCCGAGTAAACAACGTGAAACCCGAAACGCAAGGGCTCCTGAATGCTCATCCATCATCCGGAAAGCTTCCGCAGCTGCCTCCACACCTAGACGAAACAGGAGTATTGTAGGATTACTAGAAGGGCTCCTAGAAGGTTGCTGTGAGGGTTGCTCTAGGCGTTACGCAAAGGGTGACTATAAGGGTTGCTATCACCGAGGGTGTCCGGGCATGGGGTTCAGGGTTGAAGGGCTAAACCTTTAGGGTTAAGGGCTTGAGGGTTGTAAGGCTGTTTGCGGTTTAGGCTTATTGGAGTCATGAAAAGAAGGAGAACTGCTGCCACGCCCAAACCCGAACCATCGGTAGCACAGTCCACACTAGCTAGTGTTATATAGGTTTGTACGTCAACAGGTTTGCATGTATGTACAAATCCTGACATATTTCTCTGTCCAAGACTGTGTCTTGTCTGCACCCACATCCACCTGCAATGTCTATCTGTCTGTCTATCTGTCTATCTACGTGTGATCCAGCTATCTACCTATCAGTCTATCTTTCCAGTATCTGTCTATTTGTCTATCTATCTGGGTGTGTATGCGTCCACAGCAGCTTTGGGTGTGTATGCGTCCACAGCAGCTTTAAGGTTTAAGTCATACTGTTGATGGACGAAATCCTGCATGACCCATTATAAGGAATATGCCATAATTCCCATAGTTTAGAGTCCTAAGGGTCATGCAGGATTTTGTCCATCAACAGTAACACAAAGCTTGGATCCTTCCAGGAAGGAAGGTCCTCCAGTCGGGATCCTGAGCCCCCCGGCTGCCCACTTCGTGCAGGAGCATGTGGGCGAAGTAATACTGCATGCACACCTGGGCTCCGAAATATAAGATAGGGAAACTTTAGGGCTGTTAGGGTTTGGGGTTTTGGAGTTTGAGGGTTGTAAGGTTTTTAAGGCCTCGGGTATGGGGTTTTTTACGGCTTCTGGTTTAGCACTTAGTTTTCGAGTTTATGCGGTATGCCAACATGTTCAAAACTGAACCGGCACTGGAACTTCACGTGCGAAGCGAGCAGATAGAATAAGTCATCGAGTTTCATTGCATGGTCGCATCTAACCCCGAGACTTCTTGGCCCTATCATGCACCATGGCGCTGCGTCCTTTTAGGTTGATGCAGGAGCACTGAAGCAAACTAGTCAGCCAAGATGAACGACACTGCTTCTCATGGAACCGGATATTCAGTGAGAGAACCAACAAAGACGTCGAATGTCTAGAGTTCCCGGCTTTGCAACGCAGATGATCGGAGGCCTGCTGATCCTGGTCTCACGTTGAGTGCTCTGGGTCGCTTTGGATTTTTCCATGGAGCTCCCTGCGTCTTGTGAGGCTGAGTGGCGGACACCAACGCGCCCATCAACCTATAGAAATTAAAAATCTACAGAACTCTTTCCAGGCTTCGCTGCCGCATTCGCGAGGAGGCGGCCGTGCTACATCATTTGGCAGCCATTATCCTCGCAAATGCCTCGATGGGAATTGACCTCGAGCTCGGCACTGTTTCAGACGCTCTTGCTCCTCTTTGCTCTCTTGGGTTGCTCGCTCAGTCGTTGCAATTTGCAACTTAAAATCTTGACTCTTCACCCTCTTCACATCGGCCCGTTTGAGCTGGACGTCCACGTCGGCCTGTATGAACTGGATGTTCGTGTCCTTCTCCTTCTGATTGCGGTCCAAATTCACCATTGTCCACGCTGCAATGGTAAAACACCAAGCAAAGATGAAAGCCAGGACAATCAGCGTCACGTAGGGGGCAAGCTTTGAGAACACTTCGCCGGCCCTCGCGCCGAAAAGCACCCGACCTGCTACCGCAAAAGCAATCACTGTCACAGGCAAGCTAGCAAGGACCGCGAGATGTTGCTGCGGTGGCGCCCCCTAAATTGCGCACATGGCATTGGCAATGGAACGAGGCCACAACTGTCGAGCAGTGTAGTCGCCATTGCTGCCATTGCTGATGCGCAAAACATCCAAGGCAATACAGATTTGGTGCAAAGCTTGAACCTCATTCAGCGGTGGGATGTTTCGAAAGGTTTGGGGGTACGTTGGATACATCCGTTGCGGCGCCAAACCATGCATAGCATCTTCCAACTTTAATACGACTACGACTGATCCCCTGTTGCCAGCCTCTTGCGTCTGACTATTCAGAAAATGGTTGCAGGGGGGAATAATATGGATGGTTGTCAAAATTATGATCCCTTTTTGGGTACCCTAAACATTAGGTGCCGTACTATGTTAGGGACCCAAAAAAGGGCCCATAATTTTGAGAACCACCCATATACCACACGAAAGTCACGATCCGGGGGATCCGCAAGGAATAATATTTGTAACTGCTCCGACCCCCATGTCGGAATCCAGCTTCAAAGCTACTCTCCGAGCACGGCAGCACTGTGTTATTGGCACAAGGGCACAGGTGCCGAAAACGGCAGCGTGCTGCTGACGAGCATACTCCGGCAACACCTGAAGTACCCTAAACTATAGGAACAATGGTATATGCCCTAGTATGGGTAATGCAGGTCTCTGTCCATCAGTCGTAACATCGAACTCCAGAACAAGGCACCAGCCCGAGCAAACAGATCTTTGACTGCTCATCGACTTTGGTGACATTTTCCTGAGCACCGCCAGGGTAGCAGGATGCACAAGCGCCAGCCCCCAACTCCCAAAACATGTGAACCCTAAACCACAAAACCCTCCAGAACACCCATAGAGCTCCACGGTCATCCAAGTCCACAGGCGCAAGCCCCAGAATCTGTATATGGCGGAGGGTCTAGATGCCAAACCCTCAGGTTCAGAGACAGCCTGATAGTTTTCTACAGCAAACCTACAAGCTTAACGTCCACAGAGCCCTACCCTAGACCCTCAACCCGCTCGGAACCCTTGTAACCTTGCAATCTCGAGTCCCGCCAAGCGTCCAACCCCCACTCCTGAGTTGGCAGGATGTCATGGGGAAGCGATGTTAAGTTCCGGGTTTGGGATTTGTTCTGGCAGTTTTTTTGTAGTGCCATCATAGGCCTGGGCTCAGGGCTTAGTGTTTGGAGTTGCACTCAAGATTCGGGGTTTGCTCTGAGGGTCGATATCACCGTAGGGTTTAGGGTTTAGGGTAGTTCTTGCTACGACTGCTTTCGAAAATCTCGCCACTCCTGTGGTATGAATGTACTGATGCTGAGGATGCCAAGACAAGGCTATACCAATCCCGGCTTTCCATAAGACTTTCACAAGTGCTGCATGGGTGGTTTGAAGAGGGGTGCTGCTGGGGGATGATGATCTATTCCTCTGTGCTTTCTCTAGCTAATACTAAAACTTGAGCCAAAAAACCCTTTTAAAGCCCCGTGTGAAAATCCAAGCAAATGCCTTGTCAAGCCCTGGCACACAAATCTTCACGCACTACCCGTATACTTCCCTACTGAAACCAACATGGCCTGAACCCCAAGCCGTGAACCCTCTAGGTGTCACGTCTCCCCGGCCAAGCATTCAAGCAGCCATCATCCTCTCGTAAGCCAGTTCGACACCTGAGTCGCGATGAAGCAGGAGACTCCGAAAAGCCCTCAATTTGCGGAATACTTGGCGGTTCATGGGTAGTTATAAGTGGGGTTATAAGTAGGGTAACTATACTTATACCCCATATTAGGGGGGACTTATAACCTCACTGATAACTACCCCTGAACCTCCAGGCAAACTATGGGACCCCAGCGTAAAGTCGCCTATGGTTTTGGGAATCGTTTCATCCGTGAAGCAAGAACTCCCTTAAAGCAATAACTCTACACTGCCGACCGAGACCCGAAAGAAATTGCAGAATGTCAGGACCCAAAGAATAACTAAACCGGCGTCCTAGTATAATTTAGAAGAAGGTCTCTTAATAAGGAGACACTAACAGCTTTAGCCCCAAGCCCCTCCATGATCAACCCGAATCTGTAAACCGAAACCCCAAAGCCCCAAACCCTAAGCCCGAAACCCGGACCACGAAACCTCAAATCCCGAGCTCTAAACCCAAAACCCCAACATTTGGCCCAGCCACGCATGTCCTCTTCAGTCTCCAGCAGCTGAACTCGAAAGGGTCCCCACTCGGGGCTTCGGTTGCACTCCTAAGGGGCGAAGGGCATGGAGGGTGTCGAGATGCAGAGGCTTACATAGAGGCTTAGATGGCATTGACATCAGGTAGAGGGGCTTAAGCATTGGTGTTTTGCGTTTAAAGTTTCGGGGTGTTGGGCTGAAGGTTTCGGTCTCTTGCTACTGAGTGCGCTGTTTCAACCGCATGACCAGTTGGCCTAGGCGAGTCTTAAGATGTGTAATGCTGAGTGACTATCTCGGCTACTATCTTACTGCCGTTGCCATTGCTGCAGATCATAACCCTATACCTATATACGTGGACCGCAATTCAAGACGAAGGGCCGCATCTTCCTCGATATTGTTCTGATACGCCTTTCGCTGGAAGACCTCGTGAAGCTCGAGGTCAGAGGAACAGATTCAGAGTTGATGCTTCAGGCTTGAAGCTTGCTCAATGACTGAAGGTTTCGACATGGTCGTGGGTCGGGCGGGCATCGCATGGCTGGAGATATGACAACGGAAGCGTCTGGATCTCCCAATTCGAGAATACATCTAGGGTTGAGGGCTTTGAGGGTTTCGGGTCAAGGCTTAGGGTTTAGGGTTTAGGGCTGTGGATAGCTGCTGGGTTGAGGGTAAGCCTAATTATAGCTGCAGCATCTCTGAGCACAGCAACCACGAACCCTCAAGTAGGGCGAAGCTTTCTTTGCATTCGGTCTAGGATTTCAGAACCCTTGACCGTGCTCGGGGCCAAAATGGATTTGCAAACTATCGAATGGGCCACTTAAACATGCACAAAATCTCGTCTTCACCCCCGAGCCCACGAATCCTGAAACCCGAAGACCTGAATCCTAAACCCTAAACTCTAAACCGGAACTGAGATGTTCTGACGGACCCCGAGCCTCGAAGTAACTCTAAAAACTCTAAGCCCATGTCTCACGTCCCTTGCAGCCCACTGGCCGGGTCATCTTGCAGAGTCTTCCTGCAGAGATACTTCGATGATCCGGGTCCGTCGGAACATCTCAGTTCCGGTTTAAGGTTTTCTGGCTTTTGGGTTTTAGGATTTTAGGGTTCTAGGGTTTAGGGTTTAGGGTTTTAGGGTTTTTGGGTTTAGGGTTTTAGGGTTTAGGGTTTAGGGTTTTAGGGCTAGGGTTTTAGGGTGTAGGGTTTTAGGGTTTAGGGTTTAGAGTGTCCAGGCACCTAGGATCAAGACAGACCCGAATTTACAAGGGATTTAGATGACTCGAATCAGAAGGAACGAGCAAGTGCCACCATGATCATGCCCACTGTGATCATCAAGATCATGACTCTTAATGCTCACCGTCATCGTCAGCAGCAGCAACAGCAACAATCATCCAAAGCCTCAGCTGTAGGCCTTATCCCCCACTCCGCGCTCCCAGCCCACGTTTAGATTATGCAATCTGGGCTTTGGAGTAGAGGGTCTAGGTTCCCGCACTCTGACCCTTTACCTCCCGAACAATCACACCTCATCACAACCGGCCTGAGCGAGTTAGGGTTTAGGGTTGAGCCTGAGACCCTGAAGAAGATCTCGATGAGACACCCACCCTCAACCCATGTATATAGTAGGCTCATGTCGCCACCTCTGTGTCGCCTGGCCCTTCGCTGCTTCTAGCAGCACGGCGGCCACACCTGCCCGGAGACTCAGAAACAAAAAAACTTAGCTAAAAGATTCTGAAGTTTTATAAGGGTTCAGATGAGCGGTGAGAGTTATCGGGTTCCTTAATTCGCGAATTCATCTCGAATTCTAGCGAGATCCTGGATATCATCGCAAGGAGTTGGAGTTTTTTTTATTGTGGGACTTGGAGTGTCTGGGTGCCACGAGGCTCCTTGGGTTTGAGGGTCGCGGGGTCTAGGATTTGAGTATTTAGGGTTTCGAGCTTTGGGATCTGAGTATTTAGCGTTTAGGATTTGAGTGTTTAGGGCTTAGGGCTTAGGGTTTGAGTATTTCTAGTCTTGGTTTGAAATAAAGAATTTTGGGTCGAAGGTGGGTAGGGCTCGTCGGGTTGAGGTCTGGGTATTGGGTATTGGGGCTCAGGGTTTGAAGGTTCGGGTTCAGGCAGTAGGGTTTGGAGCCGACTAGTTTTCTTTAGGGAAACTTGGTTTTTTCTAGAAAAGCCCAACGAAAGACTCTTTATCAGACCCGCAATAAGAGTTCTTTGCACCAGGAAAACCTCTTGTAACAACTACTCAACGTGTTAGAAACGATGTTACACTTGTAAACCCTTGATTCTTCCGTTCATTCGTGTCGCACGTCGTAACCCCCAGACTCCAAAGTACAAGAGCAAGGCTTCCCAAGCACCTTCAATGCTCCGAGTAGGGTTTTGCGGGCACCAGCCGACTCTAAACCCTAAACTCGTCGAAACGCCACAAAGCTCTAATAACAAACCCTAGACCCTAAAATCGGAAGCCTAGCGAGGAGGCGGCGTGGCGATATCGAGGCCACATAAGGCGAGCGAAGCACGAGGACCGCAAATCAGCTAAAAGCTCCTAAAATGCGTCCCTCAGTATGGAGGGCTTTAAAGGGTTGTGGCTTTAGGGCTTCTAGGGCTGAGGCTCCGGGGCCTGAAGGTCTGGATTCTAGGGCTTAGAGATTAAGGTGTGGGTTCGCGGTTTTGGGCATAAGGGTTGGTAAAAGCTGGTAAAATCCTCGAAAAACAGGCTTTCTGCGCCGCTTCTTTAGGGTTGAAGACTGGGAGTTCCAGTTCCGCAGCAAGTAACCGTTGATAATTGAAAAAGGGATCCCTGCGCCCGGCCCAGGGCTTAGGGTTTAGGGTTTGCTTTACTAGGCATTCGATCCTCTACTCTCTGGTCCGACTTTCGGGTTCTGGTGCTTCATAAATGCTCCGTAAAGACAGCTCGGCTTGGGTGTTGAACTAAGGGTCTTAGGTTTCGGTCTGGGTCGCTTCCCGGGCTGAGGCTGGCTGAGGCTGAGGGGCTGGGGCCGCGCTTTTTCGGCAGAAGGGCGGGTCCTGAGATTAGGGTTTAGGGTTTAGGGTTTAGGGCTTGCAAAGCCATGCGTGACTTCTGCTCCCTGACTTGGGCCCATGGGACAGCCGCGCAACAATTTCTCAATGGCTGGCTTGATGCCACGTCCTGACACAGTGGCGAGGCACCCTCTGAATACAAAACCCTCGAAGGTTACGCCACACCCCGAACCCTCAACCATAAACCTAGAACCCAAACCCAAAACCCTTTCATCTCTGAAGATAGATCGGACACTTCGAAACGAAGGCCTGTTGGGCACCCTGAGCTTGAGCTTCCAAAACACGTCCGAAACACTTCGAAACTCCTCATAAAGAAACCCCTGTCAAACATATATAACCAGAAGCCTCGTACCAAAACACAAGCAAAACCTGCCAAAAATCAGCAGGCTCGTGTCGAAGTGAAGTGCTCCTGAATCTCACCTTCTCCTCCCTGGTGCCTAGTAGGGAATGGGGGAATGGATCCCTATAGTAGTCCCTATCAAAACCCTCAATAATAGTCTCCGTAATCCATTCCCCCACTCCCTACTAAGAACCAGACAGGGCCTATAGATACGCTAAGACCCTTATAGAACGCTTGTAGAACCCTTATAGGACCCTTTAAAGGAACCCTTGAAGGAACCCCATTCCCTACCAAGAACCAGAACAGAAGTGCTCTGCTGGGCCTTTGTGTTTCCACCGGCAAGAAAATCTGCAGCTCCTGGGCTACTAACGGCGTCGGGCTCAGGGCTTAGCATAGGGGGCATGAATATTTAGAATAGGCAAACACTTGTTTTGGGGCTCATTCTACTATACTTATAAGCAGGACCCGCCCCCCCAAAAAAAAGTATTGGGAACTATTTAGGCCCCTTTACTAGAGTGCTTATCGGTTGGTCCTGTTGTTGCTGATGTTGCCGCCGCCCTCGTCTTGGGCCATCTTTCTCAGGACGATCAATGCTCGTTGCACTGCTTCGACAATACGTTTCTGTGTTCAGGGTAAACACATGCTGATGATGATGATGCTGATGCTGGTAGTGATGATGATGGAGGAGGACGAACATAATGCGGCATCGAAGATGATAGTGGTGACGACAACAATCCAACCACAACCACGACGACGGATGGCAGCTACGATAAGCACGACGATCAGCAGCATCGTGACTGCTACTTCGATTGCGTGCTCGCTACATCCATTGATGTGCACACTCCATTTTGGTTCCCATGGTGGGTGAGACGACCATTACTCGAACGAGAAGGAAGTTTGTTCCTGATGGCTGTGCAGGAGTCGAGCGTGGGCTACAGTGATAGGTATCTAGATACTAGTTGCCCCTCTGCTCTACTTTGGCATCTAACATCACGAGCGTCAACGGCAGCGCCTCAGCACAACTGTAACAAGCTGTGTGCTCGTGATTGGAGGATCAAAAGCTTCGGGATACTTGGGCTCAGACGCCGTCCAATAGCGCTCGCATGGCGTAAGCACACAACAGCAGCAAGAGGAGATGACGAGGCTGGTACTTGTGCTGCTTCTCCGGCTGGCGGGTCTGCCAGGTCCTTCCGCTGTAACTGCTCCTCCCCCTCCTCCTCCCTAAACCCTAAACCCTACACCGCAAACCCTGAACCCTAAACCCGAAGGCTTCGCCTCATTGTTGCTTTGATGGCTGCCACTGCTACTCTGGACCAAAACATCGCCTGCAGAAGGGCATGAGCTCTTGTACAGGAGACCAAAAATCATAATAATAGTAATCATAGTAATAAGAGTAATAGGAGTATTAAGAGCATGGTCATAATAGTAATAATGGTAATAATAGTAACACTTGTAATCATAACAATTAATAATAATGATGATGATAATAATAACAACAATAACAACAATAGTGACAATCATACTAACAATAATGATTGACTCTTGTTTATGATTTGCCGCTGTTCATGAAACCAACAATACCAATAACAATACAACTCACAGCACTACAAACAATAAAAAGAAGAACGATAACAACAATAACGACAGTAATGACAATACCAATAACAGTAATGACGATAATCATAACGGTATTGATAATAAGACGAGTAGTAATAAGTAAAAAACTTACCGACCCCACCAGTCCAGACCAAACGAAGCGGAACCAGAGAAGCTGACACGGCAAGACTAAGAAAGCATCCGATTCCTAAAACGAGTAGGGCTTGCGGGGTGTCTTTCACTATGGTGATAATTAGGACGATGCTACCTTGGAGGGATATTCTACCATGGTTACACTGAGGACTATAATACAATCTCACCAGCTGCATGCTACCGAAGAGGTCTCTCTTTTGCTCTCGAAGGCCTGGCTCGGATGCGGCGACCCAAAATCCACCATGAACCTTCCTGCCACAGACTTCAGTAAACAAGCCGCTCACTGTCCGTGGCTCCAAGGTTTCGCCTAAGCTGACAACGATGTTCAAAGCAGAACCCGCCATGGACTTGGGGGTGACACTGTCTAGACGAACTTGCATTAGACATGCAGCGTCGCCCGCCAAAAACTGCCAACAACCTGCAGAATACCACAGCCCCAGTCTTGCTCCTGAGAACCGCAAACTCAGAATCCAAATTGAACGAATGGAAGCTGCCAGTGTTGCTAATTAGTAGCACCGCCTAAAGCTCAGGTCGTGCATGAAATAGCTGCTGTGAAGGTAAGGTGTAGCAGACGTAGTAGTAGTAGTAGTAGTAGTAGTAGTAGTAGCAGCAGCAGCAGGAGTAGTGGCACTAGCTGTCGTAGTAGTAGCAGCAGTAGTAGTCGTAGCAGTAGTAATAATGGTAGTAGTAGTAGTAGTAGTAGTAGTAGTAGTAGTAGTAGTAGTAGTAGCAGTAGTAGTAGTAGTAGCAGCAGTAGTAGTCGTACAAGTAGTAATAATGGTAGTAGTAGTAGTAGTAGTAGTAGTAGTAGTAGTAGTAGTAGTAGTAGTAGTAGTAGTATCAATAGTTGTTGTAGTGGAAGAAGAGGCTGTACACGTCCGGCAGAAAGCGATGATCAACTCCCAACCCTGAATCCCGAAAGGCCGCGTGGCTGTACTTGGTGGATGGCGTGGGTGCTCCCGCCACGTGCTGAGCGCAAGTCGGGTTTCTTGTTGCCCTGACGGCAGTCCCACCCTCAACCCTATGTAAGAACCAAACCCCAAACCCTAAATGTTACTAAACCCAGAACCCCAAACTGGCTCCCCACACCTCAAGTCGGTGGGAGCACCAAGCTCTGGACTGAAAAGCCTGTATTCCCCGCGCGAATACCGACTGTTGCGAAGCCTTTGTCAAGTGTAAACTGCTTGTTGTAGGGTTTACAGGGGCTTCGTACGGTCTTTGCAGGGTTTAATTGGATGCTCGGTGATTTAGTAAGCATGGCTGGGATGGATTGTAGGGATCGTTGCTGTAACAGGGTAACAGATGCCATGTTGCAGGACCTAACCATGATATTACCGGAAGATATCTCGACATGCACACATTAGCAGGCTCGGGGCGTTTGGCGGCTTTGTGCTTGACGGAGGTGTGGCTTTGTGCTCATTCGAGGCTGTGTGTCGTAGCTTCAGGGTTGAAGCATCACAGCTTGGCTCACCTTGTGGGAACTTCTCTAAATTGGGTCCCTTGTTAGATCCGCAATATGGCACGGCACCCTTGTACAAAGGACTCTGACAAGGACCCTTATTCAGAGAACTACCCATGTCGGGTGTACGTCATGCGCAAAAGGCTTGTTGCAGTGAACTGTTGCTTGAAGTTCAGTGGGCAGTTACAGACTGGGACTGGAGCTACCACCTGAAGCACAACTGACGACTTCTAGCTGCCTTCACTATACCCCAGTTACACAGGCGGATGAACTTCCAAGTCTGAGAATGCAAACCTTAAACCCGAAATACCTAAACCCCAGGCCCTTGAACCCTCAAATGAAAAAAAAAACAAAAAACAGGAAAAATGTTCCGGCCGCCCTGGCCTGCTCACGCAGATCCTGCAGGGGAGGGGCGGAGGGGGGGTTAAGGCCATCAAGGTTTCCCTTAAGGATTCGATGGGTTATGAAGTAACTTACGTGGTAGCATACGGGCTTCTACCAAGCTCTTTAGGGAGGACAAAACTCGAGGACAACATGGTCTATGATTGAATGCATGTATTGCGGGGCCCTAAAAGGGAAAATAAATTATCGTACAACTGTCCCAAGGAGTCCCACTCAGTTGGGCCCCTAAATTAGCCGACTTCGTGGTGCATTCGCACAGGATTAGTCCGCTGCCAAATTGACAGCTTTGGTCCTTCATCTCTAAACCCTGAACTCGAGGAACCAAAACCTTAATTGTGGTGACTTTAATAGGGTATATACTACAGAGCATTGAAGCCTCTGGAGTACCGCGGTTCCTATGTTTGGCTCCGGGTTTAGGAGCCTCTGTAAGCCGGCGGCTTAAAGCGGTCAGAGGTAGCCCTCTCCCCTGCCCCTCGGCCCCCCCGCCCCCCGGCCCACGTTCGTCTTGGGCACCCATGAACCTGCTAATTGGACCATGATGTGCACCTGTGACCGGGCCCGAGGCGGACGACGCGAAGCGTATACAATTAGAGAAGAAGGCTGGATACAGGAAACTGTACTTGGGGCTTGCAGCGGGTGTCCGAACGATTGCAGCTCGGGTGTTGGAGGCTGTTGTTTCCGGTTCACGTGCAGACTACCCTCGGGTCCTCGTGATGTCGTCACCACATCAGGGCCTCCGAAGACCCTTAAGAGCTTCCTGCACCTGACTTCCTTTGGGAAGATCAGCGCAACAGTCAAAAAGAGAACAGTCGTGTCTCCAAACAGAGGCTCTCCACAAGCTCAGCAAAAGTGGCCGATGATGGGCGTGCGGCTGTGTTGTACAGCATTGCGGAATCCCAACACTGCGCAACCCACGAGACCAACTATAATAGCAATTAGTAGAAAGGGAATGACAGACCCGAAACCCGGAGTGGAGTCCACTAACCCAAAACACCACCATGCGCAGGAAGGCTGCATGAGACCCCAACCAAATCTAGTCCCTTGTAGTGGCCCCCAAAGTCCGAGACACGAAAACGGAGCACGCATCGCAGTCGTAGTTCTGATACCAACGAAGCCCCGCCAGTCACGTTTCGAAACCCAAGAACATCCCAGTTACAACTTTTAGTCTCGGACTGCGACCACGAGCGCGTCCCTTCATCCGGGTTCCAAGCAACCCGAATCCAGACTCTAAAATCCTACCTAAACGATGAGGTTCTGGCATCCTTCGGACAGCCATTGACCCATCACATACTGGATGAAGTGTGTATGTGGCCGAAATATGCCCAGCCGAGCCCCCCCAAATGCAATGATTTCGTCATGGTGAGCATAAGAGTACTTCTTCTCAGTTCTGTGATGAAGATTTTGATGCCCGCAGGGTAAGGCCTCACTCACTCCTTCTGACCACGCTGGAGCTTGTAGTAGACGCCCTGCGGTGCAACAAGAGTCCACGGCAGCCGTTCAGGGGTTTAGGGTTCACGGGTTTAGGGGTTTAGGGTTTAAGGTTTTAAGGGTTTAAGGTCCACGGGTTTCAATGTGTAGGGGATGCAGGGTTTAGGGTTTGGATTTCAGGGTTCAGGGATTAGGCTCTTGGATTCGGGGTTTAGGGCTCCGGGCAATTTCACGACCCGCGGCGATGGCTCATCTAAAAGCCCTCATCCCTGGACCAGAATCCCACGCTCAACAAGATTGCAGCATCACAGGCCGAGGATAAGGTGGGGGTTTTGGGGGGTGCACGGTGGTGTCACTAGTGTCTTTGTATACTAAGAGTGAGTACGACCAGTAGAATTATTCAGACCCATATAGTTTTGTTTACCGAGACTGTTCAGCTGCCCTTCGTCAAACTCTCGTACTGCACCATGTTGCGAAGCCGTGCTAATATATAGTACCCTCAATAGTAGGATTCTTCTTATAAGGACACCAGAATAAGGAACCCCTAATTTTCCAAAACTCTCATGTCTGCTATGCACTAGACTCCAAGTCTAAGATTTAGGCTGAAAGCCCGTGCCATGGCCAAATCGAGGCAAAAGCATCGCGACCCTCTGCTCTTAGAAGCCGTAAGTGTAGCTACCCTAGTTATCCGAAGGGCTACGTCCGCCTCGTCCTCTAAGCGATCCCTAGACTCCGAAATTCGAAACTCGAAGTCAACGTGGGCTTGAGGTTCTCAACCGACACCTGCTTCTAAGCCAACTCGATCACGGGGAAGCTCACGCTGGACTGAAGCGACTTTATCTCTGCAATGGACTGTCGCATCTCGGCGACGTAGCTCTGGAAACTCTCGGGGTAGCCACCAGCCACCCGTGGGCCTGAAGACAACTTTGAAGTCATCCGCAGTTTTATCTTTCGAAGTCTTCTTCGCATCCTCTGGTTTCAGATGCGCCTTGATGGCGCGACGAAAACCACCCCGGACGCCGCGCACCGAAGCATAAACCACTGAAGCATCTTGAATACACCAACCTCGCGCAAACTCTTCCTGGCGTGGTAGGTCTTAAACAAGTTCACAGGGGTTCCTATTTGGGGTTGTTTCTATTTAGTCATCTACCAAATCTCTACAAAACCCTAACCCTAAACCCTGACCCGCAAATCTCGAAGCTGAAAGCTTCCTGTGGCCTTCGCCTGCATCAGCTCTGCATGTGTTCCGGTCTCCGCGACCTACGCAGGCTTGGCGATGTAGGTTTGCGGGATGGGGTTTAGGGGTTAGGGCTTCAAGTTTAGGGTAGGTTTAAGAGTTCTCAAACCCCACAACCCCGAAAACCTCAAACCCTAGTTCTCGAGTGTTTAGGAGTCAGAGATTTCGGTTCGCACCAGGATGTCGGCCTCTGGGTAGCTGTAGTATAGAGGCCTGGGGTGTTGGAGTATAGAATCATATCGCTAGTTACAATATTAAGGAACCCTCGAATAACATTAGTAGTTGCTTAGGCCTGTATTGAGGTCTACATTCTTGGAGCTGATTACGCCTCTGGAGGCTTGCGGCAGAAAGTGTATGAGGCTGTAGTGTTCGGGGTTGAGGGGTTAAGGTCGAGAGTTTGGGGGTCAGGTTTAGGACCTGCGAACCCTCCACCCCCAAACGTAATCACATCCGCAAATCCCAAGACCCTTTCCAATAAATGTCCGCACCTGACCCTCGGACACGACGATGATAACGTCGCCTGGGTCACTTCCAGGACTCTTTGAACAACACCAAGGGACATTGCAGGTGTGAACGCTGCTGCTGCCGTTGGCACTCTGGGTGGAACCCTCTCCACCCTAATTCGCTTGAACAATGAACCCTAAACCTTCCGTAAACTCGGAGTCTCAACCCGAAAGACTGATTACACTCACAGTTCTTGAGGGTTCGTGGGTCAAGGCTTGGGCTCAGGGCTTCTGCAGGTTGCCCCCCGCCACGCAAAAAGCTGTGGTGTACATTAAATCTACAAATACAATGGGGGCCTGAATAACTAGAAGAGGGTTCGGGGGCCAAATTAATGTAATAAGGAACCCCCAAAATAGTATATATAGGTAATTATTTAGGCCCCTACAGTACAAGTTTGGGTCAGCAGGTTATCAGACTGCTAAATGTCAGCATGGCTAGGCGGCCTAGACAAAGGCATATTATCTCTTTTCAGATTCCATGTCTTCTGGCCATAAACATGCTTGATGATGCTGACATCCAGATATCCAGATATAGTAGGAGCGTGAAGATTTACAAGACCTATAGGTACGGACTGAAACTCGTGAAGGTGGCAGCCCTGAAGGGGGGCACAGTAGGATTCAGCATGTGCGTTCCCTGTCTCGCAGACAACGCTAAGCCCTTGAAAGCCTAAACTATGACCACACCCCTGCCGCCGAGCCACAGTCCTGGATGGTAGACAGCCGATGGGCAATAGCCTAGGCACTCGGGCCATGATGGACGTCCGGTTCAGGGCTTAGGCTTTGAAGCATAGGGTTCCCAGCATGAGGTTTAACATTGCAGGTTTAGGGCTTTGGCTGTAGACTTTAAGTTTTAGTTTCTGAACCCTCAACTCCGGAAGCTCCGAACCCCCTTGACCCCGACATAACATCAAACCTACAAAACCCCATAAAGAGCCCTCCTACAGAACACTAAGGCCGTTACATATCCTAAACCTCAAAATGCTCAATGATTTTGGGTCTTGCGCCTCCGGGCCCTCGCAGAATAGCAGTGGGGCTGATGAGGTTTAGGGTTCAGGGTTAGGGTTTAAGGTTTTAGGGTTTAGCATTTAGGGTTTAGGGTTAGGGTTGAGGGTTTACGGCTTCGGGTGCAGGGTCTTGGGTCCAGGGTTTATCACGCCTGGAAAAACTGAGGCTTCACATGTAGGACTTCACGAGCACCCCGGGGCTCCTGCGATGGATGTGCGGCCCTGCCGGGCAGCCTCGTGCAAGACATAGCGCAAGAGTATTACTGCTGATGCCCAAAATCCTGCATGACTTGCATCATCGCACATATATCATGGAGCTGTCCACTTCCCGGCAACCCCTTATTTTCAATGTTGCACGCCCATGGGGTCAGGCAGGACTCTCAAGCCCTTGTTTTAGCCCCCCGCACCGATGCAATGTTAAAATTAGGGGTAACAGGGAGCCGTGAGGAGGATTCAAGTGATGCAGGATTTAAGGCATCAGTCGTAGGGTTTCAGGGTCCCAGCCTCTAGAGCAGGAAGTCCAAGGCGTACCCTTACATGCACCGTCCCTGTTTCCTATAGAAACCTCAAACACTATGTGAACGTTTAAACCCGAAATAGCAATAACTCCCCAACCCCCATCCAAAGCAGCCCGACTCAGGGCGCGTTGCTCCCATGTGCAGTACAAGCCGAAACGGAGCTTCAAGAGGTTCCTCCTGCCTTGTGCTTCTTGGCTTTAGGTGGGGCTGATCCAAGCCTGCTGCAAGCATCCCAACTCGCTGACCAAAACTACCCTGTACAGCGAACTCGCCCGCCCGGAAGCCTAAAGCCAACTCCCAACCCCAAACAGCAGGCAGTCCTGGGCACTCAAATCCCAAAAACCTGAAGCAGCCCTTCAAAGATCCCCACTCTTTTTGAGTATGTCCCCTTTTTTAAGCACGGACTTCCGGCAGCATGTCCCCGAAACCCTAAACCCTCTGTCTTTGAGGGAGGCCTCCAGTGCCGACTGCACCAGGCGCTCGCTCTGCGAGTCCAGGGCACTGGTGGCCTCGTGCCGGCGTTGGTCTCTCACCGTTTCTCAAAAAAGGGCCGTCACCGATTACACTATATGATAGTTTATGATCGTAGATGATAGTTTTTCATAGTATATTTATGGGATACTACAGTATATTATAACATACCATACTACATTATAATTACAATCCAATAGTTACATTAAGGTTCCTTTAACGGGATCTAAAAGGGTTCTGTAATAAGGGTTTACGGGATTTATTCACCGCTGAGGGCTCCTGTTGAAACCCTGAACCCTTGTCCTAGACCCTACTTCCCAGGTTTGCACATAAGTCGCATCCACATCGGCAATAGCATATTCACCGACTGAGCATGGCTTCTTGGAGAAAGGACCCTCAGCCAGAGTCCCAGACCTTGAAACTTGAAACCCCAAGCCTAAATCAGCAACTCGAAACTCTAAAGGCAACCTTAATGTAAAAACTAGACTATTAATTCTATAATGCACTAAAGTATATAAATATATACTATAATATGCTATAGTTTGCTAGAGTATACTATACCATAAACCACTATCAGATACGTCAACTCCAAAGGCCATTGGCCTGATCTTTTCCAACCGGGACCGTTTGAGAAACATGGGTGGTTGTCAACATTAGGGTCCCGCTCGGGATCCCTATATTAATACGGCACCTATTATTTAGGGTACCCGAAAATGGACCACAATTTTGACAACCACCCATATATAAAACCCTCACAAACCTTCGAAAGCCATCCAAAGACCCTACAATCAACTCCTATAAAACCCTGTCAACTCCTACAAAACCCGATCAAAGCGCCAATTTTGAACCCCGTAAGACCTCTATAGTTATCTACCACTGTGACGCACACCCCCAAAAGGGGTGTGCGGCCATTCTGAGGATTGGGCTTCATCCAGCAGCCTGATACACTTCTTGCAAGGCTGCTATGAAAGGTTCCCATAAGGGGTATCGCAGAGGTTTAGGATCCAAGGGTTTAGGGATTAGGGGTTAGGGTTTTGGGTGTTGGGTTTAAGGTTTCGGGTGTCGGGATTGGGGCTTAGCGTTTTGGAAATTGGAGTTCAGGGAGGCCTTCTGGGACTGCGCACGGGCTTGAGGAGTTCGACCGGTGGCTAAGACAGCTTGACAAGGTGAAGTATCTTGATCGATTAAATGGCGCTGGGCTCTAACCCCAAAGGCCCTAGAAGACCTTACAAAACGACTTCGAAGTATACCAACCCTTGTTAAAACCAATCTCACATATATATATATATACACACACAAGTATACCAATTAAAAACTCTCTGTTCCAAAAATGGCGTCGCGGTCGCAGACGAGTCGCAGAACCGGCGGGTTGCGCACCAGGGCCCTGCAGATGGCCACGCGCTGCTTCTGCCCGCCTCTGCTGGGGATTTTGTGAGTTTCGAAGGTTTGAAGGGGTTTTGGGGCTTTAGGGAGTTTTAAGGATTCAGGGATTTTGAGGGATCTAGCGGGTTTTTGGAGTTTGGAGTCTACCCCTGAACTCAAACCGCTGAACCCTACGCCTTCACCCCCGAAAATCCTACCAACAAGAAAACGGTGCAACGGCCTGAGAGCCGGCTGCCCCGCGGCCCAACCTGCGTTTCCCAGCCTTGGGCCTTGCAGAGACCGAGGGACCAAGAACCGCGGCTTAAGGGCTCAGAGCATTGGAGTTGAGGGCTTAGGGCTTCAGGGTTGCAGGGTTTAGGGTTTTAAGCTTTCTGGGTGTCTTGGGGGGCTTGAGGGCGTTGGGGTTCCAGTTTTTTGGGTTCCAGTTTCAGATGCAGATGCTCAGGGTGCTGGATTTAAGATCTTTACTTGGAGGTTCATGGCTAGTTAGAAGTAGGGAGTAGGGTAACTATACTTATAACCCATATTAGGGGACTTATAACCTCACTTATAACTGCCCCTGAACCTCCAAGTATGACATTGTGTATGAGGTTTTGTGCGTTCGGGTCAGGCATGGTGGGATTCAGGAACAAACAGGTCCTCAACTCGATTGGCTGTGTAGTCTTTCGTAGAGAGTTGGAAACTTACGTAGGGTGCAGAGCTCTCTGGCGGGGGTTAGCTCCCCTCCACCGTGGCTTGCAGGGAAACTTGGACATGCCATTCCATGCTAAGAGGTCTTGCAGTGCTTCGGAGTTCACGCTTGGGCGAAGCTCTGACCCCTGGCATTGATAAGGCATTGCCCATAGATCATAACACCTCAATTCTCCTTCCCCGAACCCTTTGCAACAAATCCCATGCCTCTCACCTCTCCCGAGTGTCACGAGCCGAGGCTTCGTGTGGCTGGGGGTTGGCGTCGGGGCCCTCTGCTAGCTGGATGGGGAGGGGGTATGTTATGGTATAACTGTATAACGAGATAGGGACTGTAAGGGGACAAGGGATATAATGTTACAAACTACAACCTCTATAGAAAGGATTACTGTAGGAGCCTTAACATTTAGAATAGGGTTTTGGGCCCATTATGCCATTATGCTATAATTATAAGAAGGAGCCCCGAAATTGTATAGACAATTATTCAGGCCCCTATATTAACGGGTCTGGGCTTCAGCCACAAGGAGCCTTGTTGCTGTCAATGAAGTTGAGGTTGGCCATCTTCTTGCATTGCTGCAGATGCTCGTCAGAAACTTTCTCGCCGTCCTCCAGGCCATACATCACCTGCTACCATCATGCTGTGCTTGTTTCGCCGTTCATTGCCTGACGAACCCTCCCACCGACATCTTGAAACCTGAACCCTCAACACTGAGCCCTCTCTCACCCTAAAGCCTACATCCATCTTAAACTCCTGGACCCTTAACCCAGACCTCAGGGGCTTGTCGTGGTGACCTAAAGGTTGCGTCTCAAACCTGTTGGGGCTTGGGGTTTACAGAGGACGGGCGAGTATTTCTGTAAAAATACGCCGTTTAACGCAACAAGGCTTTCATCCGGATGGTGGCAAGTGAAAGTAAGCTCCTAAACGTAAGCCCAGTACAGGGAACCCTGCAATTTAGGGTCTGGGGTTGAAGGGTTGCGGACTTCGGGATTCAGGGTCTCAGAAAAATGCAGGCTCGACGGAGCCGGGTTGTGTGCTCAGGAACAGGCTACCAGAAAAGCCTGCAGAAGTAGCAATGCGATTCCTTATAGGACTCTCTCATAAAACGCGCGCGGCAGCCGACATGCCGATCGGCCAGCTCAAGGGCTCCAGTTAATTAAACAGTAGCTTCAAGCAACAATAACACTGTAAGATAGGGGCCTTAATAATTACCTACAATATTGCGGGGGGTTCCTTACCATAATTATAGCATAATGGGCACCAACACCCTATTCTAATTATTAAGGCCCCTATATTACACGAATAACCATCCACGCGCTTCTGTTCTAGAAGCCTCGAGCCTCGGATTTCGCATTCATGTGGACATGTGGAGAGCATGGCTCGCCCTTCTATTTAGAGTTTAGGGTTTAGGGTGTAGGGTTTCTTCTAAGTTGCTTGATCATCGGCTTCAGCTCTACTTCCTCCTCATCCCAGAGTTTCAGAAGGCCAAAGACCCAGATACAGAAGCCTAAATCGTCGGCGCTCTACATCAGGCCCCTTCGAAGCCGACCCGAAAACAAAGCACGAACTCGCAAACTCCGGGCCACGCCCCGAAGAGGCTGTTGCTTTAACCCTAGAAGAAGAGGGCCTCTTAAAAGACTGTTCTGAAACCCCTCCACAAACCCCATTCCCAAACTCCTGCCCCAATTCATAGATCCCAACAATCCCCTTGTCAAGAACCCCAAGCATAAGGCCTAAATCCCTTGCCAACTCTTCGAACGCCTCTACGGGCACCTGCGAAGCCCTCACAATACGACACCCTAACACATAACAAGCTGCAAACCCTATTTTGAAAAAAAACGAAAGTACAAGCATCCTATAGAACCCCTCTTGAAGCAAAGGCGCGTTCTCCAGGATCGAGGTGTTGAACAGGATCGGCTCCTGGCCCACAAAGCCGATCTGCTTGCGCCACCACCTCGATCGGTGCAGGGAGGTCGGGTTTCGGGTTCAGGGTTTGTTACATAGAAAAAGGCCAAAAAAGCCTTGCATCGGTTTACACAGTCGGTTCTGAGGATCCACGAAAGCCGTTTCAGCCGGCTTGTAAGCCTCTGATTGACGACATGCTTTCGTCAAGGGCCTTATAGGTAGCTACTAGCATGCTGATTTTACTTACATCTAACAGGGCAGGGGGGGTAATTAATCAGGGTCCACATTACCATTGACTCAACCCAAAAGCTCGAAAGCTGCCGTTTGACTTGGCCTTAAACCTTCAAACGTAAACTCATCGGATCCCAAACCATAAACCAAGCTTGAAACTCTGACTCTAAAGCATATGCAAAAAAAACACGGAGCCAGGGACTATTTCTTTCCCAACTTTGAAGAATAATCCTCTTGAAGCCCCGTACAAACCCACCAAAACAACTGAAACACATGGGTCAGTGCATGAAAGAAACACAAACCCACACCTTAGACCTGCAGGAAGAATCTCAACCACACGCCCCAAACCCTCCATCATTACCTTGACCGAGACCTATAGAAACCCAGTCTGAAAACACCAACACCAGGTCAATCGGCAGAGCCCCCTCCAAAAACAAAACGTGAAAACATCGTCATTTAAAGACTACCAGCAGTATTGCGATAATGAAACACACTCCCAAACAACAGGTCCCCAAAAACCCTGGGGCGGAAAGCAGAGGCCGCGGCCGGATATTGAGCTCCCGAAGCGGCTGCTGCGTGTCTCCTAGGGTATGCTGGGGTTTAGGGTTTAGGGTGTCGGGTTTAAAGTTTAGGACATGGGGGTGGCTTTAAGGTTCGGAGTTTTCGTGCTCGTGTTTGAAGGTTTA
Organism: Symbiodinium sp. CCMP2592; assembly: GCA_905221615.1. Lineage (NCBI taxonomy): Eukaryota > Dinophyceae > Suessiales > Symbiodiniaceae > Symbiodinium > Symbiodinium sp. CCMP2592. Next base: position 395,255 of record CAJNDT010003323.1, on the reverse strand, counting down.
GGGTATGTTTCGAGTGCAGGATTTATGACTTGGTGTTTTACACCTGTTGTGCTTCAGGGGTGCTAGGCTTTCGGCGTTGTTTTGTTGTTGGAAGAAAGGACTCGCCAGAGGGTTTTTTAAGTGTGGAAGCGTGAGAAAGCTTTTGGACTTTTGCATGCTTCGGGCTTCCGCTTCAGGGCTGCAGGCCTGCAGAGTCTTGCGGTTTGCTGTTTGGGTTGTTTCAGGATTCAGGGCTTTTAAGTTGGGTTGACTCGCTCCTTGCTCGCCTGCACGTTTAGGGTTCATTTAGGGTTTAGGGATATCGAATCACTGTTGTGGTGTCCATGGAAGGCACTTAGCTCTATTCCCCAAGCCTCCCAAATTGCATCTCTCCTTCCCAAGGCCACGAAGCCACGCCACATACATTGCCACAAGCCAACCACAGGAAGCCCCAAGGCATCCCAAACCCAAAAGTCAAAAACCTAAAACATTAAACCCTAAACCCTCTACCCTGAACCCTAAAGCGCTGAACCCTAAACGCCTAAACCCTAAACCCAAAACTCTAAGCCCCAAAGACACCCCGAGACCCGAAGATACGAGCCCCAACATCTCGGGGGCTTCCACGGCCGAGATGCCAATGAGCACATCGCCGCTTGCTGGGTCGTAGAAACGTTGCAGCATTGCCTTTGCTTTTGAGGACGGCCTGTACGGTCTAAAAGGGTTTAGGGCCTAGGGTTTGGGGATAGCCATGGGTTTCAAGTAGATTTCTAGTACAATCCTATGGATTCAATGCTTGCTTTGGTTGAACACGGAGTGCAGCGGATATCTGACCGGAACCCTTGGCAGGTACGTGAAAAGGGTGGGCCATCATGTGAGTGGTTGTCAAAATTAGGGTCCCTTTTTGGGTCCTCATTATAGTACGGCACCTATTACTCAGGGTACCCAAAAAGGGGCCATAATTTTGACAACTAATCATGTGAGCAAAGTGCCGCGAAAAAGGAGGGGCCTTCATCTCTCACTCCTACGTCCCTCGACCCAACAGGGGTTTAGGGTTTAGGGTTTAGGGCTTAGGGTTTAGGGTTTAAGGTTTAGCATTATTATTAATAAACTGCCTTTTATCCTGTCTTCCGAATACGCTCGCTGCAGAAGCCTTCCCGGAATCCACAACAGCTGAACCCTGAAGATGAAAGCCTTAACCCCTCAAACCCAAGACCCTAAAAACCCCAAAACTCTAAAAAAAAAAAAAAGGCAGGACACCTTGAATAAGGGCTCTTGCCTTCTACGGATGCAACCCCTCACCCTATACATCCTATCTTCGCGAGGCCATCATGAGGGAACCTGCGACCCAGGGCCCGGGGCCCTCGCCCAGATACTCCAAAGACGCTTAGGCATACTAGCGGCGCGTTACCCATAAAGCCCCTACATGCAAAACTTAGAAAACCCTGAAAACCTTGTAAACCTCATGGTTTAAAGTGGATTCCTTAGCTAGGTTGTGTTTGTTGGTTTCTAGGTAAATGTCAGCCAGGGAGCCATGACGGTACTCTTGCCTCCTCCAGATGGGCCGACCAGACCGGCTGACCTTGGGGCGTGGTTGGAAACAGGCCCATTTAAAGGGCTCCTCCAAAGGGGGTTACTATTGTTATGGATATGAAGCGGTATGGTATGGATATAATGATATCAGGACAATTAACCCTTCTTCTCTAGCAAATGTATATGAGACATCGCCAAGGGTCCTGGGTTGCTGTGCCACGTGGAACGACAACGAAAACGGACTTTTGATTTGGGGCGAAGTGTCTCAAGTTGGCATGGACTCGGAAGCAATCAAGACCCGATCAAGAAAAAAAATAGCGAGCAAGCTGGAACCGAGCAGCTTTCCTGCCTCCAGCACGAAAGAAATGCCCTTCAGCACCTGTCTTCTTCACTCGGCAGGATTCTAGCTTGCGTCAGTTGAACCTTAACTTGGATGTTGATTACAAGAGCACGAAAAATGTTCTGGTGAGGGCTCAATATAAAAACCAAGCATGCAACTACAGGGCATCCCAAATCGGCACCTTCATGTACCTTGCACCCCTTACAGCCCTAAACCCTAAACCCTAAGCCGTACCCTTAACGCTCAAACTGAAGCCGTACACCGCGAGCTTCGAGCCGAAGGCCAGAAGCGCAAACCCCAAACTCCCAGAGACTTGAATCCGAAAACTTAACTAACCAGTGCTTTTGGGGCTCCCTTGGCTCTTTAGCTCCTTATTTAATAGGGGTTCTCATCATCCCTGGCTCCTTAGCTCCTCCAATATCAAAGGTTAGTTAAGCTTAACTTAGGCCTTACAGTAAACCTTAAGCCCCAAAGCTGCAAACCTCTGAAGCTTCAAAAACTCTGGGACTGTTGGTTCCGATTGCACAGGGCTGGAGGCTCGAACTACCGGGAGGCTCAACAACTGAAAAGCACTGAAAAGGCTTGTGCCTTCAAGCTACCGGCTTTCAAAGGGCTTAGATGGGGTTTGGGGCTTAAGGCGTTATGAAGGTTGAAGGCCCTAGGGCCTTAGGGCTTGAGGCTAAAGCTTCGGATCCCAGCTGCTAAAGTCAAAGATTCACTATATAAGAAGTGTTATAGTTCGGTATCAGCTTCAGAAAACGAGGCATCCGTTAAAGTCCCCGAAGACCAGGATCCTTGACAAAGTGACCCCAAGCAAGGCCACCGTAATGGGCTTGGTGCATTGGAATCTCCTGAAGAAGCGGGAGTTCATCAGATCAGGGATCTATTTTGGGGGGGCCTTTGTAGTAAGGAGCCTCTTACTTTTTGGATCTATAGTCAGGGCCCTTATCCCTGAAACCCACCCATCCTGCCTGCACGTCTGGCCGGAACGGATAGGCAAACTGCACGTTACGGAACCTGATGGTTTTCGGGCGTCGGGTTGGGGCCAGGGGTTGTTCGAGGGCTTCGGTTGCAGGGCTGAGAGTTTGTGCTTCCTTCGGTAGCTAAGCAGCTAGGGTAGCTAAGCAGGTGAACCACTAGGAGCTGGATATCTAATAAACTATTTGATTGGCTGGTTAGCTCGCTCGCTCGTTCCGTAGTTGCTTGGTTACTTCGTTGCCTAGGTCCGTAGCTAGTGTTTGCTTGGTTTTTTAGATTTTGCTAGTTGGCTAGTGAGCCAGTTGGATAGTTTTCTCGCTAGCTAGCTAACTAGCTGGCTAACTAGCTAGCTAACTAGCCTGCTATCTAGCTAGCTGACTTACTGGCTAACTAGCTAGCTGACTAGCGAGCTAATTAGGCTGCTGTACCAAGCGAGTTTCAAACCTGAAATTCTAACCCTACTGCAGATAGTAGCCACTCGCCGCATGCGCGTACAGCCGGGCCGAGGCGGACGACGCGCAGCTTTTCAAATTAGCTAGCTAACTAGCTACCTAAAGCTAGTTATGCTAGTTTGTTCAATAATTACATGTTTGTTTTTTGTCTGCTTCTTTGGTTGGTCGGTTGGTCGGTTGGTCGGTTGGTCGGTTGGTCGGTTGGTCGGCTGGTCGGCTGGTCGGCTGGTCGCCTGGTCGGCTGGTCGGCTGGTCGGCTGGTCGGCTGGTCGGCTGGTCGGCTGGTCGGCTGGTCGGCTGGTCGGCTGGTCGGCTGGTCGGCTGGTCGGCCGGTCGGCTGGTCGGCTGGCTGGTCGGCTGGCTGGTCGGCTGGCTGGTCGGCTGGTCGGTCAACTGTCGGTCAACTGGTCGGCTGGCGGCTGGTCGGTCAACTGTCGGTCAACTGGTCGGCTGGTCGGCTGGTCGGCTGGTCGGCTGGTCGGCTGGTCGGTTGGTCGGTTGGTCGGTTGGTCGGCTGGTCAGCTGGTCGGCTGGTCGGCCGGTCGGCTGGTCGGCTGGTCGGCTGGTCGGCTGGTCGGCTGGTCGGCTGGTCGGTTGGTCGGTTGGTCTCATACGATGCACCGTGACTCAATTTTCAACATGGCATGGCATGTAGAAAAATGTAGAACAGCTCACCTTCTAATGTGCTTGTCACAACGTAATGTATCATTTTGTAAAGCTTGCAGCGAAGTTATACAGAGAACGGAACCGCGACAAGTGCAGACTAAAATCTAAGAATATTGCTGCCACAGCACTCTAAGCGACCCACGTGGACGGTGCGCAAGCACCTCAGCTGCAATGAAGCTGCGGCTGGTGCGACGCACAAACCGGTTCGAAGTTCGCGTTGCGGGATTGGTACAAGGTTTGCGCTCAGGGATGGAGGTTTCGGGTTTCGGGCATAAAGTTTGGGACTTTAGGGCTTAAGGTTTCTGACAGTCGTCATATATGGGCCGTTATTGCAAGATCAGGGGACTTAGCAAGTACTCAAGGACGCATGATAATTATTTCCAATCCCAATAAACGTACTGGTAACGAACATACGCATAACTAGCCGTGAAACCTTCCAATCGACTTAGCCTCAATAATTGTCGAAATCTTGCCGGGCCGTAACTTAGAACAACTCCTCCATGGAACGAACTTCATTTGGCGCATCTACAGAGATGCATGGTGAGGTGTTTTGCTTTCCCCGGACTCAGGATTCAGCCTGAACTTTGCCTTGAAACCTAAACACTCCACCCCCGGCCGAAAGCTGGAGATGCAGGCCGGGATGTTTAAGTTTCAGTGGCGTTCAAGGAAGATTGGAAGCCGGGAAGGCATGCTTTAATCCCTCAAACAGAAACCTTAACCCAAAGCCCTAAACACTCAACTCATAAATCCAAAAACCGATTAAAACCCCAAGCAAACTGCGGCGAACAAGGAAACAAACACATCTCGGCCGATAGCTTCGGGAAGTGAGCGCAGGCTGTTTCAGGAGTAAGGCCCCGTAAGCCTGAGCCTGAACCCACCAGTCCGTGTTCGCAAATTGTTAAGGGTTCGGGTGGTCGAACAGCACCTTGCTTTCCGTGCACAGGCTGCTGGGCTGGGCTGGGGCGATGGTTTCGGCTGAGGGAGCCTGCCACGCCTGCACGAAAAGAGGGCCAGCAAGGCCAGCAATTTCATGACAATCATGTTCAGTAGCACCAGCTGCTGGGGCACTGCAGGGCGTCGGACGGATTTTTGTTCAATCAACATCTTAAGCGTAGCTCCGTGGAAACATCTGGGCATATGGGTCGCCCCCACTTGCTGTTCTTGCTCTAGGGCTCTGCGCCCGGGTTCTGGGCTTTGCCGCAGTCCACTATTGATGCTGGCACTTTATGGGGCACTGTAATTCTTCAACAAGAATGCCAACAAGTACAAACCGTGCTGCAATCATGTTAGCGGTCTGTCATGTTGTCTGCTACTTTAGACCAGCGAGCTGGCAGCGATGCAGCCATTCTGTGTAACTCAGTTTGCGTGTAAGTCTCACCGTCTTCGGCTGGTTCAAGAACACTTCGGGGGCTGCAAACACATCAAACTTCACATCAGCATGCTGCTACAGAGGCTTGCTGTGCACAAGTAGTCTTGTGGTGCGAAACGTATTTAACAAATCCTCGACTGAAAGTCTGGCGTTGTCGATTATGATCACGTTGTTGCACATGGGCGGAAAGTTGAAGCATGAAACCGGTGCATGGCCCTGTCGTCGGAGGATGTACCCTGCTTCCAGCTTAAGGTCGCCGCCACACATGTTCTCGAGCCCCTGGGGAAAAAAGCGTCATATGATTCGCACATTAGACACACACGTGCACGATCTTGCCGGCTGAGGTCACAACCTTCCATCGACCAATGCTCACAGGTTCACCGCTCTAGAAGACGACCACACCGCCGGCTTCCCATGTGAAGTGGCACATGAACACAAAGTGCGGCCATGCTGCCTGACAATATAAGCCGCTGTGCTGAAAGTAATGTCCGGTCCGAGCTCAGTCAGGGACCACCGGAAGTGGATTGTAACCATCTTTGCCGAAAAAGGCTCCTTCCCTGAAGTTGCAGGTGTAATGGGTGCCCAATAAGCTGAACTTAACAGAATCTGGCGACATGATCACCATCCGTTGAACCAAGTGATCTTCTTAGCCGAGCCCGCATTGCTCGGATCCGTCTATGCGAGGGCCCTGCTGAACACACTCCTCGCTATCACAGCGCGGAAACCTACAGAAAGAGCAGGAGATTGAGCCAAGTCCCCTGCTGCATCACGGGCAATGGGATGTGCTGGCGGTGCATCTGCACTCCGACGGCAAAGCACAAGTCACGCAAGGCTGAGGCTTTGCGGGGATCATGCTTCGACAAAAAGAGTGTCGGCTGGTGCAAAGCTTACCAGTGCCGGTCTGACGCAGCAGTGCCACCAGGGCCAAATCCTGCGCCTCGATGCCAGCCAGCTCGGCATCGGTGAGACCGGGTGGGGTCCTTCGCGTGCAGGAGCCGTCCAGAAACTCGAATCCCGAACCCTAGCGGCCCTGGAAGCCAGAAGTAACTGAGCCTCAGCACCTTTTGGAAGCACCAGTCGGCCAGCGGATCTTGTTACAGTCTGCCTGCACTCCATCCAGATTCGTGTTCTGCTCGACCATCGGAGCATTCTCATAACAAGGACACAAAACATGACTTCTGTGCCACCGAGCTCAACACAGGCACGAGGGCTGGGTGGGCGCTGCTGTGCTTGCTGGTCTAGGCTGGGCTGGTTGGTAGTTGGGAGGACTAGCCGGGCCGGACTGGGCTTGCTGTGGGCTGGCTGTGCGGTGCTCTAATCTGGCTAGTTGGTCTGGGCTGGGCTGGGGTTTTTTTGCACCTTGCTTCCCAATTTTTCGGTGCTGGGCTGGAGGTGGCGGTTTACGGAGTTCTAGGCGAACAAAACCCTGCACTTTTATGAATTTCCTTCCTAGGGTTTGGGGCTTAAGGCTTAAACGCTTTTTTAATGCAGTAGCCCTCTTTCTCCAAAGACAGCTTGCTCAGTCTGAGCGTGCACTCGGTAGTGCACCACTCCGGCCGTCTACTCAATTTCGGTTATTCTTAAAGTTTAGGGTCTTGGGTTTAGGGTTTGGGGTTCACAAACCCAGAAACCTTAAACCAGCAACCCCAAGACAACAAACTTCCTTGGCTATGGCCCCGATCACCCACTTCACAAGCATAGGCACTCGCCCGTCGGCTCCAGGCCATTGATTCGCGTCTCCCGGTCAAGGATCTCAAACATGTCCTAACTGCTTGGGGATGCCACATGGTCTCATGGTGAATGCTTTTGCTGGTTGGCTTTAGGGCATTCTGCATTGATTCCGGTGGATTTCAGGCAACAAATGCTAAGTTATGAATCCTGAACCTTACATTACGAGGGCTGCTTCGACTCGAACCTCACCTGCAGAGATCCTCGGATACCTGGTGGGACGGCACCAACGCGAACCGAGCACCTCGCCCCAAGATCAACACGTTCCTGCATGAATGAATAAAAACATGCATGCACTACTTTGCGAGCGTGTAGGGGTGTATATCTATATGTCTACAACACGTACTTATGCACCTATACTTCTTTGCTTATAGATAGGCATGGCATAACCCTACACCCCAAACCCTAGTATATAAACCTAATCTTCAAATAAAACTCATGGACACTCCGTAGAGAAATACTTGGAGGTTCATTGGTAGTTGTAAGTAAGGCTATAAGTAGGGTAACTGTACATATAACCCATAGTAGAGGACCTCTAACCCTACTTATAACTACTCATGAACCTCCAAGTAGGCCCAAAACCCTAAACCCTTATAGCATCACTGTAGATCCCTTTAAAGGGACCCTTAAAGGAGCCCTTATAACTACCCAAGAACCTCCAAGTAGGAACCCCCCTAAGCTTTCGAGGTGCGTGCGCCGCGACCTTTGCCTTGGCGAGGTCTCCTCGCGCGGCTCCGGTGCTTTGTCGGGTTTAGGGTTTGGGGTTTGGGGTTTGCGTTTTTTTTTGAGGACCTTTTTGGGGGTTTAGGGTTTGGGGTTTGGGGTTTAGGGTTTAGGGCTTCCGATCTTGTTCAGCTCCTTTGTAAAGTATATGTGTGTCCGAGCATCGGAGTAAGCATAAGCCAATTGGCCAGGAGGTGTGGAGGTCTTACGCCTAGGGTTCAGAGTTTAGGGTTCAGGGTTTCCGCAATACTCATCGGGCTTTTCAATGGGTTTGTTTCATAGAGCTTGAAATGGCCTACAGACTCAAAAAAGAAGGAAAGGCAAAAGTATCTATGTATTTGCATCCCTACACATGACAAGATATATGCACACAGATATATATATATATATGTACATATGCACACACACACACGTGCACGTTTATGCATGTACTATATGTACATGCCCAGCTCCTGTAAGTGCTGATGCCATGCCTGCACCCATGCCTGCGTAGAGGATGCCTTCGATGCTGCAGGCTTTACTTACCTTTGGTTAGTAGGGAATGGAAGAATGGTAGTCCTAGTAGTTATACTGTACCCCATTCCTCCATTCCCTACTAACCAAAGGTAAGTTTAGGGTTCGGGCTTTGAGGTTTTTGAGGGTTTTGGGTTCGGGGCTCAGTGCTTCAAACCCCTAAAACCAGAAGCCCTGATCCCTAGACATTAGAAGCTGCCCCCACCCTGTAATAGTGGTATAATAGGAATATAATAGTGCACCAATATCATCCTTATAGTCACTACTACAGGGTGGGGGCCCCTTCTAACCTAGACCCCTAAACCCTAAACCCTGCAGGTTCGTATGGAGCGACTCAGGGGGCCTCGGGTTGTGGTGGAAACCCGAGGGTCTGTAAGGCATTCTACATTATCCCAATTTTTCTACTAAGAAATTTTATTTTTTTTTAATAAAATGAAATCTAAAACCCTAAAACCGTATCCATAAACCGCAATTCCCCAAACCCTGATTCATCCTGATTCCCGAAATCCTTAAACCCTGGGAGCTCCCCCTGAGACAGGGGACCTCCACTGGTTGGCAGTCATCTAGCTATGCTTAGGGTTACCCAGAGAGCCCAGTACCTCTTAATCAAGGAAGAAAGGCTGAAATCAGAACATGAAGCCCCTAATGATTTAAGGCATCATCCTTAATTAAAGGGTATTGGGCTCCCTGGGTAGGGTAAGGCTCTAAGGCTAGGGTTGATGTTTCGGGGTTTATGGTTTCGGGGTGTAGGTTCAGGGTTCATGGTTTAGGGTTATAGTTTACGGTTAGGGTTTAGGGTTCGGGTTTGGGGTTAGGGTTTTAGGTGTAGGATTTAGGGTTTAGGTCTCCGCGTCTGGGCTACCAACGTCTTCTGAAAGGCCCAGATTTTGAACGAGCAGTCAGGGCCTAAAACGCCAAATGCACCCATGAACCCTAAACTCAGTGCTTAACTCACAAGGCAACGAAAGTAAGATTATCGAAGACTTGCAACCTGTGAGACCCTAGAAACCTGCAATCAAGGCCTTCAAAAACCAAATTTTCCACAAAGACCGCCAGGGCACCCATGAAGGCCTGCTGCCCTGTCTCGAAGGTGGCACGCCCTGCCTGGAGGGCTGATTTGGAGGCTCTCTGCCGGAAGTTGGGATGTGGGTTGAGGTTTCACGTTTTACTATAGCTATAGGCAATCTACCCCCAGAACCCTATTCTCATTATTCAGGCCCCCTATATTAGGGTTTAAGGCTTGGGGGCGAATCCCGAAACTCTTATTCGGTTGTTCTGCGAGGAGGCCTGCGGATTCAGCATCAAGGGGCATTCAGCATGAGCCGAATCCAAAAAAGAAACCGTGAGACCGCGACCCCCCTCGCCCGAAGTCCTACACAGATGTAGATACGGATATAAGCAGACAAAAGATTAGTTTCGGGCATGTCTACCTGATTAGATTCTTGCTTGATCTTCGAGTTAGATTTGACTACAGCAGCTTCTATAGCATTCCCAAACTACCAAACCATCCAACATCCAAACCCTCAACCCTGAACCCCGAACCCCACTAAACATGCTTGTGGGCACGTCGATCAGGACTCCCATGAAGTAGAAACCGCCGGCCATGATCCAGAAGGCCTCGAGACTTGCTGGGGAAGGGCTTTGAGGGATTCGGGCAGGTTTAGGGTTTAGACCTCAGGGCTTTGAGGGATTAGGGTTTAGGGTTCTGGGTGTAGGATTTAAGGTTTCGGGCGTGAGGGATAGGGTTTAGAGTCTAAGTTTAGGTGTCTAGGGGATAAGGGGTTTGGGGTTCAGGGGAGTTCAAGGATTTAGGGTTGGGTCGAGCTCAGGGTCGGGGGAACGGCTTTTGCTTGCCGGTGTACTTAACGTTGCGGTTCTTCAGTTCCTAAAAACGAAAAACAGGATACAAAAAATGGGGTTTGCTAGATGGGGTTTATACGGGGTCATGAAGGTCTCATCTAAAGCTGAAACGATGTTTGCGTTCCTCTCATTGCTTTGCGGTTTAAGGGTGTAGGATTCCGAGCGTCGGGCTCGGGTCTCAGGGCTTTAGGGGGTGTGGATTTGTGGATCTAAGGGCCCGGGCTCGCGACAGAGATGGGGTTTGGTGATATGTTGGGCGGATGCCTCGGAAAACTAGGGGTCCATTCTCAACGGGACTTCAATCGAGGAGCCGAGCATTTAGCTCTACAGGGAACTCCAGAAAGTTGGAATATGGTTTCATGGTAGGATACCCTATAATTTACCATAGAAGGGTTAGGATAATCATATTCCAACTTTCTGGCTTTTACCTTACATAAGCCCGATTGTACCAGAGTTAATTACGTGAGGAAAAACTGAGGAAATGTCTTCAAACCCCTGCGCAATCATAAGCCTCTATGGCTGGCGCAGGTATTACCAAGCCCCGAAACCCCAAACCCCAAAAAGCCACGGCTATGACGCTTCTTTTGGCTGATCAGGTTCAATGTGGCTGACCTGGGGCCCCAAATCTTTAGACGAGGGCTCCACTTGAGCCATATTACAGTACAAACTGGAGTTTCCGAAAGTCGGGGACCCTAATATAGCACCTGGATAGTAGGATCCTTCTTCTAAGGACCCCAAAATGAGTCTCGGGAACTCCCAAAATAGGTTAGGGAACCCTAAGGAACAGTATTTCCAACTCTTCTTTCAGGCTCTGTAATTGACCAAGGCCGGCACAAGGGCACTCGAGAAGCCTTGGCAGTCTGAAGGGTTTTGCAGAAGTAGACTAGGGCTTGGGGTTTAGGGCTTCTAAAAGGTGCAGTAAGGCTTCATAGCGGTAAGGGTTGGGTTTTGGGCTTAGGTGCCCGAAGAAGGTTTCGGGGTCTTCAATTTCAGGGTCTCATGACACACACAGAGCTTTCCCAAAGGGTTCAGGGTTTAAGGTGATCCCCAAACCCTACACCCAGAGACTCCACAACCCCCTTAGTTTAGGAACAGACCATAGGTAACATGTCGCATCCCGCCATATGTACAACTAAGTTCACTGCTTAATCTGGGGGGCTTTGGAGTCTGTCGAGATCCTGGGGCCTAAGGTTTGTGCTACGAGGGTTGAAGGCTCTTTTTCAATTGAGCGACTGCTTCCACCGGCCGAACATGCGACTGTGTCAGGAATTAGGGCTTTGACATTTAGGATTCTGGGGTTTGGTTTAGGGTTTTAGGGTTTAGGATTCTTGTGGCTTGTGTCTGTCGGCATCGGCTTCGGCGCCGAGGAGCCGAAGACCAACCCATTCAGCAAGTGCCTCCTGAAGCGACAGGCAAGTTCTGCAGGCTAGAAGAAGAGGTGACCTCGAACATGAAGCTGATCACCACAACAAACATGATCATGCAAACGAACAGCAGCAGCGATGCGGGCGACGAAAACGACCACGACCGCGACGATGATGATGGCGGTGACGGCGACGGCGATGACGATGACCCCAACTCGCTGGCAACATCACGAGGACGATCGCAAGAAGACGAAGAGGAGGAAGAAGAATGGTTTTGGTTGAGTCGTGGTGGGAGCAGTACTGCTAGCAGCAGGAGGAGGATGAGGAGGAGCAGGAGCTGCCGCTGCTGCTGTTGTTGTAGCAGCAGCGAAGCAGCGGCACAAACAATAGCTATACCAACAATGCTTCCAATGCCGGAGAATTTAACAGGCACAGTGGTGGTAGCAGTAAAAATGGCAAAGTCTATGCCGCGAGAAGCTGAGACATGATGTACAGCGTCGAGCCTCTGTTGGCGAGGATGATTACCGACTGGAAACAAGGGGCCCCAGTGGACAACCCTAGATGGCCCTAGATAAACGGATCGAGACCACTGCGCAGGGGCCAATATATTATGAAGCTCCTCGAAAGGTTCTGAGACATGCTGTGCACCATCTTCGTGTAGAGCTTGCAGACGTCCCTCTCCTGCAGTCTGGTTTGAAGGGGCTTAGGGTTTAGAGTTTAGGATTTGGATAGTTGTGAAAATTATGGTCCCCTTTTGGGTACCCTAAATATTAGGTGCCGTATTATATTAAGGACCCAAAAAGGGACGCTAATTTTGACAACCACCCATTTGAGTTGGGGCTTAGGGTTTAGAGTTACTTACCATGGGTTTGGACTTGAATGCAGCTCTGGAGCTTAGGGTTCCCAGACAAGCCTGTAGTGATCAAGCGCTTCTTTCTGAAACTTACAGTAAACCCCGGACGGTTTAGGGTTTAGGGTTTAGGGGTTTAGGGTTTAGGGTTTAGGGTTTAGGGTTTACAGTAAACCCCATAAAGTTGGAAACCGGATTCAGGCCGAATAGTGCTTGGATTCCCTATACATCTGGGAGTTTCCGAAAATAGGGGACCCTTATGTAGTACCCTAAATAGTAGGATCCCTATTCTAAGGACCCCAGAATAAGGTACCCCTAATTTGCGGAAACTCCCATCTCTATGCACTTCTGGGCTTCTACTGTAAACCCTGCACCTCGAGCCGACGATCCGATCCTTTGCAGTCTTGAAACCATGGCACCTTCCTTTGTCATAGTTGGATACCATTTTAAACTTTTATGGGTACTTAAACCCAAAAAGGAATAAAAATATACATGTTTCACCCTATCCCAACCATGAACTAGCTTCCCTACCAGAAACGGACGCTTCTTGAATCTTAGGGGTGAAAGCTTTTTCGAACGCGGAAAGCTCTTCGAAACGAGCCCATCAGCACCGACCTAGGGCTGAAGGTAGTCAGGGAAAAGTTGAAGGGTTTAGGGTTTAGGGTTTGGGGTTTACGGTTTGCGGACTAGAATTCAACATCCAATAACTCACAACCTCCCACCGTAAGCCCCCGGCGTTGCCAGAAGCCTGCACTGTCCGAGAATTCAGCAGCGAGTCCTTGACTGTGTTTTCTTGGGGGTTCCTGGGTAGTTATCAGTAGGGCTCCTTTAAGGGTTCTATAGGGGTCAGGGTTTAGGGATTAAGCTTTGTGGTAGATCTGAGTAAGGTTATAAGTAGGGTAACTATACTTATAACCCATATTAGGGGACTTGTAACCCCACTTATAACTACCCATGATCCTCCAAGTCGCATGGCTGCACAAGCGCTTTGCAGGTGTTACAAGGGCTTTCCAGGGTTTAGGGGGCTACACGGCGCTTAAAGCAAGTGTTGCACGGGCGTGTAGGGCTTTAGGCCTGCAGTGGCGTATAATGTAAAATGATCGACACGATAAGAGGATTCTGCTAATCGAACGCTGAACCCTAAAACACATTCCAGCCGTAACCACTAGCAAGATTGGGAGCGTGGGAATGGAAACCTTAAGCCTAGTCGTAAGGATCCGAAACCCTAACTTTTGATGACACATATGACCCTTGCAATACTCCATGAAGCCCTTAGAACAGCCCAAATAAACCCCAGAATCAAGCACCCCTCCCCCATCTCGAGCCGGGCATCCGCGAGGACCTGGGTGGCTGCTTTAAAGACCTTCCAGGGCGGAGACTCGGAACATTCTGGGATTAGGGTGTTGGTTGAGGGTTTAGGGTTTTGGCTTCGGGTTTAGGGTTTAGGGATTAGGGTTTTGGTTGAGGGTTTAGGGTTTTGGCTTAGGGTTTAGGGTTTAGGGTTGTGGTTTAGGGTTTAGGTTCAGGGTTTAGGGGTTCATGGGCCTTGCTAGTTAGAATAGGGCTCCTTCGCAAGATTTCCTTGAAGGGTTACTCTAGGGGTTGCTATAAGAGTTCGGTATGCGGGCCTTACTAATTCGAACAGAGCTCCTTTGAAGGTTGCCTGTAAGGGTTACTTTAAGACTTCACCATATGGGCCTTACTAATTGGAAAAGTGCTTTGGAATCGCGAAACCAAAAAATGGCTCATGTCATCGCCCGTCCCGAACATGCTACAACCTCAAGCACTGGCACGTCGAGGCTTTCTTTCGCCTGAAGGATCATGGCTTAGCTAAGTATAGGGTCTTGCACGGGTTTTGACAAGGTTGTACGGATAGTTGAACTGGTGGCTTTTGCATAATCGTAACTTTATAACCCTACATGCTACGTCACCGGATCCTTGCAGTTTGTTTGGCTTAGACGGTTGAGAGTCTTTTAGTGACTAAGTCTGCAGGCTTGAGGGTTTAGGGTGAAGTGATTAGGATTTGAAGTTTAGGGTTTAGGAATTGGGATGCCGGAGTGTGGGGTACATGGCTTCAGGAATCGAACGCTAGCTGCTGACCTGGCCTGGTTTTCAGACTTCTCGCCACCCATCATCATAGCCATCTGAATACCTGGTACAGAGTGGGTGCTCTCTTAAAATCTGCGGTTAAGGTTCGGGGTGGGTGTGGAACAAGAAGGAACCGGCTCTATTCCGGCTCTTGCTATGGCTCCTCCCGGAACCGGTCTCTTACTCAGATTCCAACTTGGAGGTTCAGGGGCAGTTATAAGTAGGGCTAGAAGTCCTCGAATAAGCTACCCTACTTTTTACCCTATTTATAACTACCCCTGAACCTCCAAGTACAGTGCTGCGCATATTCCGAAAACGCTTCGCGGCATTGTGCACTGCAATTGCGCGGGGCTCAAGGGGGAGAAATACTGGCCGTTTAGATCAGCCTCCCAAGTTCCAGTCCGTTTCATTGCTCCCTGCTAGACTACAAAACAGCATTCTCTATCCGTCACTAACCACAAGAAGGATGATCGACTATGCATGAGAAGCACTATGCCTTGCCAAAAGTATTATGTTATTATCGGTATCATGTTCTGCTTGTTGTGAGGAAAACGATACTCTGCGTCAACACCAATCCTGAAGTCTTCTTCGGACAAGCAGCTGCACTCTTGGATTACTGGCTTGGGTTTGGTGTAGTTGCCGCCTGGGAAATGAAGCCCGAACCCTGAGCAGAAGATACTGTGGGCCTCTCCAGGAGCGGCCCATCACTTCAACTTTATCTAAGACCATGCATACCCTAAAAACCACAGCGCCACAAACTGTGGCAACTCTTTAGGTTTGAAGCATCTGTGTTAGGAAGCAGAAAGCCACAATGTTTCCAAAGCCCTACACCGTCCTGCAACCTGAAACCGGGCTCCCAGAGAGCCCTATACCCCTTGATGAAGGAATATACCGTAAATCAAGAGGCGCTTCATGTTATGATTTAAGATATGTTCCTAGATTAAGGGGTATTGGGCTCTCTCGGTTCCGAGCCTTGGGCAGCACCGAAGATCGGGATCGAAAGCAGCATGACCCCGGCCATTTCCCAGCAGGCGATGAAGGCAAGGGTCAATCCGACCTCAATGTGCCGGACTCTCAAGGGTTCGTTTAAGGGTCCCTTTAAAGGGATCTAGAGGGATTCTTTAGGGGTATAGGGTTTAGGGCCTACTTGGAGGTTCATGGGTAGCTATAAGTGGGGTTACAAGTCCCCATATAAGGGTTATGAGTATGGTTACCCTTCGCATAACCCCACCCAAGAACCCTAACAAACAACCCTTAAACCGTTGAAGTTTAGGCCCCGGAGCCAAACGAACTTAAACCGCTGCCCTCAAGCATTGCGTGACCAAACCTCAGACCCTGGACGGTAAACCCCTGGAAACCTCAATCGTAAGGCCTGTTCAAGCCCTGAAACCTTGACCTCTTAATTAAGGAATATAGCTTAAATCACAATATAAAGCCCCCAGTTATTCAAGGTATATTGCCTAACTATAGTAGAAGCCAGAAAGTTGGAACATCACTAACCTCATGCCCTCAAGGTAAGGTATAAGGGATCCTAGCACTAATCCTCCTAAAGCCATGTTCCAACTTTCTGGCTTCTACTGTAAGGGGCATCGGGCTCTCTGGGAACGCTCACCTTAAACCGCGAAAGCTGGAGCCCGGCTGCCACGACGGAGCATAGGGCGTCAGCTTTGTCTCCAAAGGTGATGATCAATCTGCGCTTGTGGCCGAGAGGGGCTTTTTAGGGTTTCCTAAGGTTCCAAAGGGATTTTGGGTAGGGGCCTTGATGATTTGGATAGGTTTTTGTGGGCGTAAGCTGTAGTATGATTATATGAAGACAACAGGGGATATGTATATATATATATATATATATATATATATTTATTTATTTATTTATATGTATAACGTCAGGCTCCTACATAGGGCCCTAGTTTTAGGGTTAGGTGCGGGATTCGGTCAAATTGTCAAAGGATAACATGTGGGTAGTTCTCTGAATTAGGGCCCCTTTTTGGTCCTAAGAACAATGCGAGTTTGGGGGGCTACCCCAAGGATTTAGGGTCTAGGGTTTCCGCTAAACGTACGATGTTGAAGGTCACGTTCCCGACGAGGGGATAAGCTTGAACAGGCTATGCTTTTGTGTTTTCTGGCCACAGCATCAAGGGTTTCTGGGTGTTGAGCTGCCGTGCCGGGACCTTTCAGCTACTGATCCTGGGTGCCAGGTATCACTCGGGCAACGGCTCAGGATGGACTCCGAGCCCAGAGAGCCCAATACCCCTTAATTTAGGAACATAGCTTAAATCATATTATGAAGCCCCTACTGATTTAAGGTATATTCCTTAATTAAGGGGTATTGGGCTCTCTGGGAAATCGAATCAACCTTGCCTTGCAATGCGGAAGGCATAGATCTTCAGAGCCGCGACCAACTTGGCAGAGGTGTTCTCCTCAGCGGCTGAGGGCTTAAGTGGGTCTAGGATCTGCCCTAAGAAGGGACTTCAAATCTCTACTTTGGAGGTTATAAGGGCTTTAGGGTTCCTTTAAGGGTCCCTTTAAAGGGATCTATAGGGATTCTGTAAGGGTATAGGGTTTAGGGCCTACTTGGTAGTTCATGGGTAGTCATAAGTGGGGCTATAAGTCCCCTAACATGGGCTATGAGTATAGTTACCCTACTTGTAACCCTACTTTTAACTACCCATGAACCTCCAAGTAGGGCTGAAGCAGAAAGGAGTGTTACTACAGGGGCCTAAATAATTATCAATACTATATTATAAGTATAGCATAATGGGCCCCAGAACCCTGTTCTAACTATTAAGGCCCCTATATGGGAGTTTCCGAAGATAGGGGACCCTCATATGGTACCCTACATAGTAGGATCCCTATTCTAAGGACCCCAAAATAAGGTACCCCCAACTTTCTGAAACTCCCACATGGGGATCCCGGGATGCTTTAGAGCTTTGAGTTTAGGGTCAAGGGTTTAGGGTTTAGGGGCTTTTGGTTTAGGGTCTACGGGGGCGCTTCGGCTGCGTCAGGTTTGGCTACATATTTTTGCTTGAGATCCTTTTTTTGAGTTTCTTTTTCTACCGGTTTAGCCTTTGCAACACGCTACGGCTTCTGCCGACTTGGCAGGGATGAAGCAGACATGCAAACACCTTGAACCCTAAATCCCAAAACCCTCACCCCTAGTCCCTGAAACTGCCCAGCGCATTATTCGAGATCCCTGCACATCGGCGGATGTACGCCAAGCAGAGGCTTTCCCAAGCCTCAAACCTGAACTTCGACAAGCTGTTCACGAGGAGGCTTGGGCTCTAAGGTCGTAAGACAGTACGAGTTAGGGCTCGGCTTTAAGATCCCCAGACAAAAGAATTGGCTCCTGCAACCTGGAAAGGCTTCGACCCCAAGAAGCCTTGTGCCAACAAACGACAGCCAAAAAAACAACTTGGAGCAAGATAGGGGTCTTACTAGTTAGACCAGGGCCTCGAAGGGTTTATACTCGTTACTCGTAAAGCTATCAAAAATAAAAGAAACCCTTACCCCGGAGCCCGAAGGAAAGAGCTAAGACGGAGTTCCCACATCTGGGGAATGTGGGCTGTGATGGGAGGTTGATGGGTAGTTATAAGTGGGGTTACAAGTCCCCTCATGTGGGTTATATGTATAGTTACCCTACATGTACCCCAACTTATAACTACCCATGAACCTCCAAGTGGACCCCAAAAACGAAGCCCAAGTAAAAGGAAAGCTTCGGGATCGTCATGGAAGCCGACATCTTGCCGGAACATGTTGGTCAGCAGCGCCACGCGTGCTTCCTTCGTCGTGGCCTGTGCAGAGGCCCAAATCCATCAATTAAGGAACTTTACTTGAATAATATTGGCATCCTGACAAAATCCAGGACAAGGATACGTGCAAAGCAGTCGGCTCTTGTAAGTGTTGCAGGTTCTCTGCAAGTACTGATGTTTCTAGTAGATCTTGATGTCCACAATAGATGTTGGCATGCAGCCGTCATGCCTATGGCGGCCTCAACATTAAGACCTACATTGCTCCGTCGACAAGGATATTCAGGAACCCTAATTAAGGAATCAGTGACTATTCAAGCTTCTAATTTAAGGCGGGCGCGGGATTCAAGACGCCCCCTTTCCCCTGTGAGTGTCTACAAAGTGCGGATTTCCTTGCAATTCCCACCTTACTCAGGGGCCTTACAGACTCCACACAAGTTCTGCTCTGACAAAGCCTTCCTATTGCTTCTTTATTACAATCCTACCGAATTACCTATTCTTTGGTTCTTAAATACGGCCGAATATTTAAGACGCCCCTGGGTGCTGGGCACATTTCTCAAACTCCAACCCCTGAAACCCAAACAACTGACCAATGACACGGCACTAAAGACTTACCAAACACACCTATACCGGGTGCGGGGTCTACGTATTTCAGCTTTACCACCTGATCTTATGGTAAGTAAACAACCGATGTCGGTTAAAGACTTCGCTTTTTAACGCCAGCAGCCTCTGTTTTTTGCTTAAAACCAAGGTACGCCTTAAATCCCGTGCCCGGCTAATTTGATGTGCAGTCTGTCAACTTCGCAAACCTCCAAACCCGCACTCCGCCTGGCAGGGGCTTCGAAAGCTACTGCCCTTAGGCAATCACGATCGGAGGCCCAAATTTGTTTATAATCTTCCTTATATAAGGCTTTAAAAACCCGATTTTTGGTATACAATAAGTTTAAGCGGGGCTATGCAAAACTTAAGCTGATGCAAACCATCCATGAAACTGTAAGTTTGAGGGGTCAGGTGGTCTGAGGATCCGCTTTCCTTCCGGCCGGGAACGTCTCTCGCTCCTCTCTATCCCCTCCCCAGTGACCCACCCTCCCACTTCGACGTTACCGAAAACCCCCTCGGTGTCCCCTCCCCTACACGGTATTGAGCACTTCGAACCTGCTAATCGGGCTCTGCTGCGGAGACTACTCTTCACCTGCGCTCGGGCCCTCCACGAAGATTTTGAAGTGAACGATTTCATACTTTGTAACATATGATACTATATTGCGCCCCGCAAAACCTAGGCTAGTAACACTAAGTAGTAAGGTTAAACCGTGAACCCAAGGCTTTCCATGCCCCTACTTGAAGGCTCATGAGACGTAATAAAGAAGGTTATAAGTAGGTTATAATTAGGATAACCCCACTTAGGGGACTTATAACCCCAATTATAACCTACTTACTAAGTCCCATGATCCTCTAAGTACCCTGCTGCGACTGCAGCCCGAGTTCTGGCTGAGCGTGGCTAAAAGTTTTTGTGCTGTATATCGCTGCCGGTTTTAGGTCGCAAGATGCCATGACACGGAAAACATTGGTCATATACAAAGAGAGAGAGAGAGAGAGAGAGAGAGAGAGAGAGAGAGAGAGATACATACATGTATATATATATATATACATACACATAGAGATGTGTATATATATATATATATTTATTTATTTATTTATTTACATATGTATGGTCAAGCGTTTGGCTTTCCCCCCCAATGGTATGGTCTGGTCGTGGGTGGCGGGGGGGTTGGAGCTGCAGCTGGAGGGCCGGCCAAGGGGTCACAGAGAGGGCCAGGATCGTACGCAAGCCCTACGCAAGCCATAAACCCTATCACGTAGCGCAGTAGCGCGCGGTGCTCTTGCTTTTATTAACCTCAACCTCTACTTTAAACCCTACACCCAATCCTAAACCCCGCCGCAATGCAGGATCCAAGCGTAAAGCAGAACATAAACCGTCAACCCTAACGAACCTACACCCCAAACCCTCCCTAAGCCCTTGTCGACTCGAAGCCTTTTATCCCTAAACCTTAAGCCCAAAACTGAAAAGCTTAACCTAAACTCCCACAACCACCCCACAAGGGCAAGAGGGACTCCGAATCCCGGGGGGGGAGGGGCGAAAAACTAGCGGCGCTGCACCATATACATATGTATATATATATATATACATATATATATATTATACATATCGCTCTCTCTGTCTCTCTCTCTCTCTCTCTCTCTCTCTATCCCTTTTCCGGTAAGTTAGACTAACCTCCTTAACAAGAAACCGGCAAGAAGAGCCTCGGCAATGATCCCGAAGCTCGCATACTGCAAGCACGAGGACACACACTTTGCAGCACCGAAGATCCTTGGCACTTGAGGATTGGAGATTTAGGAGTTATTTTTCAGTTGAACTGCACTCCCTCTCCGAGATGTAGGGGCTTAGAGTTTAGAGTTTTGGGATCGGATCGGATCGGACAACGTTCAAGTCTTACGACGTCGGTCTGCCGTATTGGCAGGACAGTTAATTATCTGTACAATGGCTAGTGCAAAATCCACAGGGCCTTTAGCCGAGTCCTGCCGCTCGGAGAATGGCCTCAAAAGCGCTCGACTGTGCAGCCGTGAGGGCCGCAAAAACAGCGTCACGCGTGCAGTCGCTCGCAAGCTGCCACTCTGAGAGGGCACGCCGTGCAGCAACTAAAAACTCTCCATCACAAATCTCTGTACCGAGTAGTCGCAGAAGATGGAACTTAACCAACTGCTCGCCTGAGACCTGATCTTGGACTGGTCGAGGAAGCGGCCCAGGCACCCTGGTCGCTGGTAGGGAGAGCGTGGCTGGCAGGGGAGAAGTGGAGGAGGTAGTTGCAGGAAGAGCACCCCGAGCTGACGATGCCGCGAGGACAAAATGCCCGCACACGGCTTTGTCGTGGTGCAAGTGCGTGAGCATTCGGTCACGTCGCCAGAACCTGTGTAAACAGGCAGGACAGGTATGTTCCGGCGCCAACTGGGCAATCACTGTCTGACTCCTGTGTTTGCTCCATCCGTGCGCTCGGACCTGCTGTAGCGTTGCAAAGCGCTCATCGCAGTCCTCGCACTGGAAGGGTAGGAGCTGCCTTTTTGAACAGGGCAGAGAGCTTGGCACCCCTGTATTGGATCGGTTCAGTCAACCTCACGTGCGATTTGAGGAAGATGGGCAAAAGGGCTGCAGCTGACTCTTCGGGACACGCTTTCCAGACGCAGATGGGGACACCCGAGGGGCCGGGTGCTTTCCCGTCTTTTGCCTGTCTGAGGCATACCTCAACCTGGTGCAGTGTCGGGAGGTCCTGCAAGCTGAAGCCTTCTGCGGGAACCTTGGTTGTGTCAAGCTTGCAGAGGCTGTCCCTATCAATGATATGACCCGCTTCCTGCTGTTCGAAGTGTCGTCTATGCAACTCTTGTTGCTGGTTGTGGGTGCAGGCGGGGTCACCATTATCATCGTGCAAAACGGCAAGTGGCCCGAAGCCCTTAAAGACCCCTTTGCCCGCAGGCCGGAAGAAGCGTAGTGCATCAAAGAGGGCTCGCATGTCTGCTTTGCTGGCAGCTTGGACAAATCTCCGCACTACTCCTTCAATGTACTCGGCCTTAGCCTGCCGCAGGTGCTGGGCAAGTTCTCTGCGCAGCTCGCGCCTTTGCGCAATAAGGCTCTCTGTCGCAGCCGTAGCGGCGGCGACGGTGCGCGCATGTTGCAACAGCCGGAGACCGTCAAAGGGCCGTTGCCCTGTGCGCGTGGACAATGTGCGAAAGCCCAGCAGAAGTCTAGCCCTGTCCCGGCGCTGGCCTTCACAATGGATCTGGCTAAGAAGCTCCTTGCGCTGCCGGATCAGTGCCCAGATACGGTCATTGATATAGGGCCGGCACGGCTTGACGACAACCGGCACTCGCTGACAACACCTCCAGATAGCCTGATCAAGGGCCGCAACGTGAGCATGGACATTATCATGCCAGGGATGGGCTGCAAGTTGCTGGCAGACTTCTTTGACGTGCGCCCGGGATTCCTGTAGATCACTGACAGTGCGCATGCCGATGCGGGGATATTCGTAGGTTGGAGTTCCCTCAGGCAGCCCAGCAATGGCAAGTGAAAGTGTTACCGGAAAGTGGTCATCAGGACCTCCGTCATCAAAGTCGTGAAAGACCTTGCAGCATCGGACGGCTGAAAGCAAGCTCTGTGGGAGTAGGAGGTAGTCAAGCCGAAATCGGCCTCCAGAGGGGGAGACCCAGGTGTAGGCAAGTGGGTCAGAGGTCTCACCACAGCCATTTGCTCCTGAGAATGTCGCAGGAGCACAGAGTGCATGTGTAGCGCAGTGGTAGCGGAGCATTTCGCCCCCGACAGTCTCGGCATCGGCTGCATGTGCACCAATACCCGGACCCTCAATCTGTCCAAGCTGTGCATTGGCATCACAGCCATAGAGTGTGGGGAGGTGGCTCGTGCATCGCGCACTGACAGTAGAGCTAGCAGCCTCCCACCACGATCGAATTTCGTGCGCGGGGCACCCAGAATGGGGCGCATGCGCGCTGACAAGGTAGCAGCTCAACCGTGGCGCATTGAGCCTCACAATGAGTAGACGTGGTTCGGCGTGTAACACCTTGACATGCCGCTTATCAACAGCCCCGAGGGGAGAAGACCTAGCGACCCATATCGCACAGCCGTAGTTGCCCTTATGGGAGGGCCCGCGGACCTCGTAGAAGTCCGAGGCATTGCAAAAACCCTCGCTGGAGCGCACTTCCTGAAAGAAAATGATATGTTGGTGCCGAGTCGCAAAAAGCGTGCGGAGGATATCCTTTTTCCCTTTCATGGACTGCACATTGTACGAGCAAAGGTTAAGCAAGGTGGGCCGGCTGGCTGTCTTGCTCGGTATCTCAACGGCACGTGGCACACATGCTACAGGGACAGAATCTGGCTTTTCATATTTGCCATCGACAAGCTCTGCAAGAGGCGGCAAAGAGGGGGCTGGCCACAGGAAGTGCCATAGCCATCCCAGCAAGGGGTGCTTCAGGAGCGCAGTGACCTTTGAGGGCAGAGGCCGGGTGGCCCCGGTGCATGCATATTTTGCTAGAGCGTCCGTTAGCTCGTTGGGCGGCAAGCCCGCATGACCTGGCACCCAGTAGGCCCGAACTGGACAGGGTCGTCTGTGGAGAGCTTGAAAGAGGTGCCTGCAGCAAACGAGAAGGTTGGCAGTGTTTCCCAGTCGCTGGCAGTCGGCACTACCTGTTGAAACCTGAAGAACCGCCTTGCAGTCAGTCCAGATGCTGAGGGGCAACTCCGGAGGGCAAGATGTGGCCCATAGGAGAGCGACACAAAAGGCAACAGTTTCGGCATCAATGTTGTCGTCGGTCCCACAAAGACCCTTAGCTGCCCAGGGTTGGAGAGGGCCGTTGAAGTATCCCAGAAAGTTCAACCACTCCCCGTATCCATCATCGCATCGCTCAAAGACAGTGACGGCCCAACCAAGCTTGCCAGGGCCTAAGAAAGAGCCGTCTGTAAAAAGGAGCAGCTCAGAAGAGGGCCAGAGTCCAGCCGCGTGTCTGTCAGCCAGGGCCGCGCCTGCAGCACCACGAACGCGGAAGGGCGGGGTAACATTCCAGCAGTCAGCCCAGTCGGCAAGGGTGGGCAGAGCTGCCCGCAGTGAGTCAAGACAGTGCAGGGGGGTCTTAGCACTCTCTGCATCCTTATTGTCAGACCCCTGGGTCTTCCTAGGTAGCCGGGCGACTTTGTGCTCGGGTAGAAGGGCCCTACGGCCAAAGGGAGTTGGGATGCTGGCCGTGCCGGCTGGCAGCCTTGGGTGTGCGCATGTGACCTGACCTGCCTCACACTGACATCCCGGTCCAATCAGGCCTTTGTCAAAAGCTTGTTTGCAGCGCCGCCGCTGAGAGACTCGAGGGTCCAGGATGGCAACAAGAGAGGTACCACCTGATGAGGGGATGGTCTCAGCGCTCATAGCATGAGAGGCTGCAGCCGAAGTCTCTCCTGAGTCTGTCATTGGAATGGCAGCTGGAACGTTCTGAGGTGCGACTTCTGTCTGGTTCGCCGCCTGTCTGGAAATGACCGCGGGGGAAGCTGCAGCAGACCTCCCAGCGGCAGTGGAGAGGCAACAGGCGGTGGAAGGTTTTCAGTGCGCTGACGCAGTGCAGGAGACACAGGTCGGGAAATCGGCCGGGCGACAAGAAGACCTGCACCATCAATCCATCCCTCG
The DNA here is from genome assembly GCA_905221615.1 of Symbiodinium sp. CCMP2592. Lineage (NCBI taxonomy): Eukaryota > Dinophyceae > Suessiales > Symbiodiniaceae > Symbiodinium > Symbiodinium sp. CCMP2592. Next base: position 370,842 of record CAJNDT010003323.1, on the reverse strand, counting down.
GAAGGGGGCACCACGGTGAGATATACCGGAAGAAGATGGAAGGGGGGCCGTACATCCGCGGGTAGATGCAACAAGGTATGAGCTCCGAAGTAGATCGGGTTGGGCACAGTGTAAGTCATACCCCTTATTTCCCTCGTGGCTATGACAAACACTTGCGCTGCAAGGGTCTCAATCCTGGAGTCAAGTACGCGCGCATCAGCCGGTATGATGCCCAGCGCACGGATGTGTGGCTCCGCCTCTTCAACAGTGGGACAGGACAGCAGATCAAGCCACAACATATGCGGGGCCCGTGCTGGCTCCAGAAGAACAACGCTCTGCCTGGTGCGGGCTGGGAGTCCAAGAATTTCGATGCGCGCACGGAGCGCCCTATCCAGGCCGTTAAGCAGTACTTGGCGCGCCGCCGCATTGGCTCCAGGATGCGCTGCGCGTATAGCAAGTGTGTTAAAGGCCGGAACCCGGAGTGGCGCACTGAGGCACCGCAGGCGGTTGACATGTCCAATGAGCTGCGCCGGATGGCCAACAGGATAGCGAACGCGCTCATTGCCTGGGTGCATTTGAACAAAATCTCCTGTGCGCAGGTGCCGCCTAACGGCTGATTGCGGCGCGCCATTCACCCAGGCCGCGTAGCCGAGGCTCTCTTGGTTGTGAGAGAGAACCTGTTCTGGCAAGGTGCCCTCCTGGACTATCATGCTGTGTATTTGCGACCCATCGAAAGAGGGGTCGAAAACTACATGCTGATGCTCACCTGGCTGGTAAATCAGGATTGGCACATTGAAATGGCGATCGCCGGTTGGCAGAGGCCAAGCCGCTGCCATGAGCACATGCGCGTCGGTCGGAAGCCTGCCTGCTCGAGCCATTGCAGCAATGAGGGTGGTCAGTTCCTCGACAAGGTCAAATTGCGGGAGCGGAATGGGCACTGTGGTCAGTGTCATGCCAGCCCCGGTGGCAGTGAGCCGCACCGTGGTTGGACCATCCCCTCGCATCTCTGTGGTAGTAGTGGTGGTTGACGTCGAGGTGAGGGCCGGCTGGCCTACACCCCCGGTACCACTCCGGCTAACAAGGCGTAGCCATTGCAGATCTGCTGCCTCGTCGGGGATTGCGACATGGATGCCACCCCTCGAATCTTGGAGAAAGAGGTCCCTCTGGAGCAGGAGCTCCTGGATGCAGTCGAGCTCGGCAAGCTCCGGGACGTCCTGTAAGAGGTCCCCTATATCTGTGCCAGCAGGGGCCTGGACGACAGTGACAGGCCCACCAATGCCTCGACAATCAATGGGAACAGCACCGGCGCGAGCACCTGCGGTTGTAAGCACAAATTGAGGCTCCGGCAAGCCTGCAATGCTATGAGTCAGCAGTTGAACTGATTGTGGAAGGGCTGGAACAGAGTTCACTGCCGCATGGAAGAAACCTGCAACTGTCCAGTCCCTGTGTGCAGGTTCAGTTAGGCAGGGCAGTCCTGCAGCGAGGACCGTGAAATGGAAGGCATTGCTAGCTGTGGTCAGGGAACCATAGAGGCAGAGGTCCACAAGAGGACTGTGCACCACAGCTGGTTGCTTCCGGCCGGAACTCAATGCACGGGTAGAGGCCTGGATTTGCCTGGTGGTAGGGTGTTGCCTCTTCAGCTGCAGCCGCCTGAAGGAGCGCACTCTGTGGGTGGGGCGGCACGAATGGCGTCTGCAACAACATCTTCAAGGGACCAGGTCGCCCCGAAATTTCGCACCCTAGGCAACCGTTGAAATTCAAAGACGGTGTATTGCCGGCCTTGGTCGGCCAGGTCTGCCTCGGACAGAACACCAGCCTGTGCCATTGGAACAGCATAACCGCCACCACGCACGCTGGGCGGATCGACCGGCACCGGTGCGGCGACAAAGTACGCAACTGTGGTGGGAAGGGTAGGCTCGACCCACACGAGGGGAGCGAGACAGGCGCCTTGTGCCTGAGCACATAGGCCGTTGGATCGGGTCAACTCGGATGAAGGCACACCTGCCGGCTGGAAAGGGGACAAGCAAACAGTAGGGTCCGACAGGGAACCGCCCTTCCTGTTGCCGCCCTGGGTGTGGGGGGGTGGTGCAAGGCAGTCTTGGTCAAAACCGTAGGTCGACGGGGACCACCTCGTGTGTGGTGAGGGGAGTTGACACATGTAAGCACATCACCCCTGGTAACCGACACAGAAAGCAAACCTGCATCACTGCCAAGGCTCGACAGGGAACCGACCTTGCAACAGTGACCAGGTGCCTGAATAAATGCATCACGGCCCGAAAGGAAGCCTTTAGGAAGGCCGGGAACCTCCGAACTCGGAGGGCTGAGAGGAGCACAACTTCTCCGCAGCAAAACGGGAACGAGAGAACCAACATTGGCACAGAGTTGTCGTTGCCAGAGACAAGGGAAACGGTCCCTGCTCTCCGCAGCAAAAGAAACATGCAGGGGCATGATGTGTGGTAGTCGGTGCATGCTGCTTGGTAGGCAGCATTGATCAGGCTCCTCGAGCAGTGTACGCCCTACCTTTGAGACGACACCCTTGCAAAGCCCCTGGGAGGTGCAAGCAGGGGTCCACCCGGACGCACAGACCACATCAGTCTCGACGATAGGCAACCCCATGCGCTCTATCGGAAACCGGAAGGCCGGCATCGACGTGTGGACCCTAGCTCGCAGGTACCCGGTGGCAATGCGGAAAAAGGGATCCACAGCATCACTGTACATATCATAGTCCTCAGCGTAAGATTCAACGGTGGGCACCGAGGGGTAGTCACCGCGAGAGTCCGGGAGGTCGAAAAGGGCTTCACCGCAGGGCAGGTGAAGGCCATGTGCTCGGACTTCGAATTCAAGGCAGAGTGCCAGAATTGGACCCCACCAACGGCTCACATAGTTCGTCTCGCCGCAAACGGAAGTAAAGGCCGCAGCGGGATGTGTGATAGGCCCAGTAAGCTCGTTTCCGCAATTTACTGGGCCCCATGAGGGGGCGGCTCTTCTGGCTTGGTGCCGCCTTTCATAGCTGCGTCCACCGCTGCTTCTGCAGCATGCGACGCGTCCGACCGCTTTCGCCTCGGTGTGCGCTCGCGGTATTGGTCCTCCTGCTGTACGGCCGCCTCCGACGCTGACTTCAGCGCCTCGATCAAGCGGCCCTCCTGCTGGCGGCTTTTCTCGATAGCCGCCTGCCTCTGTGCATCCAGCGCTGCAGAGATGGAGACTTCCGTCTCTTGTACTTCCATGTCCTCTGACCCGGAGGAGATTTCCTCTGCTTTCTCCAGGCCCACGGCAGATTGCTTCTTGATCTCCCGCGTAGACGTAGTCAGCTGCTGGATCCACTTCTCCTCCGACTCCGCCATGCTTGCCATGGCCGCGTCCTTTGTCACAAGCTGCTTTTGTAGCAGCTCCGTCAGCTTCACCAAGTAGGCCGACCACTCCTGCACGAAGGAGCTGCGTGCCCTTCGGATCTCGGAGAGTTCTTTGCGTGCCTGCGTCTGCTGAGTAACCAGGCGGTGCAACTGCCTTCCAGCATGCTTGTGATCTGCTTCCTCCTGGGTATCTAGAAGAGCTCGTACTTCCTGTGGCAGCTCTTCCTTCTTGGACTGCAGGGCAAGGAGAAGGTCCATCACCTGTGGAGGCAATTTCTCGCCCCCGCTGTCGGCCTGCGATGACGAGCCTGGCATGTTCGGCTTCGGCATAGTCGGAGCAGCCGGGACATCCGTCAGCAACTGTTTCTGGCTGGCCTGAGGGAGTGTCGCTGACGCCACGGCCTCCTTGCCCTTGGCATCGCCCTTTCCTTCCCATCCATGCTTGCCTCCTTTCTGCCCTTTGCCCTTGCCTCTGCTGCGCGGTGATCGTCCGCGCGGCCTCTGTAGGATTCCAGCTCCCTTTCCATCGCCTCGCCAGCCATCCGCACGCTGACGAGGTGATGTAGGGGCCGACGGCTCCCAAGAAGGGGCCGGCTGCTGCTCCCATGCAGTATTGTCCCAGCCCTGCCATGGTCGCTGGGAAGACTGCTGGGAATACGACCATGCTCCGCCACACTGTCCACAAAACTGTGCTGTGCTTTTCACCTTGTTGCCGCATGTCTGGCAGGTCCATGGGGTTTTGCTCGCCATTGCTTCCCCCAGTTTTCGACTCGCTTGCACAGCTAGTGCACTGCCTGCGTGATGTCCTCGTAGGCTCGCAATCGCTCGTTGGACTGAGCGAAGGCCAACACGCCTTCCTCCCAACCAGAAGCGCAGGGTTGTACGTCCGACCGTGCGCTTTCGCCGAAGTCTCCTGTGCCAAGCCGGTTCGCAGGACGGTCGGCGCCGACTCTCCCGAGTGAGACGCTCTCGGGGAATCTCCCAGAAGGATGCTCAAAACCAGCAGAGTAGCCAGCTTCAAGCTCATACACAAAACTGCGGGCACTTCCAGGCCCGGATCCAGCCACAAAGTGGGGATCGAGGAGCAGCGGCCTCCACAACGGTACAGCCAAAGTCCTCAAAAGAGGTGGAACACTGTGAGTGTCCTCACGGGGTCAGGCCCTAGCCTCGCGGTGGACTCCTAAGAGAAACTACACCCTCGGCTTTCCTGGGGCCAAACGCCTAGAGTTTTGGGCTTTGGGTTTAGGACCTATATACCTGTCCTTGTTTGACCTCGGGCTTACGCAGCAGTTGCAAGTTCATGCACTGATGCAGGCTGGATTAGAGGAAAAGGTAACTGGACATCAGCGGGCAGGATCCACTGAATCCTTCATTTCCAAAGTGTGAAGAGGTTCAGGGTGTGGGGTTTAGGGTTTGGCTTTCGCTTGAAGGCTTTTTGGTTGTGGGCCCCTGGTCTAAGACTTGTTGCTTCGAGTTCTGCGAAACAACACATTTGATATCAGGAACCTGGAGCTCAGACCCCGGAGGCCTCGCGCAAGCTCGCAATCTCAACTAACATACCGTCTACCCACAAACCTTCATGAACTTTCAAGCCCACCTGATGGTTCGAGCCTGTAATTGCCAGAAAACACTGCTTTGGTCAAGGCCTCAAGTTAAAACACACACACACGCATACACAGACCTTCAGAATATCCGACTGTTGTGTCTTGGGATTAACTAACCGGTGGTTTTGGGGTTTTTCTTGGCTCTTGAGCTCCTTACTTCATAGGGATTATCATCGTCCCCGGCTCCTTAGCTCCTCCAATATGAATATGAACGGTTAGATTAAGGCTTTAGTGTTTCCTTTTACAGAACATCCTTGAGCTGGTCTCTGGGTCCAAGCAGCAGGAACCACATCGCCGACAGCTCAGCCTGCCTCTTCATCACATCCTGGAGGGCTTCGCTCTGGCTGCTTTTAAAGTTAGCTCTGCTTCTTATGTTATGTAAGGTGTGAGGTTGTTGTAATCTCATATAGGGTTGCTAAGGGGTTACTTATGGTTGCTGAAAGGTTATTCAGAATTCATGGTTACTAATTTGTCCAATACCCTGGAGAACTACAGGATGACCTCCGGTATCTTCTGGGCAAAAAGGTGACCCCAAAAAAGTTAAAGATGACCTACTCCACTTCCAAGTCTTAGGTTGCCATAGGCTAGATTTTTCTATGCGGCTACAGTACTGGACCTGCAATGTGCTTGTAAAAAGGGCTATTCCCGGTTTGGAGTCGCCTCAAAAGGTTGGATGAGGGTACGTAGGTAGGACTAAGGTAAGGACTCTCATCTGGGAATGTCCCACCTACCTTCATCCCACCTTTTGAAGCCTCCGACCCATGTGCATCCTTCAGGGGTTTGAGTTTACTGCCTCGGGCTCTTTCTGGGTTTAGGGCATAAGGCCAGACTGTCCGTAATATTGACCGCAGCTCATATAGCCGAATGGGGTTTAGGGTTTAGGGTTCGGGAGGATCGCTTTCTTGGCGCAGGGTGTTCGAGCTCTCTTTCTGGGCTTTGTCTATATCTGAAGGAGGTGTTAGAGGGTCTTCTAGGATTCCACGAAGTCTCTTCAATAAGGTTCCTACAAGCATCATGCACGGATTTTGTAAAAAAAACTTTGGGGGGGTTTAAGTCCTAGACCCTAAGCCAGAGTAGCCTCCCTCCTGAAACCCTAATGCCTAAAACTCTGAACTCCGAAACCCAAAAAAAAGCTCTCTCGCCCCATAGGCTGCGCCCAGCCAGCTTCAACAAACCCTAAGCCCTGAAGCCCAAACCCAAAAGACTGTGCCCAGCTGGGTCTGTCCATGTCAGTCTGCATCAATGCCATCATTGCCTCGACGAGGATGAAAGCCTTTCAAGGGCTTAGGGGGGTTATGGTTCTATGGCTTCAGGATTTGTGGCTCTAAGCTTTAGAGCGGGGATTGGAGGATTGTGGGGGCTTATGGGGTTTCGGTTAACAGGCTTGAGGACGTGGGATTGAACATTGAGGGTTCTTTTTTTTTTTTTTGTGGGCTCTTTTCCAACTGCAGTACAGCTAGAATTCCTTACCAGGATGAGCCAGGTTGTTGGGGCCTCGGTTTGAACGTCAATTCCTGAAACTAAGGTTGAACCCTGAACTAGTACCCCACTGAGGCCCCAACACGGATCGCCTGAATTGGCGTTCCCAGATGCTGCTATTTCCACGGATGTGCGGGCACGTCGCACCGGGCTGAGCACTCACCACTGCAAGCACTTGTTAGAGTTTACCGACTGTGAACATGTGAGTACTACGCAGCAGTTCTGGGCAAGCAACGTCAACAGCTTAAGTCACACGCATCACTCAAACGGCATTTTCAGGGTTCAGGGTTGGGGTCGAAGGGTTTAGGGTTTGGGTGGCAAAAGTAGAAAAAAGTTGAACTTTGGCGGTTCGGCACAACATAAATAGACGTTGGGGCTGGAGGCTTTTGCACTTTAGATCAAGGAAAGGCCTGACCCTAAAGGACTACACAAACCCAAACCCCTAAACCCGCCATCCCAGAACCCTAAACCCAAAGTCTTGACCCGAACCCCGAAACCGCAAACCCTACAGAACCTCTCTAAGAGCCCCCCAAAAAAGCCCCGTGAAACCCTAATGTCGAAACCCCCCTACACCCTCAACCCTAACCCCTAAACCGTCAACCCTAAACCCTAAACCCTCAACCCTACACCCAAAGCGGATACCGTGTGAACAAGTTCGAGAAGCTCCCAGGACTGGGAAGCAGGCGCCACTGACCTCGCAAGGCCACAGGACTCGACGGCGTTGGGTTCTATAAGGGTTCTATAAACGGCTCTGTAAGGGTTCTATAAGGGTTTCTACAAGGGTTCTATAAGGGTTCTATAAGGGTTCTATAAACGGCTCTGTAAGGGTTCTATAAAGGTTTCTACAAGGGCTCTAGAAGGGTTCTATGAACGGCTCTACAAGGGTTCTATAAGAGTTCTATAAACGGCTCTATAAGGGTTCTATAAGGGTTTCTACAAGGGTTCTGTAAGGGCTCTGTAAGCATTCCATCAGGCTCCATAAAGTTCGTATAAGACTTCTATAAGGGTGTGTAAGGCTTGGCGTGTGTTTGTGTTTGGATTTCTCGGCTTGGGGCTTAAGGTTCAATTTCCAGGCTTTGGGCCTTTAGGATCCAAAGCGCTTCAGGGATTTGATACGGATAGGTCTTTAAATTGGGTCCCCTTCTCGGGGTCTGGCCTGAAAAGGGACCCGAACTTAGCAAACCACCCATATAACGATTTTAGGGCCACCTGAGGAGCTTTAACAATCAGAGTATGGTTTTGAGGCATCTGAGAACTGTAGCGGGGGTGATATTCTTGATTAGCCAGATATCCATATGGCAGCTCAAGTTATAGAATTCAGGATGCCAGGGATTCAAATCATGTAGGGAGAGTAGAGAAAGGTTTCGGAGGATTCTTCACACTGAAAATGCGCGAAACCCCAAACCCCAACCCCCAGCCTAATGCATAAACCACGACAAAATGTCAAGTGCCAGCTTCTAAAACCTGCTCCCAGACAAGTCTATAGACCTTGGAGTCTCCCGTTCAGGGTTTAGGATTTCATGCTTGGGTTTTACGGTTCAGGGGTTGGCTTTGGGCAAAAACTGCGATTCGATAATCCTTGCACCTGAGAGCCTGACCTGCCTGGAGTTCAGGCTTGAAGCCGCTAAACTCGATAATGTAGGGGCCTTAATAATTAGAATCGGGTTTTGGGGCGCGTGGTACTATACTTGTCATAAGCAATAACCCTAAGACTAATATTGGTAATTATTTAGGCCCCAATATTATGTGGGTGGGGGTCCTCTTTTCCGGATACCTCGGGGAGGCTCCATCTCTTTTCGGTTGATGCCTCATGTGGGGTGATTCGGTTTACGGCCCCCCACGGAATAAGAGCCAAGGGCTTGAAAGCGATAAGTTGAGCTTCAGGATTTAAGGTTCCGAGTCGAGTCTAGGGTCAGTTTCAGGTTCGGGGTTTAGGGTCCTCATTTAAACCCTAAACCCTAAACCCAACACTCAAAACAAAAAAAACTGAACCTAAAATCCTAAACCCGAAACCTAAAACCTCAAACCCCAAACCCTGGACCCTTAAACCTCGAACCCCTAAACCCCGTAAACCCTAAAGCTGGTGGTGTCCGGTCTGAGGACACGGCCACAGCTCCCAGGAAGCCCGGAGCGAAGGCCCACCATTGCGGCCGCGAGAAGCCTCAGCGGAAACGCCTAAAACTCTCAAGCTCTACATGGCTCTAACCCCCAAACCCGAAACAGAGAACCCTGAAGGCTAAACCCTAAACCCTAACCGGCCAGGATAAATGATCTTATATAAACTAAGGAACTCTGTCTCGAAGCCCTGAACTCCAACACATACAAATCTGATCCTGGGTCCGCCGCTCAGCAGACGACGCATAGGCACCTGTCGACGCAAATGAAGCTTAAGCCTTTAGAGATTAGGGCGTCGGGTTGTGGGTTCAGGGTATCCTGCCCAGAAAGCCTCGTGTCGCTGCATCCTAGATTCACCGATGCGCATCCTGCAACCCCAGACCCCAACCCAAACCCTGAATCCCTGAATGCCCAACCCGGAACCTTCCCGAAGCAAAAAAGACCTACAGAACCGTTTTTGCGAACCGCTATAGATCCCTTGCGACACACTTAAAGGGCCCTTGTAGAACCTGTAAGCCCCGGAGCCCTGAACCCCACCCCTCGACGGCCACCTTGTAGTTCTTCGTGATGTCCTTGATCCGATTGGCTTCCTTGTCTTCAGCCTCCTGGACTCAAGAACCTACTCTTTTCAGGATTACAAGACTCAACTCTACTTCTAGGTTCAGTGGGGAGTTCGAAGCAGGGATATAAGTCCCCTAATATGGCTTCTAGGTATAGCTATCTTACTTATAACCCTACTTAGAGCTACCCATGAACCTCGAAGTAGACCCCAAGGGACTGGGACGCAGTCGGACCCTTCAGCCTCAACTCTGAACCCGAAAGCTTCTGAGAGGCCACCCGAAACCCGAAATCTCCCCTAGAGGGTTTAGGGTTTAGGGTTTAGGGTTTAGGGTTTAGGGTTTAGGATTTAGGGGTTTATTCAGGGTTCTATTTCAGGGTTCCTTTCAAAGCTTCCTTTAGAGGTCTTCGGGCCTAGGGTTTAAGGCTTGGGGTTTGGGAGCTTAAGGCTCAGGGCTTAGGGCCTGTTTAGGGTTTAGGGTCTAGGGTTTAAGGTTTTGGGTCTGGGTTTAGGGTTTAGGGTTTAGGGTCTGGGGCTTCGAATCCAGGCCTCCGCCATCGTGTTCGCCGCTTTCGAGGGCTCTGCCCTGGGATGCACGGGAGGTCGACCACTCTACTTGGAGGTTCATGGGTAGGGTCATAACTAGGCTTCCTTTAAGCGTTCTATAGGGTTTAGGATCTAGGGTTCATGGCTAGTGGTAAGTGGGGTATTATAAGTAAGGTACCTATACTTATAACTTATAACCCGTATTAGGGAACTTGCAACCCCACTTATAACTACCCATGAACCTCCAAGTAAGCCTACCATCACTGCCCTCTCCCGGCAAGGATCCCCCCTGCTTACGAGCGCGAAGCTTCATAGCTCCACCCTGAACCCTGGATCTGAAACCCTACGATAGCGGCCTTAAGAGTTAGAATTGGGGTCTTATTATACTATACTATAGTTAAATATACTATCTGTAGTTAGAAGATATAATTAGAATGGGGTTTTATTATACTATAGTTAAATATACTATCTATAGTTAGAAGATATAATTAGAATGGGGCTTTATTATACTAGAGTTAGAATAAGGAACCCCCAAAATACTCTTGGTACTGACTTAGGCCCCTATACCCTAAACCCCAAACCCTAAACCGAGCAGCATGATCTTTGGGACCATCACCTGGAGCAGAGTCGGGGTTTCACCATCGGCAACTGCAACTGTCCCGTTTGTAGGTTGTGGGGCAGGAGGAACCAACAAACGACAAGGCATCAGACGATCAGGGTGGGTTTCGGGGTTAAGGGCAACACATACTTGGAGCTTCATCGGTAGTTGCAAGTGGGGCTACAAGTCCCCTAATCTGGGTTATAACTATAGCAACCCTACTTATAACCCTACTTAGTACTACCCATGAACCTCCAAGTAGAGAAGAAGCGTTGCTTTGCAACCTGACCCCCTGGCAGGCCTCTGCATCCTCTGCTTCCTCAACCGTCAGATCGCCCGTGTCCTGATGTGCACAGGTTTTCTCTTCAGGGTACCGAGTTTGGGTTTAGGGTTTAGGCATTTAAAATGGCGCGTCCGTTTTCTCCCTGTGTTGGATCTTGTTTGCATCTGTTGCACACGTGAGTTGTATCTACACCTGTCGGGTGTGGATGTCTTTGCATCTGTTGTGCGCAGAGGTGTTTCTACAGAAACACCCTCACCAAAGCGGGTTCGGAGTGTCCTGTCTGAGCACCAAAGCTGCTTTGCATCTCACCTGCATCTGTTCTATCCAAGTGACTTAATCGTGGACGCCCAAGAACGCGCACAGAGAGTGATGCGAGTAAGTGCTGTCTCCCAGTAATATAGGGGCCTGAATTTAAAGGAACCCTAGGAATAGCGTTTGCAATTATTCAGCCCCCTATATTAGATGTGAGCACTTCTTTGGGCCCCCTCTGCCCAGATCCGCCGCAGGTGTGCAGAGTCTTTCGACGTGGCAGGGTTTCTGTGCTTGGTGTTCGAGCCGCGTCCTGGGTCCTCGCGTTTGGGACAGGAGTCGGTGGTTTGCACCTTCTACTTGGAGGTTCATGAGTAGTTATAAGTAGGTTATAAGCCCCCTAATATGGGTTACAAGTATAGATAGCTTAGGTATAACCCTACGTATAACTACCCATGAACCTCCCAGTAGACCCCAGACAACCTATCTGATTTGATAAGGGCTATATCACACAATGCCGAATGCAGTTTTTGACAAGCCCTCTGACACTGCACAACTGAAAACAAATCAGGGCTGAAGATACGGAGCTTTGCGTTCAAAATCAGGCTTTTGTACGTTGTAGAACATGACTCAAAAATTACAATGGGTACAAGAGAATACTAAGACGTGAGACTACATTGGGCTTCCGGGCGTAGGTTTACATCCAAGCCTGTGCAGAGATGGTGGCGACCTGAAATCTGAGAAGATGAGCCCCAAAACCCCCGTTGAGCGTTTAGGGCTGTGGGCGTCCTGATGAACCAGGACTGCTCCCTGGGCCGCAGCGAGAGCTTGGTAGATGCCACCCTCCTCGCAGCGTCCCAAGAGACACTTGCCCTATCATACCTGGAGGTTCATGGGTAGTCATAATGAAGGCTATCTAGACTGATAAACCGTATTAGGGGACTTATAGCCCCACTTATAGCTACCCATAAACGTCCAGGTAGGGCCCAGACGTGAGCGTTTACTCTTCGGGTATTGAGTCTCTGGGCTTGGGGTTTCAATGAGAGCCCTGAGCCCTTTTGAAAAGATGGGCTTGCTTGGAAGGCCATTGTTAGGGGAGTAGCTGATCTTTTCAGGTATGCTGCGTTCTGGCTTCTTGATGCAATATTCGATGCTAGTTACGTTATGAAACTGTTTCGAACCCAACAGGAATACTTTGCCAGTCGGCCACGGAGCTAAAATAGGGGCCTGAATAATTCGGGATTTTGGAGCCAGAATGGGGTTTTGGGGCCCACTATGCCATAACTATACAAAGGAACCCCCACGATAGTATTGTTGTACTTTTTGAAGCCCCTTTTGTGCAAACATGCCACCGCAAGGAGGGCTCCTGTGCCGTCAACTCGCTGTGCGAGCCTTTCTCGGCAACCTCAACTTGGAGGTTCATGGCTGGTTATAAGTAGGGGTATAAGTAGGGTAACTATACTTATAACCCATATTAAGGGACTTATAAATCCTACTTATAACTACCCATGAACCTCCAAGAATGCTTCTTGCATCGAGACCTGAAGGCCTCCACGGGTACGATACCTCCAAGTTTCTGGAAGGATTCTATAAATGTTTGATGGGTTCTATAAGGGGTTTTGGGATTAAGCTCTTCCCAGACCTTGATTTCAAGCCGCTGCGAACAGAAGCAAGGTCGGAGGTGAAGAAGAGCTACTACATGCATGCGGTGACAGCCCACGTACCGACTCAAGAAACTCTTTTGATATGCAGTAGGAACCGCAAGTGCGATTGGAACTTCCTCTACTGTCCCCAACTACTTGCTAACGCCTCCGTTATTGCTTTCATACCTTCGGAGCATTTCCATCACTTCAAGATTTGCCTTAGACTGGCCTTCAACAGCAACCCGGGAACCAAAGGTTTCGAATCTGGACCATCCAGGAGTGCTGGCACTTCTCCGATGGGTGCGCATTGTTGTCCTACTTCGGAGGTTAGGGTCAAAAGCTACCAGCAGAGGTATATAACTGGATCGGGCAAGCAGCTCGTCCACCAGACAGCACGAAGATGATGTCGGAGTTCTGCACCTGTTGCGATGTTTAGGGCTACTGCTTAGGGGATTATCATTCAGGGCGCCGGGCTCAGGGCTTCGATTTCAGGGTTGAGGATTGGGGAGAGACTTTCCCTGGTCCGAACGTCGACATGTTGAAGAACATATGACTGCTATGGCAATCTATCATCCTAGTCATCATCACCAACAGGAACCTTACTCCAATATGATCATCATCATCACCATGCACCATTCTTTTTAACTTCTTATGACTATTCTCGTCTGGACCCTCATGGTGCTAAACGACCAGGGCACTGTGCTCAAGCGATGGGCGATGCTGACGATAGTCATCTTGCCAGCCGTCCTTTGCTTGCGATAGGGATCCTACTTTCGGGGCCTTAATAGTTAGAATAGGGTTTTGGGTATACTATACTATAATCACATACAGGAACCCTATAGGAATAATATTCGTAATTATTCAGGCGCCCATAGCACAAGGTTTTCGAGGGATCTGGGCAGGTTTCACCCCGAAGCTCCAACTCGAAAGCCCTCGGCGTCTAGGGAGGGAAGGGGCCTGGCATTTCAGTCAAAAATGGCAAGTGCTTAGGGATTCAGGGACACCTCTATAACCCACTCCTTACGCCCCTAAACCACCTAGACCTTGCCTTGCAAACACCCGTCGAAACTTCGGCTGTAGAGTTCAGGAGTTCGGGTCTCAGAGTGTTCCGAAATCCTCAGCCAAATATCGCTTCACGCATCATTACGGAGCTAAATCATATGAAGGAAAACCTAAGATTGAAGGAGAACGGATTCAATTCAAGCACCAACCAACCCGGAGCCTGCTCATAGCTCTCTAACGCGCAGCACAAAGAACAACACCCAGGCATCAACTCAAACGTTATAGTCAACAAACCCAAAACCCTGTGTCCCAGATGCCAGACCCTCTGCTTGACACCTTAAACCACAATATTACACCACACCCCAAACGCAGACCCTGACTCCTAAACCGACTCATCCTCAAAAGCGCTCTCTTTCCAGCACAGCCGCGTCTGTCCCAGGCTGTCAATGGTTCGTTGGATCATCTTCTCAGAGCGGCTGTCCAAGGCACTCGTGGCCTCGTCCTGGGTCTGGCTGCAGGGCCGATGGCTTTAAGCGCTCCCATTCAGGTTCCTAAAATCGCTCCGAGAAGGACTCCGATATGGGTCCGGTGAGGGTTCCTGTAAGGGTTCATGTCAAGGATGGGATCGTCCTTTAAGGGTTCGTACTAGGGGGCTCCTGTAAGGGTTCTTGTTTGGGTTTCGGACTTCAAGGGGTTTGTGCCTGGGGAGACTTGGCTCAGGGCTTCGGTGGTTGAGGACTGAGTGCCGGCCATATTGGTTTTGTTTCAGTTTTTCACAGGGTTGAACTTGCAACCCGGTTCAAGTGGACTCATCTGCGGGCTGAAGGGGAAGGATCATCTAAACAGCTCAGGCTCAGGAAGTACGGGCTTCGGATTGCAGATCTTAGGGCATTGCGGCGCAGGAACTCGCAAGCGTTACAGATTTGACAGACAGTTGCTCTTGAGCTCACCCAAGCTTCCAGGTGCCACACACGGTCTTTAAAAACCAGCTATCGCAGCTGCCGCTGAAGATATGCAGCTCATAGGCTCCAAGGCTCAGTGCCACTCCTTTCACCTGTGGACCTAGCAGAGAAGCCTTAATAATTAGACAAAGGTTTGGGGGACAAAGCAAGTCAGGACAGGGTGCATGGTGCTGCTACGTCAAGAAACCTTGAAGGAATAGTAGGTCAAACTCTTCAGACTTCTTAAGAAGATCGTAGCAATAGTTTTCGAATCAGTATAAAAAACTGCGCATACTAATATCACCATACTGCTCTATATAGATATATACCCTAAAACATAATGTTCTGCACAATATTAATTCTCCAGGCTCCCGTCTTCTTTTTTTAAGTTGATATGCACCCTGTCTCCAAAGTAGCGCTGGCTCCCGTCTTCAGCTCCCAGGGCCCGCGCCAGGAACAGCAGCGAGGGCTTCTTGAGCAGAGCCCGGGCGATGGCGATGCGCTGCTTTTGGCCACCGGAGAACTGCGACCTGCGGGCTCTTTCAAGGGGGACTTTAGGGGTTCATAGGGTTCCTTTAAAGGGATCTATAAGGGTTCTATAAGGGATCTATAGGATTTAGGGGTTTGGGGGTTTAGGCTTTTGGGGTTTACGGCTTTATGATTCGGGGCTCATGGGTAGTTCTAAGTTGGTGTTATTGCGGTTATAGAGTTCCCTCAAGGGTTCTACAGGGTTTAGGGGTTTAGGGCTTTAGGGGTTTAGGGGTTCGGCTCTTGTAAGGGGTGTAGGGTTTTGGGGGTTTTGGGCTTTGAAGGTTTAGGGTTTAGGGGCTTTAGGGGCTTTAGGGGCTTTAGGGGTTTGGGCTTTCGGGGTTTAGGGGTTCGTGTGTTTCTGGCTTTTGGGGTTTAGGGCTTTTGAGTGTAGGGTCTAGGGGTTCAGGGTGAACTGAGACATGCCTTTGGGGATTCAGGGGTTCCAGGGGAATAGGGGCTTCGACTCATGGTCTAGGGTTTGAAGGTTTAGGTTGGGGGTTTCGCGGGTTTAGCGTTTCAGGGTGTAAGGCTTCAGGGGTTCAGGGTGTGAGGGTTCAGGCTTTGGCATCAGGGTTCAGGGTTTAGAGCAAGCCCTTTTCCCAAACCCAAACCGGCAAATTCTGCCACCGGCTGTCACTGACCATGTTTCGCTGTTACCGACCAACTTCTGCTGTTACCTGGAACGCTGATGCCAGCACAAACCCCGGATAGCTCCTGCACATGCCACCTGCACATGCCACCTTCAGTCCCAGATCCTCTGGCGGACAACTGCAGACCGCTGTTTGCCTGGAACCCCTGATGCGCCGCAATGCACGGGCTTTGTTAGTTGGAGTGCTTTGGTGTTTATCTTACCATATTCATATGAGGACTATGAGGGAGTTCTGGCACTACGCGTTCAGACCCTTATACTACAGCTTCCTATACTCTAAACCCCAAAGCTCTAGTGCCTATAGACCCGAAACACTCGCAGAACTCCAAACTCTAGAACCCCATAGCCTTGAAGCCAAAATCCTGAGGCCCTAAACCTTGGCGTGGTCCTCGGGGCGGCCTGATACTGTTTTTGGCACCCTAAACCCTAACCCCCTTAAGTAAGGGAACCCTAAACCCTAAAGCCTAAACCCTTAAGGGAACCCTAAATCCTGAGGCCCTAAACCCTGAGGCCCTCACCCACCGGAGCCCACGTAGGTGTCGAAGGCCTTGGGCAGCCCTCGGACGAAGTCCAGCTGCGCCTGGGGAGGGTGTCGGGGTTTTGCAGAGGTTTTTATCGGATTTGAAAGGCTCTGCCTAGTGTGATATAGAGTTTCATAGTTTTCATAGGGTGCTATAGTGTGTTACTAGAGGGCTTCTTAACAAAGTTGTACAGGGTTTAGGGTTCGGGGTCGAGGCTTTGGGCTTTAGGCTTACTGTAGTGACGGCGAAACTTGAGTACCCTGCCGTTGATACGAAGGTCTAGGCTTAAACTTAAACTGTGAATTGTCATTCTGGAGACGCCGTGGGAAAGACAACGGCGCAAGGAGAAGAACAAGCGAGACGTTGGGAGCAGCTTACACTAACACAACTGCCTCTGAAGATGAAGCTAGTGAGGCTTCCAAGTTCGGGCATTCAAGGCTTGTGCAGTTCAGGTAGAGGTGAGTTCCCAGAAAGTGAGTGCATGTGGTCTGTGGCATGCGCAAGACCTCATCCGAAACGTGGTCCACGGGAAGCATACCCTGCGTGTGGCTTCAAGCCAGCGTCGAAAGCGCCTCTCCGCAATCAACGACAGACCCTGGTCGAACAAGTTCAACTTCATTGAACTCACACCAGTAAACTGGCTTTTGCCAACCTGGCCACAAACTCCACAGTACGGAGCACCAACATGAACCCTGCTGAACCGAATCTGCGTGCTAGCCCTGGAAAGACTAAGCTAAAACGAACTGGAAACGAACCCTAAACCCAAAACCCTAAACCCTAAACCCTAAACCCTGAACCCTACCTTAGCCTGACGAAGACCGGGAAAGAAAGCGTGGCAACTCATTGGCCTGCTTGGCAGCTGCCTCGAAGTCCTGGACATAAAGTCGGCAAATGGGTGGTTGTCAAAATTAGGGTCCCTTTTGGGGGTCCCTATTATAATGCGGCCCCTATCATCAAGGGGAACCAAAAAAGGGACCCTAATCATGTCGGGTTTAGGGTTTAGGGCCCTCGCTCTTCGGACCGTCCAGGGGCTTCTCTGATTTGTTTTGGGTTTGAGGGCTAAACTGTGGGTTTGAGGGTGTGGGGCTCATACTGTTTCGGCCGCTTAGGGTTCTGTCTTGTTAGTCCCTCATGATGTTTGGCGGCCTTGAAATCCGAAACGACGAGGCTCAAAGTCCAGGGTGTTCAGGACCCTAAACTGCTGAACCCACAATCCCCGGGTCCAGGCTTCAGGGTCTTGCGGCTTAGGGCATCAGACGAGGCAGTAGGCGACATTCTATGTCGGTTTTGCCCCTTCCTGCTCCGGACTTGTGGTAAAGACTCTGCTTGATGCGACCTAGACATAAGGCTCCTGAACCCTACACTGTAAACCCAAACCCTAAAGCCCGAACCCTGAATCCTGCACGCTAAACTTTGACTATGTCGGGGCCAAGCCTGAGGGCTGTTCGACCAGTGCAGTGGACAATTGAACATTTGGGTCCCGCAACACGACATGGATATCCCAACCTTATTGGGCTTCAATACAAGGGGATTTCTATAGGATATCCATATCTAATTTTGCTTACGTGCCTCTTTGGGGCCCTTTTTGAGCATGTTTGCTGAAGCAGAAGTGTGAGTAAGGGCTCAAGCGATATTCAGCAACCGTAAGCTGTAAGCCCAAATCTGATTAAGAAGGCCTCTATACTAAAACTACAAGATCTTCTTAACACTCTTTCGAACTCTTGAAAGCCGTATTCGAGGAATTTCGTTCAAGCCTCTACAGTAAAACTGCAAAACCAACACTTCTCCCCTCCCTAAACCTAAACCCTAAACCCTAAACCTAAACCCCTAAACCCGCACTGTCCTCTTCGGACGCACCACTGCTGCCTTGCAGGATGTTCTCGCGCACGCTGGTGGCGAAGAGGACGGGCTCCTGTTGGGCTTTAAAGTTCGGCTGCCACGCTTACCATAGGGGCCTTAATAGTCAGAATAGGGTTTTCGGGCCCATTATACTATAATTCGAAAAAAGGAACACCCCAAAAATCGTATTGGTTATGATTTAGGTCCCCATACTAATCGTCTTAGTTGCAGCTCGCGGACTGGAGTTTGGGGGTTTCGAACGGACGGTGGGACCCCTTTGCACTGTAGGGTTGGCGTTTGGTAAAGGGGTTGCGCCTGGCCAACGTAGCCGATCTGCTTTCGGTAGGACTGAATGTTGATGGTCCTGTCGAGCAGCCCAACTTTTTCTGAAACCCCGAACCCATAAAAACCAGAGCCTGCACCCTACCTAATCACCTCTAAAACCTAAAAGCACGAAAACCTTCAACACTAAGCTCATGAACCCTGACCTGAACCCTCTTCTTGACAAGGACGATCCGAATTGTGCAAATTACAGGGGAGGGGTAATGGCCTGCTTGGTTTGGACGTCTTTGGATGGGTTTCTACTGGAAGTGACGTGGGTGTAGGGCCCGGGATTTAGGCTTCAGGGTCCGGGGTTTGTCTTGGGTTCAGGGCTCACGGTTTTTTCGCGATCAAGGCTTCTTGGAGACAAGTTGGCCTGCTGCCTGTTGAACATTCTTGCCTGCTTCGGCAAAGAACAGAAACCCCAAACCCTCCGCACCGAAGGAAAGGCCCCGAGCCCACCCGCACGCGCCTGAGATCTTTCTCGTTCACCAGCACTTTGCCCTCGGAGGGATCGTAGAAGCGTTCCAGCAACGCCATGATAGTGCTCCTTGGAAGTGGTTTCCGGGTTCGGGGGTCGCCTTGTAGTCCCACTATGTAGGGCTTAGGGTTCAGGGTTCAGGGTTTCAGATTTAGGGTGTAGAGACCTATGGTCGATACCCCTTAACATGAACCCCAACCACAGGTACAGAGCTCGATCCGATTAGCCGAGCATCTTCCCGCTGCCCGACTCTCCCACGACGGCCACCTTCTTACCCTGCGAAGTAAACGGGTCTTGGTGGGTTCTTGCTAAGGAATTTGAATTAAGTTTCGATAATAGGGATGTATAGTAATAATAATCATGATACTAATGATAGGGTTTCCTTACTCTGGTAACTTCAAGAATCGTGGTAACTTAAAACATCTTCTAACAAGAACCCAGCTTGGGCTTCAGGGCTTCGTTAGGGTTATAACTAGGGTAACCATGCTTATAACCCACGTTAGGGGACTTACAATTCCCACTTATAACTACCTATGAACCTCCAAGTAGAGTTCGGGAATGTGACAGACTACCAGGGTTGCCTCTTTCAGGCGGGCAACAAAGGCCTCGTACCCTAGAGCACACTTAAACCTCGAACAAGCGCAAGTGCAAAAAGTAATCCCAAACCCAAAGCGACTCAGAGCTTGACGCCTTCAAGTAGATTCAAGTAAGTCCCCAAAATCTCTACTCAGTCTGCTCCCGACCTTCTGAACCCACAAAGGAAAGTGCCAGGCAACCCTACAGTCTGTATGTTGATGTTTAGCTGCCCTGAAAAGGAACCCTTTAAGAATACAACCCTTTGGGAACCCATAAACACTGAATCCTCAAAGATAAGAACAGGCACTCCGAGAGTCTAAAGAGGGACCTTAGTACTTAGAACAGGGTTTTTGGGGCAAAACAAGTTGAAGCCATGAGAAGGAACACAGAGGAATGGCGTTTTTGGTCGGGCCCCTACATGAAACGTTCAACTCCCCAAACTCTGTGGAGTCTGCGTCCCACCTTCTGAATCGTGAGAGAGAGGCCATGCAGCACCGTGATCTCCGGCCGCGCGGGGTAGGCGAAGTGCACATCCTCACGTTAAGGTTTAGAAGGTATGGGTGCTGCCCCAAGCCGACATCCCAAAGCTGGGAACTCAGAAACTATTGCCGGTCGAGGGCCTGGTGCTCAGGGTTCAGGCTTCGGGTTTGAGGGCTTAGTGTTGAGGCTTGAGGGTAGGGTTGCTAACTGGACCACAAGTCTTACAGACCTATAACTACGGTTCACGTCCTCCAACTGAAGCGTCTCGATGGGCCCGATGACTTCACGGTCATCACGCACTCCTTCGGGAGAGGTTGAGGGTTTAGCGAAATCAACAAAGTAAACCGCAACGGCACATCTCAAAGCTCTAACTTCGGGGGTCGAAGCCCTGAACCCTAAGCCCTATATAGGCCCTTTGCGTGAAAGAGCCTGGCAGAAGGAAGTTCCATCTCAGAAAGCCCGAAACCTTCACCTCTAAACTCCAAAGAGCCTTCTGGCCGAAGTCCTTGCATCACCAGGCCCCCCTAAGCCCCAAGCCGTATCACGACTATGCCAGGCAACTCTTCTGAATCGTCGACTCGCGGTTCACCTTGGACAGAAGGTGTCTGTGAGATAGGGTATAGGGTTTTAAGTAAGTTTCTGGTTTAGGTAGAGGTCCGCCAGAGCAAATTCAGAACAGAGTGAATATTGTAGGCAAAGCTTTTTGGCTGGGAATGCCGAAAACCCGAGACTCCAGGCCGTGGGCTCCAAAACTCCGAAGCAACTTCAAAGCTCAGAACCCAAATCTTCAATGTTTCACCTCACTTCGGATCTAAAGCTCAGGAGTAAGGAATGAAAGCTCAGACTGCAAGGTCTTGGGGTTTAGGAACCAAGGCTTCGAGTCCGGGGCCTGGGGTGCAGAGCTTTGGAGGCTAGACTTCGAGGATGTTGTTTGGGGTCTTAGGTTTCAGGGCTGAGGCCAGGTGGATCAAGGAGAGATGGGCTGAAGGGGTAATCTGCAGTCCCCCAGCATGTTCGAATCAGGATCTGCTGAATCTGATGCCCTTCAACGTCTCAAGGCCGCATGTGACCATCATATGCAGCTAGTAGCGGATGCTGAGACACCCGGAAAAACCCTCGCTATCCTCATGTCTGCCTGATCATAAGTTGCGGGGGTATGGAGAGTATCTGCCAGGACAAAGACCTGATGCTTCGGCCTCAATTTTGGGACCACCTCGTGCATGAGAGTGATGGGAGGACAGACACGCAAAACTTTGCACGCGTTAAGTTTTCGAATCTCACGGCGAACTTGGCATCTGTCAGCATCATCGCTGGCCCGAAGGAAACGATTCGCCCACTTTTTTGGAGAACCTGAATCCGGCGAACCCAGCGCTCGTGGCTTCGGCTGAATATGTACGGATACCGAACAAGCAGGAACCGAACTCTTTCCGAGGAGAGAAGCTGCGCCAGCAAGCGCAGTTTCGGCTTCAAGTTCCCGTCAAGGCTCAAAGCGAAAAATTGCGGAAATCCTGCAAAGATTTTGGCAACCGCTGCTTTCTCCAATCCAAGGTCTCGAAGCCACTGGACCTTCAACTTCAGGTTATTCTCGATGCTGCATGCCAGCACTGTCGGCTGTTGCGAAATCGCCTTGGCAACCTCAAGCCTCGTCATTCCTAGCTCTCGAAGCCACTGGGTCGTAGCTCGCAAACCATTCTCGATGCTATGTCCGAGCAGTGACGGACATCGGGCAACCACTTTGGCAACCTCCGTTCTCGTCAGTCCCACATCTTGAAACCACTGCACCGTGGGCTTCAAGTTGTTGTCGATGCTGAGTCCCAATACAGCTGCCCAGCGAGCAATCACGTGGCCGACCTGAGCTTTCGTCAATCCCAGATCTCGCAGTGAACGGACTGTGGGCTTCAAGTTACAATCGATGCTGAGTCCCAACACTTGGGGATGTCGAGCCATCACTTTGGCAACCTCAGGTTTCGTCAATCCCAAGTCTCGAAGCCACTGCACAGCAGGCTTCAGCTTCTCTTCCACGCTGTATCCCAAAAACTGCGGATGTCGAGCAACGAGTTTGCCAGCCTGGGCCTTGTTGAGGCCCCAAGCTTCCAACTGTTGCATCAGGGGCTTGAGTTTGCCTTCAACGTCGCAGCGTGCCAGAGCAGGACATGCTCCTGCTAGCGCAATTGCTTGGGCAGGCGACAAACACAGCTCCAACTGCAACAACTCATGCAAGCCTGCTGGGTCCAAGTAGCTCTTGCTCTCCACGGCTACTTGCTCAGTAAATTCAACTGCTTTAACCCAGGAAGCGCCGGCTGGATTGTCCATGAAATTCTGCAGATTCGTTCGCAACCTCGGCTGTAAGTTGCCACCATGAAGTGTCAACAAAACCTGAACGACTTCACAAAGTGCATTGACCAACGAAGCCTCTTTTCCTGGCTGCCACGACTTGATCACAACTTCCCCCATCTCGCATGAGAGATCCAATCCACGATGGGCATGAGCTATGCGCAGCAGGTACGACCCGGCAGGGGCTGAGTCCAGAAGTGCCTTGCTCTTGCGAGTATCCGCAGCGATGCCAGCAGGCTCCAGGTGCCGATAGTGGCCGTCGTACTCTAAGAACAGAGCGGCTTCCTTTGCCTGCAAGGCACCATACACCGCCAAATCTGGGCTCAAGGTGCTCCGACCCCACTTCTCGCTCTGCTTAGCAGGGAAGTCACGGAAGAGCTCTTCGATGCGCTCCTCCGGCAGCAGAAGAACTCCCAAGTGCGACAGGAGCTCGGCCTCTGCAACGCTTCCCGGCCGTTTCCGGGCACGTCCTGCTTTCCACCAGCTCGGGGGGCTCCGCTCAGCGCAGCTACTGCGGGAGAACAGGGCCGGGAAGCCGGAGAGAAGACATCTCCGAAGCTTCTGCTTCGTTAGAGGCCTCATGCCTTACGTTTGGTTAGTAGGGAATGGAAGAATGGTAGTAATAGTAATTATAATTATACCACATTCCTCCATTCCCTACTAGCCAAAGGTAAGATGCCGCATGCCCTTGAGCCTAAAGCTGGATTGTCAAAAATTATCGGACGTATTCCTCGACGAGAACATCTGCAGACATTCGACTGTGCTGCAAATGGACGCCTCTTCTGACTAGGGTGACTCGTGTATCTGCGGAGTTCATACTAGCTTGATGTTCTTACCCCTCACACCCCTTCTGCCCGAATCCGGCTCCTTCAGCAAAGGTGGATGCTACGTCTGCTACGTGGTTCGACAAACTATGGCGTTATTGCACATGTAACATAGGCCGCGCATGCACTTCCTCGCCTGAAGCGCAACAAGCTAACCTCTCGTTGTCAGCTTCTGACCCCATCCACGAACCAACCTGAATCCTGGCTCGCCGATATGCCCACCAACATCCGACACACCACAACTGAATCTTACATACGACAAGACAGGACAGGAAACATAGGTTCGAAAGATGCAGTTTATATGTTTCCCAGCCGGGGTTCCACTTCGAAGGTTTCATGCAGGCACTAAAGGTTTAAGGGTTGTCGGATTCTCTGCGGTCTCAGGTGGACGGACTGACCCAGAAACCCACACCCCGAAGCCTCCGGGCCCAAAAAACGCACAAGACCTGATAACCTCAACCCTTTGAGTACTAGTATCGGTCAGTATTATTGATGTTAAGTTTATAGTATCGTCGTGCTGTCATATACGCACTGCTGGTGCTGATTCTGTCAGTAGCATTGCCTGAGGCTTCAGCCCCAAGCGCTCAACCCTGCGATCTGGAAGGCCAAACATGCCGAGTCACCAAGCAGAAGAAACGGGCCATGGATACCTGCAAAAGGTCCATGTAAAAGGGGTTGTACAAGGGCTACATGAGGGACAGCGGTTCAGGGTTTTGCAGTTTTGAACAGCGTTTTCTGTTCTTCTGTGGGCAAACCCGATCCTTGGAAAATGCAAAAGGACGTCACGCTGTAGAGATAGCTATCAAACTGGTCTTGTAGAAACGGTCATGACCACACAGGGGCCTTCACAATTGGAATAGGGATTGCGCGTATCTTCTGCCATAACTTTCACAATAAGGAACCCTTGAGGAATAGATCATGAATCATTCTGCTATCACACAGTGAGAATAGAGAACCCAGCTTGACTATCACGTTTTTTCAGGCTTCCAAATGGATCATATGGGCAGTCCTCTATATTGGCGTCCCGTTTAGGATCCTTTTGTAAGGGTGCTGTACCATTTTGGGTACCTGAAAGGGGCCCTGATTTAGAGAAGGCCGAACGTACCATGTTCTCCCCAGAGAGCCCAATATCCCTTAACTACGGAATATAGCTTACATCATAATATGAAACCCCTAGTGATTTCAGGTCTATTCCTGAATTAAGGGGTATTGGGCTCTCTGGCTCCGGCGCTTGCGAAAGTGAGCTCAGCCATCGGAGCTTCTTCGAGGCTCGAATCGATACTTCTTGGGTTGTCGTAGTATTGTTACCATATGGGTGGTTGTCAAAATTGGGGTGCTTTTTTGGGTCCTTATTATAATACGGCATCGAATATTTAGGGTACCCAAAAAGGGGCCCTAATTTTGACAACCAACCATATTATAGTCTCATTCTTACTCTATTGCTGTAGGGTGCATAAGGGCTTTAATGGGGCCTACGAAGGATTTGGATTTAGGGATTCGGCTTAGGGCTTTATAGTGCAGACTTACAAGTCTTTTTAAAGGTTAGGGCTCAATGCGTCAAGGATCGTCAAGGCTTGTTTAAGGTTCAGGCTGCAGTTTTCGAAGTGTGTCAGCCTTCTGGGGCGCAGCGTCGAAGGTTTGATCTTTCAATTGCTTCATAGGTACCCTTGGGGGGGTACCCCCTCCCCTATCCCCCTAAGGGTCCCCATAAATTGTTTGGGCGGTATGGGGCTTCCGACTTCGAGTCTACGATAGATTCACGAGTTCGGGTCAAGCGAAATTCGGGATTTCCCCAAACTCATGGAGGTTCGGGTTTGTTTGAGCTCCTTTTCTACAAAGCCGGAGGTTCGGGTTTAGGATTTAGGGTTTAGGGTAGCTCAACATCCCCCTTCAATCTGGAAGCCTTTGCCGCCGCGATGTTGGCGAAGCCGGGCGCGATGTTACCGATCATGAAGCCACTCGTGAGGACGCCTGGGCATTTTGTAGTCTGACTTAAACCCAAAAGCAGAGAGCCCAGTACCCCAAATTAAGGAATGTAGCAATCATAATATGAAGCCCCTAATGATTTAAGCTATGTTCCTTCATTAAGGGGTAGTGGGCTCTCTGGGAACCGTAGACCCGAAGCCTTTGTCCGGGCTTCGGGCCGTTAGGGCTTCAACATGGGACGGTTGCACGGTTAAGGTTCAGAAGTGGGGTAGCCTGAGATCCAAACCCTCGAGCAAGGCAGCACTCACCTCTTCCAGCACTGAGAAGCAACTGACTAACTAACTGTGTTACGGTGCCGGCACTGAGAAGAAACTTGAACCCTCTTTCCCACGCCCAGAACCCTGACGATTTAAAATTTGAGGCGTAGGATTCAGAGTTTCCGGTTCAGGGTTTCGGGGTCAAGGCTTCTGTCGTACGGTTCATTAAGGTTTGGGCTTCAAGTTCGAGGGCATGGGGCTTTGTGGCTCACCCCAACACCCTAGACTCTAGGCCCTAGACCTTTCGGCATATAGGACAATAAAACTGTCTGGTGCTTAGTAGGGAATGGGGGAATGGATCCCTTTCGTAGTCCCTACGTAATCTCCACTAATGGTCTCCATAATCCATTCCCCCATTCTCTAATTACTAAGAACCGACTTTTGGAACCCTTACGGGAACCCGGAACCCAAAAGCCCGAATAAGACGATCAAAAAGGCTGTCAAATGCTGAACTCCATCCGAAGCTCAAGTGAACGCTGCCATAACTCTTCCGGAGGTGAGCCCCTCCGCCAGAGCAAAGAGGGCGTGGGGATTCAAGCCGCTACTTGGAGGATCATGGGTAGTTATAAGTGGGCTTGTAAGTGCCCTAATATGGGTTATGGGTAAAGTTACATTTCTTATAACCACGCTTATAGCTACCCATGAACCTTCAAGTCGGGCTTGAGGCTTTGGGCTTTCGGGTTTAGGGTTAAGGAAGGCCTTGGGATGAGGCATTGAAAACGCGGCTTAGGAATCCGCGTCCTCCTTTCCACCAGTCATCAGCGTCATCGCGAACCAGAATGCCAAAGCCATCGCTGCAAAGTAGACGAACCAAATATAGCCCATGCCTGCAGTAGGGCTGTGGAGGTTTAGACTTTCTGGTTTAGGGTTTAGACGTTGGATTAAAGGGAATCTTGGGATCAAGGGGAGGGTGTGGGTTCACTCATGGCGAGGTTCAGGATTTGGGGCAATGAAGTCCTCTTACGTTGAGGGCGCTCTGGCTTTTGGTGCTCTTCGAGTGTTGGGGCTTTGCGGGCCTTTGGTGCCTTTTTAGTTTGGGGTGTACGGTTTTGGGGCATAGCAGAACCAGTAATGCCGGCAGCGTTCACCCTTCTGCGATAAAGGTCCAAGACCCAGACTGTTGCCCACAGGAAAAGGAACACAAAGATGACGTTTTTACTGAAAAGATGAAAAAAACAGTAGTGCCAAGAACAGAAGAAACGACAGCAATCCTAACACGAACACGGATACCCATACCAATACGAATATTTACGAATACTATTACTCATACTATCACGAAGACTAACATTACTATTTTATATTACTAATACCAATACTGATACTAACACAAATAGTCACGAATTCTACTACTAATTCTAACACTTAAACTTAGGCCTAAGATCCTCATCATCATAGCACTCGCCGAGGCGCCGAAGCCCATCTTGATTCTGTTCCGGAGGCCTTCTGTGGCGGTTTTAGGGTTATGGGGTGTAGGGTTAAAGGGTCTAGGGTGTAGGGATATAATAGAAGGTTCTAGGGTTATAGTAACTCTGTGGAGGTTCTAGGGTTATAGGGTTTAGGCTAAATGGTTTAGGGTGTAGAGATAGATTATGGGGTTATAGGGTTATAGCAACGGTTAATGGTTTAGGGCGAGCACAGGCAGCTGTAGTGTATCCTTCACCACAAAGCGAAACTCTCTGCGTTAAAATCAATACGTTTAGGGTTTTGGATGTAGAGTTCAAACCCGGGTCATCGATTATGGCTTTCTTGGGAGGTTTGCACTTTGGGGGCTGGGGTTTGAGATCTCACTACCTTAGGGTAAACCCTTAAGCCTCTGAAGCCTTAACCCCAAACGGCTGCAGCTTTCATGCTTCGGGCACAAAGCTGTCCCCTGATTCCAAACTCCTGCCTCCTTTGGATGCGGAGGATACTGCATCAGAATATCGACGGATCTCGCGAGCCTCTGCATGAGAGCGCAACAGAAATTGATGCTGCTTGTCATTCAAGGGTTGGGTACTTTGGCAATGGATGTAAAGGCTAGTACGGCTGGGACCATGACTGGTGCTGGTGGCGGGAGTGGTGGTAGCAGTAGCAGTAGCAGTAGCAGTAGCAGTCGTAGTCCTCGGCGTCGTAGTAGTAGCAGTAGCAGTAGCAGTAGCAGTAGCAGTAGCAGTAGCAGTAGCAGTAGCAGTAGCAGTAGCAGAGGCAGTAGCAGTAGCAGTAGCAGTAGCAGTAGCAGTAGCAGTACCAGTACCAGTACCAGTAGCAGTACCAGTAGTAGTAGTAGCAGCAGCAGTAGCAGTAGCAGTAGCAGTAGCAGTAGCAGTAGCAGTAGCAGTAGCAGTAGCAGTAGCAGTAGCAGTGGCAGTAGCAGTAGCAGTAGCAGTAGTAGTAGTAGCAGCAGCAGTAGTGCCAGAGGCAGTGCTTGCCAGCAGCCCCGATATGAATCCTTGGGCATATGAGTCGTGGGCACTTTAGGGCTTGGGTGAATACCTGCAGGTTCATGGGTACTTGAAACGCAGGCTGTCAGCAACATATCTGTGGCTGGAAGTTAGCTGCGTGTGTGTTTTGCTATCAAGGGCGTCCCCTGAAGCTCTGAGACCCCCAAACCTTAGACAAAAGCCCCGAATCCACATTCCCAACCTCTGCATTCCCCCAGGGGTCAAGCAGCTCAGGCCCTGGATCTCAAACCCTGAACCCAAACGCAGTCCCAACACTCCACACACCCGAAAGTAGCAACAGGAACACGCCCGGCAGACCTCGCCGCCAAAGGCGACCTCGGCGAGTTTGAGAGCTTCTGCAGCAGTTCTGACATGGGTTGAGCTTTTATGTTTTAGGGTCCGTACAGTTTCGGGTTTGGGGGTGTGGTTAGATATCTGCCTCCTAATGGGCTGCCCTCGAGCTTCCGTAGGAATATTCAGGCAGGGACTAGGCTACAAGAATTCTAGAATCGATCTGTTAAAACCTCCATGCTCCATACCGAGCCAGCCAACCTCCACGAGGTGAGAATGCTTGCTGTCTGGACACCGGCTCATGATGCCGAAAATGCACATCCATCCATCAATACCTCCATCCATCAGTGCACTTTCGGGTATAGACACAAAAGCGTCAGCCCTGCCCATTCACCCAATCATCCAACTTGCCCCTGACCCTCCTCTCAAGCACTCCGAATCCCGCAACGTGGCGCAGCGAGCAAAACACACCATGAACTGGATTGCACTCTGTATGCATGTGGCATGTGCATTCGAATAATACATATAGTACAAGTACGCGCTAATATCAATACGTACAAACATACAGACATACATACATGTCTAAAGTGCGTATGCTACGATTCGACGAATTTCACTGGCGCTGAATCACCTTCCCAGAGCTTTGCCATCAAGACAAGCTGCGACGGTGCGGATGGCAAACAGCATCTCATCGGCCAGGGCCGCCGCCTTCTCGTAGGGCCCTTGAACTTCTTGCCTGGAGATTAAGGCTGCAGCATTTAGGGCTTAGGGTTCAGGGCATTGTGGTAGTGTATCTGGTTGAGGGTTTAGGGTTCGTGCTGGGCAGTGTAGTTGCGCAGTAGCGTAGCATTACATGAAGCCTACGGCCTACAGTCGTTCCGGTGAGATCTTCAAGTGCTCCCTGAGAACACACGGACGCACGCAGAAAGCAATGGATGCAATGGAATGGGGCAAGCCTGGCAAGTCATGAGCACGGTTCTTCCTCGCATGCTGTTTGCATGGGAACACTTGTTACCAATTTGGTATTAGAGCAGTTCAGGTTTAGGAAACCCTAGACCCTGAGCCCTAAACCGCATCCGATGTCTCGCGAATGTGTACAAACGTGGGCACCGAAACCTCTGCCACAAGCCCCCTTGGCGTCGAGGCACATCACAGCTTCAAGCCCCAGACTTCGAACCCCAAACTCAAAAAAAATACTCCATAAGTCATGAAACACGAGGAAGCCCCAAACCACCAAAACTCTACGTCCCAAACCTGTGACATGTCATGCCCTAACCTCTGCTGAACCGCTCTGCGGAAACGAAGCTCGAACAATTGGCAATGGCATTCCCTTCCAGTCCCTCTAAAACCATACTAAAAATACTATCATATACCGCAAAACCCGAGTCTCATCATAGAGGCCCCTTAAACCCCTAAAGGAACCCCCTACCGGAAGTTTGGAATCACCACTGAAGGCTCCTATACGACCAGCTGGCTGTGGACTAATTTGGCCGGGCCACACGGCATCCAGAACGGCCTGCCCCCTCGGACCAGCAGGTCACAGGCAGGGTTTGGGGCTTCGGATTCCTGTAAGTTTTGGGCCGGGCTTTAAGCCCTCTTACCATTCCCGTGTTCTTGTTAAGGGCTTGAGGCTTAGGTCCTAAATCCTAAGCCCCTAACCTTCAACCCTGAACCTTGACCCTAAGAGCCATGGTCGAGGAAGCCGCATTCGAGTTTGGAGCGGAGGCTGCTGGGCTACGGGGCTCCCTCCTGGGAGTCGCAACCCTTACATCCTTAACAATTAGAGTAGGGTTTTGGGGCCCAGTATACTTTAACTTTAATAAGGAACCCCAAAAATAGTATAGGTGATTATTACATCCTAAATCCTAAACCCAGCCTGAGTTCCCTAAGGCCCTAAGCCCTTGCAGCTTCATCCATGAAGCCTCAAGCTCGAAGGACTACACGTCCCTGCAGCCCTCATCCTGAGCCTCGAGCCTCTGAGACAAAACAGCGAAACCCAAACCCTCGTAAATCGTAGTAGATCTTCACCCTAAGCATCCCTGAGCCCAAGACCCATAACCCAGTGAGCCTAAACCCTACAAAACCCGAAGCTTGCGAGGATTTGCAAGGTTTAGGGTTTAGGGTATGCTAAGGCCCTGGCATGATGAAAGCGCCGGCAGACATCAGGGGCAGCGTAGCGAGCATGAGGAGAGGGATCTCCCAGGACCTCAAGCAAACCTCCCAGAGACTCCGATATCCCTCAATTAAGGAATATACCTCAATCGTTTTAGGGATCCTACCTATAGTTTCAGGAAAAGCAAACGTCCAAGCCTTCTTGAAACATGCACGAATTTAGGTTTAGGGTCTGGGCTTTGAAGTTTAGGGTTTGGGCTAGACCCTGAAAGTTTAGTGTCGTCTTCTAGGGCTGGAGTCCAGAGCAATCGCACCGTCCGGTGTCCCTTGTTTCCCTTGTTTCTGTAGGGTTTCGGGTGTCAGCCAAGCTGAAGAGCACGAAACAGAACCACTCATCACTGTAAGCTAAGCAGGACTTCCCTGAAGCCCAAACCCTCAGCCTCCTGCCACTAAACCCCGTAGCTCAAACCCCTAAACCCTGCATCCCAAGATGAAGTTTCTGTAGAACTGCACGTAGCGCAACACCCTGAACCCGGGAACCTTCACCGCCCGAGTGGCAAGAAGAAGCCCACGGCCAAGCCAGTGATGAGGCCCGAGGAGGACATGATGGACACCCCGAGCTTCGTCCCAAAGGCTGACAGCAGGGCTTTGGGGGTTTGGGGTGCTGGGGGCCCGTGCGGTTTAGGGCTTAGGGTTGAGGGTTTGAAGAAGTTTTAAGGCTTCAGGGCTGGGTTATCTGGGCTGGACCTGCTTGAAATAAGTTGGTTTGGAAGCTTAGGGGTGGTTTAAGGTTTCTGGGTTCAAAGAACGGTGTTCCGATTCGTGGTGATATAAGGTAGCGCTCTACTTCCGGGTTTAGGGCTCAGGTTTAGGGGTTAAGTCTAGGGGCCTAGGGTTTCGGGTTCGGGATTTGGGATTTTGGGCTTGGGGTGCCGGACTTCGGGAGAGGCTTTAAGGCTTAACATTACGGGTCTGGGGCTGGATACATACGGTTGAAGATATAAATCCTGCATTACCCATAATTCCCGTAGTTTAGGGTCCTTAAGGTAATGCAGGATTTATATCATCAACCGTAGCTCGCAGACCTGACTCAAGCAGTTCAGGTGCCTTCGTGAAAAGCTTCGAGATCCGCAGTCATCTCGCCTTCTTTCGGCTTCCAGGGTTTAGGGTTTAGGGCGCAGCGCCAAAGTTAGTTTCAGTTTGGATCCTGTTTCTACCGTTGTCGGACCGCTTGCATGGAACAAAGTATAAGCTGTCCCGGCCAGCGAGCCCGACCCCCCTTTGTTGCGCAAGAGTAGTAGAGGGATCCTTACAAAGATTGTCTTTTCTTTGGAAAATGAAACGAGTGGCTGCTCTCTCGGAACGTGTGAAGGATCTGCGAGGACCTCAATCTTGAGCACGAGAGGGTTGAAGATGCAGCGTTCAGGGCTCAGAGCGCGAACTGTCAGGGCACTACCCTGTTGGCTCATGTACAACACATGAAACTGCTCCCCGTCCCATGGCCTGCAAGAGCGCCCGGGCTGTGGGTGTCGAACCAACCAACATCCTGGTGGAGCATTGCATCGAAGTACCTTGCAAAAGACGACACGAACTTTGGGCTACTTTGCTGAAGATACGACTACTACGACATAGCTCTGCCACACCTATAATACGCAGTGCCCATATTCGTAGAATATGCTGTACGTCAATGTGTCGCCGGGTTATGGATGCGGTCAAGGCGGACAAAACAGGGTTCGGGGATAGCAGGTTCGAGATGCACGTGGATAGGGTTTAAGTTTAGGGCATGCACTCACGCATGATCCGTGTACCCTCCCTGAATGTGTACTTGTAAATGGGCTCGAATATTATCTTAGGGCAACACCTATAAAGACCCTAAAACACGGCATGGCCAAAAGCAAATTCCTTGCAGAGGGGTCTTCCTGCCCCGCAGCCAAGATACATCGGCCTCATCTTCTTCACCTTGACGCATCTGCTTGCTGATGGGGTTTCCTAGATGTTAGCTCCTTTGCTTGTGAGTCAAAGGTGTACGACCCAACACCCTGAAAAAGCAAACACGTGAATATTTTTGTAATGAGGAACTCTGGGGACGAATGGACGAATATTGCAAATTATATACATCTAGTTATAATACTGTAGTCAGGCTTCACACACACCCCCCCCCCCGAGTAAGCTCTTGCAGTTGTTCAGGTGAGTTCTTGTGGGCTTCCTCTGTAGGTTTAGCAAAATCCTGAAAAGCAAAATGCTGGAAGCTTTCTATTAAGGGTGCGGGCGAATAGGGCGCCGTGCTACCTTGCGTTCTTAACTGTGGGAGAAACCGATGTTATAGCACCATTTTTCCAAATAATGGCAGGTTGTAGCGCCTGCCGGACAGTATTGTAAGTTGTACAACCATCCATTCAGCGATTACCATTTTTGTAGTGGTCATCATCATCATCTTCATCACAATTACCGATGTGTTCCGCGTGCTCGCACAGAGCATCAGCGCTCTTGACAGTGCCAGCAATGCCAAACATCCTCCTGCAGTGTGTTATGTAAAGCAACGAAACGCTGCAAATACAGGTGGTTCGGGCATGCTTGCACTAGGCATGAATGCTTGTGACAGTGCGTCGATGTTTTACATCCTTCTGCAGTGTGTTGTATAAAGTGGTAAAACGCTGTAAACTCCAGTATCCCTGAAGTCCTACACGATGCTCAGCTGACCAAAGCCCTAAAGCCCAAAGCCCCAAAAACCCCAACCCTGTATCCACGGGGCACCTGGCTGTCGACGAAGTAAGCGAAAGAGAAGCCCTGCAGGGAGGCTGCAGCGCATACGCCGCAGCCGATCCTTGAAGAACGAGCTTGTGGGGCTGCTATGCGGTGTCTTACGGCTTGAGAGTGCCTTATAAGATTGTGCACATCAGACGGGTCTGGGTTCACAAGGGGTTCGGGGGAATCGAACTTTCAGTTTGGGATTTTGCGTTGAAGGCGAAACCATAACCCCCTTAACCCTGAAAGCACCCCTGATTATTGAACCATTATACAGCCCGTTTAGTATACCCGACACCCTGAACCCCAAACCCCTAGAATCTTTGTAGAAATCCCCTTGCAGGAGCTCCTAAACTCGTTGAATCGCCATACTTTGGTTCGAAGCCGAAGCTGCAAGATGAACTTGATGGCGGTGTCGCCCACCTCGAAAGGGCTGGCTGAAGGTTTCGGGGATGCGAAGCGCTGATTTTTGCTGGGGGGAGGAGGATTTCTTGGGGTGTAGGGTTGAGGGTTCAGGGCTTCAACAGGGTTCGACGTTCAGGGTTTTTTCGGGCTTTCCCGTTATTCACGGTCTGGGAGTGTGTAATTGCGTTCGGGCATGGGGGTAACGGCACAGGGCTTCGGGTGTTGGGACTTTCGGTGCAATCGCCATGTCTCAGAGCCGAACCTTTAAACAGACAAAATTCCTACCATGGCCCTTGAACGTGTGTGGTCTAAGGTTTAGGTTCAGGGTAAGCACCGAGCCCTAAACCCCAAACCCAAAGAGCCGCAAATCCCCCAACAGCCTGACCAAAACTTAAAACTGTAAAGTTCAAGGAAACCCTAGGACAGAAACCCTAAACCTTAAACCTCTCAACCCCAAGGAAAAGCTAAGCGGTTTAGGGTTTAGGATTTAGGGTTCAGGGTTCAATACCTAAACCGTAAACCGTCAAGTGGCGCTCTCCAGCATCAACTCATTGGCTTGTTGCGACATGGCCTGACCGCAGCAATTGTTTCAGAGAGACCTCTGCATTTATATGCCCGTGTTTATCTATAACCCTGAACCCGACCCTAAGACCTAAATGGGAGTTTCAGAAAATTGGGGGTACCTTATTTTGGAGTCCCTATAATAAGGATCCTACTATTTGGGGTACTATATTAGGGTCCCCTATTTTCGGAAACCCCCAAATCCCAAACCCTGAAGGTCGCCTCCATCATGGAAGCTTGGTCAGCAGCAGACATGTTCACAAATGCAGTCGTGTCGAATTCGGCGAACATGGTCGAGCCCAGGCCATCGATGAGGTCACCGAACCTTACTTGCAGCTGGCTGAAAGGCAAGTCCAGTTCAATCTCCAACTACACCGAACTCCAATACCCCGATGTAAACCCCAACACCTAAAAAACAAAAACCTCAACCCAAAGCACCCCCAGAGCACTCTAAAGCCGTAGACCCCAAAACCTGTAAAGTCTGAACCAAAATCTGCCCTCGGTCCGCCAAGCAGCATGAGGCACATCCTCAGCTGCCAGAGGCGCTTAGCACAAGAGAGCTCTTTCGGGCTTTCGGTTTAGGGCTTCGGGTTTCGAGATTAGGATAGGTTTAGGGTTTAGGGTTTACAGGGCTTCGCATTTCGAGATTAGGGTGGGTTTAGAGCTTTCGGTTTAGGGTTTCGGGGTTCGAGTTTAGGGTCTAGGGTGGGTTTCGGGTTTAGGGTTTAGGGCTTTCGGTTTAGGGCGCAGGGGTTAGGCTAGTGTCACCGCGAGGCACCTGTGCAACCTGTCAGTCTCGTCCCAGACAAGCATTGAATCGAATGTTCGGCATTGGCCTGCAATCGTCCTCATAACCGGCTCCCAAAAGAGGAACCTAGTGTTTGATCTTGTGAAAACTATTCCAGCCGCTGTATCAACCAGAACTGCCGAGTGCCAAGAGCTAGATGCCCAAGTTCCTAAATAATTCCCAGTCTAAGACTCATGCAACCCCAAAACTTTCGGCCGAGGTGCTCCCGACTCCCCTAAACCCCCAGGAGCGTGAAGTTCAGGATTGGAAGGCTGCTTGAAACGTTAACCTCACAGCCTGAACCCTAAACTCCCAGAGACACCCAAAGCTAACGAAACAACAGAGACATTGAGCACGTGAGGTCCAATACCTTCTGTAGCTTCAATATTTCATGTTTTTGCGGCTCCTAGCCCACTATCAGCTACTATCCGCTGCGCCGTAGATTGGTTGAAGCTCTAGGGTCTAAAACTGTAGAATTTAAAAGAATTTAATAGGGTTTTCGAGCAACAGAGCCCAAGCGTCAAAGGCTGGCCAGCACCATGTGCTAAGGCCCCCAGGAATCCGATCGCCTGGAGTTGCAGGAGGGATGCAGAACCCAGAGAGCCCAATACCCCTTAAGTAACGAACACAGACTAACTCATAATACGAAGCCCTTTATACGGCTCTCCGGGAAGGAAGGAATGTTTCCAAACAGGCTTTCTTGTTGGGGTAACTCCGGCATGGTTCAGGCGCCGAAGCCCGTTTGGGGGCCTCTCGTGCTCTGCACGTTTCCTCGTTTCCTTTACCCGTTTGGGTCCGATGTTAGTCAGAGTAGACCTTGCCCAGTTTGGGTAATAATGCCACCGCTAACCCATTAGATGATTATCCCTATACTCCCCCCTACAATTCACCCACATATCACTACTACTTCCCCCATTAGATAATTATTCCTATACTCCCCCTACATTTCACCGATATATCACTACTACTACCCCATTATCAATACAATTATAGGAATAACCATAACCCCATTCATAATTTCTAAGGTGGCATTATTACTCAAAAGGGGCAAGGGGGTGCTTGTAGAATTTGGTTCAGGGTCTAGGGTTAAGGGTTGTAACTACAATCCTTGCCCAGTTAGGTGTCTGGAACCACTCAGTCGCATCCTAGGACAATCCAGCCCCAGATCTCAAGTCCAACACCACACCTAGGATATCCTCCCTAAAATCTCAACCCAAGACACCCCCTATCCCTAAGACTCCAAATCCAACCCCACGACTCTGATAGCCAAGGCCAGACACAAGATCACGATCTCTATAACGAACCTAAGACCTAGGCAGTGGTGAGAGGAGCGCGCCCTTTTTCAGCAAAGTGTGCGGGATCAAGGCTGGCTCTGTTTCTGGTTCATTTGGGCAAGAAGCCGCTCTGCGACCTCGGCCCGACGCCTTTGCCGCTTGGCCTCCTGCCTTTGCCGCTCGGCCTCCTGCTCGGCCTCCTGCCTTTGCCGCTTGGCCTCCTGCCTTTGCCGCTCGGCCTCCTGCCTTTGCCGCTCGGCCTTCTGCCTTTGCCGCTCGGACTCCTGCCTTTGCCGCCTTTGAAGCTCAGCCTCCTGCCGGGCTATTGTTGCAGGCAACCTCAGGATGGCCTCTTGAGTGAAGTGCAAAACAAGCGCACTCCTGGGAAGTCTTGACCAATCAACTGGAGCTTGGTTGGCATCCGAACCGTTGAACATAAGCATGATGCCCTCGCCGAGCCTTCGGTTCCGGGCTAGGCGACGCAGCTGCAACATCTTGTTGGTCTTGTCAACACTTGCACGGTTAGCTGCTGTGCATTCAACCAACCAGCCGCCACGCCGCAGTAGCGATATGAAACCACTGACCTCCAGGTGCTTCGGCGGGTCGTTCTCTTTGACCAAAGCGAACCCCGATATGCCAGTCAAATGCCGCAGACGTTCCACCTGTTCCTGTGACAGCTCCCTGGTGATGAAATCGACCTCTGTCACCCCCAAGCTCCAGCAAGAAGCTCTGTGTTGCCAAGCCTTAAAGTTTGCCTCATTGTCATGGACGTTCCCGATCCTTAAAAAAAGCCCGCGAAGCTCGGCATCATCTCTTCTGAGTTGCTCCATGCTCTTCCCGTTCGGTTCGTGGTTGCACAGACAGAACGCCCTGAAATAGCTTGACACGTCGCCACCGAGTTCCATGCCTTTGTCGACTGTCAACATTGCGCTCTGTCGCGCTTCCACCTGGAAAGTCTGAAAGATTTGTGCCAACGAGGCCTCATCCCCAAAACCAGTCAAGCAGCTTCGATCAGAACCAGTAGACATCGTTCACACGATCACTCTTGCGACATTGCACTCATGTTGGTGGTGCTATTCTCGAAGTGTCATACTGCTTGTTAGCAAGCTGTGAACTACGAATTGCAAGTTCTTGTTAAAGGCCAAACATGTTACTACATTGGCTGCACACGCACTTCTCCATGACGACGAAACTTTGCAAAAAAATCTAGCTGCGGTAAAGCAATCGGGTCCACTAAGCAATCGTGGCTCCTGTGTCGTGGGTTTTCGTATGTTGTGATCCTAAACCCATGAACCTCGAAAACCTAACACAATATTGTGGAAATTTCCGTGTGCTTCAACGGCTAGCACCACTACCGACACATCTCGTAACATTTAGGCATCCCACCATCTGAATACCTGAAAAATCACTTTCCAGAATGCCTGAACAAAATCATCCCCATCCCAGACCCCTAACACCCCTACACAACCTAAACCTCGAAGGGTCTCTTATTCAATTTAGGGGTTTAGGTTAGGAGGTTGGAACAGCGTTTCGGGGATTACCAATCCCACCTGCACGTAGGGGGTTGCCAATCCCCCCACAGACTGGGCAACTTCTGCCAAATGAAAAATTATCAGCTGTGAGTGCGTGCCAACTCCCCCTGCCCAACCCCTAATCCCACCTACTCCCACTCCCCTGCGCGAGGAGAAACGACGCTGGTTCTACATGCATCCCCGTGCACGGCTTCTCCACCGGTGCTTTGTTTTGTATACAAAAACATTTTAAAAAATAGTAAAAACAAACCCAAATGTTCAAAAACAAGGGCTTCAAGACGATTAGCACACCCAAATCGCAACACAAACGTTGGAAAAACCTATACCAAACAAGCGAACAACAAAAAACACATCAAAATGAAAATAAGAAAATCAAGTCAGCGAATGGTTAGGGTTTAGGAGCGCCTCAAACGCTAAAAGCTCGAAAATCACAACAAAAACATTGGAGAATTCTACACACAAACAAGCAGAAAATCAATCCATTAAGTCAAGCCCAGGTTTATTCAATACTGGTGATTTTTGTTGAAATCATACATTGTAGTATGAACATTATATTTCATTGTATACTGTATCAAATAACTTTTTAAACATGTTGTATGTCTTCATAGCTATGCTTGGGATCACACGCTTTACTGTACCATACATCGTAAACAAAACGATCCAAGCTGAAAATAAACTTTTCAACATCGTATAAGCATAAATCAATCGTTTCAAGTCGTTCTTCTAATTGTTCCTCTTTTTCTATGGTCT
Source organism: Symbiodinium sp. CCMP2592 (assembly GCA_905221615.1). NCBI lineage: Eukaryota > Dinophyceae > Suessiales > Symbiodiniaceae > Symbiodinium > Symbiodinium sp. CCMP2592. The sequence continues at coordinate 332,815 of CAJNDT010003323.1, read as the reverse complement.
TTTCGCACTTCCAGCACCGATAAGCAAAGCATAGATATTATGAATAATATTTTCTGGCAGTGGCAATTCGTATAAGGTGCTTTTCCCTACTTTCCCTGATGTAATCGCTAACCTTGACATCCAAAAAATCATTTATGATTTCATCCTGTTCTTTCTGATTGAACATTTCCCTGTTAATATATATGTGTTATTTCTTTAGGTGTTTTCTTAAGAAAAGTCTTATCAAAAGAAAATTAAACTTTTAACAGCTCAAATCGCAAATACGCCCTATCATTCCCTGATACAAAATAAAACTGTTGACCCAATTTTTCATCAATTCTTTCTATGGTATAAATATTTTGCGACCAATTTGATACACGTTCTTTTTCATTGGGTTTCCTCTTCCTAAATATTTTAACTTCATCACCAACACTTAATTCAGGATATACCCGATTTCGTTTAGCATTCATATTTGAATGCAGTTTAACTTTTAATTCGTTGCTCGGTTTTCTGGCATCCTTTGGGGTGAAACCAGTAGCGGAATGTTTCATTTTATTGTTATATGTTAATAATATTTCAAAAATGTAATCAGTCCACTGAATATTGTTCTTACCCTTTTTCTGATCGGCTTCAACTCTACGATATAACAAATCTTTGAACGTCCTAATGGCCCTTTCACTGAAATTTGCGTGTGCCCTAGTTCTATAGTGTTCTATGTTCTGTTCCTGTAAATACTTTTGTATTGCCTCCTTCTTCATTGCTCCCTCGTCGTCGGTATAAATTAGTTTGGGCTTCTTCCCCATTTTATGTAAGCACTCAATCATCCCACTCGCTAAATCTTCTTCCTTCTTGCCTTTAGTTGCCACCACGTGCATAAACTTATCAAATATATCAATCATTAACATTCCTACTCTAAATTTTTGATCCTTCAAGTCGTTGATAAAAAACAAATCCAACTGATACTCATATGCTGAATGCGGGGCGACAAAGCTGTTTGAACCGACGGGCTTACGCTTTTGATCAACATTCTTCCTAAAAAACTCGTTAATATCAGACATTGTGATGGTTTTATCTTTCTCCCGTGCTTCTTCTAAAGTCCGGCTTTTTGAACCAAACCCCGCGCGATCAAAATACACATCATTAATAATTTTTTGTTTCTCACTCATATAAAAACAAAAGAAAATAATGATTTAATACTTAAATTAAATCATCATTCGTCATCCATCGGCTTTATGATCTTGAACTTGCTCATATCATATTTGGGTGTGCCGCGCTTTGCTTTAAAAGGCTTTTTTGCATTCATTATTTCAGACAGCAATTCTTCTGTCAACTCATCGGGGTTCAGTTTGATATTGTTGGCTTCTTCATACTCCTTGATCTTCTTTCTCTGATTGTGTCGTAGTGCAGATTCTCGTTTCTTTTGCATATATTTTTCATCATTTCTGCGCTTGTTGTAATACAATCTGCTGTATATGGCGAGTTGCTCTTTGATTTCATCCATTGTCATATCCTCGGGGTTTTTACTCATATTATACTATACTATATATTATTTTTTTGTCTTTAGACATATTTCTATATATTAAAAAATATTTAATATTTTAAAAAACATCTTTGGAAAATTTCACTTAAAGATTTAATAATATATAGTTTAATTATATTAGTATATGTCCAAAGCCATTAAGCGTAATACGGAAGCACTACAAACATTTTATAACAACAGAAGAAACCGCATCAGCCAAGCCACCAGAACAAAAGTTCAAAATATAATTAACTTATATTCAGATCGTAAGATCGCCCAATTCACCACAGCAGACAATTTAATTAGGAAACTCACCACCGCAAAAACAGACAAAGAAAAAACTAAAGCGGAAAAAGAATATGATAAAATATACGACAAGCACAAGGATAAAGAACAACTAGGTCAGAGAATGGCACAAGCACAAGAAGACAACAAACGAACGGGAAGAACCAACCCGAGGAAACCAAAAAAATATTCAATCAATGTTCATTTATATAGGCTTAAGACAGAAGCAGACAAAGGTGTATTAAAAACGTCTTTTAGAGACAGTAGGGGTAGGGAATATGTCCCAGTATACATGAACCCTTTAACTGCTAATGTGCATACAACACAGTGGTTAGAAAAAATAGCGGGGAGACGCATATTCAAATATGAGAAAGCCGATTCTAAGACGTTCTATAGGCTCAAGTTGTTATTAGTGACAGATGACAGTTTTAAAGCCGAAGTTGGTTACGCAGAAGGTTACATTGACTGTATTAAAGTTAATTATGCCGAAAGGGTAGATAACGCCGATGCTTTCAAGCCACAAGACGAAGATCTAACAAACACTGTGAATGTCAGTATGTATCACAGATGTATTCAGACACCACTAGATCCACAGTATGAGACCTTTAAGGAAGCCATTAAAGTAGATCATTATGTTAAGAACGAGTGTTGGTTTAACACCTTGACGGATTATTATAAGGATACACTTATGGGAGATCACAAGAGAGAGAAGAACAAACTGCCAAAAGAAGCCATCCTAAAAATCATGAATAAGACAGAACAAGATTTTAAAACAAAAGGGGCATCCATAACAGATATGGCCAAGGTGTTTGAACACTTTAACTTGCAAGTGAGAATTTATGATGCCTTTAATACTCTAATTTATAAACGCGACCCAATAAAGAGAAATCATCACATCCCAGCCTTATACGCTATAGTGAAGAACAATCACATCTACACGGCAAGTGATAATGTGAATATGTTGAAGCAGATGATACCAAAAAGCAGTAATTATAATATATCTGTTAAGGCATCTTCAGATTATCACATTAACGAGAAGGAAGAGCCGGTGGAATGTAAAATGATCACATCCCTAGACGACATCCGGAAATACACAGAGCATAGCGAATACACATTGGTGTATAATGGCTACGATCTGTCTCATCTCTTTTATCTTAGCAAACAGGCAGGGTATGAGCCACAGGTTAGATTTAGTGCAGGGTTCGTATCTGAACTTAACTTCAAGCTTAAGATCAAGATAAACAGCAAGACCCACAAAGAGATTAAATACAAGGTTAAGACCCAGAACTTAGTGAATAGTTCTATAGATGGCTCCATCTGTGTGAGAACGGAGCAGATCTACAATAAGATGTCTAAAGCTATGTTTGATTTTAACACCGCCCTCTTCAAGCCCACTCATAAGTCATATTACAACGAAGTGGATGTAGAGATTTTTAAGGAGTGTCGCACAATCCCCCCAACGGGTGAAATAAATAAACATTATTATTTATATAACCCTAAGACAGACAAAGACGACAAATACTTTTATACCCCAGAAGTGACTACGGAGATAGATGTAAGAAAAGCTTACACTTCTGCTTTTAATAAGATCGCCGAGATACCGGTATTCACTCGGTTTGATATCTGGAAGCCCTTCAATGGCAACGTAGCAGATTTTCACGATCTCACTCTCTACTTGGTCAAGCCCACCAAGCGGAGTTTATTTTTCAATAAAGCCTACACTTTAGTATATGGTATGTTTTTAAAGCACTTCGTGAAGCAATGTAAGATTCTTTATTATAAGCAACCATCCAGAGTATACAAGGTGGATTATAGGAAGATCACAGCGGAATTATGGAAGACAGACATCTCGGACAAACCAGCCGAAGACATCAGAATCAAAAAACTAATAGCCAATGTTAACTTCGGGCTACTTGAGAAGAACACGAACAAAGCCCATAAAAGTTATGCCTTTGATACTTTAAAGGAAGCCTTATATTATCAGAACAAGATCGGAGGAAAGATTAACAGAATCTCGGGTATGTATGTTGACGAAGTTGAGTTACCTAACGGCGAGACAGACTTCATAGAAAAGAAGATGGATAGAAAATATTATTGCTTAACAGTGACCGATAAAGCCACCTTACGAAACGGATATATATATATATACATCAAAGAATTATTATTACAACATCATAACTTTAAAATGCACACTGACTACACCAAGCTGACAGAAAATCATATAGGAGTATGGAGTGTTAAAACAGATGCCTTCGTAATCAGGAAGGAGCATTTACGACGTGCTAAGAACCTGATAGAGTTCTCAGACCGTATGGGCGGGTGGAGACACGAGAAGAGTAAAAACATAGCAGAACCGACAGAGCAGTGGGTACCAAAAAAGAATGAACTGATACCAATTCCCGTAGTTAGCAATGAGACCCGACCCATAGAAAACGAATGGGACACGGAAAGCATAGCAAAAGATATCGTAACAAATAATCCTATGATGATCCGATCTAAATACGCAGGTGGTGGCAAGTCGCATATAGCAAAGCATTTCAGCAAGTTGGGCTATAAAACTCTGTTCGTAGTGCCCCAGAACAGTTTAGCGCAGAATATAGACGACACGATAGTAGGCGGATGCCTCGATGCAGTGACTACCAATAAGTTTTTCGCCATCCCTGTTGGGGATGGAGAGAAGCTCCCAGAGTTTGACCATAGCCATTATAACTGTATAGTCTTTGACGAAATTTATATGAATGGAACGCATATCCTAAATAGAATTAGGGAGTTTGTAAAGAAAAACCCGAATAAAATTATTATCGGAGCGGGTGATGTGAAACAGCTACCGCCGATTGAAGATCTGACCAATACAAGGAAGCCGGACGAATACGCAGATGAATGTATTGATCAGATCTTCAAGTATAATGTTATGCTTACCATATGTAAGAGATTAGGACCACAAGGAGATCCAACAGCAGAAGGCAACAGGAAAATATTAGATATGATGTATGATGATATGTGGCTTCATAAGTTATCTTTATCCGAGTTTGTTCTTAAGTATTTTAATACAACCGGTGATATGACAGCATCACAGAAGAACATAGCCTATACGAATATGAGGTGCTTAACGGTATCCAATGCAATAAGAAAGAGTTTAGGTAAAACGGATAAATATGAAGTGGATGAGATCTTAATCTGCCGATTATACAAGAAAACGAATAATGTCAAGTTCAATGTTAATTACAGGTTTAGGATCGTAAGCATATCCAAGAACATAATCAAATTAGAGAACGTCAAGTCCAAACAGCAGTATATAACGGACATAGCCACCTTGGATAAACATTTCAGATATGACTACTGCACCACTTGCCATTCCGCGCAAGGGGCTTCAATTGACGGTAAGATCGTTATACACGAGTGGGAGAAGTCGCACTTGGTAACTCGTGAGTGGTTATGGTGTGCCTTGACCAGAAGCACCGATTTTAATAATGTCTTGTTCTACGAGAGTGCCGAAGCAGACAACGAACTGAACGAAACGACCTTGCATAAATATTGGCTTAACAAGATAAACGCCTATAAGCTACAAGATCAGAAAGCGAATAGAGAAATAGACGACAGCAAGTATGTTAATCCAAGTTGGTTTATGAAGAGAGTCTACAGTCATTGTAACAACTGCGGGTGTAACTTTGAATTTGAGTTTAAGAACGGCTTCTTGACAAGTAACATGACAGCCCAGAGGCTAGATAACAGCATCGCGCACGAAAGCGATAATTGTGAAGCTTGGTGTAAGTTATGCAATTGTTCTGCAAGGTAAACATTAAAGCTTATTATATTTAAATTTAATGTTTATCTTACTTTCAGTAATGTAAACATTAATATATTTAATGTCTAGCTTACGTTTGGTTCTTGATCTTAATGTTAAACTTATTCTCCATGAACTTAATTGCTTCTGGTATGCTCTTCTTTTCCCACAGTAGATACCGTGCCCACGTTTGAGGCTTCTCTATATCTGTCCACGATTGTGTGGCACCGTGCCTTTTAATGTATGATTCTCGTCTTTTGTCATCCTTATGGACTGTATAATCTTCATAAGGGGCACTGCCAAACGACACCTTCTTATCAGGAAATATAGCGTCGTATTTCTTCCCTTTGACAGTAGATTTTTTTAAAATGACTTCTTTCATTATATATGTTGCTTAGATAATTTTATCTGCTAAAAACGGTTTCCCTATATAGTTGTTGTAATCCCCTAAGCGCTTCTTTCTTCCCAGCAGGAATACCTGCGGATGAAACCCACTTATTATAAAGGCTTCTGTATTTTCTGTAAGTGGTAGTATTTATCGTGTTTTTGTTGTTTGCGTCCTCAAATGTTTCTCGTAGTTTTTGAATGCCTATTCTACTCGGGTTTATCATTGGTCTCATATTGAGTTCTTCTCGCGGGGTGTCCGTGTCTTCTCTGGAACTTTCTTTTAAGGTTGTCTTTTTTGTAAGTCTCGTTCGTGGTTTTCTTTGCGTTTGTTCTTCTTGAACGGTTTGTCTTGCAGAACCTCGCGGAAATTGAAAGTTACCGCTTGATGAAGATGACGATGAACCACCTTGTTGAAAATTGGTCTGCGGTGCTGGTAGTGCTGGTTGCTGAACTGCAGGGGGCAACGGTTGTTGAGTAGCACCCGCATTAGGTTGATGAGGCTGTAAAATAATAGACGGTGGTAGTTGCGCCATATTGGGGATTGTCATCCTTGGGTTTCTGGGTGGTGATCGGGGTGCTTCTAAATCAAGCAGGGGGCGGGGTTGTGGTAATATTCTTCTCATAACTGCGTCGCCTAAACCACTCAAAACCGGTTCTGCAAGTCCAGCAACTACAGATGTTGTGAGATCCTGACCCGTGGCTAGACCACCTGCAATATTTCTGCCTACTCTCATTGTTCCGCGCCCGAGCGTTCTTAATATGCCTTCTCCTTGTTGTTGTTCTTGTTCTACCTGTTGTTGGTGCGCCTGGGCTATTGCTTCTTGATTGGCTTGTTGCGATTCTCCCGCTCTTCGTAGAACTCCTTCTAGTTGTGCTCGTGTAAAACTTGTATCTTCGTCTGTGTCAAAAAATTCATCATTACCGTATTGCTCCGCAGGTTCATCGCTTCCGATATTGAACATTTGAGGTCGTGTAGGCGAATCCGCCCGTGCACTTGCTCCAGCGTCCCACAAAGCCCTATGAGTAAGACCGTTGTCTGTGGCATATTCTCTTAACATCTGATCTCTTACTATCCTTTCATTGATTCTTCTCTGTTCTACCTTTAATCTGTCTAAATGATCTTTACCATCAAAATAAGAACCTTTATTACTCGCCTTATAAAATACTGCGTCTCTGTTAGGAAACGGTTTTAATGCTTCTTCGTTATCATTGACAAGTTCTAGGATGTCTTCGTATCTAGACCTTCTGTGAAATTGTATTTGCGATTTGGATACCATTATTTGTTATATTCTTATATAGAAAATTACATTTTAGAAAATTCTTTCACTTAGTGTTTCAAGAGTTTTTATTCTGTTCTGTAAGTGTTCTATGGATGTTTCAGGTATTCTAGGATTATGCATTTCTGATCTTAATCTGTCAATCTCCATTGTGTAGTTATCTTTCATTTGTCCTTCTAGTAGTCTGCGTTTAAGTGCTAGATTTGCAACTCTTGCTTCTCGTGCATCCATTTCCTTTTTTAAGTTCAACAAGTAGTCAATGTTAGGCTTATGAAAACTTAACTCTGACGCTTCATTTACCACGGGATTGTCTAATGACTTGCGTTTTTTCTGTCGCTTTTGTTGCTTAAACTTATACCTGTTATATAGAAACATTGCTATATATTAATTACCTAGATTTTTTAGAACGAGAATTGAACATTGCCTGACACATATTGTTGGCTTTCTCTTGCTTCCTTCTCATCATTTCTTGGTTCATTGTTCGCAATTGCAACTGAATGAGTTGTGCTTGGGTCAGGTTGTCATAAGGTTGCATATTTGGCGGAGATGATGCTTGAGCATCATCACGGCAAAGCCGAGGAGGCGGTGGCATAGCCTTAGAAACTGGGGGCGGTGCCTTTATTATTGGACCATTTCTAGTTTCTTCATTGTTTTCTGCATTTAATGGCTTTACCTTCACTTTTGGCTTCACATTGTTTTTTCTGACAGGTTTAGACATTATGTCACTCGGCTTACCTTCGCACTTGTCGGGATGGGAATATCTTAGAGTTTTCATATTCATCGGTTTCTTACAATCTCCGCACTCTGTCATTTGCTTCGCCACTTCCGTGATCTTTACCCTTGAAGGCTTAGGATCCGGCGGTTCTGCTGTTATTTCTTCTTGAGATTGTTTCGGCTCTTCTGGCTCAGGTGTTTCATGGGCTTTCATTTTTTCAGATGCTTCTTCGCTCATATATAATATTCTATATATTTTCTATTTGTTTTCAATCCATATCCTTATTATGAAAGAGCAAAGAGAAAGTAACATTTATATTATTCAAGTCTATAACGTTACCCGCCCCATCCATTATTCTAAAGGTTAGCCTTTTAATATTTCTTTTAGACACATTTATATAATCATAATCTGTTATTCCATAACTGTCATTGATAATACCAGCAAATGGAGCATTGACCGGCACCTTCTTTATTATTGCATTTGAGAAAGCAGAAGGGCTATGAAAGTTATTATTAGATAATTCGGGGCAGGATATATAAACGTCAGGATAATTGATCAAGTTAATAAATCCAGTCGTCCAAGGCGATGATGAAGTGAAGGCATCGCCAACAGGTGTCGTGAAACCCAATACAGTATTAATAGAACTTAGATTGCTAAGATCTACAGAATTAGAGAAAGAACCAACAAAAGTAGGAACATCCGCATCAGTCAAGGGTATGAAGACGACTTCGCTATAATTAGACGATACGATCGTTTTATTTGTTAAAGTGTCGTATGTAACAGAATATGAGTCGGTTCTTCCCCCGCTGTCAAAGAATGTGTTTAACTGTGTTTGTATTGCAGATGCTAGATCTGGGGCTGTGTAGTTTCCCACGGGTATTTCAATTCTTCTGTATGTTATGCCTTGAGGCGTAGCAGGTGGCAATATCTGGTGTCTAAAGTATAGGTTCTGATTGTTCGCATTGATTGAATACCACGCATTGGGAATAGCCACCTCATGCACTTGCATAATGGTGTTGTCGGGTATTTCAAAGGTGTCCTGCAACTCTATTTTAAAATCAGACGATGATCTACTGTCAGAGACTCTGTATTGGGAATTCACATAGACTTTCTTATAAGTTAAGGGTCTAAAGCTCATATTAATAACAGATAAAATAATTATATATCATTTATTAATATAATGACGAGAATACAGTCACAGTTAGACAGAATGCTAAAATCAAACGGCAAGATATCAAACACTCAAGGCATTAAGATGGCTTACGATCGTGATAATAAAATTTTTGTTAGAGATAATAAGATGTATATAGGAGGAACAACGAGTTTCACTAACTGGTTGGAAAATTTTACTAAGCTACCCTTTGGTGTTTTGGGAGGAGTCCGTGATATGGAACGCTACAGCAGAACGAATATTAAAAGATAACCCACAAATAACAGAATTGGTCGGGCACAGTCAAGCGGGAGTGGTGGCGCTACAATTGGCGAAAGATTTTCCTGATAGGAACTTGAGCACCAAAACTTACAACAGTCCCGTTTTTTCATTAGGCTTTGATCAACCGTCTGAACAACACAAGAGGTTCAGAAAAGTGGGCGATGTTGTATCGGCCTTTGATGGGTCAGCGATTAATTACAATACGGATACTTTGAACCCATTAAAGAATCACGACATATCTTCACTAGACAATATAGATGAAAGTATTCCAGAAAGGACTTTGTTTTAATAATCTCTACAATTATAATATGATGTTTAATAAACCTAAACATATAAAAGAACCACATAGAGTTGGGAAGCCGTCGGAAAGCCTACGGTTCAAGAACAACTTAAACAAAAAGATCAATAATTCTGCTTATGAGAGTATCCGTAGTATAATAGAAGAAGGCGACGGGGGAATTAATTTCCCCTCAATGCGAAGCAGTGTCAATGTAGTGTCACAACCTCAGTTAGAGAAACAGAATAATGATCATTTTAAAAGCCACAAAAAATATAATAATAAATAATCTAAATAAAGTATATATAATTATGGATTTGGTATTAGCAGAGTCCCAAGACAATATGATCAATTCCCTTCAGTTTGGTTTACCCGAATCTGCCGCTTACATCACTGATCGTAAGCAAGTTCATTTTCCCAGCGTATCCGGAAACATCTTCTCAAGTAGTAATGGAAATAAATATTTAAAATTTGTAATCACAGGGGAAGACAATAATTACATTGACATGTCTAGTGTTTGTTTATTCTTTGATGTTGTCAATACTTCCACGACCGCAGGTCAGTATTTGCGACCTCTAGGTGAAAGCCACTCCTTCTTCACCAGATACCGATGTAACGGGGCAGGGCAACAACTAAACGACATTGACAATTATAATCAAGTATGCGAAGAAATGAAATCCTTCAAAAGCGAAGAGGTGAGAAATTTAGACGATATTCAGGAAGGTTGTTTAACACGATACGACAGTAGAATTAACCGACTGTTCGCTTATACTATAGAAAGTCACGATGCAACAGCAACAGCAGGGGCAAACCAAAGAGGCGCTGTTCTACCGAAACTAACACGACTTAATACTACAGGAATTGAACAGGGTAAGTTCGTAAGAATGGGTCACAAGCCTTGTTGTGGGTTCGTTCAATCCGGGTATTACCCACCTATTCGTTATTGTCCACTTGAATTTATTTTTGAAATTGTATCAGATGCAGGTGAACCAGTTATAAGACCAGCTACACCAGTAGCAGGAACACAGGCAGAAGACGATGAAAACGGCTTATATTTTACAACGCGCAATACTACCACAAGTTGGGCTATTCAGAATGCTATTTTAAGATGTGAGTTAATCCAAGTTGACAATACTGTCAACAATAACATAGTTTCACATTTATTGAAAGGGGGTCGGCTTCGTATGGTTTATCCGGCGTATCATTCATTCTCACAAACCTTCACGGCAGGAAACACCGAGATCAACATGAACATCGTTAAATCTTCAACTCGTTTGTCTCAGATGTTCTTCACCTTCAGCAACAGTAATATTGATAATGATAATACAGCAGGTAATTATGACAGGAAGAGATGGAACTACTTTTTCCATCCTATGGCGGTAACCATTGACAATTTGGAAGGTGTAATTGATAGTGATAAACAAATTTCAGCGCAAATACAAATAGCCAATAAGAAATTCCCAGAACAAGAGATATCAAGTATCAGTGAATTTATGTATTTCCTTCGTAGAGCCGTAAATGTAATGAGCCCTTATTACGATGGTTTTAGCATTGACATTTACCGCTATGCCAATGATAAATTTATCGGCGGAATAAATTTCGATAAGCAACCAGATATGAACTTTACAGGTTCCAACACGAAAATGGGATCCTTGATCACTTTTAAAATCCGAGGAGCCAACCAAAACTTTGCGCTAGGAATTGAAAGAGTTTTCATAACAGCCGTGTCAGAGCATATATTCGAGCTGAGTGAGTCGGCTTCAACGGTTTTAGATTAAGTAAAGCTATCACTATTAAATTAAATAAAATCTACTTTAGTTTAATAATGGCTTCAATAAACAATCTAACAGCAGTTTATGCAGACAAGTTTTATTTAGCATCTTCAACGGGTGTAAATGAAGTATCAGACACCTACGCAACAAAGACAGAAGTTGAAAATCTTAACTTCACAACAGACATAACGGCAAACACCGACGCCATAGCAATATTGAACACAAAACAATTGCAAAATTTCAATAATATTAATGCTATAAATGATGACTTAACTAATAATTATCAAACTAACACAGTTTTAGCAACTAATTTTTACAATAAAACGGAGATTGATTCAACATTTACTAACTACTATACATCAGCACAGATAGATACAAATTTATCTACTAACTATCAAAATAACACAGTACTAGCGTCTAATTATTACAATAAAGGTGAGGTGGATACATTAATAGCAGGTGCTGGTGGTGGGTCGGGATACACTGATGCAGAAATTGATAATTTATTAGATTTAAGAGTTCCTAAGTCCGATTTTACTGATAGGTTTTCTACCTTTCCGATCATTGATTGTAGCGCTCTTACGATTATTCATAGTGGTTTAACATTAAACAATGAGACGATAAACATATCACCAAATACAGGATTATTATTCAGTAATCAAACAGGAGGAGGAGATAAAGTTGTTAGTGTATTTAAGAATGCTACAAATTATATAACTTTACAAGGAAACAAAATTAATGCCAATGCCACAAGCGACGATAGTGTTGTGGATTTGAACCTAAACCCTACAGGGAATATTAATATGAATAACGACTTGTCGGTGAATAATGTAAATATTACAACTAATGTAACAATAGGAGGGGATAAAAAACATAACAAACAATTTGACAGTAAAGGGGGATATTGAATTAACAAACGCTAACACAAGTATTGAAAGATATACTAATGCTACTAAATCTAATATATCAATGGATTTATCAATTAATGAAACCGCGAACGCTATAAGATTAATTAATGGAACTAATGACGATACTGACACAAATACATATCTGGAATGCAATAATACAACGGGTGGAACAACATTGTTTAAACCGACATATTTTAAAGAAAATATTTATTATGAAAGTGCTGATTTTAACATTTCCAATACTTCCGGACTAACAATTTACAAGCCAACAACAGACGCTAGTAATGTTGTAGCAATTGCTAATAATAGTGGGATATTAAGATTTAGAGGGTTTAGTATTGATGCATATAACACAAATGACTCTTCACAGCAGTTATTTTTAAATATGAATAATAGTAACGCGGTGAGGTGCAATAAATTAGGAATCGGAGCAAATGCCGTTGTAGATGTTCTTAATGTTAACGGTGGCAATTCTAATTTCAGTTCAACAGTAAGATTTAACGGCGCTACGACTTTTAATAATGAAATATTGATATGGAATAATAGCAAAATATACAGAAGAGCAGACGCGAATAACTCATTAAATTTAATAACAAACGATGAAATAAATTTCTCTTTTCAGTCAAACAGAGCAACCGATCCAACAACATCAACAATAGCATTGCAATTAACCGACACCAACGGAATAACATTTAACAGAGCAGTAACAAATAATTTAACTTTTAATAGTATTGGTGATATAACAGCAGAAGCAAGTTTAAGAGTATGGGGTGATATATTATTTCAACATTCATCAGGCATTAAAGAAACATTAAATGGAAGCGATTATGATCTAGATATAAGAAATGGAGACACAGACAGAGCAATTAATTTTATCATCGGAACCATAGGAAGCACACCGGAGTTATCATTAAGCGAAGCGAAAGTTACTTTATTAGGTAATTTGGAAATCAGCAACGAGTATTAATAAATAATCCAGATGACAACGGATGGATAAGATTAAGTAATAATAATTCATCAACATTAGACGCAACAACAACAGGTGTTGATGTTTATGGTGATCTTTCATATACAGGGTCGTTAATTCCTTCATCGGATAAAAGATTAAAGAAAGACATACAAGAAGTGAACAGTAAAAAGGCAGTAGAGTTAATAAAGTATATTAAGCCGAAAACATATCATTTTCATGATGACAGACAACAAGGTAAATCCTGTATTGGTTTTATTGCTAATGATTTTATGGAAACTAAGAAGATGCCAGATGAATGGCAGAATGTAGTAAAAGAAGGAAAAGATGGCTATTTAAAATTTGATTATACAACATGTGTGCCAATCTTATGGAGTGCGTTGCAGTATACTATGAATGAAAACGAGGAAATGAAAGATTTATTCAAAGCAATGAAAAAGGAAATGGCCACCATGAAAGGGGAAATAACTAAGCTGAAGAAGAAAGTAAGAAATAATAGCGATAGCGATTAATATAAAATATAAGCTGATTTATATGAGTGAGTTTGAAGATCAATATAAAGTGTGTATGGAACTAATAAAACAAAAAAGTAGAGAAGTATCGGAAACGGATATATTACTAACTGCTATGAAAGACCTATTAGGTAAATTACAGGCAGAAGAAGACAAAGTAGAAGCATTGAAAAAGAGGAAGAAATGCCCCTGCTTCGGTTTTACTCATTTACATTGTTGTAATCCTAGTTTATTTTAATGATAAATAATAATAATTTTAGTAATATTATTAATTATCTTGGGTTGTTTGTAGGAACTCTTCTGTATGTTCTTTGTTTGCTTGGTCTTCTAGTGGCTGTAACTTCTTTCGTTCATAATACTCCTTGCTCTTCTTATTTCGCGCCTCCTTATTTAGCCAATGATAGTCTCTGTCCTTCTGTCTTCTTTCTTCAAGGTGGTTTTGTCTATATTCTCTTGATTGTTGGTTCATTACCTCTTTATGATCTTTATAATACTCACGACATTTTTGGTTGTGTTTTTCCTTATGTATTTGATGGTTTAACCGTTTCTGTTCATTTATCTTGTCTCTGTTTTTCTCACGGTATTGTCTGCGTTTCTCATTGATTGTTTCTTTGTGTTTGTCTCTCCATTCTCGCCTTGCCTGATTAATATGTTCTTTGTTGAGTTCACGTAGCTTCTTCCTTTGTTCTTTGATTATGTCAGAGTTTTCTTCTCTGTAACATTTTGCTTTTTGTTTTATAACTTCTTTGTTATCTTGATAGTATGAGTGACGGTAAACAACTTTCTCATAATCTGTTCTAATCGGTATAGACTTATTAAGAGTTGCTTTTAGTTCTTCAATGTATGCTCTTTCTCGTTGCCGTGCGTGTAATGAACTTTCACAGCTTTCAGTTTTTAGAAGTATCATATCAAAATTGTCAAACCCGCCGTTTTCACGCATAAACTGGTATAGATAAATGTCATAGTGGATTTTGTCATTCTCATTGTAACATGTTCTTCTATGTTGTTGCTTCCTGCTTTTAAAATTGGTTGTGTGTCCAACGTAACAACCACTTATGTTTAAATCCTTACAAACAATTATATAAAAGTGTGTTTTATGATAGTTCATCGGTGTTTTAGGCATACCGTATTAAGTATTATAAGTATTCATTCTTTATGTAGATTATTCCACTTCTATTTTATGGGTGAAATTAACCATAAACATTTCATTGATGTTCTTCTTCATTAAATCTACATATAAGAAGTTAAAATCTTCTGATGTCGCCATATGGTAAATTTCAAGAATAGTTTTACGATCTGCTAGTGCGGATAATTCATCAACTATATTATCCAGTTCTTTTTGATTTCTTAGTCTAAATATGAATAGTTGAGTTGCATTAACTCTAATCACAGGATGTAATATAAATGACTTTTGCGACGCGGTCACTACGCTAATTCCGGCATGTCTTCCCCTAACATATAGGGATTGTAGTAGTTTATTATGTCTTGCTATTTCAGGCGATTCAGCTATATCATCCAAAATGATCAGAATATTGTAGAGTTTCTTTTGTTTTTGTTCTTTCATAAACTTTGTCACCTTTGTCTGGGTATCAATAATTTTGAGTAAATCCGAACTCTTATAGTCTTCAAAAAAGCATTGTTCTTTTTCCGTATCAATTTTTAAGTTTTCTTTTATGTATTTCTTAACTGGATCCCAAATACTGTCGTGGTTAATACTAGGTGAGAACACATACACACGTTCATAAACGTCTCTATAAATATCTAATATTAGCGACACTAGCAGAACCGATTTTCCGGAGCCACTGGGTCCTAAAATAATCGCACGAAAGGGAACCTTTGGAACATTAGCATATTTAGATTGTTTAAAATGAAATGTTTTTTCATCAATAGGTTTGACAACAGGTATTTCACTCATTAACTAATAAGAGAAAAATATCTTTTAATATAATGGAGAAGTATTTAGAAACGATAGAGGAGATTGAAGAAATTGAAAAGGTTGTAATTCAAGACACCAAGCTTAAAAGGTGTTGCACCGCTTCTTTAGAATTGCTTAAGGCAGTTCTTGAGTATTTAAAAAAATCTAAGAAAGTATAATGAGCGACAATCATAGTGACACTAATGAAGGTGGGTTCCACCTCAACACGGATGGGTTAAACTGTTTGCCTTGTAAATGTAGAAGAAAGACTTTTCACAAAGAAACTAAGATAAACAATGAAGGTAAAACAATAATTGAAGACAGGAGCAGTTGGAAGATGGGGAGAGGAATAACACCCGATGAAAACGACATATTTAAAACAAGCCCACAAGATAATGAAGGTGTTGATACAGTGACAACCGGATTTGGATCAAGAAAGCCTACGCCAGAAGAGAGGTTAGAAAAAGTGGAGGAGGATGTTGAAAGGATAGACAAAGATGTAAATATTTTGAAGAATAATTTAAATATTATGGATTAAAATCTCATGTATATTGACAGGCCATCTTGGCATAAAAAAAAACGTCCCCAATGAACACAGAAGAAGGAAGTGAGCCAATGCCCCCGAGTGCCTAGCAAGTCTACAGGTTCATAAGCAAACCATAAGAGTTTGGTACTGACATTAATTCGTAATTAGTTTCGTTAAATCTGAAGGAACCGGTTGCATGTAGAGCAATCGCGAGAGGAGCTAAGTCTCTCCCGGTGCAAATTTTCATAATATCGCATTATGAAAAAGTGTATATAATAATAATAATGCCAGTAAGAGTAGATAGGATATTAGTTGATTTTGAACCATATACTGAAACAAATAATATTAATACTAGGATGTGTTACCGTTGTAAGCAAGTCAAATCCATTGATTATTTCAAGCGTTGCTATTGTGTTGGTAAGCATTCTTATTGTTATGTTAAATACATTGCGACTTGTTCTGAATGCTTGGACAAGTCTGTCAAATAAACCGCAATGCAGTAAATCTTAAGAAAATAATAATTCTGAGGAAAATGACTTAAAGAAATAACACCTACATATATTAACAGGGAAATGTTCAAGTTTGAAAATTGTTGGAAGTGCGAAGAAACCAACAAAGTAAGGGTGTTAAATAGCAAATTGCCGATTGATATATGTAATCGTGTATGTGAATATGACAAGTGCGATAAGTGTAGAAATAAGATTTTAGAAATGGAAGACTTTGATAAAAACCTCAAACTTTCAAAGTTAAACAACGTGCAAAAAATAATATTACACTTGCTATATCGTAACCACGACATTGATACAATCATGGATAGGCGAAAATACAAAAACATCATCAGAAGGTCAAATAACCCACTGCGAAAGATAATGAAGCAGTTTATGAATATCAGAAACCATTCAGACCGCGAACGTCTTATGTTTCACGGTGTATGTCACGTGATGCTATTGTATTGTGTCATTCGCAATTTAACCGATATAGAAGAGCTTAAAAAGGAAATCGCATATTACAAGATTAAAACCGCTACTATAAGATTTAACGGCTTTGAAATTAGTAAGGAAGTTATAGTAAAGGAAATACTACGAGAATGTTTTGATTTTTGGTTGGTCGGTTGGAGAGAATATTATAATACAACCACTGAAGAGATTATGGAATATGTAGATTATGTATTTTCATTAGTATAGAAACAACTATAATACTATTGTTAGCATGGTTATAGTTATAATGTAATCATAATACATAAGCAGTTATATATTATAATTACAATGTAGTTAAAACCCTTAACCCCAAACCCTGAACCAAATCCTACAAGGAACCCCTTGCCCTTTTTGAGTAATAATGCCACCTTAGAGGTAATAGATGGGGTTATGGTTATTCCTAGAATTGTGTTGATAATGGGGTAGTAGTAGTGATATATCGGTGAAGTGTAGGGGGGAGTATAGGAATAATTATCTAATGGGGGAAGTAGTAGTGATATGTGGGTGAATTGTAGGGGGGAGTATAGGGATAATCATCTAATGGGTTAGCGGTGGCATTATTACCCAAACTGGGCAAGGTCTACTCTGACTATGTTTGGCCTTTGTCTGTCAGGCCAAGACCACCCCCTAAACCCTAAACCCCTAAACCCTAAACCCCTAAACCGAAAAGCCTAATCCCCGAAACCCCGAAACCCCTAAACCCCTAAACCTTAATCCATGAACCCTAGATTCCTGAACCCCTAGCCGGAACCAGAAGCCCGAATAAACCGAAGGTCCACTGACGTGTGCGCCAAGGGCTCAGGCTCGGGGGCAGAGAGATTCTAAACACACCAGCCTAAACCCTAAACCCTAAACCCTAAACCCTGAATCCTAAACCCTAAACCCTGAATCCTAAACCCTAAACCCCTGGAACCTTAGACCCGCAATCGTGCGAGCACAAAAGCACCCTAAAACCTCGGAGCGTGAGTCCCGACTACAGACCGTAAGCCTGATATGTCATCCCAAGTTGGTATCATGGGGAACCTAGACTCCGAACTCTAAACCCCGAACCCTAACCTCCAAAGTAAAAACGCCTGAACCCTAAACCCTTCAGGAAGAAGAAAGAGTCAGGAACTTGGTACGGGAAATTTTTGCAGAGCTTGGCGTTTAGGCTTTCGGGTTAGGGGTCAAAGGGTGCCAATCTGATGATGATACCTACCAGACTTTACGGGGCAAGACTGAACAAAAGACTGTTCTGCGTCTCTGGTGATACTGCCTTTTTGCAGAGCAGCGGCGAGAATCAGAAAGTCTGTCCACGTGGCTAGCCTTAGAGACATTATCAGAAAGTCTGTCTACGTGGCTAGCCTTGGAGACATTAAAGTCACGGTGCTGCTCGAAAAGCCTTTGGCCACATGCAAACTGAAGAGTGCATGGCTGCTAGCAACGCTTCGAAACCCTACGTAAATCCTGTACCACAAACCCCAATCCCGAAACCCCAACAACTTGAATCCTGGGCTTGCCCTCCATTTTATTCGTGGGATGTACACCCCTGAGCCTTTTACTGAACCTTAACGGTAACCCCAAATTCAAACCGTTTCCTGACCTGTAAACCCTAAACGACGTTCAAGGAGACAAGAAGCGAGAGAAGCTTGGCCACGGATGCGCTTCCACCCCACCTGTGCAGCACGCAGAAGTGACACTTAGGGCTTAGGGTTTAGGGTTTCGATTTTAAGCTCTAGGATTTACCGATAGCCGTCCGGCCTGGCCTGCGGACTCGTGCACAAACCTTTCCCGAAGAAGGGTAGGCCTAAACACTCCTAAACCCTACACCACAAAAAGAAACACGAAACATGCGTCAGGTTACGTCAGGCTGAAACCTGCAAGCCTGATCCTTTGACCCCTGACTCCAAAACCTAGAACTCTAGCATGCGACGATATAGGACGAAGGTTCACGGGCCGCTGAAGACCCTGAGCCCGAAAGACGCCCAGATGAACCGCCCCGAAAGTTGAAAGCCGTAGGGATGGAAGTAGCCGTACCACCATAGTGGAAACAAATATTGCATCGTCTCAACTCGAAACCAACATCTTCAAACAGAACGACCAGCAGAACGATTTGGCCGAAGAGCTCTTTCAGGCCCTCCTGCCTCTCCTTCCGACGGAAGTTGTCGAGTTTAGGGTCCGGGGCTCGAAGGATTGGGGTTCAGAGCTTGTTTCGGTTTAGGGATTAAGGTGTCCGGCCAGGGATATTCGCGATTTTAAACTTGGACTTGAAAGACGAAACGGTCTGGAGGCTAGCGAATTTCCACCCGACCTGCGACTTTAGGGCTCTTCAGTTATATTATACTATACTATATTATATTATAGTACATTATTGCAATATAGTATATGAGAGTATATTGATGTCCACCTAGGTTCTTGATGAGGTTCAGAGGTATACCTGCACATTTTCGAGTAAGCCCTTTAAGCTTCACCCCTAATTAACCCCATAAATCCTAAGCCTTCAAGGCTGAACCATAACCCTCAAGACCCCTAAGCCCAAAGCCTTGAGAGCCCAACCCCAAGCCCAAAGCCCTCGTCCCTGTCGCGTCTCCTTGGCCTTGCGCTGGGTCTTCTCTGCCTCTGTCTCCTTGCACATGGCGAGTTTGCTTCGGCTCTAGGGGGTCATTGAGAAACGGGTAGTTCTCGATGTTTATATATATATATATATATATATACCACAACAGATATCATATATATATATATAGATATATAGGTTCAAGGTTTGCGCCAGCTTCCCAAATCACACTCAGGGCAAGGTCCCTCTGCTCGCCCTTGGAGCCAACACTTCAGAGAGGCGTGAATGAATGAAGGTTCAAGGTTTAGGATTTAGGATTTAAAGAGTGTGGGGTTTAAGGGTTTGCTCTTGGACTTTTTCCAGGGCTGTGTGGATCTGTTTGTGAGAACTGAATCTGAAGAGTTGGGTGTCAGAGCTGCGGCTTCTTTTTGGGACACCCTGTTTTCGTCCGTAGGTCGCCCTGTGTCAGGTGACGCGAGTTCCCTAAACCTGACACCCCTAAACCCTAAACCCCGTATGTTGGTTCAGGGACGGGGTTTTCTAAACCTTAAACCCGACACCCTAACGGTCTAAAACCTTAAACCCCTTGTTTTCAACTTTGGTGATTCGGATTGGAGTTGCGGGCTTCGGCCCCCCCACCTAAACCTTGGGGCCTCACCTTGAGCGCCTTTATCCAAGAGATTAAGGGCTTAGGGGTTTAGGGTTTAGGGGTTTAGGTGTTCAGGGTTTAGGGTTTGGGGCCTTAAAGCGGGGACTGGAATGGACTAGAGCGGGATATGTTCAGACCGCTACATGTAGGACACGCACCAACTGAGACCATATAGCCGTTGAGGTGCTTTCGGTGCTTGCGCAGTTGGTTATGTTTCTCTGCGTGGGGCTTCTGTCA
Organism: Symbiodinium sp. CCMP2592; assembly: GCA_905221615.1. Classification (NCBI taxonomy): domain Eukaryota; class Dinophyceae; order Suessiales; family Symbiodiniaceae; genus Symbiodinium; species Symbiodinium sp. CCMP2592. Next base: position 312,164 of record CAJNDT010003323.1, on the reverse strand, counting down.
AGTACCACACCAAATCGCCTAAGCGGGGTGTCGTCACCTCAAAGGCAAAGTACTTTGCTTATCAGGGTTCTTCTTGCAATAGAGCCTCCTTTTCTAGATCTATATCCGGGCTCCTAGGAAACCTGCACAGCTAGTACTTCATGCATGGCTTAACACTTCGGGCTGAACCTCAGCGTTCCGAGTAGGCATCCGGATTTCGGAGAGTTCAAGAACGAACTGCGGAAACCTGAGACCGTACTGAAGATCCAAACTGCGAGTGACTTACTGTAGTGCTTAGGGTTGAAGGGACATCTTATACTGAGGGTGTTTTAACTCAGCCGCACAACAGCTCCCAAACTGCAACTGTGACTCAAGAACACACGCAGCAAGTCATGCGACCTCTCCTTCAGCCAACTTTCATACATGAACCTTTTTGCTAAGCCGCACACCGTAGGCCTTAAGCCTGCAATCCCAAAGCCCTTCACCATAAACACCGGATCCTCTTTGTCTTCCGGTGGCATGTCTGCGATGACATCTGCCTCCTCTGGGCCAGCTCCCTCCTTCGAGGCCATGTTCCGACCTTCTTTGGGCGTCTGTGTAAGGTTGAAGGCTGAAAGGTGTAAGGTCAAACAAATTTGGATTTAGGGACGTAATGATGTGCGCTGAGAAAATGACATTCGGCTTGGAGTGCGCTGCCTAAGTTCAAAGGTAGGAAGACAAGCGGTGGTTGAAAGCTTAGCTGCCTAGCTTCACTATGGTCGGAAGCCCTTCTCGATCTCCTGCACCGCATTTTGTGGTCCACGACCGAAAAGCCAACACGCGGCAATCGATAGGAACCCTAAGTATACTTTACGTGACGTGCGAGCAGAAAGTATCGAAAACCAACATCAATAGTTGTGACCAGAACTCCAAGAAGCCTGCAGAAACCCACAGCGGCTCGTGCATGCAAGAAGCCCAATCCGCAAGAACTCCGCAGAGCTCTTACCTCCCTCCTGGAGTTTCTGAGTTCGAAGAGCACACTCCAGCTGCAGGGGCAATATCATTCTCAAGGCGTAATGTGCTTCAGGTGTCGGGCAAAATTAAAGAGCTGGGATTTACGGTCAGGTTTGAAGCTCCGCGATTCGGACGATAGGGCTCTTAAAGGATTCAAGAACTGAGGGCTTGGGGCTTAGTTTGTTTACGGAAACGAGCAAGTTGTCCGGGTTCAGGGTCATCTGGCCCCGAAACAGCATGCAATCCAAACAATGGAAAAGCAGATGTACAACAAGCACAAGCCAGCAAACAAAGTTTTGAGAGCTCACTTGCCCAAAGCAGCCAAACATCCCGTTTTCATTTAAATCTGCGTAAATGGCTTTTACCGGGTTCAACGCTTCGTGTAAAGGTTTAAATCACAATTTTCCAAACCAAAATCTTTTGGCTATGGATTAAACAAACGAATGAAGTGAAAGCAATCAAAACGTCCGTGAAAATGTCAACAAACTCATGCCTATCGGTTTTGGAATGTCGACAAAATTCACACTGCTGGCTCTGCCACAAATAGCAACATGGTTAGGGTGCACATAAAGTTGGCCGGACGTTGGCATAAACGGACCCCGTCTTGCACTCGGTCCTGCATCAAACCAAGCAACACCAAACAAACTATTGGGAAACGAAAACTTTTGGCTTTTCGCTCAGCAAGACCTTTTGCAAACAGTGGACAAAAACTGCGGCACGCAAACTCAGTCGGTGTGACTTCGGTTTGACAACTCACAAAACACATCTCCCGAAGAAACTGGCAAGGTTGAACAAACTAGCGAGGCTGAGACAAATGCTTTCGTCGCAAACTTGGCCAAAATAGTCGAAACAACACAAAACGTGGTTTTTGCGGCGGTTAAGAGTCTTCAGACCAAGTCTCCGTGTTACCGTCGCTTTCGGCTGTGTTATTCCGTGCGAGTCCGGCGTACGGGGGGCTTGGAACAGGTCGCGACAGCGTGTGCATGAAGCAAACAACCACCAGTGAAGAAGTCCAACAAATCGACAGTGATGGCTGCCACAGTGTCCCTGGTTAAGCGCGTGTAATAACCCATATTTGGAACCAAGATCAAATCCAGGCTTTACAGTAACCCAAGTTGCAACACAGGTTTGAACCCAGTTTGAAACCCAGGTTCTTGCCAGGTTTGGAACAACAAATCCGGGAAGCCAGAGTTGAAACTGAATTTTAGCTGGGTTTGTTCCTTGGTTTGAGCTGGGTTTGACCTGGTTCCAGGTTTACAGCCCAGGTTTGACCAGACATTAAACCAACAGGTTCAAAATCCAGGTTAAACCCAAGAGGGCTTCAAGGCAGGCCTGGAATGAGTTTTAAGAAACGCTCAAACGAGACCGGAGAAAGAGACCTGAAGGAGGATCTTCTTCGACACGAAAGAAGACGCGCACACGAAATCACGGGGTTCAAGCGAACAAAACAGAAGCACGCATAAACTCGTTCAAGCGGGCTCGTTCAAAAGCTCAAATAGGGGGCTGCGCGCTCCGTACCTTCTTTTTCAACCTCGCCTTGCAAAGGTAATGCGAACGCTGCCTTGAAAAGAGCGCTTAACAATCAAATGCACAAGCAAGGATACAATCAGCAATGCAATCACTCGACGATCTTTCACGAGCAATCACAGGAGCAGGAAAGATGGAGGCCTTTGAAACTGCCTGAACTCCAACCCAGCAGCCGTGGTTTTGCTGGAGACACACAGCCGGACATGATACGCTAGTTTTGGGGTATGATCGATCTTTTTTTGGCGTGGGCGGGCCTCATCGACTACGGCTGTAGTACTCGGTCCCAGTAAGAAGTGAATGTAAACAAGAAAACAATGAAGAACTGTACAGAAGATCCTGGTGGGTGAAACAGGTTGCGACTTGCAGACTTAGCCAGCAGAGATCGTTCGACCTTCTTAAAGTAGTGTCTCTCAGTTGGCCTTCTTCGGAACGGTAACCATCTGCACGAAAGCCGAGCATCTTTGATCCGGCAGAAAGGGAAGAAGCCAAGCGCACCATCTCCAACCAAGGCGCCGTACGGGAGAATCCTAGTTTCCCAACATGTGAGTTTTGCGAAAAATACCCAGCAGATGCAATGTGACAGAGAGGCCGCGCAGAAGCAGACCAGCCTCAGCAACTCGCTGCAGACCAACCAGACCGCTTCCCAAAGGTGGACATTGCAAGAACCAATCGAGAAATTGCGAACAGTCCAGCCCAGCTTCCCACTTGGGATCGCGCCGTATGCGTAGCGCCGTGTGGGTTGGAATACAATGGTGGGCCTGATAGACCCTGCGAGGTCAACCAGCCCCTTCCAACCAGGTTTAGCTTCCGGTAGACAGGCATCGCCGGGGTCGAGCGGGAGCAGTAGAACGGCACTGTCCAGCTTTCCACCATGTGGGTATCGCAACGACAACACACAAGGTAGTACAGAGGAGGCCCGCTCAAGCGAAGCCAGAATTGCTGGACTTTTCCAGCCCTACATTTGGAGTCGCGAAGCTTGCGATTTTCACCAACAGTGCAAAGCCTCTCGAACCGTCATTTGTGGGGTTTCGAGACAGAAACTGAAGCCTTCCAAAGCCTCCCTCGTGGGTTCGGAGCTTACTTACCGTAGTCTCTGCACTCTTCTGGTCTTGTAGTTCCTGCAGCTTGCAGCTGTCCCTGCTATCTTGTGCTTCACGTTGGTAGATTTCTCGGCTTGCGCGTGTCATCCTTGCGCAGGGGCCATGCTAATCTTCTCTATCTCGTTCCTCCACCTTCGGAAAGCACACGGCAAACGAGAGTGCCTCAACTGCTGAAGCAGTGCGAGCTTCGCGAGAACATGCTTTGATTCATGCATGCTTTCACTGAAGAAGTGTTGACACCGTTTGGGACATGACCTGGACTACAATGCTAAAGGCAGCTCCATGCACAAAAACCGTGCATGGGTCCCGCCTCGCCGTTCATTTAAACTTTTAAAACCTAAACGGGGTGTGGGACCCGGCCCTAGAAAAATGGGACCCGGGTGGACCCAGGTGGGACCCGGATGGGACCCGGTGGGACCCGGTGGGACCCGGATTCGATCTGGCTAGCAAAGTATGGGACACGTGACAACCAGATGAAACTTCTTGTGTGGGAAACATGGGACCCGGTGACACCCGGATAAGACCCGGCGAGCAAAAAAACGGGATTCGGTGACGCAGAAGGTGGGACTTGGATGGGCCCGGTGGGACCCGGTTGGGACTCCTCGCAAAAAGCGGGACCTTGTGACCGCTCAGATGATGTGGCCTCAAAACCACACGTTGATGTGGCTTGAGAACCACAGGTTAAGTGGCCTTGATGTGGCTTCAAAACACACGTTTGTGGCTTGTGTGGCTTCAAAGCCACACGTTTGTGGCCCGGATGTATAAGGCCGTTAGGGGCTCTCGGGGGCCCTCTTGGCTAGGCGAGTGCTGCTTTCAGGTTTCAGAAGAATGGGCTTTTTGTTTTTGCCTTTCTTCTTTCTTTACTACAGAGAATTCTAAGCCGGAGCTGGCTCCAAGTCCACTTGCTGGAGCTAGAAAAAGGCTTCAACAAGCTTCGATGATCTTGCAAGCTATTGGCTATTGCTGACTCCATAGAGCCATAGATCTTGGCAATCCTAGACAGGAGCTTCGATGATCGTGTCGCAGCGATGCATCCTAATAAACGTCAAAGATCTCGATTGGCTTAAAAAGAAATACCTCGATGACATTGCAAACTGACACTGATCTCCAGTGGATATAGAAGCAGGATGAGCCCAAGAAATGATGCTGCGGACGACCCCGTTTCTGGTCCCACGAAACGAAAGCAATTCTGGCTTCGCCACAATGGGCCTCCCCAGTTGCAAATCCGCTGGTTGTGGCATTTAAGGTGCTCAGGTGCCAGCACATTTCGCGCCCCGGCTCGCAACGATGCATGGCAGATCATGTGCTCCACGCAGTGCTACGGCCCCACAGGGTGTCTTGCGGAAACTTTCTCCAAGTTGTCTGCGACGGCTTCTGCGAGGCTCAGTTCGGCGGGTCGGTATACCAGCCTTTTGCTCTCCCCCCTGCCGGTCATCCAGTTGGCGCACGCCATGTTGGACGTTAAGTTCATTGCTTCCAGCCCGGAAGCTAGAACGATTGTCACACAGCTCCAGCGGGCACGACGGAGCTCCCACCTGCAGGACCCACATTCTGCATGTCTGGCGGCCCTGTGCATTGGCTTTTCAAGTGTCGGCCCAGCGCGGCCAGCCGTCCGTGGATTCTCGGCAGGCAGCTACACGGCAGGTCTCGTGGGGGTGCTTCTCCACAAATTATGGGGCAGTAGTCACTTCCCCTCCCGGGGTCCGGTTGCCGCCTCCGGGGAAGGCCCGGACGATGCTTCGCTGCCAGCGACTGTTGACATCGGTGCGGTTGGCATGCCGGACTGGCTGTTTGATGAGGTCCTGCGCCTCCCCTGCAGGCTACGCATCATCCATGCTAGCGAAGACTTCTTGTGTCCTTGGATGCTCACTGACTTTGCACGGGCCGCCATACGGGTCGCCCCAGGTATTCGTGCGGGTGGTATGCATTGGTTAGTCAATGTGCCGGACGAGCTTTTCGGGCCTCAGTGCCACAACTACTCCCACTTGCTCCTGCGTACTGACCACACACTGCCGGCCCAGGTGGATGTCGCTGCCGGTAGCAGGGGTCTTGTGGATGGCGAGGTTGGTAAGGTCATGGATGCACTCTTCCCGCACCGCGCACTGTTGATACAATCAAGCAGCTTGTCGCCATTGACTCCTTGCCCCCGCGTCTTCTGGGGTCATCCGCACCGTCACGGCAGCCTCTTTACCACATTGTGTCGCGGAGCTGCGCACCTGGATCATTCAGGAGGTCAGGCTTCGATGCTATGAGGAGGAAAAGTCGGTCAGCCTGCCACTGCCTGCTCCCGTCCAGACTTCCCTCGGCGAGCTGTCGCTTGAGCGTGTTGTGGATTTTCTGCATTTCCATGTCTACAGCCAAGGCGCTGCTCTTGAGGATACTGGGCAAGAGAACAGACGGATGTCTCATCAGGACACCACCCGACGCTTCTCCCCGCCGCTGTCGGTGGTGCTTAAGGTGGAAGATTGTCTCAGCTTTGGCACATACGTGCTTGGCTTGTCGTGCCCGGATGGCTTTACGCCATCCTCGGACACTGGCTGGTTTTCGCATCGTCAAAGTGGCAATCGGCCCCCTTCCGAAGGTTGTCTTCTGCGGATGGAGTTTCGTCAAGGGAACCTCCTGGCGGTCTTCGTTGAACTGGTTGTTCCTGACAAGGTCAAGGGTAAAACCCGCGAGCAACGCCAGGCACAACGACGCCTCAACCGCCTTAACCCCATTGCCGCTCTCCTGCTCGTCAGCCAGTGGCCTGCTTTTCTTGGGGCCCCCCCGCAACATGACCACGTTTGCCGTTGGGACCTCGCCTTGAGCAGTTTGTCGTGTATCAGAGTCGGGGGGGCGCTGGACATCTTTCTGCAAGTCCTGAAAATGCCTGCGGCTCGTGTCCCACTGGCCATTGGCATGCCCGTCCGGCCGTGCACCCAACCTGCGCCGCGGCCTCGGTGCCACTTTGCCGCGGAAGGACACCTTGTGATGGCTTTCCTACAAGCCGTAGAGGCAGCCGCTCATGCTCCTCACTTCCCAGCACCTCCTAACTTAACACCAGCCCACTTTGTTGCACTCAGGCAACGCATCCTCGCCCTCCATCAGGTGGCCGAGCGTTCAAATCCTCGGGACCCTTTCAGCAAAGACTGGCGTTTGCCTGCGGCTTTGATCCCGCTTGAGCTGCACACCCTAGCCGCCCTGATGGGGCAAACCTTTTGTCAACAAATTGCTGAGTTGCTCGCCAGCCCAGACGGCCTTCTATGTGGGCACATCTCGGCCATCCTGGCTGCCCGTGCTAGCAAACGCAGCTCGCTTGGTATCTTGGGCTGCGCGGGCTCCTCTAAAACCTTTTCCCTCTGGTGTGCGCTCGTCTGCATGGATGCTGTGTTGGAGCAAACAGTGTTCTGGACAGCTCAGCAGCATTCTGCGCTCATCGCGGTCGTGCGTATCGCTTCCAATCTTTGGGTGGATGCCCCGGAATGGCTACGCCCGCTCATAGTCGTACGGAGGGTTTCAGGGGATGCTGAAAATATCGACACTTGCTTCGACCATGTGCCCTTCACCGAAGCAGCGGAGCATAAGGCAGCAGGGCTCGGGGACATAGCCACGACCCAGCCGGGGGTGAAGGGGGGGGGGCGCAGTGCGCGTCGTGCTTCCTTCGGTCAGCAGCGCTCACATGCTCCTACTCACACAGGGGTCGGCCGCGCTTCAGCTCCGCTATGCCTCATACAGTGAAGTGAAGAATTTCCTCAACACTGCACATGTCATTGTAATCGACGAGGGGCAACAGGAGGGGCAGCCCTCCTCGGCTGCCATTCTGGCCAATGCAGAGGGCCAGCTTGTCATTCGCACCGGTGACCCCCGACAGCCCGCTGGAGGTAAAGGTGAGGTGCAACTGCGCACGCTGGCCCGCCTCATCGCCAAGCCTGTTGGCATCAGGGGAAATTGCTCAGCTTGCCCCTCAACCCGTTTCTCCGGGGCGGCTCGCCGCTGCACTGCGTGGTTTGGTACACTCTACTTCTCCGGATGGGCCGCTGCACACAGTTCAGTGGTCCAGCCTTGGACACCGAGTGAAAGGTTTGGCCTTCGAACCTTTGGAGAAACTGCTAAGGCACAGGGCGCCCGATCATGCTGCTTTACCGGCAGGCCACCACGCCGAGCGTTGACTGCGTGAGTCTCGTCACCCAAGCACAGAGAACCGTTCAAGAGCGGGCACAACCAACCCCGCAACCGCACAAGCAAGCCCCCCCCAGAAGCTCTCAAAAGCTCTCGGCAAAACCTTATTTCCATCAATCTCTATACATCTTCTTTGTGGTCGACAGTCCCTACAACAATCTGGGTAGCGATAGTATTTCGCCCCCGTCACGACGATGTTGGAAACTTTGCGGCGTGCAGCACAGCAAGACCTACCTCTTCTACAGCTGGCTGTAAGGCGAGACGTGGAAGGCATGTTCACAGTGCATGCGCGCTCAAACACAGATGGCGGCGGCATAGGCAGACTGAACAGGTGACAAGGGTGGCTTTACCGGCAGGCCACCACGCCGAGCGTTGACTGCGTGAGTCTCGTCACCCAAGTACAGAAAACCTTGGCAAAACAGGCACAACCAAACCCACAACTGCACAAGCAAGCCCCCCCCCCGAAGCTCGCCTGGCGAGTGTTGGTCTCCCAGCTGGGATCTCGGGCTTTTGGCTATGACTCCCCCTCTGCAGGTTTTGGGTTCCCCTACCCTTTGGCTATACCAAGCCGCTTCAGCTTGTCGGGTTAGGAACCTGCCCTAAATCTTGACTAACCCTGTGCAGCGGCCTAAATTTTTAAAAGGGCTCAGCCAAAGGGTGGGACGGGTGCCCAACCCCTAAAAAGCGCTCGGCAAAACCTTATTTCCATGAATCAGGGTAGCGATAGTATTTCGCCCCCGTCACGATGATGTTGGAAGCTTTGCGGCGTGCAGCACAGCAAGACCTGCCTCTTGACCTGTGTGGCCCTAACCTTTGCGGCAGCGCGACCTGACCTCCAACCTACCTGCGTGCATGAACAAGCCCTCCTGACCTACCTCTGCGTCGAGTGAAAAGGTTTGGCCTTCGAACCTGTGGTCAAACTGCTAAGGCACAGGGGCCCGATCATGCTGCACAGGCAACTGAGCGGGTGACAAGGGTGGCTTTACCGGCAGGCCACCACGCCGAGCGTTGACTGCGTGAGTCTCGTCACCCAAGCACAGAGAACCGTTCCAAGCGGGCACAACCAACCCCGCAACCGCACAAGCAAGCCCCCCCCCCGTGTTGGAAACTTTGCGGCGTGCAGCACAGCAAGACCTGCCTCTGCTACAGCTGGCTGTAAGGCGAGACGTGGAAGGCATGTTCACAGTGCGTGTGCGCTCAAACACAGATGGCGGCGGCATAGGCAGACTGAACAGGTGACAAGGGTGGCTTTACCGGCAGGCCACCACGCCGAGCGTTGACTGCATGAGTCTCGTCACCCAAGCACAGAAAACCTTGGCAAAACAGGCACAACCAAGCCCACAACTGCACAAGCAAGCCCCCCTCCCCCGAAGCTCGCTTGGCGAGTGTTGGCCTCCCAGCTGGGGTCTCAGGCTTTTGGCTATGACTCCCCCTCTGCAGGTTTTGGGATCCCCTACCCTTTGGCTATACCAAGCACCACCGCTTCAGCTTATCGGGTTAGGAACCTGCCCTAAATCTTAACTAACCCAGTGCAGCGGCCTAAATTTTTAGAAGGGCTCAGCCAGAGGGTGGGACGGGTGCCCAACCCCTAAAAAGCGCAAAAGCTCTCGGCAAAACCTTATTTCTATCAATCTCTATACATCTTCTTTATGGTCGACAGACCCTACAACAATCTGGGTAGCGATAGTATTTCGCCCCCGTCACGACGATGTTGGAACCTTTGCGGCGTGCAGCACAGTAAGACCTACCTCTTCTACAGCTGGCTGTAAGGCGAGACGTGGAAGGCATGTTCACAGTGCATGTGCGCTCAAACACAGATGGCGGCGGCATAGTGACAAGGGTGGCTTTACCGGCAGGCCACCACGCCGAGCGTTGACTGCGTGAGTCTCGTCACCCAAGTACAGAAAACCTTGGCAAAACAGGCACAACCAAACCCACCACTGCACAAGCAAGCCCCCCCCCCGAAGCTCGCTTGGCGAGTGTTGGCCTCCCAGCTGGGATCTCAGGCTTTTGGCTATGACTCCCCCTCTGCAGGTTTTGGGATCCCCTACCCTTGGGCTATACCCAGCACCACCGCTTCAGCTTATCGGGTTAGGAACCTGCCCAAAATCCTAACTAACCCTGTGCAGCGGCCTAAATTTTTAGAAGGGCTTAGCCAAAGGGTGGGACGGGTGCCCAACCCCTAAAAAGCGCAAAAGCTCTCGGCAAAACCTTATTTCCGTCAATCTGGGTAGCGATAGTATTTCGCCCCCGTTACGATGATGTTGGAAGCTTTGCGGCGTGCAGCACAGCAAGACCTGCCTTTTGACCTGTGTGGCCCTAACCTTTGCGGCAGCGCGACCTGACCTCCAACCTACCTGCGTGCGCGGAACCTGGCTCCTAAACTTCACGGCGGGTGTGTTGGAGCCTGAGCTGCAAACCTGGGAGCCCGGCGTGTGGCTCTTGTGCACTGTTCAGCGGCACGGCAGCTTCAAGCAGCACCACAGTCACACAAGTTTGTTGCAATAGCGTTGAACCAAACCTCCTCCAGACCGTCAGATTGGCACAAGGTTACTTCGTGCCAAAGGGCTTGCAAACCACTCAAGACACTTTGAATTGCCCAATGACTGCGAACTACCCTCCTCCTCCTCAAGGACCCTGGCCTCGACAGCAAGTTGCAAGAGCGAGCCTCGGTTTTTGCTTGACAGCTACTCCCTGAGAGAGGTGTGAGGCAACAGCAGGTGTCTTCTTGTGGTTCTCAACCACCCACAGACAGCGAGTCTGCCGGCTTCACACACTGCCCACTCAAACAAGACGACTTTTGTGCCACAAGACCGCAAACCCGGTTTGCACGCTTGCAATCCTAATACAGTATGTCAACGGAAGCAGCTACGGCCTGGCGAAACAGCTTCCTGAAGGTTAACTGTAGTTGCAACAGGGTCTTAGGTGTTTGATACTCGCGCAAAAACTTCTTAAAACAACCAACCACCAAAACTCTTGCAGAGACGGAGGAAGTTGGCAAACCAAAACTTCAAAGCAAGGCAGGACAGTTGTCAGCAAGTCTTACACACCTGCACAGGCGAGCTAGCAAGAGTCAGGTGCAGCGAAGCTCTGCCAGCTCAGACGATTCTTGGGAAACTTTGCAGTCACAACCTGAACTCTCGCTTGCAAGAAGGTTCTCCACTTGGCTGCGGCGCAGTGCAGAAACAGTTACTCTTGCAAGAGACACTGTCAAAAATACCTTACACCCTTCTCCAATCCAAGAAGTCTTAACTCTCGACAGGAAGGAAGCCAGCTAACTAGAAACGAACCTGCCCACGAAGAGACTCTGGGCTGGCCGCTCAGAACCATGCCTTTGTAGCTAAAACTCTTCCCCGAAGGAGATGTGTTGGACCGGCCTTGGTTATGGCAGCAGGGGCAGGGCAAGACTCTACTTGTCCAGTTTATCGGCTTCGCTCGTTGCCCACCCTGACGGAAACACTATGGAGATGGCGAGACACTCCGCCGTGGTGAGCGGTCTCTAGCTCTGGGTTGATGGCGTCAGAGCCTGGACCTGGCGCAAGACGGGTCCTTCTTTTCGCCATACTCGACTCTGTCTGACTTACTACATGCGCACTTGGCATGCTGGCGAATTTGAGCCCTCCTGTAACGGACCTCCAGCGGAGGGCAAAAATCCTTCTTCTGTGGGAGAGAATTTGCTAACCTTGCATAAGTATCAAGTGTTGGCTGGTACATTCTCAGTGCGCCTCGCAGTGACGTATGGCAACTCGTCTGCTCCAAGCGATGTCGGGGTGCGTCACAGAGTCTGTCAGCAAGTTGGAGTTGCCGTCCACTCCGCGACTTAGCTTGTCGGGTCGGTATACCATCTTGCTTTCTCCGCGGCTAGTAATTCTGCTGGCTCACAATATGTTTGGCATCAAATACAAGTCTCGAGTCCGAAGGTAAAGTCTATTGCCGCGCAACTTGAACGGTCGCGCCGCATTTTCCAATTGCAGGAGCCGCATTCTGATGTCTCGCAGCTCTCTGCATTGCGATGGTGAGTGTTCCACGTGCGTGTCCGGTTGTTGGTGCGCCTCCACAGCTCGGACCTCCGGGCTTGTCGCAGAAAACCTCACGTCCAACATGGCATGTGCTCACTTGATGAACGGCAGGAGTAGCCGTCGCCGACAGCTTGGCACAAGTCTCGGCGAGGCAGCCAGTGGGCCATAACACTGTAGAACACATGAGTTGCCAAGCATCGTGTTGTGTGTCCGGGCGCAAAACGTTGGCGCCGGAGCACTCGATGCGACCTTAGTCGTCGAAGAGCAGCCAGCTCCTGGGCCGTCATCGTCATTCCGCCACAAATTGTGGGGTCCAGACTGTTCTCGGAGTGATGCGAGCCAGCGTCCCAGAGTGGCGGGCACAATCGATCGCACGGATCAAGCTCGGAGCCGTAGATCCGGATTGGCTCTTTGGCGCCCTGTTGCGGCTCTGTCGGCTACGTCTGCATTCACACAAGCACTTTCTGCTCCATGGCAGCCGTCAAATGCTCGGACGACCATTTGCTCCGCTCTCTGTGTGATGATAAGACTTGCATTGGTTTTAATGTGCTTACTGAACTGTTCGACCTAGTGCCATAACTATTCGCACCTACTCCTACGAACGGAACCTACTTGCCCCTGCGCAGCTTGTAGAACAAGCTCGCGTGGTCTTTTAATCCTTCCACTTTCCCGCAGCCGTAGGCTTGAAGAGGGTGCCGTTGGACGTGTCATGGCAGCTTTTTATCTGCGCTAGGTCACGCCGTCTGTGCTGCATGACCTCGACGCCCTCAGTTGCTCTCCACTACACCTCATATGCACTCTCTCGCTACAGCGGCTCATTGACGCAATGCACGGAGCAGTTCGCGATTAGATCATCCAGAAAGTGCGTCTTCGGTGCTGCAATGATGACTAGCCTGTCAGTCTTCCTCTGCCGGCACCAGTCCAGCGTGCCCTTGGAGAGTTGTCTCTCGAGCGTGTTGTGGACTTTTTACACTTCCACGTGACAGCTAAGAAGCTGTACTGGAGGACAACGGGCAGGAGAGTCGGCGAATGTCGCACTAGGACACAACGCGGACTTTCAGACGCCCCTTCGGGTCAGTTTGCGCGTGGAGAACCGCTTCAACTTCACGTACTTGGCATCCTGCTCCAATCCGCCCTCGTTGCGGCAATAGACCTCGGAGGGCTGTTTCCTTGGGTTGGATTTTCGCCAAGCACACCTATCTGTCTTTGTGGAATCGGTAGTACCAAAAAAGGTCAACGGGAAAACGCCAGCCGGTAAGGAGACGTCATAATCGCTTTAACCCTACAGCTGCCCTCCTCTAATAAGTCAATGGCCCGCTTTCTTGGAGGCAAAGCATCATTGGGAGTACCCTCTGCGCAGTTTGTCGTGTATAAGGTGGGCGGGACACTCGATGTTTTCTTGCAGGTGCTGAAAATGCCAGCAGCTCGGGTGCTACTTGCTATCGGTATGCTTGTTCGAACTCACACGCTGCCCGCGCCGCGGCCACAGTCACTTTGCGGCCGAAACACATCTTGTGCTCACTTTCCTGTAGGCAGTGGAGGCTGTAGCGATGGCGCCGCGTTTCCTGCCGACCCCGGATATGACACCGGCGCAATATGTTGTCTTCCGCAAGCGGATTCTCGACTTCCTCTCTCTGGCGGAACGGGATCAACCCGCGGGATGCCTTCCACCAGTTCCACACCCTAGCCGCTCTTATGGGCGAGGCCTTCTGTCGCCACATTGCCGGGCTGCTAGCCAGCCCAGGGCCTCCTTGGCGGCGCGAGCCTCCAAGCGCAGCTCTTTAGGTATTGTTGGATGTGCTGGATCCTCCAAAACGTCTCCTTTGGTGCGCTTGTCTGCCTTGATGCCGTGTTAGAGCAAAATGTGTGTTGGACTGCTCAGCAACACTCTGCTCTCATTGCAGTCGTGCGCATCGCCACATGGCGGCAAGCTTGGGCGAAATTGCTACGACCCGGCCGGATACCAGAGGCCGGGACACACGTCGCGCCTCTCCGTCCATCGCAAGCACACATATGCTTCTGCTCACACAAGGCTCTGGCGCCCTACAGTTGAGGTATTCATCCTACAACGAGGTGAAGAAGTTCCTCAAAAACGCACATGTCATTGACGAGGGACAGTAGGAGGGTGGCGTCCTGGCGAATGCGGACTGCCAGCTTGTCATCCGCACTGGTGCACAGGCGGGGGTAAAGGCGAGCGGTCGGCATTCGTGGACGCGCCCTGCTATCCTCCCCCTACCCTTCCGGGCGCATGTCTCACGCACTCCGGGGCCTGGTGCAGTCCACCTCGCCCGGGAGCCCGCTCCATACATTGGTCTAGCATTGGCCATCGCTATGATGGCCATCATGGAGCGGAGCCCCCGCCGGGTACCAGCTTGACCCTCTGCTCTTCTATCTCGGAGTGCCTCTTCGGATCGGGCGACCCTGTGGAGGTGGGGCTTGTTGAAGATCTTTGTGACCTCCGGGGATGCTGCTTGAACTATCAGGGAGCGAAATACTTCGTTCCCTATTCTGACATCGTACGAGTTGGCGATATGCTCTGTCCGCCCAGGCGCCTTACTCCAGCCGCCATAGCCGTGGATTTCCTGCACCAGTCCTGCTAGCGGATTTTTACCTGTTGATAACTGCCATTCGATGTCCGCAGTCCAATCTCCGCCTGCGCGGCGGGCGCAGCGGATTGCGGCCGATGGCACCCATCAATCGGGAGTCTACTTCATCAGGCTCCCCAGGCAAGCATCCGATATTGTTCAGAGAGGCCTGGTGGTTGAATGGTTTTGCGTTCCTGGTCCTGGCCTACAATGTATGCGGTCATCGCATTGCGGTGCAGGCCGGACGGAAAATTACCGTTGTCACGCCAACCACCAGGGTTTTTAAACTCCTGAAGCATGGTTTGGGACTGAGCAACCCACGCCTTGATGAGGGTACGTCATTCTCGGATTTCATTTCGCAGCGGTTGCCCGATCTCTGTGAAAAACAGAGCGCGCAGCACTCGGTCTTTTTCTTGAGCCAAAGCGGAGTCGCGTCGGGCTCTGACTGACAGTGAAACACCTTGCAGCTGTCTGTCTCCAAGCAAAACACTTCAAGCACTAACGAAACGAGACGAAACGAACGTGCAGTCACTTCCTAACTCAAAAGCACTCCTCACAGCTTCAGGCATGCCGAAAACATCAGGACATCCAAGGTCAAATGGGATTTTCACGCTCGAGCGGTCGGTCCGCTGGGCTGAGCCCAGTTCGAGTCAGGGTGAGACGAAGTTTGAGGGGAGTCACCTCACCCTGAGTTCTGAGCCTAGTCCACTTTGGGAGCGGCGAGTTTCTCTAGACCAGTCTGACATCAGGTGATGTCCTTAAACAGCACCCTCGGCACAGACTGGTCGAGCTCACCTGCCTACTGCGGTTGCCCTCAGCCTACCTTCTAAGGAGTCTCCTCACTTTGAGCTAGGCGGCAACAAAAGGGTGCAAGGGAGGTATCTCAACCTTGTAGCTTCTCCAAGTCCACGGAGTCTCCTCACGTTGTTGGCTTGTAGAGCAAGGGAGTAACCTCACCTTGAGCAGACTTAGGCTTGTGACCAAATTGGCTCGTTGAATTAAAGCTGGAAAGGGGAGTCTCCTCACCCTGGAGCGGCTTGCAAGCTTAAGGGAGTCACCTCACCTTAAGACCCTTCAAGGGGTTTCTCAACTTGTTGGGGTGTCCAAACTTGGGATCGGAACGAGCTGCCAGGTTGTATCATCCGGATTGCTCCAAGGGTTGCTCAGGGGAATGACCATACCAACCCTGTAGCACAAAGGGAGGTAGGTTAAGAACCCCGAGTCCTTTAAACCCTCGAAGTGGTGCGGGAAGTCCTGGAGGCGGTGGAGGAAGACCTTGGCCAAAACCTCGGGGGAGCCATAGAGATGGATTTGTTCTTCCACCCATGGCCCAAACCTTTCATGTTTGGCACATAGGCCAAGGAGCCCCTTGGTTGCCGCCTTTCCAGGCCAGTGCTTGTGCTGCGCTTCTCTCCAGCGGCCCCCGTCGTACAAACAAACCTGCACGTAGTCGGCCGAGCGCAGCTTTGCACTTTGGAGCGCCATGTTCTCGGCGCGTGTGCGCGCCAAGGTCGGGAGGGCCCAACCTACGTTGTGCTCCCCAAGATCCGACAAGCGGATATGGCAGGCACACAAAAACGCGACCACACTTAACAAGGCCTGGAGGTCCGGGACATCAAGTGTCCTAAGCCTTCCCTGCGGAGAAGCCACAGGGATAACCCGCCTGTAGAAAACCGCGCGGGCACGAAAGGAAAAACCCCGGCCATGGCCATTCTCTGACAAGGTGAGCAGGACTTCACCAGAGGACCCCGGTCGAGGAATAAAGGTGAAAAAATGGGATTTTCTCGCACACGCTTCGCAGAAGCAGCCCGTAGGCTTGTCCGACATGCAACAAATTAACTCCAAGTATTTTGGAGTCATCCGCGTTTGCGGGCATCGCCAAAGTGGCGGCAGTGGCTACTCCTACCTTGAGCTACAGGTTGCCTGACCTACCTGAGCTACTGGCAGGAGTGGGTAGCCACTTCCTGGGAGTGGAGATAAAACGCTTTACGGGTACGTTCCGGACCCTTTCACTTCACACAGATATTCGCTCTTCACTTTTCCTCGGGCGCACGGCTGTCTTGGGTGCGTCCCTTGAGCCTAAACACCACAGTGGAACATTTGTTCCATACTATACAAAATCATGTGGCAAACAGCTCATCTACAGGATTATAGGGCAACACACTCCTAAGCGAAATGTTTGTTACCCCCTCTTCGTGCATCCTCTTTTGCCTTTTCTCTCCTAGAGGTGCAACGAACCCAAAACAGTCGCACTTTCCTCCTTTTGAAACACTCGTTGTGCACTCGCTTTTTGTCGTGGTGTGAGACGAGTGAAACAGAGCTACTCCTACTGGCCGCTCTCAAACTCGTTCACTTCTTTGGCCTTTCAGCCTCAAAAGAACTCGTGGTGGCCCAAAAGCCACAAACTCTTCAAACTCTTTAAACTCTCTCCTCGTGAAGAAACTCTTCGGCTTCTCGTGGTGCAGTTGTCGTACAACTTTCAGAAAACTCTTTCCTCATTTGGGAACGAAGTTCCCCCTCTGGCTTTTCAGCCTTCAGATTCCCTTTTTCTTTATAGACCTCCGGTTTGGTCTTTCTTTCTTCTCTTTTCCTTTTCTCCTTTAGCCGCTCTTTTGCTGGGCTTTCTTTCCTTTGCCCTTCTCCGCGTTGTCTGTGCGGTACTTTTTCTTGTTTGTCTCCAACCTGTTCGCGTATGCTCTTCGAATTATCAATTCGTTCTTCTTGTACCAGGATTGGAACTGTTCCTTACTCATTTCTTCCCTTTGCATCTTTGGGGCATACTGCCCTGAGGCAGTATAATTGTAATCGGCATCCCAACACGTTTCGGAACCATGTCCGAAACGTGAACATACCGCGCAAACCATTGGCTGGCTTTGCGCATCAGGATCTTCGTTGATCCGGCTTTCCTCTTTAAACACCTGGAGCTCATCTTCGAGGGCCTTGTTGTTCTTTCCAAGCTCCTTGATAGTCTCGCGCATTTTCTTGCGCTCCTCTTTCATCTTCTCTGCATCCTCATTCGATGGGCCTTGCGTCGACCCAGCACTGCTTTTGCGCTTTTTCAGCTTTCTCAATTCTTCATTCAATTCTCCAATCTCTTTGTCCTTTGACTCTTTTAGCTCCTTGATCTCTTTATCCTTTTTGTCTATCTCCTCCTTGATCTCCTTTTCTTTCGTTTCTTGGAGCTCTTTAATCTCTTTGATCCTCTTGCTCTCCATCTCTTTCAGCTTTTGCTCAGCTTCGCCCTGAAGCAGTCCACCCGCTGGAACCTGCAGTTCCTTCCTTTTTGCCTTCAACTCCTCCAGTGCAGTCTGAAGTTTCGGCCTCAATTGGTCCATCTCTTTCTGCAGGGCGGACTCTGCGTCCATTATCAATGTAGCCTCATTTTCCTGTTCCTCCTCTTCGGCTCTCAGCTTGTCCAGTTGTTTCTCTATGGACTCTTTGGCAACGAACGCTTCGTCCGCTACCCGCTTCAGCTCTTCCTTCACCTCTATCTCTTTTGCGATCAACTTATCTCTTTCTTCCTCTTTGATCTTCTTCTGTTTTTGCTTGTAAGTATACAAGTCCGAATAAATCGTGAATTTCTTTCGCTTTTCGTCCACTTTCTCCTGCAGAACTCGCATCTGCCCAAGCAGGTCCTGCACTTTCTTCTCCTCCTCCAGAACTGACTTCTTTGCCATTTTGTCCATGATCTCCTTGTATTCATCATCACTGGACTCAGACTCTTTCTTTCTCTTTTCTCCTTTCTTTTTCTCTTCCTCTTTTTCGGAGCTTTGCTCTTCCTCCTCTTTCTCCGAACTCACTTTCTCCTCGCTTTCGGAGGCTTCTTGCTCCTCCTCTTCTTTCTCTTTCTTTTTCTCTTCTTCTTCTTTTGTTTCCTTCGCCTTCTCTGCGGCTTCATTTGCCCTTTCCTTCTGGCCCCTTCGCCTCTCGGAAGCATCCAAGGCCTTCTGCCTCAGCTCGCTCACTCTATCTTCCATAACCTGTGCCTGGCTTCCTTCGGCACTTCCTTTGCTTCCCTGTGCCTCTCCAGCCAATTCCTCGGCTGTTTTCTTGAACTCTTCAGGCACTTTAACCTCCGTCTTTGCAGCTTCTGACGGGGCCGCCTCTTTAGGCTCATACTTTTGGTTGAGGCGTTGCACTTCGGGCCATAGGGCATCCAGGGTTAATCTCTTCTCTCGCTCCTTTTTGAGCTCTCTTTCGCATAGGGTTACGGACTCTATGCTGCGGCATTCGTCACTGATCATTGTCTTGAGGGCCGCGTCGTCGGCCATCTTTTTCACTTCTTCTTTTTCTTCTATTTCTTTTCTCCTCACTTCTTTTCTTTTCACTTTCTCTCTTTTCACTTCCTTCCTTGAGTCAAAAACGGCAGCGGCGGAATAAAACATGCATTCAACACTTCCAACCAGACTCTTCCACAAGCTACCGTTGCAAGCCATGATAACAACCAGTGTCATCATCATTACCATCATCACCAAACCAAGGTTTCCACCTTCACTGCTTCTACTGCTTTGATCTCTTAGTCCATCACACTGCTGAACCATCATCATCATCACAAGTCTTCTCAGATACTTCGTAGGGATCTTGAAGTCACTTGCTATCCTGACCTCTTCACTCTCTTCTCCAGTTTTCACACCGATTCTCTCCAAACACTTCACAACAGCGTTCCTCGACAAAGCCTTTGTCCCTACATCTGCAGGGTTCTCCTTTCCAGCTATCGCTTTCACTTGAAGACCTACAGAAGTAAGCCTTTGAACCCAAAGCAGTCCTGCATCAATGTGCCTCGTTCTTCCTAGGCCTTTCTTCATGAGAATAGACCTAGCACTGCTAGAATCCATCCTAATCACCATCTCCGGCCTAATCCCTAGAACTCTGTGCAACAGGTTCTGTAGAAAAACTCCTTCACTCAAACCTCCAACAGCTGCCACCAGTTCGCTTTCGCAGCTGCTCAAAGCCGTCGCTTTTTGCTTTCTCGCGTGAAAGTAAACGATGTTACTGTTCACGAAAATCAACACGCAGCTCGTTGACTGCCTATTCTCACGATCGGTCGCCCAGTCGGCGTCGGTCACTACTTCGATCAAACTCTTCGCCGTAAAAACATCTTTGTAGGCATTCTCAGTTCTCTTATCACTTGGATCTAGAAAACTCTTTCCAGGATATGCCTCTTTGTGTTCTATCACGTAGTGGGCTGTCGCTTTCACATACTTTGCCACGTGCCTAAGCACTGCTAAGTCTCCTCGCGTTGGCGCTGCCAACTTTCCTGACAACCACTTCGTAGCGAATCCCAAATCAGGTCTCTCCGGTGTCATATACAATAGGATTCCTACACAGGATCTATACAGATGATGTTCATCCGCATCCAAGGGCGTATCGTCCTTCAACGATCTTCCGTAATCCATCGGAAACGGCAACTTCTTCGGTAGGGCTTTTCCCAAGCCTAAAATCTCTTCCAACTTCTCAAGATACTTGCCGTCCATCCTGATCTCAATTCCTTCTTTCGTTCCTAAGAACGTCCTCTTCAAGAAAGTACACTTTCCTTCTCCAACCTTCACTGGTCCTTCCAGCTTTATCTTCAACTTGTGCTTCAACAGCAGATCAACCACCGCTTGGTTCTCCTTTGGTTTTCCAAACACTTCCAAATCATCCACATGTGTACTCATCAGCGTTCCACCTTCTCCTGGGTCTCTGAAAACTTGTAGAAGAAACTTGGTAACCCCACATCGGAAACCATCTTCTCTTTCTCCAGGATTTCTCGTAAGTGCTCAAACCAATCACTGCTTCCTGTTCGTTGTCCCGGCAGGGTGTACTGCAGCTGGTACCACTTTCCTCCTAAACTCACAACCGTGTACTCCTTCTGTGGCACCTGAAGGTACGCGTCCGAAATGTCTATCGAGATCATCTCGTAGTCTCTTGAACTCGCACACAAAGCTGATAACAGCTTGATGCTCGAACCAATACTCGTTGGTGAGTATAGCGCTGAGAGATCGTAGTCCGTCAGCCACTTGTACTCCCGCGCCACTAGGCGGGCTCTCCTCTTCCATTGGAGGTCCCTATGCCTCCAATCCAACACGTACTTTGTACTGAGTCTCTTTGGTTCTTCTCCATTCGGTCCTTTCCTCAACTCTCCATTCTCATCAAGTTCCACTTCTTTGAGAACTTTCATCTCCAATAGTCTCTCGATTTCTGTTCTCTCTGCTTTCAGGTCCACCTTTGCCAAATCTTCATCTTCCAACTTTGGTGGCCCATCATCATACTCGTGAGACCAAGTAACCGTTAGGTCCTCTTCTGTCTCACACACTTTCTCGTTCCACTTGCTCTGGAACTCTCGACTTTCTTCCAGAAACAACTGTGTCTCGTCGAGATCAACATACTCATCTCCATGCTCTTCGGGATCTTCGCTCTTGGCGAATCTCCGAATGTGGTATTCCACTCGTGCCGCGCTTCCTCGTGCTTCGTCTCCAAGTCTCGGCACTTTTTCAACTCTTTCTTCTACCTCTCCAGTTCCTTCGTCTACTCTTGGTTCTTTCTTTGGTGACCCTTCTCCTTCGTCTTCTGCATTCCTCTTTGCAACTTCTCTTTGAAACTCTTCCAATGTCATTTCATCGGGCACCAATTCATCTTCCGCTTTTCTCTTTGTTCTCACCTCTCCTGGATCATCGTCATCGTCATCGCTCTCGTCGTCCATTGCTTCTGGTGTTGCTCCAGATAGCGACGAACTCTTGCTAGAAGAACTTGAGCTTCCTTGGCGGTCGCTCGGCGGCGAAGGCTCGCTTCTCTTTTCTTCTTCCACTCTTTTATCAGCTTCCACCGCCAATCTTGGCAGTCCTGGCCCATCATCAATAGGCACAATTCTCTTCTTCTTAAACCTCAAAGCCTTCAGCTGATGATCCCATGGAGCTCCAACCGAAAGTTGCAAAAGCTCCGGCTGATATGCCTCAGCACATCTTCTCATTGTCCTCGCTTTGATCACTCCTCTACCTGTGCCAATCAAGTTCAGATTGCTCGCGTAGTCCTTTCCAAGAAAGACTCCTTTCTCCCAAGGTTCTCCTTTCTCCTTGGTCTTTGGCACTGCTTTTCCAAACACTGCTGACCCGAACGGGGCCAACTTCCCTTTGTACGTTCGGTCCACTGTCGCTTCAAACGCAGTTCTGCCATCTCTTCCAACATGAAACCTGTTGTGCAGCCATGCTGCATGTCTGTACGCCCAGCTATAAAGCGGGACATCAGATCCGATGGCCGTTCCACTTCGTTGCTCAACCGTCGCCAACAACGTCTTTGCAAGGTTCCTCACAGTTTGGATATACCTTTCCACAGGCAACCCTTGATGCTCATCGGGCGTGGCATCTTGCAACTCCGTCTTCAAACCTTGTCTTGTTCTTGCCACTTGAACTCCTCTCCTGATGGCAATCATCACTGGCTCGGTGTCCGTTCTAATCACCACTTCAGCGTAACCCAAAAGGGCTAACACTCTTACCACTTCACTCACTGCGTGGTTTATCACTGCATCTCCTCCTTTCGTTGGCACCGCAATAGCTATTAGGAACTTCGTGTCGTTGTCAACACCCGCAAGCTGAATAGCAAGTGGATCTCTCTCCTTTTCATCTCCTTGTGTTCCTGTGAACATAAAGTCCAAGCTAAACACGGGCCGTTGCGCTTTCTCTTTCGTCTCTTCAAAGTTGTCTTCTCTGCTCTTTGCTGCCTGGCATGCTTCACACCAGGGCGCTCTCGGCAAATGCGTCAACTCATGCGCTTCAATCTCTTCCGGGCTCGGCAAAGCAGGCAGAGCCTCTGGAATCGGTTCTCTCTCAAACTCCTTTCTGATATCCTCAGAGATTTGGGCTTGCGCTTTCACTTTGCTCAGCGCAACCTCTTTCTTCAATCTTTTCCACAAAATCTCTTTCGATCCATTCTTCGAGATATGCAGATACTTGCACGCCGCTTTCATCTCCTTCAACTCACTCTGGCGTGTCAACTTCATTGGTCCAATCACCATCACTTCTTCCTCATCTTCACCAATCACTGGAACTCCTCTCTTCGGTTCCTCTTTCTCACTTTCCTTTTTGTCTTTTGAACTTGAGGAGGTTCCTGTGACCTCCATTGGCACTCCTTCTTGTGCCAGTTCTCTTTCAAGCTCTTCCAAGTTCGTGAGCAACCCATAGTCACTCGGTTCCTTCAATCCCTTTTCCAACAAGGTGACCATCACCTCAAACCTTGCTTGAGGACTCGCCCCAAGTTGCACTCTTTCTCGATCCTTCCAGATCTCCGTACACTCAAAGAAATCCATACTCTTCCAATCCACTTCATTCAACACTCTTTCTCCACTTCTTTTCATCTTTCCTAGCAAGGTTGTCCTATAAGGAAAATAATCACCTTCATCTCCTGCTCCCTCATAGAGTCTATTAGGGAACTGACCCGTTGGGTCAAACGTCTTCCCCATAAACCAATCAAACCTTGCAGGCGTGCCGTCATTTAGCACAAACCAACCATCCTCATCTTCTTTGCTCTTCAACTCATTCTTCAGTTCTCGCTCCAGCCTCACAGGCTGCACTGTCATCTCTTCTCCTTCAAGTCTCCGTATACACATCCTCGCCATTGAGGAATTCCTTTTGAAGTATATCGGTATCCGAACACTTCCTTTCTTCAACCACAATCTTCCATCTTCATTCACCGTACCCCAACCTAGCTTCCACATCTTTCCTACCGCAAACAAAGGTTGGGTGACATTGCCGCAAACAGCACTGTCGGTGATCTTCAACTTCTTTCCAGACTCCTTCGTGAAAACAAACGTCACATTCTGCCTCACAGGCAGCGTTGGGATCACTTTCCCTTGCGCATCTTTCAGATGATACTCAAAGTTCGAAGTTTCTCCGACTTCTTCTGCCCAATCCATAGGCAACACATGGCAGTCAGCTCCACTGTCGAGCACTACCTCACATGCATCCACTTCTCTTGCTGCTCTTCTCACATCATCTCCTTCAGAAACCATTCTCACACTTCTTTCAACTTCTGTTTCCAAGAACCACCATCCTTGGTACCACTCCATCAAACCATCAGTAGGTTCTTCCTCGATCTCTTCCACTTCATCGCTCGAAGAGATATCAAACTCCTCAACTCTTCTCAGTTCTCCTTGAACCAAACCTTCAAACTCCTGACACAATCTCACAAAGTTGAGCTCTTCATCCTCATCGTTCCACTCTTGTGTCATCTCTACTCTTCTTGCTTGGCGCGCTGCTTCAGCTGTGATCTGCCTCACTTGACCAGTCTCATTCTTCGTAGGAGGGGCATTGCTAGAGGAACTCTTCTCGTGATCTCCTTGATGGGTTCCTTCCTCTTCTACCTGTCTCACTTTGCCTTTACCTCCTTTTCCTTTTCCTTGATTCTGCCAGCAATCAGCTGCTTTGTGTCCTGTCTTTCCGCATATGTGGCACTCTCCTATGAACTTTCCTTTCCCGTAGCCACCAGCGTCCACTGCTCGTGCATTTCTATAACCACCTTTTCCTTTTCCTTTGTTGTCGTATCCTTTTCCTTTTCCTTTTCCTTTGTTGTCGTATCCTTTTCCTTTTCCTTTTCCTTTGTTGTTGTACCCTTTTCCTCCTTTTCCTTTGTTGTCGTGACCTTTTCCTTTTCCTTTGTCTTTTCCTTTTCCTTTCACTCGATCAATATCCATTGGTTGTGGCCCATTATAGGGTGTACTCTTCGTTGCGCTTTCCATGTTGAAAGACTGCAAAATGTTCTCCGCATTCCACGATTGGGTACTTCTTTCATACTCAAGCAACTTCTTCCTGATGTCTGCGTACTTCGTCGTAGGGGTCAATCCTATCAGGATATGCTTCCTCAACTCATTTGGCAAACCTTTGAGTACTGTTCCGATTTTCAAATTCTCATCGTAGGGTTTTCCTTCGGACAGTTTTTCGTATTCTGCCACCAGTTTTTCGTAGGTAAGCAGATAGTCTAAGATAGAAGTCCCCTTCGTCATCTGGGGAAAGCTCACTAGAGCTTGAGCCATTGCCAGCCCTCTTGTTCGGCTTGACGGCTCCAACTCTTCAAACAGTCTCCTCCAGACAGAATATCCATCTGGACTTCCTTCTGACTTCAATAACTTCAATGGCCTGTTCCTAAGATACGAGGCCAAAATCGCATACAGCTTTGTACTTCGCTCTCTTTCACCAACTGTATAATCTGCTGGATTTGGTGGTGCCAGCTCCACTTTCTTCAACTCTTCTGCATAAGTGGGATCAATGAATCCCACAAACACTTTGAAACTGAAACTCCAATCTGGCCACTGTGAAACTTCCTCCTCCAAATTCTTTGGAGCGAACACATCCGGACTCTTCACCAGCTTAGCTGCAGAGTCGTAACTTCTGGTACTTCCTGTACCTGCAGCACTTGCCAAAGCTTGCGCTGCTGCCGACAGGTTCCCTATCAGGGCCTGAAGGGATCCTCCTGCAACTCCATCTGGTGCAGGCATCGCCATTGGCGTATCACTTGGTGTATCTCCTCCTTGACCACCGTGACCAGGGGACACAGGCAAATCCGCGTCTCCAGCTGGACTTGGTGTGGCCATTCAACTTTCCTTTCTTTCACTTTCCGTGACACTGGGGCCCAAGGCTCGTTTCTCCTTGTATTGGGCTCTTCTTCAGCCGAAGGTCCTGGCCTTCAGCTCCGCTACCATAAAACGCTTTACGGGTACGTTCCGGACCCTTTCACTTCACACAGATATTCGCTCTTCACTTTTCCTCGGGCGCACGGCTGTCTTGGGTGCGTCCCTTGAGCCTAAACACCACAGTGGAACATTTGTTCCATACTATACAAAATCATGTGGCAAACAGCTCATCTACAGGATTATAGGGCAACACACTCCTAAGCGAAATGTTTGTTAGGAGAGCCACATCCCAGTGTAACAGGACGAAAGTCCTACAGGGAGGGAGCCTCACCCGGAGGGGAGGAACCCTTCACCCTGCAGAGCCTCCTGCCTCTGCAAAGGAGAGGGGAGGCTAGGAGGCCAAAAACCTCCTGACCCGCTCCTGATGCCCGGGGGTCATGAAATGGGCTTGCATATGTTCGATTGTAGGGCACCCGACCCTACAAGCGTAACAGAAGAGCCCATCCGGGCTGTTGACTTCACGGCACTGGGACCCGGCGCAGCAGAGGGTGGGTCAGGCTCCATCTCCTCTCCAGAGCTGCTGGGTGGGTCGTTGGCCGACCTGGCCCTGGCCGACGACTTTACCGCCGTCGTTTTCTGAACGATACTGCGACTGAGGTAGGTGTTTGCGTCCCAGGTGACTAGGGGGAAAGGGCCCTAAAAGGAAAAGTGCCTACAAAGGCTACGGCTTCCCTAAGGCATCCCACCTTGGGCCCAGAACTGCCGGAGCTTAGGTTGGTTCACAGGCTTGGGCTTCGCAGACCCTTCCCCAACATCACCAACAGACACAGTAGCCTCGGGGGCCTTGGGTTGACCTGAGAAAAAAGGGGCTAGGGCGGAGGTCTTGGAGCCTGAGGGTCTAGGGGCCCTGCTACTAGACGCGCGTGCGGGATTCCGCTCGCTCTCCACCGGTGTTTCCTTTTCCTTTTCCTTTTCCCGGTCGTGGTGCCTAGAGGTCTCTATATGGACCTCTCGCGCGGTGTGGGAACCACTACCGCTGATCCTAGAGGCCCTCAAGCTGGCCTGGAGGGATGGCTCGGGCTCCCTCAGCGCAGGGGAGGGAACCTCGGACCCTCTGCCCGGAGGCAGTCTCGCGGGGAGGCTCGAGGCCCGTTTGGCCTTTGTGCTGGGTGCCACCTGGGTGGTAACCGGCGGGCCTTGGTCAGCGGCTTTCGGAGCAGGCTGGTTGTTCCTGCCTTTTTTGCTTTTGCCTTTGGAGGAAGACTGTTCCAGGGTGCGAAGAGGCTGAGGGGAGGGGTCCTCAACCCTGTCAGCACCACTAGGGCCAGCAACCGGGCCTGGATTGTGAAGGCGACTCCCCTGGGAAAACCGGGTCCCTCATTCCCTGCACGGCCTAGCACCTTCTGGAGAGTGTCCTGGGTGGACGTCTCCTTGAGGTATTTGGCCGCCCATTGGGTGCCACGTTTTTTGTGGGCGCGGGAGGCCCCCTCGCACTGCGATTTGGCCACAGCCGTGGGGTTAAGCTGCCCTGGCTTGTGGACCGCATAGCATTTGGTGCAAAGGAGGACCGCCCCCATGCAGTAGAAGGAGTGGGACGCGTGCAGGCCAAAATTGCTGAGATCGGGCAGCGGCCGGTGAGCGCACGGCTGTGCCTCCAGACGCCGGAAGGCCTCGGAAGAGTGGGTTTGCTGGATAAAGAGGGAACAAACCTTACAAACCAAGGAGTGGTTGTTGGGGTTCGTATGGCTCCACTCGAATTGGTGCCCATGGTGGCCTTCCCCTGCCATTAGGGCTTCCAGGCGTTGTTTTTTGTTAATACCCCCATCCGCGCCAGGACGATGCTGCCTCTGAGGGGGTTTGGCCTGTTTCGCCTTCAGCCTGGCATCAGGGCGGGGAGACCCCTTGCCCTTTACCGGCCTGTCACCGACGGCCTCCCAAGGGGGCCTGTCGGTACTCAGAAGTAGCACTTCGGCTTTGCGTTGGAGGTGTTGCGCCACCTCTCGCGCCAAATCATCTGCAGGGGATGGATCCCACTGTGGTAAGTGGGCGATGGCGGCAAGCACAGCTTCGCCACATGCGGCGTCAGCCTGGGCATTAATAGTCCGGCGCCAGCTCTGGTCGGGGCCGAATTCAGCCGCGTGTTCGGCCTCCGTGGTGTGGGACCTGGTCCACGTGACTTGCGCCAGAGACGCATTTTCAAGCGCCTGGGCCCATACCCATGGCCTGACAGCACGGGACTGCTGCTTGACCACCGCACTGCAGTCGGAGGTGCAATCTGCCCGCTCTAACAAGTGCGAGGTGAGCCTTGCGACCGCGAAGCATTCCCCTTCGCACACAGAACTCCCCGGGGGGAGGAGGCCAGTGAGTTGGCCGACCTGGAGAGGGGCACCCTCCGTCCAGGTGAACGCGCAGATGGCCCAGGCCACTATCCTGCCCCTGGCGTCGGCCGCGTAGGGCCCACCAGAGGCGTCCGTCGAGTAGAAAAGCCCCTTTGGCCACTTGGTCTCTTTGCAGACACCAACGGCCCGTTCCGACTGTGGGCCCCAGCAGTACCCCTGCAGCTGGGTGGCCTGAGCTGGCATCAGGCCCCGTTCCCATAAGCAGTCGTAGGGGAACTGGGCAGTGAGGCGTTCCCAGTGTTTGGGAGGGGGGGGTGCCTTGCCGCGCCACCATCTGCAGTCGGTGGCGACGTGGTGCTGGGTGAGGGGCACCTTGCACAGGGGGCATAGCTGGCCAGCCTGGACATGCCTGTTTTTCAAAGCTCCCTGCCAGGCCATTCTCAGGGCGGCAGACTTAATCCGCGGGGCCTTTTTCACAAGGGCTGTGGGAACCGTCGTATCCACACCTGAGGCCAGACTGCTGCACCCCGATTGGGTGCTGATGGCCTTCCTCCGGGCCTTGTGGCAGGCACTGGCCAGGCAAGAGAGGATGGCGGACCAGTGCCTCCGTAGGAGGGGGTTGAGGGCCACCATCCCTAGGTCCTCAAGGACCCCTGCCAAGGTAGCTGGACACAGGTCGGCGGGGAATAACCAACGATCCGGGGTGGGAGCCACAAGCCCGAGATCCAGCAGATAGGCTATCATGGCCCCCAGCGGTCCACAGACCACTCGCCATCTGTCTTTCCTCTGGAGCTGGGTAGTGAGCTGCGCCCACGTGCGGTCCAGCTGCTCGCGGTCAGGGAGGCGGACCATCACCCGACAGAGCTGGGTGACAACTGCCACCCTGGGGTCCTTTACCAGCCAGGCGCCCAGTTCCAGCGCGATTTCGACGCTGCCCGTTCCAACCTTGCCAGTGATGGCGGCAGCTTGGAAACGCACCGATTTCATAGTTTTGGGGCTCACCCCTTGGGCCTGGTGTCCCCAGATCCCCGATGCCAGCACGGACATGGAAAACACCCGGCTGCTGGCCTTGATGTTGCGGACCTTAAGGCTACGTAGCTTGCCCAGTCTGGCGTTGGCTTTAGTCCGCCGCGCCGTGGAGAGGCGAGTGCACCGTCTCCTGCCAGCGGACAGCGTCATGCCCAGGTCTTTGGCAACACTCTGAATGGGGGGGTCACCCTCACCCAACTTTCGCCGCAGGGCGCGCTCGGCAAGGGGACTGCTCGCCAGGAAATAGGACTTGCCGATAGATACCTGGTACCCAGCGGCAGAAAGCGAGGCATGAAGCCGTCGAAAGACCCTAATGACTGAGTTCGCGGCTTGGTCCGGGCTGTGATGTTCAGTATCAACCGTGATGTCGTCTATCCACGTATCTACGTGGTTGACATGCGGTCCAGAGCAACACTGCCGAATCGGCTCGCCCACAGCGAGTTTACTCAGGGTAGGGGCTAATGGGCAGCCCGCTATAATTCCGCGGCGAGCGAAAGCAACGGGCGATGCGACATCGTCGGAAAGGATCACTCTGCCGCCGCGATACGATTCCATGGCAAGGAAAAGCAAAAGGTCCGGGAATCCGGCCGTGAGTGCGGCGTCGCAGAGAGTGGAGTGAACCACAGTCTCATAAAAGGTACTCAAGTCGACAAACAAAGAGCACCGATGCAGACCGTCGACGCGCGCGGCTTCGTAGCAAACGCCTCTCCGGAGTGAGGCATCATAGGTGGAGCGCTCCGGCAAAGCGCAGTCCCACCAAAGCTCAGCGCGGTAGTCGCGAAGCCACGCTTCAACTAGGTGCCATCTTGCCTTCATCCCAAGCTTCAGGAACGAAGACATCAAGCCAATTGGTCTTTCGATTTTCTCGTTTTTAGCGAGCATCGTGAAGATGGTGAATGTCATCTGCTGGGGCACCTCTCCCGTGGTTTCGATTTCCCTCCAGAACGAAGCCAGGGAGGAAACCTCACCCGGTGTCAGGGCTTTGAGCAGCTCAAGGGACCAGCCGTCCGCACCCCCCAGTAAGCCACTCCTGGTAGTCCTGTGTCTCGCGGGACCTGGACTCTTCGATGGCGGCCTGGCACATGCTCCTGACAACAGCGCGGATACCAGCTCGGGAGTCACCTTTGGTTTCCCCGTTGCAGAGCACCTCTTCCGGGCTGAGGCTGGAGAGGCCGGCACTCTCAAGTTTGGCCTGCAGCACCTCCGTGCGCGACGGTGGGAAACCCCGCCGTAGGGCCTCAAAGCGGGCTTTGCTGGTGCCTGGGTTGTCCCAGGCGAGTTGCAGTTTCTGCCACCAGGCCGCCTCCTTGCCATACCACGGGTAGCCCTCCTTCGGTTGCATTAGGGGTTTGTACACGAAGGGCCGGGTGCACCCACGCCCACCAGGTTTGGTGAAGTGTTCAACCGCAAACCGGTGGGTGAGTTCGGCGAATTGGCGATTGACCAGAGTGCCCTGGATCACCTCCGACCCGAAAGCACCAAGCAAAGGGCCGCCACCGGGGGTTAGCTGAGAAAAGGTCGGGTCCTGAGTGAGACTGTCAGTCCGACCGGTGGCCCCGGTTTGGGGATCAGTGCTGTCTGTTTTGAGCACCCCAGGAAACGCTGGGAGTTGCCTCAAGGCGACTTGGCCCCCGGGGGTGTTAAAACAACACTCCAGGGCAGCGTGAGGCCGGAAGGGCACTTGCCAACTGGCAGCACAGGTAAAAAGGGAAGCGACACTGGTGGAGACCAGGGCAAAATCCAGACAGTTACCTGTAGTGATCGTCGCCTCCGGTGGGGCGACGATCCGCCCACGAAAGGCCTCAGGCAGGGTGGTCTCCGCCAGCTCCTGCGAGGGGAAGTTCCAGTCCCCAACCACAATCCAGTTGGAATTTTGGCGCAGGAGGGGCTTCAGCCGGGCAAGGACTTCCGGGTTGGGCGCCCCAGTGATGCCGACGCCTGATTTTAGGTACAGGTTGACCAAAAGGATGGAATGGCGAACTCTGGGGAGTTCGACCATCAAGAAACCTATCCCTTCGTCAGAGAGGTACCCTCCTCTGAAACGGCCCTGTTGGTGAATGGGCACAAGTGTGGCCAGTCCCCCTTTTGTGGGTCTGGGGCCCTCAACCGGGGGGAGGAAAGTATGGTACCCTCTGGCGAGAGCCTCGATGCGCAGTTTTTTGGCACCTTCATCTCCCAGGTGCAGCTCCTGGATGAGAAGGGGCCCTTTTTGCGGCTGGTGCCATTTGAGGATATCCGAAGTCCACGTTGTGATGTTGGCACTAACAAACACGACGGGCTCTTGGCATCGCTGGTGCCCTTGGGCCGCAAGGTCGTCCAGGAAAGCCGCGGCGGTGATGGGGTCCAGCCACGATTGGCCTTGCATGGCCTCTAGAATCTCGTAGGAGACCCGGTAGCCTAAGCTGGCCTCGTCAGCACCTTCCAGGGCCTCAGCGAGGGCTAGAGCCTGGGGTTCGGACTTACTCCAGTCGTTGTTCGTCCGAAGCTCATCCGCAAGTCCTGCAGCAAGGGCCTGAACTGGGTTTGCCTCAGGCTCGAGGTCAGGGAGGGGCTTGCCCACCTTCCCCCGGGTGCTAGGCTTACGCATCCTAAGTCTCGCAGGAGACCGACCGGGGGGGGTATGGGGCCTCCGCCCTGGTTCACCAGGGGGGGAGCCCAGCCCTCCTCGCTTCTGGCTAAGTTCACCTCGTACTTTCCCTTCTCCCCGCCGTTCTCTTTCCTAAGGGCGTTTGGGTGCGATTGGTGGGGTTTAGGATACTCTTCACGAGCCCCTGGAGGTTCCTCTCCAGCCGCTCCCTCAGGGTCCCCTCTCTTGAAGTTAGGGGGCGAAGTGAGGCCCTGTTCCTTCGGTATGGCGCCGGTTGGCTCAGGCCCAGCAGGCCAGGAGTGCCAAAAAAGGGAATTGGCCTGTTGCTGCCTCCTAGCCCGGTGGGCAGCCCGATGTTTTCGGGTGGACTCTCAGAGGAAGTCCTGCTGCACTTTACGCCGCCCACGTGGGCCGTGAGCCCTGCTGCGAACCCCGCGAGACGGGCTGATGTCAAGGGCCTTGGCCAAGCACAGCACCGGCCTGGCGGGGGATGTGGGTGGGGTGAACCCCGAACCCGTGGGGGCCGCGTTGCCCTTTGGCAGTACCTCCAAGGTACCACTTGTGGCGGGGGCCTCCTGCTCAGGGTCCAGGGCCCAGCCGGTTGGAAAAAAGCCCAGAGAGCCTGGGGAAATCCTGGGCGCTCTGGTTGTCCGAACACGTTGGCGTGAGGACTCCCTGCGACGTCAGGGTTGAAGAAAAGGGGGTGGTTAACCCACGACCCCTAATCAAAAGACCGGGCCCAGGCCTCAAGGGACGAGGCTGGTAGGGCGCCCTGAAAACTCGGGCAGGCGCTGACTCCCAACGCAACGCCGTAGGGGTTTTGTGAAAGACTTTGCACCGCGCGCAAAACAGGTGAGTGCTGCCTAGGTCGTGCAGAGCACTCTTGCAAAACTTGCAAACAACTCTACTCTTGTGTGACACCTGGCCAAGGTAGGGTGGCGGACCACTCCCCCTCGGTAAAAGAGCAAGTTGGTTGCTGGAAAAGGCCTGCAAAACCTCAAAATGGGATTTTCTCTCTCGTACGCTTCGCAGAAGCAGCCCGTAGGCTTGTCCGGCATGCACAAATTAACTCCAAGTATTTTGGAGTCATCCGCGATTGCGGGCATCGCCAAAATGGCGGCAGTGGCTACTCCTACCCAGAGCTACAGGTGCCTGACCTACCTGAGCTACTGGCAGGAGTGGGTAGCCACTTCCTGGGAGTGGGGAGCCACATCCCAGTGAAACAGGACGAAAGTCCTACAGGGAGGAAGCCTCACCCGGAGGGGAGGAACCCTTCACCCTGCAGAGCCTCCTGCCTCTGCAAAGGAGAGGGGAGGCTAGGAGGCCAAAAACCTCCTGACCCGCTCGGGTCATGAAATGGGCTTGCATATGTTCGATTGTAGGGCACCCGACCCTACAAGCGTAACAAAAGAGCCCATCCGGGCTGTTGACTGCACGGTGGGGTCCATACGAGGGTGGTGCCTCCACATCCTCTACAAGAGCTGAATCCGAAGAAGGCTCTTGAGGGGGGGGGCACCCCGTCCCTCCTGTGGACCCCGCAGCCTCGCTGAGGGAGGGCACGCTGGCCTCAGGTACCTCTGGCTGCAGGGCCGAAGGCCCAGTAGCCATGAGGGTCCTTTCACCCTCACGGAGTTGGTCGCCCATGGGCAACCGCAGGTCCAGGATCGCCTCGTCTGGCCAGACCTGGAGGCAGTCCAAGCCCCCCAGCTTGAGCCTGTTGCGGCACAGGCTGAGCACCTCAGAGGCAAGGGCTGAGGGCTTCACTGCCAGGGCGATCCATCTCGCCTCCGGCGGTTGGCGACACTCTATGTCGAGGCGCATGAACTGGGTCGCCGCCGGGGCACCGCCCGGTACATCGCCCCTGCTCCTCTTGCGAGGGGCTGCTTCTCCCTCTGGTGGGTGGGGAGGGGGAGGGAGGGGAGGTGCACTGGCAGGGCCAGGTGGCTGGGAGGGGCACTAGGGGCTCCTTTCTCCCTCGGGGTCCCCTCCCCTGGGCCGTAGGAGACCGGGGGGCCAGCAGGCGAGGTCTCACGCCCCGAGGTCTTAGGTGGCGCCTCCTGAAGAGCAGGATCCTGCTCACTGGCTGTGCCAGCAGGTCCCGCGGAGGACGTGTCGCGGCTGGTGGCCGGACCACCTGTGACTTCCTCGACCCTGGAAGGGGAGGTTGAGCCTGTTGAGACCGGATCCCCAGAAACGGGGTCATCCTTGGTTGTGGTCTCGTGTTTGGCAGGCACCTCCTCCATGGGTGCGGCTGTGGGCACCTGGGTGGCCTCCTGGTCGGAGGGTGCCGTCACGGTGCCGAGACCCGGAGCAGCAGAGGGTGGGTCAGGCTCCATCTCCTCTCCAGAGCTGCTGGGGTCATTGGCCGTCCTGGCCCTGGCCGACGACTTTACCGCCGTCGTTTTTTGAACGATGCGGCGGGACCAGGGCAACATCTCTTCCTGGTCTTCTGGCTCAAGAGGCTCCACCGGGGCCGCTGGGGGGCTGCTCTCGGAACTTTCCGTAGAGCTGGTTGAGGCTTTAACAGCCTTTGCCGCCCCTTTGCTGTTACCGCCTGTCCGTCTGGAAGGCGGTGGGGTGCGGACTCTAGGCGGCTTGTCGTCCGGCGAGGCCTTGGGAGGGTTGGACCCATCCCTTTCGGCCTTTAGGGCCTCCCTCTGGCTGCGAGGGGGCCGCTTACGGTTCCGCACAAAGCTGGAAACCGAAACCCGCCTCGCATCGGGGTTTTTCTTGGCACGCTCGTCCACGTGCTTCCGGTAGGCCTGGACGAGGGCCTTGTCCTCCCTGTGGACGGAGGGCTGTTTGCCTCGCCCTTTAAAAGGGGTGGAACGACCACGCCCTTCTGAGGAGGCGGGTGGGATGTCCCTGGACCCGCTGGCACCGGTGTCGCCAGCCTGGTCGGTCCAGTCCCACTCGTCCCACCAACCTTGCCAGTCCCGCCATCCTGTGGTGGGACCATCAGAGCCGCCGGTGTCACCACAAGCTCCAGGGTTGGAGCTGTGGCTGGCGGCCTGCTCTGCAGTGGGCTCAGCGGGGGGCTCCCAAAAGTCAGCCCCAAACGGTTCTGGTCCGTTCCAAACCATTCGCCAGACCCATCTCCAGGAGTGGTAGCACCACCTCCTTTCCCATTCCCAGCCCATCTCGAAAATGAGAGGGCTAAGGCCGGGGAAGCGAGAGGTGCACGTGGGCCATGGCTGCAGCTACTGCGCTTTAAAGGCTTGGGGAGAACTGCGTCAGAGGAAGGTGTAAAAAAAAAAATGGGATTTTCACACCCCCTCTTGGACTGATGCGGCACCTAGTGTCTTTTGAGCACACTTTACAAGCTCTAGACCTAGCTTTTCAGGATAGAACCCTGAATCTTTTAATTCCACCTGTACATGTTCATGCACTTGGTCACAATCCCTTTTAGAAAACACTTTGACCCAGCGTTTACTGTTCGTGGCAAAGTACCACCGTTTAAACACACAGTCGTACGCACAGCGGTCTACCACAATACCCTCAGAAAGCCCCAATGCTGAAGCAACCTGAAGATACCGCGGGTCCTTCCAGAGGTCGTTCTGCAGAGGCCACTCTTGAGTCAACAACAAGCGTTCACTCCGAGCAACCGGTTTCAACAAACCTTCAAGAAGTTCCCACGCACGCTGATGCAACTTCTTCTTCTCTTCCCACTTCTCTTGACTGTACTTGCGCCACCCGCGGTAACGCAAACGACACCCAGTGGTACAGGGAGTGGAGATAGGGCAGTAGATCTTCGTCTTCAAGCCACAACTCAACACAGAAAACAACTCCTTCAGAAAACACTGCGTCTGCTCAGAACAAAAGTCAAGCTTTTCAGTGAAGCCCACATAGGCAATCTCAAGCTTCTCACATGCCTTCTGTAAGGCACTTTCTTCCTGGCAGAACAGTTCAACGACCACAAAGGTGACCTGGTTCTTCGCCACAGCTTCACACAGTGAAACGTACTCCTCAGGAACAAAAGAACTGTTTACCGGCTCTTCTGCAGTCAGGCGTTCCAGCTCAAACTCACCCAACTCGTCTTCAAAAGAAACCAAACCGGTTACCTCGTAGAGGTTGTCCAGCTGCTCCTGAAAGACCATACTCTTGGTCAGGCCGTCGGAGGCATTATATGCTCCGGCCACAAACTCGAGGATCACTCTCCCCGACTGAACCATCTGCTGCAGGAAAGCACACCGCAACTCCAGGTGACGAACCCTTCTCAAGAGTCCCTCCATTGAAGCAATAGCCTTCGCCGACTCAGAGTCGGTACAAATCCGGATCCAAAAGCTTCCGGTATCATCCTCAGGCAATCCCTCCAAAAACGACTGTTGAAGCAACCCTGCAAACAAAGCCTCTTTCACAGTCTCTACCAAAGCACTCAATTCAGCCTCGGCACTGCTCAGGGCCACACCCGTCTGTTTACGGCTAAAACTCTTCAGCAGGTTGCACTGCCAGCAGATAATCGCCCCACTCACAGAGGGCAAATTCCAGCTAGCATCACAGAAACAATCAATCACACGCGTACTTTCCGAAGGGCGATAGTTCACCCACTGTGCCGGGATCCGCTGAACCCGATTCCCAAGCGTGAGAATCCAACGCAGCACAGCCCGAATACACGCTTCACTCCTGGAGTCTGGGTTGCTCTGGCTCCGGGCCAGAAAACCTACAACAAACTGCAAATCAGCTCTTGTTAAAGCTAACCACGACAGCTTGCCCAACACGCGCCTATAGCGCTGGTAGGCTTCATGCGTTATCGGGGTGGATTCCAGACTGGTCCACAAACGCTCAAGCTTGGGAAGTTTCGCTCCCTTCGTGATTTGATACTCTTCCGCGCAGCTATGGAGCATCCCGGGTTTGAGCCCGAAGTACAGGTCTCCATTCTTCTTCTGATAGATGTTTCTCCCCAAGAAGGAGATCACCGATTTCTCACCCGGTTGAAGCGTTCCCGTGCGCTTCATCTTAAACACTTTACTCAGTTCCTCAAACACCTTCTCAGCTACACTAGCAACCGTGCTGAACACCAAGATGTCATCTACATAGGCCAACACCAACACAATGGCATCCTTGCCTTTCTCCTTGATCACCTTGCGATACACAGTGCTGTCGGCAGTAACAAAGAAACCAAGTTTTCTCAGTGTTTCTCCTAGCTCACGAAACCAAGCCAAAGGCCCAATCCGCAAACAATTCATGGCACGCTTCAGCAGACAATGCACACGTTCACCTGACACTGTCCTACAGTTCTCCGGCAGCTTCACCACCTCAGTAGAAAACAGCTTAGCCTGCATGAACGCCACAGAAATATCTCCCGAAATCACCTTCCCTCCGAAATGCGCATACATCCCCAACAGACACCTCACAGACTCTAAGGTAGTAGTAGGAGAATAGATGCCATCAGCTAAAGCAGAGGGGGGCCCTTTAAAGTCACGCACAACCAAACGGCAGCGCACACGCTTGTGCCCGTCCTTGTAGTGCAACACCCACCTGGTGGAAAGCACTCTCCTCTTAGCTTCCCGCACAATGCGAAACGCCTCCTTCTCAGACACAACCTGGCACACACCAAAGTGGTCCAGTTCCTCCATTTCAAGACGCATCCCTTCCCCAAGTTTCTTCTCCTCAAGAACCTCTCCAGTATACTCATCAGCAGCCCCAGAAGGAACCTCAACCTTCACCTTGGACCCTCCAAACTTCAAAGTAAACTCCAACTTGGCCGCCCTAGACCCTTTAGCTTCCTTTGCCGCGAACACAACCTCAGGTCTAGAACACATGGAGTACAAAGCATGGTCCTCCAGCCAGCTGATCGCTACCTCCATGGGATCATCATCGTCGGCCGGCTGCATGTCCACATCGTACAAAGGTGGGGCCTCGTTCTCTCCTGCAGGGGAACCTTCAGGGAGTACCTCTTCCTCCTCAACTGGAGAAGGATCATAGTCCATAAGCTCATCCTCCAAGAGCTCAGCTGGAGCCTCCGGCTCCGCACTCCCCCTCTCAACTAGATTACCCTTAGGCTCTCCAGTCTGAAAGGCTTCGGGGGGCTTCAGGTCTAAGGAAACAGGACGCTCTAAAACGTTGTCTTGCCTAGAAGGGGCACCCGAATCAGCGGCTTGTACCACCAACTCCGCAGGATACAGGTAAGGCTGGTCCGGCCGAAAGGCCGACATCACCTCGACCTCATCAGGCCGATCAAGAGGGAGCACACGCACTCCTCCACCATTGGGTTTAGCAGGCCCTAGGTACATACACGGGATGAGGCGGCGGCCTCGATTCTCAGGCTTCTGCTTCGCAGGTTTGGCAAAACCCTTGCACCCAAAAGGAAACGTCTTCGTTACTGGAAGATGTTGGCGTCGCAGCCTTTCAATTGGCGTGGTTTGCGACTTCGATGTCGCATGCAGGTTCCTTGTCCTAGCAACATACCTCAAAGCTTCTTTGTACAACAAACCACCCAGCCGGAGCTTCTTCTCCAGCGTAGTTTCTAGCGTCAACCAATTCACCCAGAAGGCTTCCTTCAAGTGTCGCACACCTACCTCCACAAGCCCTTTCGACTGCGGCCGTCCTTTCGGCACCGCGTCTATGTGCAACGAGAGGCCTGGGTATGAGCGGTCTTTTCCCACCTTGTTCCAAAGCGAGATCAGAGACGCTTCATTATCCATCCTCAGCACAACATGCTGACCTTGAATACCTGCGGCGGCCAGCTCGGCGTTTATACACCGTGCAACATGCCCTGGATCACCTCCTGTGGGGTAGGGCACAGCGAAACAATATCCGCTAAGCTCGTGCACCACAATGCACACTCTCAGGTCTTTCGTAAAGAACAAGAAGTCGCTTAAGAAGCTTGCTTGCGGAATTGAAGGATCTTTGCGCCTTCGCGCTGGAATCACTCCTCGACTGGACACACACAAAGAACACGAAGGCAGATAGGGCTGATGGCCCCGAGCAACGTGCTCCTGATACTCTTTATCCTCCAGTGGAACATGAAGTTCCCCTTCTTCAGAAATATCCCCAGCATCTTCAGCAGCAGGCTCGGCTTCAACAACCGGTGCTGGAGCTGAGGCTTGGGCGGGTTCCGCCTGCCTTGGTGGATCACCATCCGGAATCAACTCTTCATCGGAAATCGTCACTTCCACCGGAAGTCCACGCATCATGCACAAACGGTGTGGCGGCTCAGACACTTTCTCATCACAGCCACCTTTCACCTTCAAAGGCTCCGACCTTAGGTCATCCCAGCCACAAGCACAACACAACCACAAGCCACGCACACGCTCCAAGCCACAACAGCACAAGGACCGCAGACGCCGCACACCAACCAGCACAAAACACTCCACGGCTTCAGAGGCTCTCGGTGCTTTGCTGGCTCTCGGTGTGCTTCGGTGCTTTGCTGGCTTTCGGTGCTGCTGCTGGCTGGCTTTCGGTGCTTCGGGGACTTTCGGTGCTTTGCTGACTCTCGGTGCCTCGGTGACTTTGGACGTTTTGGGGGCTTGGGCTCTCGGGGCTTCTTGCACGTACCCTGGCAAACACACTCGCACAGAGGGCCCCAAGGCTTTAAGTAGAGCCTGAGCCTTTCTCACAAAACCCTCGCAAAACACTTGCAGCACGTCACTGGGCCTCCAGGCTTCCATGGGGGTCTGGGCCTCACACTCACTTGCAAAACCCTTCCCAAAAACCCGTAAAACCCTATAGCGCTGCAACCTCAGAACTTCACCCTTTCTACCGAGCACACCCGGACACTCACCACACTCAAAGCAACCTACTCTCACAGAAGATCGCTTCCACTTCCTCTTCAGATGCATTCTTTTGCGTGTTGCGGTCGGTCGCGAGGTAGATCTCAGATAGAGACAGAGCGGGAGCGGGCTCTCTTGGAGCCGCGTCCTTGTTGCGTTGACCCTTGGTCTGGAGGGCCATACGAACCACCGAGTACCCGTTGTGTTGGGCGGATCGGTGCCTTGCTCTTTGGATCGGCCGGCGGGGCTTGCAGCAAAAGCGATCTGTGGTATCCCAGAGGCGGCTGCGGTCCCAGCAAAAACGATCCTTGGTACCCCAACGGCGGGGGCGGTAACGGCGGCAGCGGCACTGCTGGCGCTGCTGGCGCTGGCAAGGCCGGCATGGCCTTCACAGGCACCATCTTCGGAGGCGCCGCCGGCCTCACTGGCATCGCCTTCACTGGCACCAAAGCAGGATCCACTCCAGGGGTCTCCGGTGCCGCTGGCACGGCTCTTTTCGAAGGCTTCGGCGGCGAGGTAGAAACTTTGGCCGGCGACCTGGACGGTTTCACCTTGGGCGGCGGTGGCCCATCCGGAATCACAATAACGGCCGGCTTCAAGGTCACAGCCGGCCTGGTCACTGTCTTTGGCTTTGGAGCCAAACGAGGCTTTCCACGTGGAGCTGAGGGCGCCGGTGCCATCGGCACCTCCTCCTCGGCAGCAGCTGGTGCCACCTCTTCCACAACAGCCTCGGCCGCGGCTTCCACAACCGCTTCGGCAGCGGCTTCCACAACCGCTTCGACAGCGGCCTTCTTCTTCTTTCGCTTTTTCTTCGCAGGTACAGGAACAGCTTCTTGGGCATCGACCGTGGTTTCCGCAGTCCCCACTGCCACAAGTAGGTCCACTGCACCCTGCTCCGGCTCCTGGGCCGGCCGGCCTTCGGATCTTTCGTCCAGGCGGCTTTGCACCCATTCCAGGGCGCCTTCGGCAAGCGCTTTGCCCTTCGCTACAGCACGGGCGTGCTGCTTCTTTCTCGCAAGCCTCTTGGCCTTCACGACCTTCTTCTCCGTCCGAACCACCTGCATCAGCTGGCGATTGTAGCCCATCGTCACCGGACCACCATCCTCTGGCTTCCGCTCGGGCTTCCGGGCCTTCTTCTTCGAGGTGGGCGCGACAAACAAATGTGGATTCGGAAAAGTAGGGTCCACAGGGTCCGCCTCGGCTTCCTCGGCTGCTGCAGCCTCCTTCAAGGCCTTCGTGGCCTTCTTTGCCGCACCACGGACCTCCTTCAAGGCCTTCGTGGCTTCCTTTGTCGCACGAGATGCCCGCTTCTTCTTGCGCTTGGGCACTTTCTCGACGGCTTTCTCTGCAGCATCCAGGGCCTCGGCAACGTCCGTGGCCACACCAGACTCGGGGCGCCATTTGCCCCAGCCTTCTTCCTCTTCTTCCTCCAGCTTTGACGGCAGCGGTGATTTTTGCAGTGGCGATTTTGGCTGTGAAGGCACTGCCATTTTGTGCCACTCGCGAGAAATCTTGGTGAGCTCGTCGTGCTCCTCCATCTGCCTCCGCTCGGATTCCTCCCGAGCCGTGCTTTCTATCACCGATGCGACCGTCACCACATCGGATCGTCGGGCAGCCGCAGCGCTCTTCATAGCGGTGAGGTCCGCCATTCTCTGAGCCTCTGAGCCATCACTGCCGCCTGCGACGACCTTTCTTCCTCGTCCGTCGAGGATACCGGGGGCTCCGGCTGCTTCTTTCGTCGACGCCCCATCGCACAAAACGAGGAGCGTGAAAAACAGAAGCTTGAGCACCAAACTACGATGCACGACCCTTGCGCACCCTTGCAGTCTCCACTTGAAACCACCTTGCACTGACCTCGCGCACTCACTGCCTTGCAGCTTACGCCGTACTGACCTCGCGCACTCACTGCCTTGCAGCCTACACGAGGAACCGCCTTGCAAATCCTGACAAAACCCTAGCCCTGAAACCTTGCACGCACACTCCCTCACGACACGCACTGCACTACCTTGCAGCCTCCGCAGGGAACCGCCTCGCAAATCCTGAAGAAACCCTAACCCTGAAACCTCGCAAGCACACTCACTCACTAAGGTCCACAGGGAGCACAGCACGCCAACGCAAGCCATGCACCACAAGCTCACAACACTTATCATCATCGACCCAGCGGTCCACGACGGCTGAGCCTCAGAATCTTTCTTGCCACTTCTGCTACCACAGCCAAAGCGGTCAAGCTCACAGCGTTCAAGAGACTCCAGAGCAGCACCCTCACAGACCGAAACGGCACTACCACCGTGCGTCCTCAAGCTCCTCAGCAGAAACTTAAAAGGCGTGTACTCTAGGCTCTTCACAGACTCCAAAGACCTTTGCTCCTGAGCTTTCTGGGCTTTCTGGGCTTTCGTGGCTTTCTGGGGTTTCGCGGTTTCAGGCTTTTCCGTGGCTTTCGGGGGTTTCGTGGTTTCAGGCTTTTCCGTTGCTTTCGGGGACGACGAGGGCTTCAAAGCATCAACCTCCATCTTATCCCCAGAATCCTTCAAAGCAGCAACCGCGTACCAAGCGCGATCCTTGACAGTCAACCGAATGCGTTTCTTGTTCTTCTTGTTGAAAATATGAGGTGTGTTGGTGAGCATGGTGTGCCATCCTCTCTGCCAAGCCACAAACGGTGACAAGACATTGAAATCTAAGTTCGTGATCAAGCAATGCTCTAGCACCACCACAAGCTTCCCAAAACGAACGCGAACGTCACACACCTTCAACACTTCAATCATGTCGTTGGAGGCATTCGACAGCGTGGGCTTAAAATCATAAGTGCGAAGGACTTCATACTTCTCGAAGCAGGAGACCGACATGCAATGAGAAGTAGCACCGCTATCCACTAGCCAGTAGCTATCTTGCGACTCAATGCCAACTAAGCACACTCTGTGCTCAACGGTCACTCGGTGCGCCGCAGCAGGCACCTCAGGTGTCGAAGGAGTCGTCCTCAAGACGCCACCGCGGGCATCAACCGGAATCAACTCGCCAGAAGCGCGAAGGGCCATCACAGTCTCTCCCTCCGGCTCCTCTTCTGCTTCGCCATCCGCTACAGCACGGGCGTGCTGCTTCTTGGTCTTCTTGTCCTTGCCCTTATCCTTGCCATGCTTGCCTTTGCCTTTCTCTTTGCCCTTTCCTTTGTCTTTGTCGCCCTGGCCTTTGCCCTTGGGCTTGTTGCTCTTGTCGCCTTTGCCCTGCTTCTTCTCATCTGCGATCCTCTGGCGGCACTCTTCTTGATAGTGCCCTTTCTTCTCGCAGTACCAGCAGACAATCTGGGACTTGTCCTTGGCACCGCCGGCTTTTCCTCCTTTCGCGCCTTTGCCGTCTTTCCCGCCTTTGTCTCCTTTGAGACCGCGCAAACCACCACTTGGCAGCTCCACCATGCGCAGCTGCTCCTCGTAAAAACGAAGACTCTCCGCCATCTCGGTCCAACTGCCAGTCTTGCCATGCAGCACCAAGTACTCTCTGGCTTGCACTGACACAGCTTGCAGCAAAATGGCCGATCTGTCGGCGGCGTTCAAGCAGAGGTCGGGAAAACGCACCAGCTTTTTATCTCCCTTGGAGATTTCGTCCTCGAGGAAACGCACAACTTCCAGAGGGCGCTTCAGCGCTGCAGTCTTTGTGTGGAGCTTTAGCATTTCGTCTCTGATATACACCGCCTCCATGCGGCTGTTCACAGAGTACTGCCGGTAAAGCTCTCTCACACCCTCATATCCTGCAGCTGCATTGCTCTGGCGTGTCGAAACACTCCGGAGGATCTCCAATCCTCTGTCCCACTTTGCCAAAGCTTGCTGCAACAGGTAAAAAAGACGTGCACTTCTTCCCGCAGTGTCACTGGGCAAAGTAACCTGCTGGATCTCACCAGCAACAAACAAGCACTGCCTTAGCTCGCCAACAAAGGCGTCATCGGTCAATGCTAGCCAGCTGGACAGCACTTCCAGAAAGCGGTGGAACTCCTCAAGCTCCCGGATCCGGCCTTGCTTCATCTCACCAGCATTGATGAGAGGCAGGGGTGGCAGATACTTCTCTGCACGACCACCAAAACTCGAAAAACTTCCAGAACTCGCAGCAGGCCCACTCGGAGGGGCAACAAGCGACCCAGTAGGCGCCGTCGGCGCTGCTCCTGAACTGCTAGCAGCCACTGCAGCTGCAAAGGGGTCCGAAGACACCTTTCGCCGATCCTCGTCGGCTTTCCGTCTGGCTTCTTCCTCGTCCAAACGGCGGTTCAAGAGGGTCAACTGAGCACTCTGAGCTTGCATCAGAAAGTTCATCTGATTCTGCTGTTGCTGTAAAGCCGTGTTCTGGTTGTTCAGCATCTGCAACATCAACTGCTGCAGTTGTTCACCTCCCAACGCAGGGTTCGGAGGAACCGGACACTGAGCAGGAGCCGCCGGCGCTACAGCCGGACCACTCACACCTTCTGGCACTGTTGCAGAACCACTCGCAGGCGCAGCCGCTGCTGCTTGCTGAGCTGTCAACGACCCAGCAGGACTGTTCACAGGTCCTACAGGTCCCACGGGTCCTGGTCCAAACAAGTCAAAGTCCATGCCTTGCTCAGGCACAGGGACGTTCTGAGCAGGAGTCTCACTGCTCCCACCTGGCAAGGGCGAGGCCATGGCGCTGTAAAGCTCCTTCTAAGTCCTCAGGAGCTTCGCTACATGTGAAAAACAGAGCGCGCAGCACTCGGTCTTTTTTCTTGAGCCAAAGCGGAGTCGCGTCGGACTCTGACTGACAGTGAAACACCTTGCAGCTGTCTGTCTCCAAGCAAAACACTTCAAGCACTAACGAAACGAGACGAAACGAACGTGCAGTCACTTTCTAACTCAAAAGCACTCCTCACAGCTTCAGGCATGCCGAAAACATCAGGACATCCAAGGTCAAATGGGATTTTCACACTCTGTCGCCACCTATATCTCAATTCAACCCCTCTCGCTGCTCTACTGCGCTCCGACGAAAGTAGCCACGCGGCAGCTATCAAGTGCTGTGGGCTCGCAAGAGCGCAAAGCGGCCGGTCTTGCCTTTCGGCAACAGCTAACGGCAGACCAACGGTCGGTAGCCGCATATCTGGATCGGTGTGTGTTTGTGTGTTGGCAAATAGCCAGAGCAATGGCCGATGATGACGCATTGAAAGTGATCATTACCGACAGGTGCAAAAGCATCAGGTCAATTGAGTACATCAACAGGTTACTCAAGCAGAGAAGAGAAGAGAGAGCGCAGATGATATCTGGAA
Organism: Symbiodinium sp. CCMP2592; assembly: GCA_905221615.1. Lineage (NCBI taxonomy): Eukaryota > Dinophyceae > Suessiales > Symbiodiniaceae > Symbiodinium > Symbiodinium sp. CCMP2592. The sequence continues at coordinate 268,282 of CAJNDT010003323.1, read as the reverse complement.
AGTGGTAGAGTCGCTCAACCAAGATCGCGAAGGCGACCGATGAAGAAGCAGAAGATCCCAAAGAAGAAGAGCAGCCAAAGAGTAAGGAAGAAAGTGACAACATAGGTTTTTGGGGGGGTGTTCGAACCCAAGGTTTGGAACTTAGAGTTCCGAACCCAGGGTTCTGGAACTCCGAACTAAGAGTTCGGAGCCTCGAACCCAGGGTTCGAACATCGAAGTTCCCTCCGAACCCTGGGTTCGAACTTTGAGTTGAACTCCAAGTTGAACTCAACTCCGAACTTCTTGAACTGGAGTTGAACCTGGAGTTGAACTCTGAAAGGCGAAGAGTTTGAACCCAGGGTTTGAACATAGAGTTTCCGAACCCAGAGTTCGAACTCTGGCGGTCCTCAAGAGTTGAGTCCCCAGGTTTCGAACATTGAGTTTCCGAACCCAGAGTTCAAACATGGAGTTTCCGAACCCAGAGTTCGAACTCTTGTCTCATTGCTTCTTGTTCTCTCATTTTATTTGCTCGAAAGTGAAGCTGCGTCGGATCCAGAGTCTGATGGAGAAGAGTCAAAAAGAAAGCGAGTCAGAAGAGGACGATGAGAATGAAAAAGGAGCACTAATTGGTCAATCGCTTTAGCATGGAGTTTGTGCATCCAGGAAGATCAAAGCGAAGAAAGGAGCACAAGAGAAAAGATGGAAGACGTTATGATGATTGTGCTGAGTCTGGTCGGGACATGTTTCCTCATTGAGCAAGCGGTTAAGCTGATGTACATCATGGTGAAGTGGTGCAGCCAGAAAAGGAAAGGCGAAAATGAAGTCACGGTTTACGTCTACAACATAGGTTTCTGGGGGGGTGTTCGAACCCAAGGTTTGGAACTTAGAGTTCCGAACCCAGGGTTCTGGAACTCCGAACTAAGAGTTCGGAGCCTCGCCAGGGTTCGAACATCGAAGTTCCCTCCGAACCCTGAGACAAGAGTTCGAACTCTGGGCTCGGAAACTCCATGTTCGAACTCTGGGTTCGGAAACTCAATGTTCGAAACCTGGGGACTCAACTCTTGAGGACCGCCTTCGTAAACTCTATGTTCAAACCCTGGGTTCAAACTCTTCGCCTTTCAGAGTTCAACTCCAGGTTCAACTCCAGCTCAAGAAGTTCGGAGTTGAGTTCAACTTGGAGTTCAACTCAAAGTTCGAACCCAGGGTTCGGAGGGAACTTCGATGTTCGAACCCTGGCGAGGCTCCGAACTCTTAGTTCGGAGTTCCAGAACCCTGGGTTCGGAACTCTAAGTTCCAAACCTTGGGTTCGAACACCCCCCCAGAAACCTATGTTGTAGACGGAACGTGGAGTTCTCCAAACCCCGGGTTCGAACATAGAGTTCCCGAACCCAGGGTTCGAACATAGAGTTCCCGAACCCCGGGTTCGAACATAGAGTTCCCGAACCCAGGGTTTGAACATAGAGTTCAAACTCCAGGTTCAACCTGGGTTCGAGAAGTTCGAACCCAGGGTTCAACCCTGAGTTCCGGAGTTATATGTTCTCCCCCCCCCCCCCCCGGGCCCCCCGGGAGTTCGAACCCTGGGTTCCGGAACACTCCAAAAACCTATGCTCTTACGTCTATCCAAAGAGGAAGGTTTACCATAAGCGACATGCATGTGGTGGAGTGAACCTCCGAAAACGGAGGCAATGAGCGTCAATGAAGCGCTAAGCAGAGGATTTAGGTCCTGCTGGAAATGCCACCCTCAAGATAGACCAGCAAGGAGGACCCAAGAAGTGACAACGTTCATGGTAAGGCTCTGCGGACAGCCCTGTACATGGTGTGGAGAAGGCTTGTGCAGTCGAGCCAAGCAAGGGCATGTTAACTGCAGTTGTACGGAATGTATCAGAGACCATGCCGAAGCAAGTTGGAGAGCTTGGTACGATACGGATGAAGGAGACAACGAAGAGGAACAGGATGGATGGTCAATGGTACTCCGAGGAGAATGAAGAGTGGAGCCAGCAAGTCGTGAGAGCGCTTGAGTTTGTAGTTGGCAAGAGCGACTGTTGTAAAACAATGGTCAGCCTAACAGTTTCCGTTTACAGGACGAAAAGTCAACGACATCCACAACAAGCAAAAAAAGCGAGAAGAAGAAAGAAGAAGCCAAAGACGGTTAAAAGTGCTCAAAGAAGAAGTGTGAGAAGTGAAGAAGGCTCACCAGAGCATGCGAGAACCGTGGTGGATGTAGGAAAAGTTTCATAAGGATCGCATTACACGACAAAGCTGTGTATGCGATGAGGGCGTAACAGACAGTTCAATTTTCCCTCATGTACATTTACATACAGGAATCCAGTGTTTCACCGCAGGTCAAACCTCGGCTCAAGCACGGCCCAACAGCGGAGCTCAGAGTGAGAAAAGAATCTGAAGCTCGCGCCGTGGTTATAAGATGTATACTGGTATAAGGGTTTAAACTTTCAGATGGACAGACTGGCCCATCAAGGCGGTGAGATCATGCAGCAAAGGAATGCAGGCGCCGGTCCCATCGCCGGAAAAGCTCGCGGAGAAGTGCTCCAATTTGCTGGTAGACTTGGATTCTGGCCCGGTTGCAGTCTTGGCCCTCTTCTTTTGGCGGCTTGACTTGCCAAAGAAAACTGCAACTGTTCGTTTGGAGCAAGATGCACAGACGTGTTCACGTTTGCTCCAAACATTTGTTTTTTGTAAGAAATTGTTTTTTAGCAAGACATCGAACGCACAACCTTTACATTGAGTTGAGAAGGTCTTGATTCCAAGCTTTGAAATCAGCAGTTGGAAAGCTGAAGCCCATTATTGTGAGTACTCACACAGTAAAGTGTTCTCAAGTCCAAGGAGCCGTTGAATCAGTGCTTTGTTTTCACACGAATCCACTTGTAAGGCTGTGACAATTATTGAAGTTTGAAATGCAGACATGCAATTGAGCTGCTGACGTCCGTGGTGTGCTGGTAGCTTGAGCTGCTGTTGACGTGATATGAGCCCCCCCAGTCGAACGCCTAGGTGCATGTGACATCTGTGTTTTGTTGAAAGCTTGACTTGCTAAAGTGATATGATATGACTTGACCCCCAACAAACAGAGCAACATCCAGCTTCTTGGCCCGTGGAAGTGAAGGAAACTGGTACATATTCAGTACAATGTAGATGCATATGTTGAGGATATTTTTTCACCAGATGGATAATTAACATTAGTTGCTCTTCTGTTGACCTTGTGCCAAGTACTGCAGGAGTTGGGCAAACAAACGGAAGCATAGCTGAAGCCAAGCTGGAACATCGACATTTGTTTTGCTTCGCATATACATCAGCACACACCACCCGCGCGGTGGGTAGCACTTAGGGGCACTTCCTGCTTTGCTGGCTGTTTTTGTTTCCGCCTGAGCACGACTTTTTGTATAGGTTGTGTGCAGTTCCCAAGCATACTTGTGACACCGAGAAGAGCCGCCACTTAACACTACGTGGCGTTTGATGTGTCGTGTTGGGCCAGGAAAAGGCTCATACGAAGCATGCAGTTGTTTGCCCATACATATTGTCGTGTTCTCACATGACGGTAAGCTTAACCGGGAATTCGCCAGCACACATAAGTATTGTAACATTGTTAAATTGAGTGGGTTAGATGCAGCCACATGTCCCGGGTGAACATCAATGGTTATGTTGCCTCTTGCATATGTCGTTCTGAAAGATGCTTTCAGAGTTTGCTCCGGTGCCTGGTCTGCATGAAAGAAGCACTTTCCGATAAAGGAGCCCGACACATGCAACCCAAATCTCACAGCCCATGAGGCGCCAAGATCACTGGCCGCTGCTTCTGCATCTGCTCGGGGTCAGCAGAAGCAGCTGGGCCATGAGCGAGGCTTGATTTCGCGAGGCCTGGGCAGAAGATGATCGCAGCAACATTCCTTTTGGCGCTGTCACCTCTCGGCGGTTGTGACGGAGGTGATCCACACAACTACTGCATTGTCGAGGAAGTAGAAATTGATCAGCAGGCATCTGGAGATTGCTAGCAAAGGTTTGTGTCGCAAGCAAGGAAAGCGGTATTTTCGAGGTGTTGTTCGTTCGCGGCTGGGTGATGGGCAAAGTGCAAAGAGCTCACCTGCGTGCTGTTACTGTCACTTCGTGGGATGTGTTTTGCAGTTCGGTGCCTCAGGCTGGACCCATGTTTGGCAGAAATTATCGCTTCGATCCGGCCTCAGTGCCCGGCAGCCCCGTCCTTTATTGCAAATGCTTCTCTTGTAGCAGGCCGTTGCAAGCTTTCGAAGCAGAGGTTCCGCCCCCTGATGGGAGAGAGGCTTTTGCTGTGTTGGTGCGTTTCTTCAGGCGGAAGATCCGCCCCGTGGCCTGCGAATGGGGGGAATGCAGGTTCGCGCCTTCAAGAGATCATGCGAGACAGGACGCAGCCCAGCCTGCTGCAGGTTCAGCTCCTATTTACGTCTGATTCGGACATCGACACCGGGAACTTCGAGGTCGGGTCGTGCAGGGGGGCTTGCGGTGCTGTGCCGACCGTGCGCAGATTGCTTTCGTTTCTGCGTTTGCTTCTGGGAGCCTTTGCACGACCTGCGTCAAACTTGACGTGATCTTTGCACAGTTCTTGGTATTGTCTAGCTGACTTCGTTCATCCGAAAGCGTACAGCGGTGGGTTCATGTGTCGAAGGGTGACCAGCGAAGCGCTCTGAATTTAGTTGTTTCATTGGCAACCTCATTTACATGGTGTCATGCTCTTCAGGACCTACGTTTTCGATATGGACCAGATTATTCAGACGTGTGCGCCGTGTGTCATGTCATTGAGAAGAGCTGAGAAGTATTCGCCGACTCTGCCAGCAGGTCCATCCTCGACTTACTCTGTCGACAGAGTTCATGTGAAGAGGCCGTGCCTTCACTCCACCAGACGTTTGGTTTCTGCCCAGCAGATATTTCTGGCCATCTTATGCCCATGTCTGATGACAGCTGGCTGGCTTGTAGTAAGACGATGACAACAGCAGAAACACAGAGGGAACTGGAAACCGCCTATCCAGCTACGGCCAGCATGCAGCCGCAGCCCCCTGGTCGCATGGTGCTGTTTTGCCGAAATTATGTGTCTTTGCAGCCGTTGAGATCCGTGTACTCCTTTCAGGTCAGCAAAGGATGTTCCTGACATCGCGGACAGCTGTTAGGAACAGTGCCGAGACCTCAAGTTGGCATGTTAGCTGTGTGAGCTGAAGGTGTCATAGTCATGCTTTGAGGCTTGGGCGATACGATGTGCACGCCGCTGGCCAAGCGGGTGTGAGGATGGACGGTTGGTTTTAGGAGTCTTGAAGTCACAGAGATGCCAAAGTCTGGTTTAGGGCCATGCGGGGCTGTTGCACAGGACATGCTTTGCAGATCACACCGAGCTCAAGTGGTCTGGTGTCAGAGGCAGTCTTGTTCGCTCGAACGCTCGGGAGTTTGCCGAGGTTCTTGCATCTCCAGCTTTTCGGGGGCCAAAGATCCCCGAACAGAGTTGGCCCAGGCAGCCCTGCACGTGTTGGACGAATGGCTGAGGGCTTTTTTTGGGCAGATTCCCAGAGGCTCAGGCTCCTGTCGGCCTGTTGCAGCTGCCTCGCACGCGTGGGGAGAGGCCCGGGAACCCGGCCCGCCGCATCCGCGGCCTCGAGGTGGGTGGAAGACCTCCCTTCGAGGTTGCGGCATTTGGAGATCCTTGACCAAGTTCCCTTCGATCTCGTTAATGCTTACCACGAGCGTGGTGAGCCCAGACCGGGAACTTCTTGGCACATGGCAATGGCTCTGAGCTTCGGGCTCTTTCATTGCGGCAAAGGGGAGGCGGAGCGAGGTCAGCTTGTTGGTGCGGCTCGAGGCTCGAGGTTCAGCTGAGCTGCAGCCGTCTCAGATCAGCTTCTCCTGGCAGGCCCCATCGGGAAGATTCTGAGGCGACATCGACAGGATGATTCGACGACTTTGATCCGAACAATGCTTAAGGTGCAGTTCCAACTCGAGCAGAGCTGCATTGCAATGCAGTTCGCTAAGTCTCGGAGGCATGCGTGGAGAAGCGCTGGGATCCAATGCTCTGGGACACTTTCGCGGAAGCCGTGCAGACCGAGCAGCGGGCGCCCAAGTTTCATTCTTTAGCCTCGGTGCTTCCCTATCCCTGTTTCAGTGCGGCCTGGGCCAAGGAATCGGCTCACTCCCAGTGATATTTCTTTGGTGTTGTTCTGCTTCATGAAGGCGCCGTGATCATCTTGGAAGGCCCAGTGATGAAGCAGCGGTTCCTCTGACAGGCCGACTACCGACGCGACGCCTCCCTTGTTCCAGAGCTGCTGAAGATCCTGGCCTCTTTTGCCGTGATGCCAGGCCTCGAGGGGATGTCCCTTGTAGATCCATGTGGTACTGCAAACATGAAATAACATAATATTATATGTAGTTTATTGTCATAGCAAGCCTCAAAGCAGCAGTTCTTCAGAGCCGCTCTGCCCCAGCTGCATCTCCTCGGTCTGCACCCGGACACGCTTCGAACACGCTGGCGACGGTCGCCACAGTCCCCCACTTAGACTCGGATGCCTTACGGTTGATGATATAGGAAAAAAAGTATATATATATATATATATGCCATATATATATATATATGTATATCCTGCACGACCCGGGTCATTGAGGTAATGCAGGATATATTATGTCAGCAACCGTAGGATGCCCTAGGATGCCAGTAGCCAAAAAGTCGGTCACAGATCTCAGGCAGCCCTTCCCACCAGTGGGCGGAAGCATCGAAGAAAAAGCGTGCTGGGAGCCCAGAGAGAGCAGAGAGAGAGACGGAATGCCACGTGTTTCTTGCACGCAAGAGGCAGCCTGGGGCTTTGAAGGCTCCGAAGCAGCAGAGCAGCCGTTTCTTCCTTGTTTGCAGTTGACGGCTCTGATGTTGGTAGGCCAGGCCGGGAGGCGGCCGTCCTGCGAAGAAGGCGCGTGCGCGCGCAGGGGGAGTTTCGCTGTGGGAGAGCTGGGGATGGTGTCCAGGCGTCCTTTCCTGAGTATGCCACGGACTTGGTGTTTTGCTTGTCCCTTTCAGCCCTGGGTCTTGAGCTAGATTCAGCTGGATCGTCCGAGTGCCTGCGAGGCTTTGCTTGCGAGCTTTGCCGCTGCCCAGAACTTCAGCCTGGGCTGGGCCCAGAGAATGCTGAAAGTGTCAAGCATGGGGGTGGCGAGGGCACATGGCAAAATCCAAGTATGGGAGGCAAGGCCTCCGGGGACGACCTGGCCAAGTTGTGCGGTCGCGCTTTGCAGAGTGGCCTGGGCTCTTTTTTGGCTTTCGGTTGCTGGGGCTCCGGCAGTCTCAAGTACGAGTGGTATCGCAGACGTTCGCTCGCAGGTTCTTCTGAGCTTTCAGGCCGTGTCCTGTGTCGATTGGTGCACCACAGCGGTAGCATCTTTCTGAGCATCAGAGCTTGGTCACTGCTTCTGTCATGTCCACTTCTACCGGAGCTGTGTAGCTGCATGTAGTGGAAGCGATCCAGGTCTTATCCAGGCGACGGGAGGATGCGGTCCAGTCCTTGCAGCCTCGTCTGATTCTGACTGTAAGCGGCCAGTGTGCGGTCAAGCAAGGCCCTGCATTGAAACTGCTCTTGGGGATGCAGCAGGAGTCCGGTGCTTACAGGCAGTAAGACCTGTGCGAGCATGCTTATCTCTGTGTGTGTTTGCCATGATGTTGAGCTGCAAACTGACTGCAGGTTTCTTACGAAGAGAAACAATGAAGACAAGTGGACCGTTTTGTTGTGAAGGGCGTCGCGGGGCAGGGTTCACACGATCTGTTCTCCACCGTTTGTTGACGTCCTTTCCAGCTGCAATCTCTCTCTGGCGTCAAAGCCCAACCAAAGCACACGGACCAGCTGTCGTCGCACATTGGCTTGATCGGCGACCTGTCCCTCTGTGGCAGAGATTTGAAAAGATTCATCGGGCAGAGACCCAACCTGCAGCACACCTCGAAACGGTGTGACAGGAACATCTCTAACTCCGACACAAAACTCCAAATTGTAGAAAGGGAAAGAGCATAAAAGCCCAGCTTCTTGTCGACGACAAGTGAAAGATGTTAGTGAGAGCACGTTCGTTTCGAAGATCACTGGTTTCATCGACAACGAAACGGCGACAACGATGTTCCGACGAAGAGCGCGGGTACCGGAGTGTAAAACAGTGTCGATTCAGGTTTCCTGAGAGTGTGCTCAGGCTTCGGCAGCGTCTACTGGCTCAGCAAGCAGGCTTGCCGCGAGCAGTTAACGTGCTGTTTTCAGCCGTGCATGCATCAAGGAGCAGACGCGGCAATATCGGCATCTGATCTATGCCTGGTAGCGCACGCCTACGTATTGGGCTTTGTCCAGCACAAGCAAGAAACTGCGCTGCTGGTAGCTGGGCTGAAGGCGCAGATTCCGCAGCGAGCGGACAAAGGCTTGTTTCAGGACCAGCCTTGAACTGTTCTTGAACTGTTCTTTGTCCCAGGAATTGTGGGTTGCATGCAGGAGATTGAGAAGAGACTGTTGGATGATGCATCGCTGATCGAGCCAAGAGCTTAGTACGAGTTTGAGATTCCGATTCTGAATGTATATATACATATATATATCTAGGTTTCTACATATCACACATATACATATATATCCATATGTATATATATGTATATATGTATATATATATATATATGTATGTACACATATATATATATATATATATATCTCTCTCTCTCTCTCTCTATCTCTCTATCTCTCTCTCTCTCTCCCTCTCCCTCTCCCTCTCTCCCTCCCTCTCTCTCTCTCTCTCTCTCTCTCTCTCTCTTTCTCTCTTTCTCTCTCTGAATTGAGCCTGTCCTCCCAGTCCTCCCAGCGCAGGCTCGGTGCTGGTGAGCTGTCCAACCTGGCCAATGCCAGCTTCCTGGTTGACTGAGACAGGCAGTATCTCACGGTTGCTTTCTTTTGGGCGGGGTCTTTGTAGGCCTTCTCAAAGCTCTCGGATGTGGAGCGGAGCGGACATGTGGAGCTATTCCACAGGCACTGACTTGAAGGGAAGTTTCTGGTCCCACAGCACGCAAAAACACATGCATGGTTGCTGGCTGGCTTCAGCACCAATGCTTGGGTCCAACCTAAACCTGCCAAGTCAGCCAGTGTTGGCACAACCAAGCCTCAGACACAGCACAGAGTAACGAAGTCTACAGTACTCCTGCTGAGAAGCTTGCAATGGAATGGCTCGCGAGCTGAGTTCCAAAGGAACTGTTCCGGGGGAAGCGGAAGTCAGCGAGGTGTTTGTTATCGGACGTGCGTTTTCTGGTAACGATGGTGCCCTCGAAGCTATTGATGGCAGCTTCGAGTGGATTGAATTTGATACGGGAGATCCCCAGCAAGATGAAGAGCTGCGGAACATGCGGCTAGAAGCTGCCAGGCTGACTGCAGCAGCCTGCCGTCTTGGCAGATACTCTTTCAATGAAGCAGATGTGCCTTTAGTAAATCTGCCAGAGACGCTGGAGGGCACTCATGTTGTGCTCAATGTGGACGGCACGACGCAGCAGGAAGAGACCTTTGAAACCGAGTTTGTCTTTCACGAGGCCGAGGACTCTTCCTTGACGGAAGTCCTCCTTGGCCTGGCGGCAGAGCGTTCCGTGACGGTGCTAAATGCAGGGAGTCCCTACAAGATCGGTGGGAACTTTGTGGAAGGAGGTGCCGTTGAGTTTGAAGAAATGCTCTGCATGCAATCGACTCTGCAGATGTCTCTCCGGCGTGCCAGCAAGATGGCTGCGGAGCATGGTGTGAGGGCCTCGAAGCATGCGAGACCGGTGAATGGCACGTCCTGGGATGTCCACATCCCCGAGTACGGGGCTGTCCTTAGCCCCAATGTGGAGATCTTCCGGGCCGGTCCGGAAGTTGGATTTCCATTCCTGGAAAACCCCCTCCTCTTGGCATCGGTGATCACCATGGCCATGCCCAACTGCAACCAGGATCTGGATGAGCCCTGCGATGTCCCCGACTCCGCCGAAGAGTATCAAAGGCATCTCTTCGCGAAGATCGCGTGTAGCCTCGAGCTAGCCATGGCCATCCGGTCCCGTACTCTCGTCGTGCCGGCGCTGGGCTGCGGCAGGTATCTGAATGATCCCAGCACAGTGGGAAAGGTCCTATGTGAGGTGTTCCAAAGCCGCTTCATGACGGCCTTTCAGGAAGTCCACTTCTTCGGAGAGGAGGATTTCTTGCTCGCATGCTCGAGCCTCCAACGAGAGACGAGCCTTCCCGAGTTGGAACAGCTGGGAGCGCACGCTCGAGAGCGCAGGAACGCGGCAGCCTGGCTCCAGGACGACCCTCTGATGTTTGCTCCGGAGTTAGGAGAGTCTGAGACCATTCTCGATTCCGAGCCACAGACTCAACTGGATCTTGGGGAGTTGCCGAAGGGTCGTCCTCGACAGAGGCCCTCTGCCTTGGACGGCTTGTCTGACCTGGGCCTCAGCGCGGGCAGCGCGGGCAGTGCCCAAAATATCTCCTTCCAAGGCCTTGAGGAGCCCTTGGAGCCTCGCTTTGGCTCGGTCTCCGCCTCGGGCTCCGCCTCGGGCTCCGGCCGGGCTTCCCGGCATGGGCCTTCTCCCCCGAGAGCGCAGGTGGACGAAAGGAGCTTCCAGTCGCTGAAGAGCACGGTCGGAAAGGTCTCCAACCAACACATCCGATCCCTGGAGACTCTCCAGACATCTCTGTCAGAGCTCATCTCGGAGAGGAACGTGAGGGAGCAGCTGGATGCCCTCCGGCATGAGGCTCTCGCAATTCAAGACCAGAGCGCCGTGATCCAGGCGCAGCGCCTCGAGTTGGAGGAGCGAGGGGCCGAGCTGGCGGCCAGCAGAGAGGAACTTCTCACCCAGCTTGAGCATGCCAGAAAAATGGCAGGCGGATGCCGGATGTCCTGACCCGGCGGGAGGCAAAAAAAAGTCTCAGGGCTTCCGAAACGGAGCTGTGTCTACTTCAAGCTTGACTGTTTCGTCTCCCTTCACAGTGTCCCTACCCTTCGCGCTCTTATTGGCAGATGAGTTCTGGGTGAGAGTATGACTGTCGAGGGGAGAGCCGAGAGACGGCGAGAGGGGGCACGTCTTGGAGGTTGGGATACCAGCTACTGAACGTGCGCTTCGCCCGGAGATGTGAAGTTCCAGACTCAAGGCTTCTCAGACGTCAAGAGCCCTGAGGTCAAGTTCTATGGAGCCAGGAGACATGAGGGGCCAGGCAAGCACCGGCAGTCAGTAAGCCTTCTCAGCTTGGATGTTGCAGGCAGAGATGCAGCTGCGGGCAGCTTGCGTTGCCTTGAATGTCGCTCGGCTTGGTGAAGGGAGCCGGCAGGGGCAACACGAAGCACATCTCTTGCAGTCAGACTTGCCCACGAACCGATTTGAGGCCTGTCTTGCTCGCCATTGGCTCACTATGCTTCCGCAATCCCTCCTATTAGAGTCACTAGAGCCTTCCAGGTAAGGTGCCACGCGCGCAGACGCAACAGCAAACTACCAGTAGTTTGAAACCAAGTTTGTTGAATGCTGTACGTTGTGGGTAAAACCTCAGGCCTCATGTGCGGTCCGACACTTTAGGGGCAGCTGACGGGCACGTGATGAGTACCTGGTGGGAGTCAGGGGACGTTCGCATTTTTTGTGACACGTACAGATGATTACTCTGTCTGACATGACGACAGGCATTCTCAACAGCGTCGGTTCGGCATGAACCGTATTTCGTCGCTTGCCAAGAGATCCTGCCGGCCAGGTTCTCACAGTGCCTTTCTGCTCCGTATGAAGTCAGAAGGAAGTGCGATGTCCCAGGCCCTCCTGCACTCGCCTGAATGCGACATGCGCCAGTGAGAAGCTAAGCGGCTCAGTGCATCCGCGGACTTCTGCCCTGCGCCTGACATGGGCAAGGCTTGCCATGCTAGCACATGCTTACGCCCTGCTGCCCTGGCTTGACTTTCGAACCTGACACCAGTTCTCGGCAGATGTCAGTGTGGCGATTCTAGTGGTCGGTGCAAGGTGGTGCAAGGCATGTGAGCATGTGCCAGGTTCGTGTCAGCCTGGTGCAAAGCTCCCTTCTTCCCTTAATCTGGGACCGTGCGCTCTCGACTTAGAGTGGACCTCAGTGCTTTTTTGGCCCAGCTTGGAGCAGCTGAGGAGCCGCCTTGCCAAATCCTGTGATGGCCAAAGCGCTTCGCTCATCATCTTCGCGGCCACCAAGGCCCAGTGAAGCCAAAGCCAAGCACGCGACGTGTCTTCAACCCTGAAACCCCAACCAAGACTCCAACCGCTCAGGCCTAGACCTCCAAGCCCCTAGACAGTTGGTCTTAAACCGAAGCCTCTACTGCATACCAACGCTTGTAAGAAGCATGGAGAATCCTTGTAAGAACCAAGCCGTTGCAGTTATCCTCTTCGTCCTAAATCCCGAGTGACACCCGAAAGAGAACCCTTTTGAATCCCATTAAACTCAATCATAAACCCTTACAGCAAGTCTTCTAGTATCCCAAGCCTTGATCCAGGCCTCGGCAGTGAGCCAACCTTCAGGCCCGCCGGCTTTGGCACTTGTGTGGCCATGGATGGACAGGGTGATGAGAAAGTTTCGCTTCGAGGCCTACTTCAGACTTGAGGCTTTAGGGTGGCTTTGGGTTTCTACCCCTCGCCGTACGTATCCTAAATCGAACAAGGCAACAAGGCGACCTCCATCGACGAGGGTGTGGGCTCCTACGCCCTAAGGCCCTAAACCTCGACCCTCAACCAACATGGAAGACTAGTCTGACCTCGTTTGATTCAGCCGAGCCCAACCGAGCCCAACCCGGACCACGAAAGTTTCCATTTCGCCGCCAAAAGTGGGCTCTTGTATTTCGAGGGGCACTCCCGGCCCTGCCACTGTTGACCAGGCATGGGCTTGCTGCACGCAGTGTCTTCGCGTTTCCTGAACTTGCTCAAAGGCCTGTGACACATGTCGTGAATTCTCCGGCTGCTGCGAGCAAGCATGTTGACCAGCCAGCCAGACCAGCCAAAGACATTGACCAACCATGTCGTGATGGTGGAAGCCGGTATTGATTGACCTGAGTGCTGTCGTCCTCAGGAGACGTTGGACAGGTCTCACCACAAAACCTCGTTGTGACTGCGTGACCTGTGTCTCATGTTTCCCCAACATGTGTGCAACTGCAAGCACCAGTGGTGGCAGGTACGCGCTTGCGAAAGGCGGCTCTGTACATTCCGTGGCTCGTATGGATGCAGTTTGGTTCGAAGTGGAAGTTTCCGAAAATTAGGGGTACCTTATCTTGGGTCCTTATAACAAGGATCCTACAATTCAGGGTGCTATATTAGGGTCCCCTATTTTCGGAAACTACCAAGTGAGCCTAGGGCCTCGCCACCCCACGAGGTGTCGCGGGAGCTGTGGATCCTGAGTGCCGAGCGCGGGGTGGACGGACTCAAGCATCTCTCCCTCTCTGAGGCGCTTTACCGTGTGTTTCTGCTTCGGTACCACAGAGAGAGACATCTGGGGGTTTCCGAAAATTCGGGGTACCTTATTTTGGGGTCCTCATAATAAGGATCCTACTCTTTTGGGTACTATATTAGGATCCCCTATTTTCGGAAACTCCCATCTCGTAAGTCGTGCCTGTGTGTTGGAGGCGGCAAACTTGGGTGCCGCTCTCGCCGAGGTGTACAAGACAATGCAGGCTTCTGCGCTTCAATGGTGCCGCTTGGAGTTAGGCGTTGGCAGACATCTGGAGGATGGGACGACCAGCGGGGAGGCGTTCATGAGGTATTTTGTGGCACTGCCTCGACCTGAGAGAGAGAGGTCCAGGGAAGGCTTGGGTCTTACACTGGCAGAGACGAGGTCCCAACGCTTGGAGCGCGAGTTCGCAGAAGGTGCCACCTCCAGGCTCTTGGCTGCTTCAAACACGGCATGACATTGAGATGAGCATACCAGGCCTTCATCCAGATTCGCCCTGTGAGGTGTCCTTCGCCTGAAGCTGTGGCCAAGCTCGTAACCGCTTTCGGAGCAGCTCAGCTGCGTGATGCCGGATGGCAGCTCCAGAAGCATCGGTAGCCTTGGCTCAGGATGTACGTTGCCACGAGGCGGCCGGGATTTCGCAGAGGATAAGCAGGCGCGAGTGGAGAGGGGTGCACATGCTAGCATGAAGAGACCGACAGTGACCGGGCTCAAAGAGCCTCGAGTGATTCCAACGGGCGGAGGGCTAGGATAAGATGTGTCCGGCAGTTCGAAAGGCTTTGTGGTCTAGTCAGCATTCCCTAGGGCTGAGTACCAACATTCTTTCTGATCAGCATCAGCTTCCTTGACTGATGCTTTTCTGACAGAAGTGTCATGCATAGCATGATGTTGTAATCACGGTAACAACATCGATTGCTGGACCTTTATTCGGCTTTCTGCCTTCACTTCCGGAACTCCGGGCTGCGCATTTACTTTGCCTGTGTATGTCTGCAAGCACGAGAGACAGAATGTGCAGGAAATGTTTACTGCCTGCGTCAGGGACTCAGGCATTCAGCAACACTTTCTGCAGAAATTGTCTGCGGGACCGTGTACTGTGGCTCAGGCTGCTGCGCAGCTCGACGGTGCCAGTTCGCTCCGTGGCCCAGGCCCTGTCTAACCTTCAGGTCTGCGACGAGGACTTGATGCAGGCACCCTCACAGTGTTTAGTGTCTTGTCGGTAAGCAGAGTCGCCGCCTTTGCAGCAGATCTGCACAGGCCTTGACTGTGGCACAGAGACCAACGCCCTTGCGAGGACGCAAAGTTTGACGTACATTTCGGCAGTTTCTGCAGATGTGTTCTGCTTTTATATTTCACCAGCGACGTGGAGAGCGCCAATGTGATTGTGCCTCGTCCTTTCCAAAAAAGGCTGTTGCGGATGTTCCTTTTGCGGAGCGGTTTCAGCAAGTCAGCAGTAATTCTTCCAAAAAAGTCGCGCAGATTGTACCGTCCCTCTCGATTGACCCGCTACAAGTGCCCGCGTGGTATGGAGGCCAAAAAGAGGGTTTTGCAGGCGACCACTGCCTTGCACTTAGCAGTGCTCGGCAGGCGTCACTGGTGACGGTGAGGCCTGGGCATGATGATGGCGATCTGTCCTGCAGATGTTTGCATGGGTTGCGAATCTGGGCACTGAGGAATCTTCACTGTCGCAGCAGCTCAGAAGTGTGCTCCGCCAAACTGCTAAGCGGGAGGAGATTGTGGTGAGTTGTGCGTGCCTTTCTTGGATGCTGCGACCCGCATGTGCGAAGCACAGGACGGTTTCCTGCAAAAAGCAGCGGGCAGAGAGGCAAAGCAGCTGTTGTTGCTCGTTATACATGCGGGCCGGCCGAATTGCGATTGCCATGAGGTCTTTTGTCCTCTGTGCAAATGACTGTGCAAATGTGCAGGTTTTAAATGTGAGAAGTCTTCATGGCACTGTCAGGTGCAGCCGGCGGAGACCGTTCCTGCCGCCAGTCCGGCTGCCAAGCTTGCTTTGGCCAAGGGTCGCTGGAGCTTCCAAGCCAGGTGTGTGGTCCAGTCGCGCAGCAGCCGCTTGCACTGCGGTGGAGGCATCACAAGCCAGCCTCGTGTGCTAAGGAAGCCCGAAACCATCTAAAAAACCCTGAAGCCTAGAACCCTAACAAGACCCGTTGCGGGTTGTTTCGCTGTCTGTGTCTGCAGGCCAAGCATGCAGGAGCCAAAAGGCTCCTGGCCGGCCGTCTGCGATCAGTGCAGGCTGGGCCAGCGCGTAAGCTCCCACGCACCAGCCCTTTTTTCTTGTGTCTTTTTTTGAAGATGTCTTCAGCTTGGGCTTTCGATAGACTCAGAAAGCTGCATGGCTCAAAGATGATGAGATGCAAACTACCCCAAGATGCACCGAGCATCAGCCAACGTGAACACGAAACTCAGATACATGGTGTCAGACAGGGAAGGGACAGTTGCAAATCAGTGCAGACGGAGTACCCGGCTTCCATGGTGTGCTTCTTGCAGCCCATGGGCTGGATCGTCAGATCCTCAGTTCGTATGTTGTAAGAAGTCCTTCGAGAATGGGCTGCGCCAGGATGCTGTTGGCTTTGGCGCTGCTTCTTGCCAACCTGGGGAGTGCCGGAGCTTCGGATATCCAGTCTCCATGATCTTGCCTCGAGCGTGTCTGCTGTCCTTCGAGGCAGACGACTGGCCAACGTGTGACAATCGGGCGCAGCCGGGCAGCATCGACGATTTTGCAGGCGTTTGTGGCTTCTTGAGCGTGGGCCTCCTTCGTAAGCAGCAAGGCATCGTGCGGTAAAGCTGTCCCTCATGCCGAACTGCCATGAACTCAGGTTCCGCGACGATGAGCTTGAACCGGGCGGATTGAAACTACTGGGAGTCAAAGAAAGCCCACTAGGCCAGGATGCTGCAGCAGTCGTTTTTTTGACCATCCTCCTAAACCGCATTCGTATGACTACTACTTCTGTTGCTATGACTATGTCTATGATTGTGATTCTAACTATCACTATCACTACGGTTCCTATTACGATTACTATTACTGGTACTATTTCTTTTGCTATTACTATGATTTTTCCTATGACTAGGACTATTTAAACACTATAACTATATTCCGAAGTCAGGCTACTTTCCCGCAGCAAGGGCTGCCGCGACCCTGGAGCACTTCTTTCAACAGCTGCGAGAAGTCCTCAGCGACGACTGCCCGCTGCTTTCCGAGGGTTCAGCAAATCTTCGGCTTCCTTCAGTTGGGGTTTAGCCCAAAACCGGAATCAACGGCTCCTAAACCCTAAACCCTGAACCAAAGCCCCCTAAGCCCTGCACCACTGGGAAGACGCCGAAGTGCGCTGACTCACGCGCATGGCTCTAGCAAAAAGCCCTGCACCAAAGGCGGGTCTTGGTGGAAGTTGGCCTACAGCCGGCAGCTGGACCCCTCCAGTGGCCCGGTCAGAAAGAGCAAACCTCTTGATGATCGCCTCATGTGAGTAAATGGATCCCTGCATAGTCCCCATGTTATGCGATCATAGACACGCTTGGCTAGTTTGGACCCGGCACACTGCGCCCGAGGGATCCTTAGGGTCTAGAGTGTCGGCAGCACGTAGGAACTGGTCCTCCGCGTCGTTGTGGCTCCGATATTTCAACCACTCGGGCATGGTGCTCGCGGTGGATCCTGTGGAGGCATACCTGCAGCACTGGACGGAGAGTCTCAAGGAGATTGCAGGGGAGTTTCGACAAAAGCTGGTCTCCAAAAAAGGCCCCGGCTAGCACCGGCAGCATCCCGAATAGGACCTATGAGGTGTCCTTGATTTTTTGAGTTTCCCCCACATGCAGTAAAACCCAGACCCTAGACCTTAAACCCACCTATATATATATATATATATATGCTCACACCCCCCCCCAAGACCTACCGCGAGGTGCTTCGGCTAGCAATGGGTAGTAGAACATGTAAGGATTTGAGGAAACCATTAGGATAAAATACACTCATACATAAACAATGGAAACGTATATCGTGTATAATCAATAGCTGAATACACTGTAATGACCTACGACGGCGCGACATCGCCGTTGGCGGATTTGGGCAAGCTTCAATGCCTGCAATTGTTTAATAGGATACTGCCTAAATGTTCCGGATATTCATAACTCTGGTCATATAATGACCATAGGCATAACCCGAAGACAGGACCAAGACAGAACAGTGTCTACATCCTACGTAAGATCGTTAGATGCGCCGGGTAACTTTGTGTTTGTCATTGTCTGTTTTTAATTTTGTTCATGTACTCATAGGCATAACCCAAAGACGGGACCAAAACAGAACGATGTGTGCATCCTACCTAGGATCGTAATGAGGGTTACGTGTGCACACATGTTTATTCTGTGTGAAGCTCTTAGGTTACTCATGCGCCAATGTGTATAATAGCTATTACTAGTGCGAATACTAATACTGATACTAAGATTTCTATTCCTACGAATAAGGATATTAGTGTTCATAACATAATAGGCTTAATGGTTAATACTAGTATTAAAAATTGCACTACTAATTCGAATAGTAGTGCTGATGGGAATATTAACACTCCTGGGGATACTAATACGCATATTCTTATTAACTGTTCTCAATATGAATACTAATAGTACTAGTTGTTTGGAATACTAATACTTGTCCGAATATTCATACCAATACTCAGGCTACTGCGATTATACATAATAGGACATTAATATGGGTATTCGTATTAAGGTCAGCATTTCCTTCGAAAGTATTCATATGCGCATCATAATTCATCTTAATACTCGTACTGATATGAATTAGTATGATTACAAATACTTTTACGAAGACGGGTACTTTCAGTAATACCGATACTAATATGAATACTAGTGTTCCTACGAATATTAAAAAACATACCCATATTGATAGTAATTTTATTTTTTATTTGTTACCAATATACACGCAAATGCTAACATTAATACTAATATGCACATAAGTGATACAGTTCCTCCGCAGATTAATGCGCATAGTCTTATTAATTATTCTCAGTATTTATATTCACATTAAAAAACCTACACTAACATGAATAGCAGTATTACCACTTGATACTCCAGATAATACGATTATGCATAGTATGAACAGCGATACTGCTATTGATACCAATATTAATGCTCCTACGAATACTAATAATCACGTTCAAACCAAATACAAAAAACAGACACATCAATGTACCAAAGAATCTGTATTTTCACATACCAATAAATAATATACTCGTATACTACTATTCCAATGTTACCATAGACTATGAGACTATACACTGGTTAATATTAACACTAAGAGTAAGGCAGAGACTAAGACCAAGACTAATACGAATACTAAAACTCACACTAGACATTAACACTACCATTAGTACACCTATTGTATAGACTTATATTCAGACTAATACTAACGCTGACATTGGAATTGACATTGACACTGACACCAACACTAACAGTAACACGAATCAACACGCTAGAACGCAGATACTAATACTAACACTAATGCCTAATGCACATCTGAAGACTACTGCGCGTAAACAACGAAACCATTTCCGATCAAGCATGCTGCGCGCTGTATTGGCTCTAAGGCTCCGAGAACCAAAAATCCAAAAAACCAAAAAACCAAAAATCCAAAACCTTTGTCAGGGGGGTCGAAACTTTTGGATTTTTTGGTTTTCCTAGGGTTTTTTTGGTTTTCCAACAGAAAACCAAAAAAATCCAAGGTTTTTTTGGTTTTCCAGCAGAAATCCAAAAAAATCCAAGGTTTTTTTTGGTTTTCCAGCAGAAATCCAAAAAAACACAGGTGTTTTTTGGTTTTTCACGAGAGACACAGCAGAAAAACCAAAAAAACCTTGTGTTTTTTTGGTTTTCCACCGAAAATCCAAAAAAAGCCATGGTTTCGCCAAGGCAAAGCCCAAAAAACCAAAAAAGACCTAGGAAAACCAAAAAATCCAAAAGTTTCGGGCCCCTCAGAAAGGCTTTGGATTTTTGGATTTTTGGTTTTTTGGTTTCCGCCGTCGTATCGTATGGTTTCTTTTAATGTTTCTTGCTTATGAATACAGGCATATGAATTTGAAAGCGGACATGAGTAGGCACGACGTTGTAAAGAGACATGACTTCACATCAGCCATGATAGAGAAGGTATCATCCCCGAAAATTACGCAAAACACGAATCGTATGCCAAACGCGAATCCCTGCCAAGAGAAGGTTTTGACGGTATTTACAATGGAAAAGAGGCCGAGGTAGGTCATGGGGGGGGGTGTGTCCATATATATATATATATATATATCGCTAAACCCTAAGCCTAAACATGGCACTAAGCGCGAAGCCCTAAACCCTGAACCCTAAAGCCCTAAACCCCAAAAAACCCTCGAAGCCTTAGCCCTAAACCCCAGCCCAAAACCCTAAACTGTTTTTGTAAACGGTTTTTGTAACAGGTTATGATTAGGGTAACTATACCTACCTATAATTTCTCATAACCCCAATTCAGGTGCTTTTTACCTTCCTTACTAAGTCATGGAGACCCAGAGACTCCAATATCCCTGAATTAAGGAATATTCCTTAAATCATATTAGAGATCCTACTATAATTTAAGGCATACTCCTTAATTAAGGAATATTCCTTAAATCATATTAGAGAGTGCTACTATAATTTAAAGCATACTCCTTAATTAAGGGGGTATTGGAGTCTCTGGGGAGAGCCTGGGGCTTCCAGATGCAGGAGCCTTTGGCTTCCAAGGGCTCCCTGCAGGCAGGGGGCTTCCAGAGTTGTTTTGAAGGCTTAGAGTTTAGGGTTTAGGGTTTAGGTTGAGGCTTAGGGTTTAGGGTTTAGGGTTAAGGCTTAGAGTTTAGGGTTTAGGGTTTAGGCTTAGAGTTTAGGGTTTAGGGTTTAGGTTGAGGCTTAGGGTTTAGGGTTTAGGGTTAAGGCTTAGAGTTTAGGGTTTAGGGTTTAGGTTGAGGCTTAGGGTTTAGGTTTAGGCTTTGGGTTTAGGGTTTAGGGTTTAGGTTGAGGCTTAGGGTTTAGGGTTTAGGTTTAAGGCTTAGAGTTTAGGGTTTAGGGTTTAGGTTGAGGCTTAGGGTTTAGGGTTTAGGGTTTAGGTTAAGGCTTAGAGTTTAGGGTTTAGGTTTAGGCTTTGGGTTTAGGCCGGGGCTTGGGGATTTGGGTTTAGGGCTTCGGGTTCAGTGTCGGGGGTTTAGGGTTTGGGCTTGGGGTTGAGGGTTTCAGGGTTTGGGGTTTAGGGTTTAGGGTTTTAGGGTTTCAGGGTTTCAGGGTTTTAGGGTGGGGTTTGGGGTTTAGGGTTTAGGAGGGTTTGGGGTTCAGGAAATCGTTTGTTCAGGTGCTCGAGAAGGAGGATCCTACCCCACTCACGGTCGAAATTTCGGCTCCATCTTTCCTGAAAGTTTCTAACATGAGGCCCTGACAAAAGCTTTATGGTAATTACAGTTATTGTAATGATGGTCATTGTTATTACGATTACTATTACTATTACTCTTACTATTACTACAACTATTACTATTGCTGTTCTACAACCCTTCTGAAACCTTTGAACTCATTTTTCTTCATTTTGGGCTTACTTTCCGAAACTCCCGTCTGCTGGCATCTTCGAAGGTGCGGCCTCTGCGGGCAAGTCTCGGTCCTCGGAGTGCGGAGGAAGCCCAGGTGGGTTTAGGGTTTATGGGATTTCAGGAGTTTAGGGTTTAAAGTTTTTGGTTTCGGGCTTATAGGGTTTTAGGAGTTTGGAGTTTAGGGTTTAGAGTTCTTGGTTGAGGGTTTGTAGGAGTTTTCGGCGTTCAAACTAAGGTCTAGGGGTTTAGGGTTTAGGGTGTCGAGGGTTGCGCTACAGGGCTTCCATGATTTTAGGGTCTAGGGGTTCCGGATTTTTGAAACTTCAGGCTTTGAGGCCGTTAGGGTTTCAGAGTTAAAACCTTTGAACCCCAAGCCGTAAACCCTAAGCCCTAGACCCTGAACCCTAACCCGTGAACCCCCAAACCCTAAACCCTAACCCGAACCCCTAAACCCTAAGCCGTAAACCCTAAACCTTAAGCCCGAAGGCAGTTTTCCTGCAACGCTTGGACCGCAGGTGTTCTTCGACACGAAAGGCGGCAAGATCCCCGCCGCGGAGGAGGCCTTTCTCTAACGGGTGTTCAAAAAACAAAAAAGTATATATGGGTGGTTGTAAAATTAAGCTCCCTTTTTGGGTCCTTATTAGATCACGACACCCATTATTTAGGGTACCCAATTAGGGACCCTAGTGTTGACAACCAACTATATATATATATATATATATATATATATAGACACTATATACTATAAAAAGTAATTTTGGTATATAGTATATTTAGTATACAAAGTATGTATAAAAACACTAGTAAGCATGCCGTCGTATGTTTAATGGACCAAAGGGATGGACCGTCGATTCTTCCCAGGTCACAGAGAGATGTCGGGCAAGTGGGCCGACCATGGAGAATCCTGCCCATCCGTGCTACCTGCTCGGGAGGCCGCTTGCCCATTGGAACTGTTCCCCCCCCCAGAAGCCTCCAATCGCCCTGAATTAAGGAACACACCTTCAATGGTGTATTCCTTAACTAAGGGATATATATATATATATATGTATATGTGTATATGTATATATATGTATATATATATATATATATGTGGGTGTGCTACGTTCTGCGGTGTGTGCCGCTTCCAGGCAGACGGATCTGGCCGTAACGGCCCGAACCAGGACTCTGGACGACATCTGGAAGGAAGTTCTCAGCAACCTGGACTCTACTATAGTGGTGCAAGCCTTCTTCATCAACTTCGCGCGGTTCCGTCAACCAAGATTCTCTCAACCCCGCTTCCTTCAACCATGTTCCCCGCTTCCCTCAACTCAGATTGTGAGTTTCTTTCAACCCCCATCGCCCGCTTCCCTCAACCCGGATATTGCCGATTCTGTCAACCCCCATCGCCCGATTCCGTCGACGCATACTGTGCTGATTCCGTCAACTCCGCCCCCCCGTCTGCGTGCTGGGGGTTGAGTGAATCTGCGTGCTGCGGTTGAAAGAATCAGGTTGTGTATGGGTTGAACGAAGCAGTTCTTTGGGTTGAAGGAATCATTTCCTTGGACATGGTTGAATGAATCTGCGTTCTGAGGTTGAAGGAAGCAGGTTTTGAGGTTGAAGGCATCCGCGTTTCCGGGTTGACAGAATCGGCGGTCAGTGGTTGACGGAATAATCGGCGAAAAGTTGAAGGAATCCGCGCGCGACCGACTATAGTACCCTAAATAGTAGGAGCCCTATTATAAGGACCCCAAAATTCGGTATGGTACTAGGTTAGGGGTTCCATATTATAATGAAAATAATAAGGAACCCCAAAAGCCATTCTATTTATGGCTGGATTTCGTCGGTTTGCTGCATCTCGTGTCCTGCGTGCCCCGAGGCAGGAGACACATCGACCTCCTGCATGTGAATGTAGGAATCGCCAGCATGGCTGATGTGTGCCCGGCCCGCATTGGCAGGGAGTCCACAGCAATATTGCGTGTTATAGAAGAGTATGGCATATTATAGAACATTATAGGATGGTATTGAACATTCATACGGTCGTATAGCACAGAACGTTATAGCATAGAACACAATAGTATCGTACAGTATAGTATAGTGTAGTATCGTATCGTAGGTTCCATGGCTGTCCCGAGGCTAGAGCGAGGATTCGCGAAGGTCCTCTCCTCGAGATCAGTGACGGTCTTCGTGCTGCGAGTTGATGACGTGTGGCTGGGTTAATTAAGTTAGCCACAAGAGGGATCTATAAGGGTTCCCTGAAGGGCTCTGTAAGGTTTAGGCTACCATAATAGGGATCTATGGTAGATAATGTGGTTTCCTTCTTATGATAACTTACATTCAATCCCTCACCAAAAACCCAGGTGGACGAAGAGTGAACTTCAGAAGATTGTCAAGATCCTGGATGCTCACGAGTACTTCTCGATGCTGGGACTGCTCTGCCTTTCTCTCAGTTGACGAAAGCCTCTGCGAGTGCATGTGGCTCTCGTAGACATCTTGCAGAGATGCCGAGGCGAAAACAGCAGCCAGTTCGGGGCCTTCCGGTATCGTGGCCCTGACAGTGTCGGACCCACGACATATCTGCCCTTGAGCTCCATGGATATCGATCTGGTACTGGATTGGGACGCCATGCCGCTGCCGCAAAACCTGCTGGCTTTTGACTTGCAGCAGCCTGACGTCTTCAAGACTGTGCAGCTGGGCGATCAGCAGTGCGATGCTGAAGATGATGATGGAACCTGTCAAGAGGGTGACGACCGGTGCAGGGGAGATGCACTGATAGGCCCTCCGGAGCGTCCCCAACTTCTTCACGTCACGAAGTCGGGGTCCCGGTCAATTACCCTCGAGTGGCGCCCACACCCGGAGGGTCCAACACCTGACAGTTATCTGCTGCGGGTAGACCCTGGAGCCCTCGAAGAAGTCTTGGACCACGATACCTTCGATGCTCTCACGAGTGTACAGACATACACTCTGAACGGGCTCCGCCCGAATGTAGAATACACAGTAGGACTGAGGGCAATGGGCTTTGGGGGCGAAAGTGGCAAAGTGACGCTGACGCACCGTACAGAGCCGGAGGACGACGCAGCCGAAGATTCCCTATACGACATTTTGGAATCGACACATTGTGGCATGGGTGCTGCTGAAGAAGTGCAGCCAGCCGGTCCAGCACCTGGAGGTGCCTCATACTATCCGGGAGTTGATGACGTCGACGGTTGCAGGGCGCGCTGTGAGAGCAACAGGCAGTGTGTGGCTTTTCAGGTGAACTCAGGAAATGCCTGTTGCTTTGTCATAGTTGGGCAAGGTTTTACATGTTTATGGGTACTCAAGCCCAAGAAGGAATAGAAGTTTTCCTTCTTGATACTACCCCAAGCATGGACCAGTTTAATGTAAGTTACTATAATGAGGAATCCATATTTTTACTATAGGTCCCTATTATGGTAAGTTAAATTAAGTTCCTTAACAAGAACCCAGGTTGGCTCTATCGGAGGAAGCCGCCTTCACAGCGCCTCGCTACGCGCCAATCCGACCTTGGCTGGTGGTGTGCCGTCCGGAGAGATTGATTGGCTTGGAGTCTTAAAACAAGAGCTCACGCGCTGACAGCCATTTCAGTTCACGAATTTTGCCGGTTACATGTTATGGTGTATTATGATGTGTTATGGGAATATTATCGTATTTTCCAGAATGCTATGGTGGATTACAGTACATTACAGTCGAATCATAGCCTGTTGAAGTCGATTGTAGTATATGAAAAGCATATCATACTATACTTTAGCTTCCCTCGCTGTTGCAGGTTTTGCAGGACATCTGGGCGGCAGGTGATGCCGCGGGGCTTGTGCAAGTGCTGGAGGCCTGGGTAGGCCAGTCTTTTTCGAAAGTCCGTGCTTCGGGTCGTCTGACTCAGGCATGTGGGGATGACTCCTTGACAGCAGCTTGCTTGAATCGTTTCGTGCTGCGGCACCGGCCACTTTACGGAGACTGATGTATAGACCAGACGCCTTTCGGATTTTTGGAGCCAGGACTCCAAATCCACTTCCTGTACAGTCCTTGGCCAGGCCACGCCCTTTCTCCGATTGTCATCCGCACCCTGGAGTCGCGAAATGTTGCTCTGAAGGCTGCTGCCGTTGGTGCAGAAACTCTCCCAGGCGGACTGCGAGGAGCTTGCTGGAGCCCTCCTGTAAAGTGCTTGGCGTCGTGACCTCTTCTGTTGAATGTGAGGAGCATGCTGTGGCCGCTGTGCGCTTTGCCCTTCATAACTTGAGGGTGCCGCGCCGCAGCATTATATATGTATATGATATATGTATATCATATATATATATATATATATATATGTTATGCATATGTATATACATATATATATATATATATACATATTCATAGGTCAAGCTAAAGAGATCTCAAGATCCGGACAGGTCTCCTGGCCAGCCATCGCAAAGCTTCTCAGAAGCGTGTCAACTCCAAGAGTGCGGAACCCCGGCCGGGCCGTCGCATATAGGGGCCTAGATAAATTACCCATACTCTTTTGGGGGCTCCTTATTATCATTGCAGTATAATGGGCCTCAACACTCTATTCTAAGTATTAAGGCCCCTACATCATGATACCCTTATAGTATACCACATAGATCCCTTTCAAGGAACCTCTTAAAGGAACCCTATTCTAATAATTAAGGCCCCTAGACTGAACCCCTCGAAGCCCCGTCACTTTGGCTTTGACTGCCTTAGGTGGTCCTGGAGGCCTGCGAGGAGACGGTGCTTCGCCTCCAGTCCTTGTGCCCCCGCTTGCATCTCGCCGGGCGAGGATTTTAGGGTCTATGCTTTCAGTATTCTACACCGTGATATGACTATAAGGCTATATGCTACTAAGTGCCATACTACTATATTGTAGGCGATATTGTAAGATTACTATATAGTAGTATCGTGCAATGCTACCATATTTTACTATACCGTAATGCAGCCACATCACTATATCATACGACCAGCGATCCGCAAGGAAGCACCAGGTCCCTAAACCCCTAAACCCTAAACCCTATACCCTAAACCCTAACCCTAAACCCTAAACCCCTAAACCCTAAACCCCTAAACCCTAAACTCCTAAGCCTCTAAACCCTAAACCCTAAACCCCTAAACCCCTAAAACCCCTAAACCCTAAAGCCGAAACCAGGTACTCCACAGTGAAGGCGCTCTCCCGATCGGTCAAGGTCTCGAAGACCAGCGGGCCCTTGGCTGCTTCCCCAGAGACACAGCAGACGGGCCTTACAAACTCCTAGTATCTTAAAAGTATATGATGGTATCTTATATAAACTTGTTGTTTTTGAAAGTATCTGATGGCATCCTGTGGTACATCACGATATTGTATAGTGTGGTACAGTATACTATAGTTATGTTGCATCTTGCAAGAAAGGTCCCACTTTGCAAGAAGCTCAAGGTGAGCCTGGAGGAGGCGGGACATGCCAAGGGTGAGTCTGCGGCAAGTTGAGTTTTGCCAGAGGCCCTGGTCGGTGCTGGACGGCTTCGCAGTTGAGCCGAGCTGATAGTGACAAGGGCCCTCCAATACGGATGCCCGAGCGTGTGTGTAGTTGCTTGAGAGGACCACTCCAACGATGCCTGTCGACTGTACTGGGCCGTGACAAAGAACAGGGCGGATAGTTGCTGTTGCTACTTCTAGGCAACTTGTTGCTGTTTTTTGCGCGCAACTTCGAGCTAACCTTCGTTTGATTTCCCGCTGCCTTTGGCTATCATGTGCTTCGTCCTTGATCGACCGGACACAGTTCGTTGTGGTGGGGTCCTGAACGGCTTCCAAGATTCTAGGCTTTGGCTGACCTGCCTGCTCGAAGGTGACTTAATCCAGCTTCGATACTGGCAGGCGGGCTGCTTGCACAGATCCTAATGTCTCCGTAGGCTTTTGGTCAGTGCTGTGTGTGAGACTCAGCGACAAGCGGTGCTCAGCTTTCAGGCGTGATGGGCTTCCGTGGCGTGCGCACCACCCGGCTGCAGGCAGGAATGAGCAGCATCGAAACGGGGTTGAAAGGGTTTCTGAATCGGATGCAGTTGAGAATGTGGGATGTGGGACTTGTGTTGGACTTCTGCCCAAGGCGCTTGCAGCCGCGGTGGCCGCGTGGTGTGCTGAGAGGGCGTGCAGTCGTCTCAAAGTGGGGCGATGCCAATCGATCTCAGGACCTGGTGCTGGGGGTGCTATGGGGTGTTCAGCCAGGCCCCATCTCTCGCTCTGAAAACTCCTCTCCGAAGCGTCTCGGGGCTAGTGCCAGGCATGGCTGCTGCCGCAGGCCGGAAGCACTGTCCTGTGCGACGCAGAAGTAGCTGAAAAATCCCCCCCTGAACACCTGCTGCGCGAGGCACCTGCCGGCCGCCGTGAACTCCTCGGCGCGGGCTTGGCAGGCCTGGCGGGGTGGCGACGTGGGATGTTTGGCGCAGTGCGCATACCGCCAGGCCTTGGCTTGGCGATAGAGGTGCGATGCACGGCCAGGTAGGCTGAGTCAGCCCTGCACGTCAACACACGTGGAGGCTGAGCCGGCTTTAGCAAGCGGCGGATCAACCGCTGCAACCTCGGTCGGCACAGTGAGGCCTTGCGGCGTTTTGACACGTACGGAGGCCGGCAAATACTCCACGATCCCGTCGGGGAAGCGGAGGCAGACCGGAAGACGTGACAACATGTCGACGGCTGGCTGCATAGACTGAGACGCCGTTCCAGGTTCTACGGGCGCGTTAAGCAAGGCCTCTATCAGCCCAGGGCTCAAGCTGGAGAGAACAGAGGACCTGGTCTGGGGAGTGTGGCGACTGAGGTACTTGCAGATGGAGCCAGCCATCAAGGCTGGTAACTTGAAGGCCCGGCCTTCGCAGGCGTTTCCCGTCCCTCTTGAAGTCACGGTTGGGGCTGGAGAGTCCCAGGACCCCTTGATTGAGGATTTCTTCAGCCTGGAACCAGGCAGTTCTTGTTGGGGCCTTGGGCAAGTCCGAAGAGACTGAGGCAAGAACATCATCAAGGTGAAGGGAGGAGAAGACATTAAGAACTGTGGCCGCATCCTCAGACTCTCGTGCTAAGCAAAACTCACTGCAACTAACCCCAGCCTGCAGCTGAAAAGACCTACCTTCCTAGGGTTTCTTGTTATCCTTTCTGCATACAGTTCCTTAAAAAGGTAGGCTTTTTGAGCCACGGGCAAACTCTAGACATCCCTAGACACCCAACATCTTCCTTCACAGGCTTTGGCGCAAAATGCAAAACGAAGGAGAAGAGGACCGTGGAGAGCCACAGAGGGTGAGCTTGGCTTGTAGCCGGGTAGTGTTGGTGAGCGTTTAAAATAACTTGGGAGTCTCCGAATGTAGGGGACCCAGCAAGAGATCTTAGCTAGTAGGAATGTCATCTACAGAGGACATGCGAAAGGGGACTTTTGAAGATACTCGGAGAACATTGTGACATCCCCATCTGTCCGGTTGTCACGAGGACCTCCCGCTGGCTGGATTTCAAAACCGCCAGTGACCTGCTGGCAAGGTGCCCAGGTGCCCTCTCCACAAATGTTCAGAGGCAGAGATTTGGGCTTCATGTCCCCTAAACCCTAAACCCTTAAACCGTCTGAAAGCTTCTTTTTGGGACCGAGGCTGGAGCTTTCAGATATAGTGCTGAGGACATCCCAGAATACCTGCCCCAGGTTCTGCTGGCTGGTATCTCCCAGATGCTCTAGTAGGGCTCTGTCTCCTGGGCAGGTGAAGATTATCCGATCCTTTGCGAAGAAGGCTCGAATCCACTGACATCAAACCCTAAACCCTAAACCCTAGACCCCAATCGCCCTATGCCTTGCGGATGTCTCTGAGTTTGCAGAGAGGTGGAGAAGATGGAGGCAGCAATTGAAGCTGGCAATGCTGAAGAGGCCCAGAGTCCTGGGAGTTTCAGAAAAAAGGGGTTTAGGGATTTGGGGTTTAGGGCTTAGGGGTTTAGGGTTTCGGGGTTAGGGTTTAGGGCAGGCCCCCAAATTCTTCACACAAGGATCCTCAATAGACGGTTAGGGTGATGGTGCTTGTCTGCCTCAGAGGGGTGCTGACACGCTCTTGTTTTCAAAGTCCCCTTGCGAGGCTCAGCAGCTCTATGCAAAGTCCAAGCTGGACTTGAGCAGGCCGAGTGGGAAGCTTGTGCGTTTTTTGCTCCCCTTCGGGAGTTTTAGATTTCATGTATCCCCACACAAGTAATCCTAAATCACAGCAGCCTTGTTACAGGTTTGCTCGACGTTCTGGAACTCCCGCTCAGACTTTGTCTCGTGAGGTATCTTCCGCAGGTGGAGCTCGAACCTCTGGATTCTAAGGCCCGGATTTTCGATGATGCTTGCTCCAGACTTCTGGCGTCTCGCAGTCGATCTCGGAGCATAAGCAGCCGGCTAGGACTACACCCATCCGTGGGACACGCGTCCAGAGGCCAGAGACTGCAAGCTTGGGAGACCCTCCCTCAATCCGACCCCGAAACCTCCAAGCCCCAAACCTCCCAGATCATGGATCATGCCATGGAAAAATGCCCTTAACAAAAACAACTCCGAAATCCGTAAACCCTAAACCAGCAGCTTCGAGCGACTTCGTGGTTGCGGTCAGGTGATCTGCCAGGGAACGTTCTGCGTGTGAGATCTGCTTTCCAGAGCTTTGCTAGGAGTGCTGCGGTCAGATTCCTGTAAGTATACTTCCCGTTGGAGCCATATGTTATATATAGGTATCATATGCATACATAAATATGCGTACACACTATACAGCTATGCATGATGTTATGTACAGTATGTTATTTACTGCATGGTCGCCTTGTGGCAAGATTCGGCCGTCTTTGTAGAACCATGAGCTCTCTGTTGAAAGCAGAGATGTCCCTCGATTGCAATTTTCCGCGGCCAAAAGCTCCAGAATGGAAGGCCGCCAGAGGTGGATACCCGAACAGATGCCGCTCGGTATCTGTCTGCTCCATGACTTTCACTTTATGATGATCCCTTTCTTGCAATGAATTCCTCCTCTGCCCGCTTTTTCCCTGCTTGTGTGAGCCAAGCTCACGCAGCCAAACTCTGAAGCCTGTCTTCCCAATTGGACTATGTGCGTGAAACATGAGCGACCTGTCTCGCACCGTGGCAGCAGAGTGGAGCATGATGCGTGCATGGACTCTTTGCAGACACCGGGTGAGTCACGCGCCCGGCTTTGCTCAAAAGGTTTCGTCGTCTAGACGCCTGTGATTTTACCGTCGGAGTCGATAAGGATGCGCAGACCGTCAAAGGCATAGCTGCTACGAATGCCGCATATTTCCTTCATCGAGGCATGGAATTTTTGATTAGTTGCAGAGGCACGACATGGCATATTGTGAGATTTTCCTGAGTTTGTTTATGCCTCGGCTTATCCAGACCGCGCGGAACAAGCCCGTCGTTGTTTACGTGTCTCTCTTCGTCAATCTTTGTTGTGACGCCTGGAGCTTGCAAGGCACGTTTGGCGTGCTGCGGTGCTAACGTGCAATGCCCAGTTCTCAGCTGCTGATCGCCTGGACTAGACCGGTGTATGTCAGAGACTCATTTCCACACGTCGCAGCTCTTTTTTGCCCGGTGTGGCACAAACGGTTCATGCATTCATTGCAAGGCACATCAACCCAAGAGTCGTTTTCAGGCACACTGCTGCTGTTTCACTATGCATGAGGTATTCGATCGGAGATTGGGTTGTCTTTGGGGTCCGTTTGGGTTCGTACCCATGTCTACGAGTCCATCATGCCTCTACGATAGATCCAGAGCATCCTCCAGCTTCGGCTTAGCACTTCGATTCCGGTGGCTACAGATCTTCACCTCCTGGGTCGATGGCACTGAGCTTCTTTAAAAAGGCGACAAGTCGCGGCGCCTCAGCAGCCTTGTGGTAGAGGGGCCTCAGGCTTCTGTTTCGTGCTGATACTTGGAGGTTCAGGGGTAGTTATACATGGGGCTATAAGTCCCCTAATTGGGGTGATAACCATAGATACCCCAATTAAAATAACTTGTAACTCCACTTATAACTCGCCATGAACCTCCAAGTAGCTCCAGGCCGACAGACTCCCTTCATCTCTCTTCCTAGAGTTCGCCGCTAACGTGCGTGAGCTGATTCTAGTAGCTTCCTCGTGGTTTCCTTAGAAGGATTCCTGAGTCACCTGGGGTTTCATTGAATTACGGATTCCTTGGCAGTAGAGTAAGGCTCCTCGTCTTTTAGGCTTATAT
The DNA here is from genome assembly GCA_905221615.1 of Symbiodinium sp. CCMP2592. NCBI lineage: Eukaryota > Dinophyceae > Suessiales > Symbiodiniaceae > Symbiodinium > Symbiodinium sp. CCMP2592. The sequence continues at coordinate 237,130 of CAJNDT010003323.1, read as the reverse complement.
CCGTAGTATCTCTTCGGACTCCAAAGGGCTGCTTCGCATCCGAAGACCTTGAGTGGTAGTAACCGGTAGGTCGGCTGGACGTCCTTCACCGCCTCGTCTGACTCAGCTCCCTTCAGCATGTGTCCATGGTCTGGGGTTTGGGTTTTGGGGGAGCTTAGGGGGTGTTGGTGGAGACCCTCCCGGTTGTAAGTGGCTTCAAGATAGGACGACGGCTTAGTTGATGCACATCCGTTCTTGCCAGCCGACACCACAACGTGAGCCAAGTGACACAGCCCTGTGGCGATGGCAGGGGGTGGATTGGTGAGACGAGCAAAGGACATCAAAAACCTTCAAAGAAGAGCACGTGTCGGGGAACGATCCCAGAGCTCAAAAATGCTTAAAAATCACCTCAAACCCTCCTACTCTTGATAGCTGCTCAGGAAAGAGGCCCCTAAACCCAAACCCTAAACCCCCCTAAACCCTAAACCCCAAACCCTGATCCCACACCATCCCACACCCTAAACGCCCATTACAGACCCCAAACCCTAACGAAATTCTCCTACCCCGGGTCCATCCTCATCCGAGGAGCTCAGGAGATCGCGTCCTGGAACGCCAAAACCTACAAGTTCACCTTTGCCAACGAGTCGAACGGCTCGGCGTCTTGGCTTTTAAGGGCTTTTAGGGCCTTCGGGCTTTAGGGGCTTTAGGGGCTTAGGGTTTGGATTAGGGTTTCGGGTTTGGGGTTTCGGGATTTAGGGTGTAGGGGCTCGACTCTGTGTCTATCGTAGGGTTTACCCAGAACCAAACTCCCATGTTCTTGAAACTGACCAGAAATAGGCCCTGAACCCCAAATCTAAAGCAACCAAGAGCCGAAATCCCAAGCCGCCCTGTATCCTAACTCCTAGAGTAGCCCAAACACTGAGCCCGAAGGACCCTAAACCCTAAACCTTAAACCCTAAACCCTAAACCTTAGGCTTAAGGTTTAAGGGTTTAGGGTTTAGGGTCCCGAAGCCCTAAACCCCGCACCTGAAGCCCTTCTGCAATGCTAAAGACCGGAGGTGAAGATCCTGCTCGAGGAAGACCCGGAAGGCTGCAAGATGCACTGAGTTGAGGGTTTAGGGTTTGGGGCTTAAGGGTTCAGGGCTGAGGGGTTTAGGGTTTAGGGGTTTAGGGTTTGGGGTTGTATGGTTTTGGGTTTGGGGGTTCGGTTTGAAGCGTTTAGGTTTTAAGTTTTCGGGTTTTAGGGCTTAGGGTGTGGTAAAGCTGCAGGAGTTTGGGATATGGGACTTTGGGGTTTTCTCTGGATGCTTTTCATGATGGATCTCTTCTTATCGCAGTGCGGATCCCAAGTGATTCGGTGAGTTTTGCTCTGTGGGAGTGAGGTACTGTGAAAATGGAGGAATGGAAAATTGGAGATGGCATCCCGATCGTCGGAAAGGCCGGTCGAACTGCCTAAAACTTAACCCCGGAACTCTAATGTCTCAAGCCCTAAACCCCCAAACCCGGCCCCCAAACCCCAAAACCCCCAAACCCCCAAAACCCCGAAACCCCGAAACCTCAAAACCCCCAAACCCCCGAAACCCCGAAACCCCCAAACCCCCCAAAATCACCGAAACCTCCGGCCGTGCAAGACTCAAGCCTCCGAGATCCCTAAAAGTACCCCCTTTAAAGGACCATTTAAAGGAACCCTATTCTAATTATTAAGGCCCTTATAGTAGGTAGGGAGACGAGGCCGAAAAGCGCCACGCACGTCGGGTGAGGGAGCTGAAGAAGTCAATCCTCGCCACCTCCAAGCCGTTTCAGGTGGGTGTACGTTTCGGATTTTGGGGGGGTCTTGGGGTTTAGGGGTTCAGGGAGTTTGGGGGTTCAGGGAGTTTGGGGGTTCAAGGGTTTGGGGGTTGGGGGGTTTTAGGGTTTTGGAGCGGGAGCCTTCGCAAAACTTGCGTGTGTGATTTGTGTGAGACCTTGGTCATAATATGGCCTTGAAATTCTTCCTAAACCCTGTGCCGGAAACCTTGGGGCCCCGTCAAATCCAAGCCCTAAGCCCTTGAAACTTGTAACTCTAAGCTCTAAGCCGCGCGGCAGGAGTTCGTGTTGATTCGAGATCAGCTCAAGACGGTCCACATGAGATCGCCTGTGTGCAAGTGCAGCGCCTCGGCCCAATCTCGAGGATTATACGAGGGTTTAGGATTTAATTAGGGGGTTTGTATAAGGGTGTTTATAGGGTGCCGTGGTTGTGCACTATTTGGTAGTCCCTTTTGGAAGGATCCTACGTGGATGCAGGACATCGGGGTACTGTACCTCAAACGTAGGGGTCCGCGTAGTCCCTAAACCCTAAACCCTAAACTCTAAACCCTAAACCCTAAACCCTAAACTTTACAGTGCTCGTTTTGTTTGCTGAGACTAGACATCCCCGTGCCATCCGAGGTATCGGGCTGACGGAGTGGAATGGATCTTTGAAGTTTCTGGGCCGTGTGTGTCTGTGTTTTAGGCTCAGTTTGCGAGTTTATCCTGGTTCTGATTATGCTTCCCTAAACCCTAAACCCTAAGGCTCTAAACCTTGAAAGCCGTAATCCCCAAACCCTCAACTGAGGATTGTGGAGGTGCAGCGGCAAGTTTCAGAGACCGAAACTTTTGTTGTTCACCCCGGATATGCGAAAAGCCCAGGCCAGGGCCCCTCAGATTTGGATATATTAAGAGGCCTAGTATATTGTATGTGTATATATATATATATATATATGTATATGTATATACATATATGGTTATACTTATACTTATAAAAATAAGTGTATATATATATATGTATATAGCAGTATATCGTAAGATATGATGGTATATGCTTATCGTACATTTATTTATAGTTCCGTTTTACACCTCGTGGTGTGCCGGTCGCATCCTATGCCATGCAGACAGGAGGGAAGGAGGGAAGGATCTTCGACTGCATGCGTTTCTGTTTGCCTGTGCTACTCGGAGGTTCATGGGTAGTTAAAAGGGTTCGTTTCAGGGTCCCTTTTAAGGGATCCGTAGGGATTGTATAAGGGTGTAGGGTTTAGGGTCTACTTGGAGGTCCATGGGTAGTTCTAATTGGGGTTGATAGGGGTTATAACCATAGTTACCCTAATTATGACCCCACTTACAACTACCCATGAACCTCCAAGTAGTGCTGCAAAGTCCCAGCAGGATATTTCACTCTCCGCGCCGATCTTCTCGAGCATGCACTGCGAGCAGTTGGCTTGCAGCTGCCCGGCAACATGTGTTCACCAAGTCAAAATTAGGGGGGGGGTACCTTATATTGGGGTCCTTATGGGGTCCTTATAATAAGGATCCCACCATTTAGGCTACTATATTAGGGTCCCCTATTTTCTGTGAAAGGCTCGGGTTCGACGTGAAAGACCTGAAGGATGACGAAAGCGAGATACCAGACAGCACTGCATCAAAAAGGGCATCAATCGCAGACGTGTCGAGCTTGGCGGCAACAACCATCTCAACTGGCGAAGTTGAGTCTGCCGCGAAGCCGCTGACAAAAGCTCCTATGGCGAGTTCGATTGACAGTGAAGCGGAACGGACTCCATCTTTTGAAGGTTCTGTTCCCTGACTGCAATGTTGTGCGAAACTCACTGCTTCCGATTCTGCGGAGCTGTGATCGGATGTTGTGGAGCCACCCTAAACCAAAAACCCTGCTGTGCACGCTAGACTCTAGCGATCTTCTGAGGTCAGCTTCCACCACGGCCTCCCGCACTCGAGACATCTGCCTGCTGTCGAAGAGGCATCCTCCGAGTGGCCCTGGTTTAGGGTTTAGAGTTTAGGGTTTAGGGTTTAGGAGATTGTAAGACAGCCAAAGCACGGCTTGGTGATGATTCTGATTGTTATCGAAGTAACATGTCGGGTTATGATGATCATCATTACTGCCACTCTTACTGTCTCAGCCCTGGTTCAACTTTCCACTCGACCCTAAACCCTAAGCCATAAATCCTAAACCCCAAACCATAAATCCTAAACACGAAACCATAAATCCTAAACCCTAAATCCTAAACCCGAAACCATAAATCCTGAACCCCAAACCATAAATCCTAAACCCGAAACCATAAATCAAGCTGCTCTACCTGTACCTGCTGATGCACATGGTCCTGCTGTTCTACCTGGTTCAGCTGCCCTTTTTGACTCCTCGGATGTTCGTGATCCTCCTGAGACTGGTGATGATCTGGGTCCTTGTCTGAGGGAGTCTCGAGCTGTTGATCGTCGTGAGCGGAGCCGGAGTCGTGACGGGTGGTCCAACTCGTTTGATGATCCTTCGTGTGATGAAGATGACGCACCTCCTGGTCCAGATGCTGACGATGAATAAACAGTTGTCTTCTGAGAGGGAGTTTTCAGTGTACGCTCGCAATGAGCAAGCTTTTGACTCTACGCCTGTGGAGAAAGGGGCTATTGCACTTTAAAAAAAACCATAAATCCTAAACCCCACACCATAAATCCTAAACCCTAAACCCTAGCCTTTGTCTTTTGATCCCTAAGTCATAATAGTAATTCCTAACATGGAAGCCCTACATTCTACTATATCGGTACATGGGACCCTTTGGGTAAAGTAGGTACTGGAGGTCCCCAAAGCGGAGGAGCCTGGGACCCAAAGAGCTCGGCCGCCTTCCGCTGGCCTGGCGGCTCCCAAAGGAGCCGAAGGCATCCGAGGGATTGGGGTTTAGGGTTTAGGGATTAGGGTTTAGGGCTTAGGGTTTAGGGATTAGGGTTTAGGGTTTAGGGTTTAGGGCTTAGGGTTTAGAGGTTTTAGGGGTTCAGGCTTGTAGGTTTTGGGGTTTAGGCTTGTAGGTTTCGGGGTTTATAGGGTTGTAGGTTTTGGGGTTTAGGGTTGCTGCTCTCTGTGGTTTCAGCCCTTAAGTCTGAGTTCCCGTGGGCGCCGAGGCATGCCAGTTGGCTTTCTCCCTATTCAGGGACAGGTCCTCCTGCACAGCAGCCGCAGATGGCTACCTGCCAAGTTGGAATCTCGGCTAAATCGCTCTGGAACCATATTTGAACTCGTAGGGTTTAGGATTCCGGGTTTAGTTATTTCGGATTTCGAGTTTAGGGTTTTCGACGACATGGTGTAGCCATGTGGCCAAGGTGGGTGTCAGCATTGGCATGGGTTCGGTTGAGGGCTGCCTGTACGTGGAGTACGCAGATCCATCAGGGCGTCCAAGGCGCCAGATGATACTGCCGGACCAGATCCCTCGAATGCTCCGAAAGGTTTAAGTCGCTTTGTGCAGGCTTGGTAATCCCCGTATAAAGCCTTGCGAAACCCTTGCAAGCCGTTTATAAGCGCATTATCAGCATCCTACTCACCTTTCGGTGGAAGCATTTGCTTCTGGCCGCTCCATTGGTGGCCTGCGGCGTTGAGCCGCGTGACTGAAGTCAGCTGTATGCCTAGTATTTCAAGTTCCGGTATTTTAAAAAACCATCTGGAAAGGTTCCAGGACACGGCACAGCTCCCTGCAGAATACCACTGCCTTAAGGGCATGGCAGGGCAACAAAAAAGATGCCGCCTCGGTTGCGATGGTGTGCATTCTGTCCTTCTATGCAAACTCTGGAAATTTTCTGGGAGTGTTTTGCATCTCCCGCCTTTTCTGAGATTCTTCTATTGAAGACAAGATCAGACGAGAGTGGCGGAAGACTGCCAAGCAAAACAGTATCATTGTCAGTCTCTGTGTGTGCATGCGTGTTTTGCATCATTCCCTTGTAGTCCTTGCGCTTCAGGATCAGAGCTTGCGTGTTGCTGAGCAGCCGACGCTGTTCTCTCGTGCAGTGACAAATGAGAACAGGAGACTTCACCCAGCCTTCTTGGCTCAAGCCGAGGCTTTTGTTCTTCTGACTGATACAAATGCCAGGGCCGCTGTGGGTCCAGGCGTCTTTCGTAGTGTGATCAGCGAAACAGCTCCACCACAAGATATTTCGTCGAAATGTGGGCACCGAAAGTCCTGCTGCTCATTTGCTTGCCGAGATATTCTGCTGCAGCAGTGCATGCGCGAGTTGATGCGGAGGGCAGTGTTACAGAAGCTCGAAGAATGATGAGAGTGGAGGAGGCGTCGCTTCAGCGAGGTGACATGTCCAAGGGAAACTTAGCGATAGGCTCCCATGGAGGCATCGACACCGCCGCCACCACCAGCACCAGAACCGCCTCCCTCCGGTCCGTCACCGGGAAGCCCTTCGGAGTAGCAGATGAGGCTGATGAAGCCTTGAACGCAGGAGCTCTAGCAGCCGCAGAGCTGCGTGGAAAGGGTCAAAAGCCACATCAGCAAGCCATCGCCGCAGCAGACGCGGCGGCCCGAGCGGCCAAGGCTGCCGGAAGGCCCTTTGAGCAGGTTGCCTTCGCCTCAGCGAAGGCAGCGGCCCTGGCCGTGCAGACGGCAGGTGGCTCTTTACAGCAGGGCTGCGTTGAGGCCGGACGCGCGGCCTCCTACGCTGCAAAGTCCGAGCCGACCGTGGGCTCGATTCCTGCGGCATCGAGCAACGCCGCCTTTTCGGCACTGCGGTCCATCGGCCTGCCAGACGGCGAAATGACGGAGTGCCTGGCGCTTGCAGTGAAGACTGCCTGCAAAGCAAACGGCACGCAGCCAGAGTCCCTAGCAGAGTGCGCTGGGTCCACGGCCATGGCGGCAGCACAACACGCAGGAATGACGGAAGATGAGCAAGCCGAAGTCGCCGGAAAGGCAGTGCAGGTCATCACGGTCGTCACGGACAGCCCTGAGCCAGAGGCTGTGCCAGAGACCACAGAGAACCCGGAGCTGCAAGTCTTAATCAGAGAAGTGGAGGAGGCAAAGAAGGCTGCGCAAGACGCCGCGATTGCGGCTGGCATGGCTCATGTGGAGGCTGAGAAGGCCAAGGCTGAGGCGAAGGCCTCGACGACGACGCCGCCGACGACAACAGTGCCGAGCAATGCGACCTTTGAGACGGAGGTCATCGTCACAGAGGCTCCCCAGCCTGTTGGAGCCTCAGTCACGCCTTCTTAGACTCAGACCTGCAATCGAAGTGGGCCTTGTTCGCCTGTGAGTTTGTGAGGCATCTGCGACTGCTGCACCTTCCATGACGACTCCCGCCGCACAGACACGTCGGCCATGCCCAGACAGTACCCGCGCTCCGAGAGGAACATGGGTGGTGTATAACCTAAGTGTGGAGCCCAGCGTGTTGCGCCGATGCTTGCGGTATGTGGGCTACAACGACTGTAGTATTGCGACTGATGGTCACTGCTCAGGTGCCACCCCCATCTTGCACTCCTGCCTCGTTCGATCCGTCAAGGACAGGGTGCCGGACGAGTGTTGCTCCGCGAACGGTGCCGAGAACATGGTTCCTGGGCGCTGAATGAACAAGGGGGCAGGTCATTGAACAGGCGTAGGCTAGCCGTCGGCATCCGCCCATGCCATGTCGCTACAACTTTCGATGATCCCAGGTGGGTGCGACCTTCCAGGAGCTCTACTACTCCAATGAATATGGCACCTGCCCTACGCTCACCTTTGCTGGTCCGCTTGCTGGTACCAGAGTCAAGTTGCAGTGCAACTTCGACAACACTATCACCTACGGAGAGAGCAGATGCGGGGCAGATTGCAGCTGCGCCTTCGAAGATGTCTACGGGCCTGGTTGCTACAGGGCAAGCGATGCCCTGCCGGGTACTGCCTGGTTCTTCATGACGGCTGGATGTGACTGTACTGATGCCAAGGCAACTCCGACCATGTCTCGTGACAAGTGCCAGTGTTTGCATCTTGTTGATCGCAAGCCCTTTTCAGGCAGTGCAGCCCCATCAGCCGCCCGGCTGCAGACCTGAAGTCCAGATTTCCTGCGCATGCGGGACCGCTCTTTGGCTTGCAAGGTTTAGCCTGCCACCCCTGGACCAGAACGTCAGAGCCGGGGACATCTTGAATGTGGGACCGGAGGAAGCCACGCACTCATCGGCCCGCCATTTCATGCCGTCTCCTGATGCCACTTGCTCGCCTGGCCGCTTCGTTGCAGCTCGCTGAGGCCGCGAAGGCGATGAATCGCCAGCGCCAGCAGTTGCTCTGGCCCCAAGTGTTCCCTTCTGTGCCCGCAGCTTTCGCTTTCCATGCCCCAACCAAGAGCACCACGGAGGCGAACATTCCATGATGAGATGGTGAAGGACGAGCAGGTGCTCGCTGGAGTTGTCGGAAAGCTTTCCAGCGGCAAGCCGTAGCTCGGCTGGAGCGGGCCAACAAGGGAGCTACTACAGCAACATACTGGGTTCCATCATAGGGATCTAGAGTAACGAACAACAGAATAGGCTTTTCTTACGATGGTAGCTCAACCTAAATGGAGCCTATCCTACAATGACGCGTCATCCTGCACAGTTCGGAGTGTCCTGTGCGTGGCTACCCTTCGCATGCCGGCCGAGGATTGCCGATGCCATTTTTGGACCCTTGACTATAATAGTAAGTATGCATATGCATACATATACACGATGATGTACTAATGATACAACATAAAATGATGTAGTATGATGAACTTAAGATTCATGTAATGTAACATAGTATACAATACATCACATTACATTATGTATATCGTCTAGCAAAAGGACTAGAGTATGATGTGTTTGTTGAAGATAGAATCGAATACAAAGTAATACAAATATAATAATGTAATGTAGCCAGTTTTTGGAGACACACACATATGTATACATATATAACTATATATGTATGTAGCTTGTGGTGAAGCTTTGAAAAAGATCATGGCATCGGCCTCCGAGGCATGGACACCGGTGAACTACCAGAGCAAGCAACGAAACGGATGCTGGAAGTAGCGACTCAGACTCCTGCCGCAGCCAGCTTTGCTTGCTTCCCCCCCTCTCCTTCGGTCCTTCGACCGCCGTCTTTCTGTTCGAATCTTTCACGGCCACTTTTCCAAGGGATCCTGCTACCGCCAAGTATGCCATCAACGCCACGGTGTCCATCATGGGCCACGCTTTGTCGACCCTCAAGTCCGGTGCCTCGGCTTCAGAGCATTCACCCAAGGTGTGGGGACTCTCTGCCCTGACTGGTGGTCTCTTTGCCATAAGGAGACCCCAGGTACTTTGCCCCCTAGGACGCAGAAACCCCCTATGTGTTCCCCAAGGTGACTGAACCGTTGAACCGTGTAAGGCACACAAAAGGTCGGTTGATCCTAGCACTCTGCACGCGCGCCAATTTGCCCTGACGGGAGGGCCTTTGGTTCGGAGGCCCCGAGACCACCCAAACGGAAAGCTTTAGGGTTTAGGGTTTAGGGTTGAGTGTACCCACGCATACGTATGCAGAGGTATCGGTTAATGCTTCTTGGTGTTTGCCAACATTTGGATAATACCTGTGCATATTTACGATGTTGCTGCATATCTTTACGCAGCTTTACTTCTAACCATGTCGTAACCGGCTTGAATAGGGTTTTGCAGTTGTAAGCTGTGCTCATAACTTCCACATGGCCAAGCGACCGAGTAGCAAACAACCGACAAACCGCAAATGCAAAAGTATGGTCGCATCGACGAGTGTCAGCAAGCAGCTGAATGACTCTAAACCCAAAGCCTTAAACCTTACTTACAGATGAAGCCCTGCATGAAACTGAAGGTGTAGGGAGTGTTACTTGTTTGCCTTATGCCCCAGTTCATCCATTTGCTTTGCCCATCCCTGATGCCACTGTCCTTGTTTTTGTGTGTCCGAGCTTTCAGAACTCGTGGGTGGCTTGATTATCGTAGTTGCTCTCCAGAGCCTCGTATCAGGAAGGTTGTGTGTGTTTCTGTGTGTTTCACACGGTTTTACAGTCGCTGAAGCTGGGAACTTAGGCTTTGAGCTAATTTGATGATATGTTCAAGAGTTTCTGATTCTCAGTTCCTGTGTTTTGATTTTGTGCTTTCTAGCATGACGATCATTACGTGGCCATTGCACGTGTCGGATTTGGAGAACATGTCGCAGCTTTAGCTTTTACAGGCTGTGCTCTTAGAAATCAGTGCCAAACTTCTAGAATTAAGACGTTACGGCCAGGCAACCGTTGGGATGGTGTGCAGATAGCATCTTTCGAAAAGTAACTGGGGTGAGTTGGATTTTCCAGCATCGGGGAACAGTGATTTTTAAAGTGCTGTTCAAAGCGTGTCTTTGTCCCTCCATGGCCCCTCCCTCCATGGCCCCTCCTTTTCTAGGGGTCCGGGCATCAATGGCAAGTTACATCGCAGGTTGGATCGGTCCTACGAGGATGCTTAGCCCGAGTCTCGCAACACCACATTAAGCACCCAACTTTAGCAGGCAAGGAGCCAGCAACATAAGGCAAGAATCATTGATCATACCACATGAGTGGAGGAAAGGGGCTTGTATGATGGTGACTGAGCTTGCTTGTGGTCGTTCTCGTCTTCATGTGCCGTCTACGTACCAAGCCGATCTCTTTAGCGGCAGAATACTGTAGTATCACCCAGCGTCGGGCACACCACTCTCTGAATCTACGCGACTAGTAGGTCACGAGGTGTGTCGAGGTGGATGCTACTGCTACACGAGGGTTAACATCACCCGGATAAAGCGTCAGGATCTGTTGAGCATAGCCGATGTCTGATGTTCTTGCGAGCTGTTGGCTTACCTTCCGCGCCGAGGCAAGCCTCTGGCAGATGCAGTTTTTGGTGGAGACACGAGCCACCTAATCCAGCCGGCTCCCAAGCAGTTTGCCTGAGCACCTGCCTGGACCGGATGCGGGCACCCCCCTAGACCCCAAAAGACTTGACCTGAGGCCACACCAGCTCCAGAATCCTATGGTGCCTGGGCTCGCAATCTCCGGAAACAGCAGCTTTTGCAAGTCTGCTTCGAGCTGCGATGTCAAACCCACGTCGTGTCCGAAAAACCGTCGCGCAATGCCCAAGACTCCAAGACTCATGCCTGCCCGACTTCGCCGTAATTTCGGCGGCAGTGTATTGACGGAAGCAGCGAGAAGCATCCGGAAATAGCCTGTGCGAAAGGCTCTTTCTGAGACTGCTCCCTGGAATAGCTTTTTGACCGTTTCGATCTCGAACCTCGCGACGTCAAGTTCGAAGTCAAAGAGTGCTTGCAGTGTCAACAGAATTTCCAAGGCTCATGGTCCAGGCCTACGGGAGCTGTGCAAAAGCATGGCAGTGCATAGCACACTTACCTTTGGTTAGTAGGGAATGGAGGAATGGGGTACAATTATAACTACTATTACTACCATTCTTCCATTCCCTACTAACCAAAGGTACGAGCAAGGAGGCGGCAAGGAGGCATGGCAGGTTCATCCCTCTCCACTGGCAGGCGAGCAAGACTTCTCTTTACCGTTGTCCTCCTTCGCAGGCAGGGTTGTTGCGTAGCGGCAACTGAGCTCTGCGATGAAGAGCATCTGGGAGTTTTTCGATGATTCGGGGTACCTTGTTTTGGGAGGCCTCAAAATAAGGATCCTGCTACTTAGGGTACTAAAACCTTATAGACACCCTAATAGACCCCTTTAAAAGGACCCCCCCTATAGATCCCTTTAAAGGACCCCCCTATAGACACCCCTATATATCCCTTTAAAGGACCCCCCTATAGACACCCCTATAGATCCCTTTAAAGGACCCCCTTTGTGGCAGGGAAGTTGCCCGACTTTCACAGCGAGGCAACGGGCGAGCCGGTCCCTGGTCTCGCAGCTACCGCCTCTTAGGCACCCCTTTGCAGGGGGTAGGGGGCCTTAAGGGTCTTAAGGGGCGTAGGGGGCCTTAAGAGGGCCTTAATGCGCATAGTAAGGACCCAATCTCCCCCCTACCCCCTCTAAGGGTCCCTACGATATGGCCTGTTTCATGAGTCTTGTGTTGGTGGTGCAGCTGCTGCCACCTGAAGCCCAACCGAGGTCCTGGAGACTGTGCGCTTTGCAGGGGAGTTCAAAGCCATTATTGGGGACAACGTGCAGCAATTTCTGCAAGAGTGTTCCGAAAAGCTCACGCCGGTGAGTTGCAAAGACGCGAAGCCCGGCTCGGTGGTCGTCACGCTGTCTGCGGCCAACTGGGCAGATCTTCACACCGCGAATGCCCTCATTGACCAGGGTGGCTTCGAACTGCCAAGCTTTGGCAAGTTCGAAAAGGAGCAGGACCGTGCCGTACCAGAAGGGGTGTACCCAGGGGTCGTCTGAGTCAATGCACCAGTCCCAGTCCTTAGAGATGTTTGTGAGAAACTCGCACAGGAGAGCCCCAAGGCTGGACCGAAATCGGTTTCTTGGCTTCAAACGCCTTAAACTGAAATGCCACCCTTAAACTTAAATCTTGAAACCCTAAACCCTAACCCGAACTCCGAAAACTGTCTGAATATCTTTGAAACGCCGAGGCAAAGGAGGCTTTCGACGCTGCCGAAGCTACGCTCAACTTACTCCCTGGTTGTCTTGATACCCCTAGAGCAACAGGAGTGAGAAGGGCAATTTAAAGGGTACTGTCATAGTACTGTCATACGGGTACGAAAAGGGTAAAATGTGGTCACTATAGCGTTACTAAATCGTGAGGTTGTGGAATCGGTACAAGTAACCCCCGTGGTATCCTTCCAGTCACGGTCTTGGTGCTCTTAGTCGTCGGTGCGAGCTCCTGTATTCCGAGCTGAGGCGGAGAAGACGCCGGAAGAGACAAAAGCCGATCTGCTCAATCCGGAGCCTTGGCTTGACCAGAACGTTGCGCTAATGTTTCTGCAAGGTGACTCTCCGTTTCCCAATTGAAGAGTATTTGTCAGGTTGTTATGGGGTTTCTATGCGTTTGCCGGGTTTAGGGTTTAGGGTTCGCCAGCGCGAACAACCCGAAATCCTCCTCACGAAAGCCCGACATCCCCGCGAGAGCCCGAGTCTCTTCCCACGAAAATCCGAAACCCTCCCTGCGAAAGCCCGAATCCTCCCCACGAACGCCCAAGAATCCTCCCCACCACCAAGGCCTCCAAATCTTCCAAGCGAATCCCGAATCCTTCCCAACGAAAGCCCGAATCCCTCCCCGCCAAAGCCCGAAACCCCCCACGAAAGCCCGAATCTCTCATTCATGCACGCAGATGCACTGTGTATGTGTAGGTTGTGATTTTTGTGGTTGTGGTGGGGGTGGTGGTGGTGGTGGTGGTGGTGGTGGCGGTGGTGGTGGTGTTGGTGGTGTTGGTGGTGTTGCTGGTGGTGCGTCGTCGTCGTCGTCATCGTCGTCGTCGTCATGGTCGTAGGTCTTGTGGAGATTGTGGTAATTCGTCATCGTTGTTGTTGCGGTGGTTGGCAGCACGTGGTGGTGGTGGTGGTGGTGGTGGTGGTGGTGGTGGTGGTGGTGGTGACTGGTGTTGGTGGTGGTTGTCTGCATCCATTACCCACCCCTTCCAAGAAAGAGTCGAGTTTGATGCCTTAGGATATGACAGCCAACGACGTGAAGATTGTGCAGAGCATCTTTGACAAGGTCCACGAAGAAGAGGAGAAGGAGGCCGCCCAGAACAGTCAAGAGTCAATAATTCCAGAGCGAAACATCATCGATTCTTGCATCTACTTTCGAAGTGTCACTGACACTGGACGCTCGCAAAGAAAACAATAAGCCAGCGTTGCTTTGTTGTGTGCCCTTGCACCGATGAGGCTTGTGTCCGGCTTGTCTTGTTGCCTTGTGGCACGTGCATGACCAACTGTGAGAGTTCTGCAATGCAGGGCAGTTTTTTTGTCTTGAGCCCCCCGCGCGCAGGCCGAGGAAGGAAAGCCCGCCAAAGGAAGCGCTCAGGAGGCAAGTGCAGAGGCTGTGCCAACTGCCGAAGAACGGTCTGCCGGGGATGCGATTGTCGGGGTCTTCTTGCTGCTCTTCGGCTTCGGCTGCATCGGGTTCTGCGTCTACTACTGGTCGGCGGCGTCCAAGCGAGTGAAACAGAGACTACAAACTGCAGCCTCCAAACGGCTCATGAAGCGTGGCAAGGAGGGGGACACCCAGCTGTATGTCACCAGCATCGAAGGTCTCCAGGCAGGTGAGCAGGTTGTCCTCGGCAAGGAGACGGTCACCGTCGAGAGCGTAGCCTTCGTCGTCACCTTGAGTGATGGGCTGACAGATGCCTGCAAGTCTGGGGATGCGGTTGTCAAGACTCCCGAAGATTCTGAAAGTGCAGATCAGAAACCTACTCTGGTAAAAGATGTGGCTTCAGGCGACAAAGAACTTGTCGTAAGCAGCGCACTTGTTGCGAAGAAGGGCGACAGGCTCAAGGTCGGCGCTGCAGCTCAGGAGTTGACGGTCAAGTCGGTGGCCAAGATCGTGACGGTGACCCCAGAGTTGAAGACCGCACACGCGATAGGCACAAAGCTGCGGAAGCCGGGCGAGCCGGAGAAGGATGCAGACAAAGACGAGGCAGAGACGGCCGGAGAGGAGACGGCAGCAGAAGGCGACGAGACCGCTGAGGAGAAGCCAGAGGCTCTGCCACCAGCCAGCTCACAAGACTGAGCCGCGACGGATTTCCTTGGGCGATCTTGGCCCGCGCGCTTTCCTGGCTCGGTGCAAAGCACAGGGCCGACTTGGGATAGGGCGGATTGGATGCATGCCGCATGCCTGGGCAGAAGCAGATTCCACATTGTCCAAAATCAGTCTGCTCCGTTCTTCTTGCCTGCGATGTTCATGTGACATACTCCGAATACGCTGAAGTGTGAGACTAGGGCACGGTCCTCCTGCTGAGCTGTGCGCAGCGCCAAGGAGCGACTGGCTTCCGTGGTCATGGCCCGAAGACTCTATGCACGCAGGGACCCCTGCAAAAGGGATGACGTTTCTCATGCTTCACCTGTTCTCACGGCCTAGGCCTGGGCGCTTGCAATTGCAGCCGTCGTGGCCACGTGGTGCATTGAGTGGGGTAGCTGTCCAGCACGGCTGAGCGAAGAAGTCAGAGTGCGTTTTTGTGAATTTTGAGTGCTTTCCCATTTGTGCAGGCCGTAACTCTTGCCTCTCCGCTTGTCTTGGGGTTCCTCTTGAGGGCCCGAATTTCCTCATCAGCGAGGCATGTCGTAGAGCCCCAGTTCCCATGCAATTGCTCCAATGGAGAAGGGAACGACCCAGATCTCGTACGTGGGGTGGAAGCTATTCTTTGGGATCGCCCTCTCGAGGAGAAGCCTGTCTGCAGATGAAGTTGCCCTGAACGAGATCATGTCATGCAGATGGTTTCCCAGCCGGGGTTTCAACCAGGGCAGCCAACTACCCAGCAGCCTGCAGGGGTTCATTCTTGGCTATGCGTTCAAACGGAGTTTGGCGCGAATCCAACTACCCCGCAGCCTGAAGAGGTTCGCCTTTGGTCGCCATTTCAACCAGGTCCTGGAAGGCATCCGACTACGCAGCAGCCTGCACAGTACATGTGATCTCCGTTTCAACCAGAGCTTGGAGGGCATCCAATCACCCGGCAGCCTGCGGAGTTTGACGTTCGGTCGCCATTTACACCAGAGCTTGGAGGGCATCCACGCACCCAGCAGGCTGCAGAGTCTGACGCTCGGCAGTGCATTCAAGCAGGGCCTGGATGGCATCCGGCTACCGAGCGGCCTGCGGAGTTTCACGTTTGGCTGCCATTTCAACCAGCGTCTGGAGAGCATCCAATGTCTCAGTAACCTGTGGATTTTGACGTTTGGTCGCCATTTCGACCTGAGCTTGGAGGGCATCCCATTACCCAGCAGCCAGCAGCTTCTGAGGCTTGGCTATGCATTCAACCAGGGCCTGGATGGAATCCAAATACCCAGCAACCTGCAGAGTTTGACGCTCGGCTTTGCATTCACCCAGAGCCTGGACTGCGTCCGACTACCCAACAGCCTGCAGAGTTTCATGGTTGGTTGCCATTTCAACCGGATTTCGGAGAGCATCCTATTACCCAACAGCCTGCAGAGTTTGATGTTCTGCTATGCCTTCAACCAGAGCCCGCAGGGCATCCAAGTAACCCCCACAACCTTCAGAGTTTGACGCGAAGGCGAGATCGACTGTGAGGTAGCATAGGCAACCCAAGACCATCGAAGAAGTGTTGCGGCTTTCGTGATGGTGTGGGTGCAGCCTTAAAGTAGGCCAGTGAGAACAACTTGTAATGTATAGCTCGCTGGATGTTGTAGCTAGTCCCACGGCTCTTTCAGTTCTCCCATTTGGTAGTAGTGTTTATGGTCTGTACAGTTGTTGCCGACTGTTCGCTGGGCCCTGGGTGCTTTGCGCTTTCAAGCGGCCTGGCATGAGGGCTCCGGGGAAAGGGATTGCTTGATTGGAGCCCGATGTGCAGGAAAATCCTTTCACCCATAGGACTTGTAGGCCGTGGAATCTGAATTTTGGCGCTTTTCTGGTTAGCCTATAGGAATGCCAGGCGCGAAGGGGGGACCACCACCCCGTTTCGGTGGTATGAGCCTGTGTCACCTTGAATTCATTATGCTAGGCGAGCGCTCGAACCGAGCTCTACCGCAGAGAATGGAAATGGTTCCTCTTGCCTGGGCCTAGTCGCCCACGCGACGAACCTCTGTGCAGTTCTTGCGTGTTTGCAACGCCTTGCTTCCGTCCTGCACGATGCGCTTTCTTGGGCTTTCCGGGCTTCTTGGCAGAAGCAAGGAGCAGACAAAATGCTGAATTCGGGCAAGCCATAGCTTGCTGCTCGAGCTGCTGTTTGACAGAGTTGACCGAGCCGGTATCCAGAAATCCGAGACTTGTGCTAGAGTAGCACGCACTGTGCATCGAAGCTTATCGTGTGTTCTCTTTCTTTCTTTCTTTCTCTCTCTCTCTCTCTCTGTGCGGCTTCTCGCATCATGTGTAAGCTGGCACATCGTCCACTTCTGTGCCACTGGCATGTGCACCGGCGACGTGACCGTGGGCAGCGAAGCGCAACCTCTCGAAAGTGGCGGCTAGTTGAAAACAGTGTGCAGACCCGACATGCAATCCCAGCCGCAGTACTTTACACCTTGACTGCTACGGCACCAGACAGAAGCTGCAATGTATATGGAGCTTACAACAGTTCTTGAAATAATTGAAAGCTGATAACTACCCAGACCCCCGGGAGGATTGAAAAAGTAGATCCCTTCATGGGAGTTCCTATAAAGTACCCTGAGTAGTATAGGGCCCCATATTAGGGGATCCACTTTCTAGCTCCTCCCGGGGGTCTGGGTAGTGGCATAGTGACTCCAATGGGCTTCCGCAGAGCTCGCCTTCGGCTGCAGGCCGTGCGCTAAGACTGGCAGTACCTGGGAGTTTCGGAAAACTAGGGGTACCATCTTTTGGGGTCCCTATAATAAGGATCCTACTATTTAGGGTACTATATTATTAGGGTCCCCTATCTTCGGAAACTCCCACCTCTGTTCCAGATTGTTCCAGGCGCTTGCAGCCGCGGTGGCCGCGTCGTGTCCTGAGAGGGCCGGCATGCAGCCGTCCATCACCACTCTGAGATGTGGGGCTGTGCCACTAGTAGTCTCTTGCCCTCAGGACCTGGTGCTGGGGAGTGTTCAGCCAGGTTCAATTGATCGCTTCGGAAGAATCGAAGCGTCTCGGGGTGGCTTGTGCCAGGCATGGCAGGCTGGAATGTACGATGCGAAAATTGCTGAGTACTCCTTGCGCCATCTTGCAGCGCGAGGCACCTGCGCGCCGCCGTGAACTCCTCGGCGCAGGCTTGGCAGGCCTGGCGGGGTTGCGATGTGGGATGTGTGGCGCAGTGCGCATACCGCCAGGCCTTGGCTTGGCGATAGAGGCGCGGCGCACGGCCAGGTAGGCTGAGTCAGCCCTGCACGTCAGCACACGTGGAGGCTGAGCCGGCTTTAGCAAGCGGCGGATCAACCGCTGCAACCTCGGTCGGCACAGTGAGGCCTTGCGGCGTTTTGACACTTACGGAGGCCGGCAAATACTCCACGATCCCGTCGGGGAAGCGGAGGCAGACCGGAAGACGTGACAACATGTCCAAGGCTGGCTGCATAGACTGAGACGCCTTTCCAGGTTCTACGGGCGTGTTAAACAAGGCCTCTACCAGCCCAGGGCTCAGGACAGAGGCACATGGCAGGCGTCCGAGTATGACTTATGTCAGGTACCTAAAAATGGAGCCGGCCATCAAGGCTGGAAACTTGCAGGCCCGGCTTTTCCAGCGAATTCCTGTCTCTCCCCAGAGCAAGCCATGATCGAATCCGGCACCGCAAAAGGCACCGGAGATTGAAGATTTCTTCAGTTTGGAGCCTAAGAGGCTGGTGTTCCCGAACGTTCGTCAGTCTTGGCAGACTGAGGCAAGAACATCATCAAAGTGAAGGGCGGGCAGGACATAAAGAATTGTGGTCAGATTCTCGAGAGAGTCAGACTGCTAACCGACGAAATAGCATCGCAAGCTGAGAAGATTGGGTTTAGGGTTTAGGGTTTCCAGACCGCTGCATAACGCTGTTGTCAGGTTCAAATCCAAGCAATAGAGCTTTGTCGAGTCAGGTTTCGGCGGAAAGTGCAAGACCAAGGAGAAGAGGCTCGTCTCAGTTGATTCGCGAAGCCTAGGAAAGCTGCAGCCCAAGACAAGTAACCCATGTCAAATATGGCAGAGAAGAGGACGTCGCGATGGCTGGATTTCAAGACGGCCACCGACCTTCTCGCTGCATGCTGAACATGCTTTTTGTTTCTCTGATCTCTAGTGACAGAGAGAGTCGACTGCTGAGGGTGGGGCCTTTCGCTACAGCGCTGGTGACATTCCGGATTACTTGCCGCAGGTGCCTTCCGAGCTGTTGAGCCGTCAGTTCTGCAAGGAGGGCTTCTCTTCTCCTTCTCGGTTGTCGCGGGATCAGCAACGCTGGTGCAGTCAGGTTCCCTGTACACGAGCTAGAACAGTATCAGAGGTATCTAGCTGCAGCTGAGAGTCTAGGTCGGCCCAGCCGCCATTCGTCCTAGCAGTTGATGAGGAAGTCACTTTGCAAGTGATATGCCACCATCCTTGCACAAAATTGCAGCCGCTGCACAGGCAGAGCCTGTTGAACCCCACTCTAAAGCCCGAACAGCTTACAGGAAGTCGCAGTACTCTGGCATGTACGAACTAGGTTTAAGGGGTTTTGGTTTGTGCGTTCGCTGCATGTTTCGCGGCAGATGTGTGTGTGTGTGTATCTCTGTGTGACAGAGTGTGCTATCGTGTGTTTGCTCGCATGGGACCTTTTCGTCTGGTGGACCGTCTACGATGCTGGGAGTCCCTTGTGTTACTTTCCTCTCTCAGGCTGTCTCTCGCTGTTGTGCTCAGTGCCACGACATCAAGATTGGGACTTCATATCCGTTGATTTGGTGCAGGTTCAGATCATCCGCTCCTTCGCAAAGAAGGCCTGACGGCCATGAAATCCGAACATTGCATGTCACCAAGTCTGGTCTGTTGCGGAATGGATGCTTTGCCGTTGTGTCTGTATGGCAAAGATCGTAGCACTGAAGTATGAGCTCGCTGCCGAACAGGTGACTCGAATGGAGGAGACGTGGCATACCGTCATCTTCAGAGAGCTCGAATAATGGCTTGACAGCCCAACTTGAACATGCGAGGAAGCCATTCAGGAAGGCAAGACTGACGAGGTGGGATTGGGATGAAATAACTGATGAAGTAACTCTTCCTCTCCAGAACTTTCCTTTCAGGTCCAGCAGCTTTTTGCCAAATCCAAGCTGGATTTGTCGAGGTGCAGCCGTGCTCACTTGATGGCTGCTCCTGCTCAAGAGTCCGCCTAGACGGAAAGTTTGACTGAAGGTACCTTCCGCTTGTGGAGCTGGAGCCTCTGGACTCACAGGCCGCCGGTCGCAGAGTCTCACCAGTTCTGGAAATCGTATATATATATATGTATATATACCTATCTATATATATATATATATATCTGTATGTGGCAGTGCTCATCATGTAAAGACGAGTATCTGCAGGACTACACCCACGAATGGGACACACGACCGGAGGCACGATTGTTTGTTGACTTGACTGGACTTTGACGACCAAGCTTCGTGCATCGCGCAGGTGATCTGTCAGGGCACATTCTGCGTGTGACGCTTCTGTCTCGTAGTGGTGCGGACTAAGAGCCGCACTGACGGTTTTTCGTGCGAAGGACGCCTGCAATAAGTAATCCAGCACGGATGTGTCGGCAACCATGTGTGAACAGCCAAGGCTTGACAATTGCATCACACAACATGCGAATCGACACTAAACGCTTCTGTGTGTTATCTTCGAGCTGCTATGGCTTTCAGTGGCGGGGTTGTACTTTCGACGGGTGCTCACGATCAGAGCAGAAGCTAGAAGTAGGCGGCTAGCTGAGTGCACGACTCGGAACATTCGCCGTCGCACCTTACGGTGTTTTACCTGTACTGCCCCCCCATGGCTTTGTTAAGGTAGTGAGAGGGGAGTGAGTTTTAAGTTCAGAGCTCGATATTGCAAGCTTACCTTCAGCCGGGTGCGAGGTCAGATCGTAGGGGCAGATCACAGGCACGCGAACATTATGGAATGCTTCAAATGCGGCCCAGCACTAAAATCATTCAGGCCGGCTCGGGTACATTCGTGAATTTTTGAGAGGAATGCTTTCAACTACTGTCTGATTTCAGTCTGAAGGAGGTCTGAAGAAACAGCGGCACTGTGCTCTATCCAGGAGTTTGTGCGATCATTTCGATACCCGCCGGGAACTTGGGGCATGTGCACTCAAGCCTATTGCTCCGTTCGAGTGTACTCCTCCGCGGAATGTGTAAGCGGGGCTCAGCTGCTTGCAGCTCCAAATGCGTTGAGACTGGGTTTGTTCGAGCTGACTGCCTGTGTCTTGGATGGGTTTCGGTCTTCAGCATGATGCACCTGGAAACGGAACCCGTCGTTGCTCGATGCTAGTTGCATAGTTTCACGCAGCCGCCACTAGAGTCACTAGAGACTCTCTGTCTCCCTCGGGGTAATCCTTCAGCCGGGCGGAGCGAATGTAGAAGCGGCATAGGACTGCGTGAGAAGAGTGCGAAGCAGACGCATCGTGGGTTGTATCGAGACCGAACGAAAGCCACCGCATGCAAAACATTTGAGAGTTTTCGGAAATTGGGGACCCTACTATGGTACCCTATATCGTAGGATCCTTATTATAAGGACCCCAAAATAAGGTACCCCAATTTCCGGAAACCCGCACCTAGCCTCCAGATGATCGCCTTCCGTAGGGTATAGGCATACAGCAGTGCAAGATCGCAGAGAAAGGCCCGCAGATGGAACAAGCCAGTCATAACTCATAATCGCCGAGAACTGCGATCATCAGGGAAAGCGCTGCTCTCAGCATTCGATGGACGTTTCGTCAGAGAGCTCGAAGAAACGCGCAAGGGCCAGGCAAATGCCGAGACTGCAGGAATCCCCAGTCGTGTAGCTCTGAAAGGGTGCAGGAGCCTCTCGCAAGTTGTCGGTGATGGTGGTGGTGATAGTAATGTAGTGCAAACGACAGCAGCCTTCCCTATAATGGTTTCAGGGGCCATGAACATCGGAGGCGCTGCCACACACTGCATTGGGTGGGCATAATATGGAACAGCTCCAATGACGACTTATGCACCATCACGATCCTGTCTGACAAGCAGCCGCTGTCAGATGAATTATCAGTGGGGATCTCGGCTTCAAGATGTACGGTCGCAGCAGCGACAGACGTTGTTTGATTCTTGAACTTCGCGAGAGCACGTGCAAGGGTCAGTCTTGCCATGCCAGGTTGCACGTCAGCACATTTCAGGAAGACCTGGAACACCTAGAAGAAGTGCGGGCGAACAGGTGAGCACACAGCCTGTACTTCCAGCATTGCTCCCGGGGCCTTCTGAGTTGTGAGGGGAGACAGAGAAGCCAAACTACCAATTCATCCTTGCTGATGTTGAAACCACAACCCTGTGGCACCCAGGCAGCTGCTCTTGATTGGGACGCAGATTTCTGAGGTGGATCTGCCACTCGTGCAGGTACGTAACAGCAGGACAGGTCTTGAGCATGCATCGCAAAAAGCGCATCTGATTTGTTCATTGACTTGCTTGGTCTTCACTTGCTGGCCCAGATCTTTCGAGACGTGTTGTTGCCTAGCATTCTTGGCTTCAGCAAGCACTCCGACGCCCCATCCCTGACGTGCCGGGCCCAGTTCCAATATGGCGTCGAAAGTGGAACTAATCTTTGCTGCGCAAGGTTGTCTGCTCACTTGCGTGGCGGGCCTGGCAATTCAGAAACTTGCCGTTTGTTTTTTGTGGATTGTCCTCGAGGCTTCAAGCTGCTCTGATAATTGATCAAGCTACCGCAGCTGCATAGCTTTCACAGCTACAGCGACTCTGTGACGCGCAGAACAAGCCAATGGTTCAAAGATCTGACACATGTCAACGCGCACTAATGTGCCTTAGGGTTTTGTGTGAAGTTGACAGCATGTCGACGATGCCATGCATTGTGCAATGGCAGCCTCCGCCGGGACCGATTCCACCTGACCCTGGGTCCCTTGGCGAATGCACTATGTGCGGGGACATAGTCAACCGAAAAACAGGTCCCAACCGCTGCATGTGGCATTTGCCGGGAAGCTCGCGCAAGAGACTCAGGTTGAACCAGTACTTGTGGTCTCTCATTGCGTCGATCCAGAAGCTGAGCGCCGAGAACGATCAGCTGCAGAACGAGTCTTCGAGCTGGATTTTAGCGTGCATACACAGTGGGTGCATAAAGGATGGCTTTGCTCCAGTTGTTAAAGTTACAAGATACAGCAGGGCAAGACCTTCAACCGGATCACAGGCGCGGCGAGCTTCGCCGTGACAATCATGAAGCTTGGACTCAAAACGATGTCCTGCAAAATGAGCGTCTGAGCTGCAGTTGGTCAGATTCGTTCCATTTGTTGGGCTTTGTAGAGAGCGGCCGAGTCCTTACACAATGTCCGCAGGTGATGGTTTATGTTCCAGTTATGACAGACAGGTACAGTATAGCACGACGTTGAACCATGTGCAAACTGAAAACCTCCAAGTTGGAAACCCGGTCAAACTTCGGAAGCGTGTTCACGCAAATTCATTGGACGACCTCGAACGAGCTTGACCCGGAGAATGGATTTGGGATTCAGGGAGCGGCAGAAGAAGATTCAGGAAATAGCAAGTTGGCAAATCCAGACAATTCAAGACATGATTTCGCGCCGAATGTCGGAAATATTCGCAAATATTCGGCAAAGAGCAGCCGTATTTGGGACACGAAAAACGCCTGCTGCCAATGCTGCCGACACATCTCATCTCGTTGTTTTCATTTTCCTATTGTCAATAGGTTTAAGATATGACTCTTGCTTTGCTGTCGCGGCTAATCTTGCAGTGTTCACAACTGCGATGACTATTGCTGTGCTAGTAGTACCATCTGTACTACTATCGTTCATGTCATGTTTCATGTTAGCAACTCTTATTTCTATTTTCTATTGCTATTTCGATTTCTACTTCTGTTTCTAGCTATTTCTACAACAACAACTATGACCACAACCCCTACCACCACTACCACCACTACCACTACAACCATACCACTAATACCGCTACTTCCACTGCTACTACGACGACGACCATTACTACTACTACCTCTACTCCTGCTACTACTGCTGCTACTTCTACTACTACTGCTAGTACTACCACTGCTACTGCTACGACGACTACTACATCTACTGCTACAAGTACTACTACTACTACTACTACTACTACTACTACTACTACTACTACTACTACTACTACTACTACTACTACTACTACTACTACTACTACTCCTGCTGATGATGCTGCTGGCACTACTACTACGACGACTACTACTACTACTACTACGACGACGACGACTACTACTACCACTACAACCAGTACCACCGCTACCACCGCTACCACCGCTACCACCGCTACCACCGCTACCACCGCCACCACCGCCACCACCGCTACTACCACTACCACCTGCTACCACGACTACTACTACGACTACTACTCCTACTGCTGATATGTGTAGTTGTATTCCTATGACTATCACTGTCAATATCCTGTCACTGCCACTATGACTGTCGCTGTCAGCGTTCTATCACTATCGCCATCACGAAGACTTGTTCTATTACCCTGCTTCTTACTGTACTGAGCTACTATCAGTATTGCTATGAGCTTTAGTATTAGCATTGCTCTATGAATGTGATCGCTGGGCTCGTCGGCCGGCACTTCCGCGATGCTAGGCTAGAGGCAGGACCAGATGTGGGAGTTTCCGAAAATTAGGGGTACCTTGTTTTGGGGGTCCTTAGAATAGGGATCCTACTATTTAGGGTACTATATTAGTGTCCTGGAACCCAGGCATGCTTGATCGGATGGTGTTTGAGGTCGGTCAGAGAGAGTTGTCGTGAACTAGCCGCTGGTTGAAGACAACCGTCCTTAGGTTGTTTTGTCCTTGATCGGGCAGCTGCGCACTTAAAATTAGTCGGATCGTACTCGTGGTCGGTCAGAGAAATGTCCTGGGCATGTGGTGCTGGTAGTACCTGGCGACAGAAAACAGTCCTCGAACAGTTGCATGCTTGATCGGATCGTGTTCCTTGTCGGCCAGAGAGAACTGTCCTGTGCATTGAGTGCTTTGAGTAGCTGGTGAAAACAAGCTGTCCTGGAACTGCTGCTTGCTTGACGGGAATGGTGCTGGAATACTTGCGCGCTCGTGCTGGTAGGTCCTAGAATAGTTGCATGCCTGATCGGGTCAAAGACAAACGTCCCGGGCCTTGCGTGCTAGTGGTAGCTGGTCTAAGAACTGCCTGCATTCCATTCAAGCGGAGCCCAGGTGCATCACTCTTCGACATGGCTACAACGAACTTTGCGCTCAAACCGCTATTTTGCGCAAGTCGCTTCTCAGCTGCAGCTCGTTGGATTCGCATTTGCGCGCTGCGAGTGCCATCCTGGTAAGAAGCTTTGAAGCGAGCATGTACCGTGGCACGCTTACGCAATGTGCTTCAAGGATGGAGGTTGTTCCGGTTGTGACAGGCAGGTGCAGGCTGCAAGATGTGGAAACGGCGCTCAGGTTCCATGATTTTCGCCGTGAGAACAGTGCTGGCTGGGCTGACACCGAGAAGCTTCGCAATGCGTTTCGCAGCTGCAGTTGGTTTTATTGAAGGGTCTAAGCTGGATTCGCGATTGGTCAGAAGCTTTGAAACCGTGTGGCGCCTGAAGCTTGCGCATTTCTAGGGCCGGCCTTGAGTCTCAGCTCATCGCGGGTTGTTTCTCCTTCTCTTGCATCCGCATGCATCGATCGTCACTGAAGGCTGCGTGTGCAGGAGATGATTCAAGGGTGCCGAACGCAACTTGTCGACAAGCTTTTGCTCCGAGATTCATTGTCTTTAGATGAATTTGACAGTCTGACGGCCAGCTATGCATTCGGGCAGCTGGTACAGCTGTAGACAGAGGTGTAGTAGCTGTAGTGCCAGGTCGTTGTGTGCGACATTGTGACTGTTTGCACTATGGTGACACAAGCGAAGTCAAAGCTTGGCTGTGCTTTTGGAGGTCTTCCTGTACCGGAGCCTCTTGTGTTGCCTTGTCCCCTGAGAACAGTGAAGGGCGGTTGCACCTAGGCGCCTGACCACAAAGACAGAGCGGGAGAGCGACATTACGAGTGATGAGCTGCTTGGCTACTGCATCGGGGACCACGATTCACATGAAGTGCATGCGCGGATTGCGCACGATATGGCTTGTGAATCAGGACTGCTGTTTCTGTGATTTCGGGAGCACATAGCTGCTCTTGAGCTCTGCAGACTATCCAGTCCGCGAGTTTGCTTCGGGGTAGCTTCAACAGCGGTGTCCGGTACATGCACAGAAAGTCGCATTTCTTTCTGTGCCAAGGTACGGCCAAGGAGAGGGAAACAGTCCGTCTTCGCCTGGTCGAAGCACTTGCGACACTTGCGACAGCAGTGGCGACGGGGACGGCTCTCCGAAGGACGCAAGCAGAGTGTCACACCGACAACAATCCTTGTGCCACCGACGTCAGCTGTACAAGGAGTGAGATGGAGTGAGTACGTTTCCAGCACTTCCCTGAGGAGTGCGGCTCCGATGATGAGATGAAGGATGATGAGCAGCAGCCCAACACCAAGGCCCTGAAAATACAAGTCCCAAAGGAGCACAGCCCTGCTGATCTCTTCCGTTGAAAGGAAGATTTGCCTGGAGCGCTCCGGGCCAAGATGGGCGAGGGGACCCTGGGCCGCGCTTTGCATGCCAAGCTTTTGCAACTGTTGCAGCCGGGTGTCTTGGGTCCGGAGAGGCAAGACAAGAAGCCAGAAAGCACAGCCTCAATGGACCCGACTGGTGCACACGAGCTGGATTTCGTCGCTGAGAAGGCGCAGGCTCCGCCTCCACTCGTCCCACA
Organism: Symbiodinium sp. CCMP2592; assembly: GCA_905221615.1. Lineage (NCBI taxonomy): Eukaryota > Dinophyceae > Suessiales > Symbiodiniaceae > Symbiodinium > Symbiodinium sp. CCMP2592. Next base: position 210,938 of record CAJNDT010003323.1, on the reverse strand, counting down.
CTCATGCATGTTCTCCGTCGTGACCCACCGGTGTAGACTGTTGGCTGTGACATCTACTAGCGCGAGGCAGCCATCGATCCGTTTCATCCTTCCTTCGAGGCTTTGCGACTTGGCCGCCAACGAGCCCCGAGCCGCTGAAACTCGTTTTATTCAAGCGATGGTCAGTGTCGCTGTCCGAGGCCTGTTCTTCTGCAGCACCTCTCCGTGGCTTGTCTCACAACATCTCACAACACTAGTCGCAAAGTGCTGTGAAAGGGGGTCACGTGAGCGTCTCGCGACTCGCGGCGCCGGGATGCTGAAAAGCATTTTCCCGGAGGTCTCAGACCTGGTGGCCTGGCGCGTGACATCTCGGCAGACCCGGAGTCCGGAGGCCGGGTCTGGCAGGGCTTTCCGCGCTACTCCTCCTGGACCGGAAGCGTATGCTGTTCTGAAAATATGTCGTGAGAGGTCTGCAACGAGAGGAAGTTACGGAGTGAATTCAGCACGCGACGCATCTATCACGGAAGCGGTCTGTCGAATTCCATCGCGAGGTGCTGACTCGGCACGTGGCCGAGCTCGGCAGGTTCGACACGCCGAGCCCTGAGTGCTGCCATATTCCGTGCTGGTGTTGTGGTAGACCGCTTTTGCCGTATGCCCGTATGCCAGATCTGTTAAGGTCCGCCTCGATGGTGGCCTTTCGTGATGCTGTGCACCGCCTGGAGGGCCCTCCGCGCCTGTCCAAATCCGAAGCCTTTGGCGACGATGTCGGCTCCCTGAAGATCTTTGAATGCTGCTTGATTCGTACGGCGACTTCCAAATCTAGTGTAGGAGATCCTCCTGTCGGTCGTGCCGTCAAAACCCCACCCAATCGCTGCATCTCAGGCCAGGAATGGTGTATCGCGCTGGGGCAAGCCGACAGAACTCATTTTGCCGAAAGTGTCGTCCGCGCAGTCGTGGTCAAAAACCTCGATTTCGCATTGGGATACTGCCTTGACCAGGATATGTCTGTGCGTAAAGCAGCACACACCGTAGTCAGGAATTATATCTGGGGCGGCCTTGACTTCGTGAAGGAGCCGGTCGCAGAAGCCATGCTCAGTCAGATGAGAGACATGACGTCAGCGAGCCGGTCGCAGATGCCTCCGACCTGGGCTTCTCTGAAGCTCTGCATGCAACATCTCGAAGATCTCCTGAGATCACTGACGAGGCCTCAACGTCAGGAGTGGGCGTCCTGCTTGGTCACAGCGCTACAGAGTTTTCAACCAACCTCAGTTCCAGAGGTATCTCGGACCAAATGCCAGACCTGGATGCTTCAGCAGCTGAAGCTCCTTTGGCTTGCTGATGACGATCCCCTTCGAACCTATGCAGACACAAAGCGGCAGCTGGAGGCCTTCAGGAAATCTCCGAACTTCCAAGACGTGAGGCATAACATACACTGCCTCGTCGTGTGCTGAAATCCGTCTCACGAGCAGCACATCGCCCCGTAAAGAAAAAGGCTTCGCAGGTGTAGCAGACTGCAAGCAGTCTAGCTTTGTGTGCGAGGGTAGCTTGCTTTGCATCCAGGCCATGAGTTGCCTGCGAAAGATCGACGATGAAGGTGACGAGCCTGGATCCCAGTCTCCTTGGGCAGGTTTGACAGTGAGTTATTGTTATAGAGAAGGCTCAAGGGCAAAGGCCTTTTTTGGGGGGGAGCCCGATGCATTAACCATGAAATGCCAAGAGGCAGCTCTCCAGACCAGTGACGCCCCTCCCAACAATCAGAAGTAATACAGATTCAATACAGATTCCGGGTTTGCTGGTCCATCCATGGCTCGACGTCAAGGCAGCACTCACTTGACTCTACGAAATGCTTCCAAGAGGCAAACCCTGATCCCTAAATCCATCAACCCATACACCCAGCCGCCCTCGACCCTGAGCTTCAGGTTCGCCGACCAAGCTGTGCCGAGTACATGCGTCGAGACTACTCCGCACGAATGACTGGGGAGCTGGGATTGAGTTAGGTTGATGTTAATCTGTTGGTTTATGTGGCTATATGTGGGCTGCATTGCTTCCCAGTGCCCCCCTCAGCCACCTGTGGCATTCAACCAACCTAGCCTAGGCGGGGAGAAAAGAGGGTTCAACAAAAAAAAGAACCTCCACCCCGAACCCGAAACCCCAACGAAAACCCTCAAACCCCAAACAAAAAGCGCAGAGACCCCGAGACACAACGTCTCTTCCAAGTCATCGGTCCATCTGGGCCAACAGCTACAGTACCCGTAATTGAATTTGCGGGATGCTTGAGGGTAGTGATTACAAGAAGAAGGGTGAAGAGCGGAAGATCGGTGAAGCAAGGGCTACTCAGCTACTCCGAGCTGGGGCATGTTCACGTGATTGCGATCAGGATGCCCACGTTCTCTCGAAAGTCAAGGAGCCACGACACGACTGAGCCACAAGTCAAGTCTAGCAGCACAAGGGATGAGGTGTTCGCTGTGCCATGGATGCGCCAGGAGCAAGCAAAGGCGTGGAAGGCGGCCTACCTCCAGATGAAGGTGCGACCCAAGCAGTGTTCTGTGTTATGGTGCTGTCAACAATCATGCCTAACTGGAGTTGCACATTCCGATAAGAAGGTTGGTAAGGCACAGCATCTGGCCCATTTTTCTATTCCGCTTGCCCTCCATCCTTGACTCCGCTTGTTCCCACTTCCTTTGTAAATGCCGTTACGTTGTCAAGTGCCTCTTGCAGATCACTCATTTGCCACACTCGCGCAGGACATCGCCACCGAAGCTCACGCTCCGAGCCAAGAATGTCTTTCGCAAGCAATCGGTCCGTCTTTTGCCACTTCCTGCCATGCTCTGAAGATTGAGAGGTGCAGTTTTTGCATCAGCGAGTGCCGCGCCGAGAATTTCTGTATTCGCAACATCTTTCAGACGTTAAGCACGTTCAAGGCATGCAAACCCGCCTCGGCCATGTGCCAGAAGGATTTCGGAGGCATCCTATGACGAGGCCAAAACCAAGAACACGAACAAGAAGAATAAGAAGAACAAGATACAAGAACAAGAACAACAAGACGAACAAGAAGAACACTACTACTACTACTACTACTACTACTACTACTACTACTACTACTACTACTGCTGCTACTGTTACTGCTACTGCTACTGCTACTGCTACTGCTACTGCTACTGCTACTGCTACTGCTACTGCTACTGCTACTGCTACTGCTACTGCTACTACTACTACTACTACTACTACTACTACTACTACTACTACTGCTACTGCATGCTACTGCTACTGCTACTGCTACTGCTACTGCTACTGCTACTACTACCGCTACTGCTACTGCTACTGCTACTGCTACTGCTACTACTACTACTACTACTACTACTACTACTACTACTACTACTACTACTACTACTACTACTAGTACTACTCATAATAATAACAATCACGCGCCTAGAATTGCTTTTCCGTATTCGCAACATCTGTCAGACATTAAGCGCCATGCAAACCCGCCTCGGCCATGTGCCAGAGGGGTCCTATGACAAGGGTAAAACCAGGAACAGGAACAAGAAGAATAAGAAGACCAAGACCAACAAGAAGAACACAACAACAACAACCCTCACTACCACTACCACTACCACTACCACTACCACTACCACTACCCCTACCCCTACCCCTACCCCTACCGCTACCGCTACCGCTACCACTACCCCTACCGCTACCGCTACCGCTACCGCTACCGCTACCGCTACCGCTACCGCTACCGCTACCGCATCACTACCACTACCACTACCACTACCACTACCATGTGGAAGACAGCAACACGGGCAGGCACAGCGCCCTTGTTTTCGCTGCCTAAAGCAAGTCCAGCGGGCGTGACAGCCCGAACGTCCGCCCTAGGCGTGCTGCGCACAACTCGTGCCGCAGGCTACACGAAGCAACCTACGACTAGCTGCCGTGCTCACTTGAGCCAAAATTGTTATGAACACGAATTAAGGAAGCATGCATAAAAGCACACAGCTTCACAGCCAGCCCGCAGACTATGTACAGTTACATTCGCCCCTCAGCCGAGAGCGCGACAGAGCCGTTAGGGTTAGCGGGCGGCCGGAGGCCGTAGAAACAGACCTACTGACACAACCCTCCTAAACAAACTCTTCAAACACTGCGCACGACGTGCAACTTTTCACGGCACGTTCGGCACGAGGCTCAGATCCTAAGACTGTACACAGTCTGCGCCGCACTGCGGCCACAGGACTGGTGAAACAACGGCGGAGAAGACGAAGCGACTCCTCGCGCTTCGGGAGCACTTCCGTGCCTCCCCAGCAGGGACTTTCTGGAGCCTTTAGAGCGGATACGCCACCCTGTATACCCCATACGGCCTCCGCTGGTTGCCGTACCAAAACTGCAGGGTTGCCGCAGCGACCAGTTGTCGCGTGTCCCGCGACCTCAGGTCCACGGTCACTGCGGCTCAGAATCGTTAGTCAGGGCCCCTAGCTGGGCCTTCGGCCGGGCCTTCGGACGTGGGCGGTTTCTGGCAGCTCCAGTTTCGTACTCCTGGAGGTCTGCTGCCCCCGACCACTCCACGCCGAAGCTATCGAGCCAACCCACAGCGACATCGGAAGTCACTATGGTGGCAAAGCCGAGCCCGGCCTCTGCGTTCGCTCTCGAACTGGCGCTGAAGTTCAGGCTGCCGAGGACCCCGTTCACGGTGCCGTCTCGGTGCGACACCAGGACCGTCTTGGCATGGTGGATGCCTGCAAGGCCACCCCCAACCTTGACTTCATCGCGCCCCTCAGCCGCATATGCCGCGCGCACTGAGGTACCCTTCCCGATGCGCACCTGGGCGCCCGCGACCGCAACCTCCTTAAGCGACTGAAGCTGCAGCTTCGTCTTTTGAAGTTTGCGAGTCATCTGCGAGCACCCTGGCTCTCGCACCTCGCTCCAGCGCGGACACGAGGGCGGCGACTACGGGCCTGCTATCGAAGCTGTAGGCCCTCACATAAATGTGGTCGCCATCCCGCGCACCGTCTATCACATTGACGACTTCAGTGTGGTATTCAGGGAACGTGAGGAACTTGACCACGCAGCGCTCATAGCCGAGCGGAATCGGGTAACCATCGATGCGGCGTTCCTTGGCACTCGTCGGACGGATTGAGGTCGGCGCCGCGACTACGGGTGCCGCAGGAACGGTCTCCGTTGGAGGCGCCGACGCTGTGGCCACCTCATGGTGGCCGCCAAGCTTGGAAAGGCCTTGCAGGCAACCTCCTGAGGGGCTCCCGGCCTTCCTAGCCTTAAGTTCTGACAGCGCCTTAGCCTTCGAGACCATACCGCATCCTTGCTCCAAGGCCGGCGCCAGGGATAGCTCTGGCACGGCGGGTCGCGGCAAGAGCAGAAACCGAAGCTGGTCATGGCCACGAGTTGCCCCAAATCCTCAACGGCACCCCCGATGTGCCCGCAGCGTCCTTCGTTCAGGAACGCCCGGCAATCGCACCCAGCGCCTTCTGCACCCGCGCCAAGCTTCACTAGCACCCGGTGGGCGCCAGGCTTGGCCTTAGAGGCAACCTCGAAAACCGCTTCTCGGCCTTCTAGGGACACCAGAACAGCACTTGACAAAGGGTTGCCGTTCATGGCGTGCATCAGCCTATTCGTGGCGACTCGTCCGGCCCAGCCCACCCCAGCACGACGGCCGCGACGGTCCACAACAGAACCACAGCAGCCAAGCCCACGACACGAACTCCCCTGACGAGGATTCCGGAAGATTTTTCGATGAGGTCTTCGGCCGCGCTAGCGACTGCTGTGAGGCTGACTTGCGCCACTTCCCGGGCGCCGCGTTCCACAGTGAAGAGGGTAGGCGCCAGCGCTGCGGCCGCCAAACCCATCTTCCAGCCGATGTTGCCGGTGGTAGCATGGGCTGCGCGGTTGCGAGCTCTCCTCTCGAGAGGGCCCAGCTAGCCACAGCGGCGCCTACGGAACGCACTGCTCCCAGGAACCAATCCTGGTTGGAGGAACTATAGACGCGACGACGGGACGAGACGGGCGGAGGGGCATCAGGCGCCACTCGGTGGCCACGAAGCGGAAGTGCAAGGGCTGGCGGCTCTCCCAACCCACCAAGCCCACAAGCGAGAGGAGAGCGCCAAGCCGGCGGCACCGCCGGCCCACCATCCTCGGTGACTGCCCCTGCCCGATCCTCCTCCTCTGCTCTTGCCGGCAGAGCCGCGGCCCCCACTGGGTGCACCGCGGTCAGGTCCGGGACGGCTCCACCACGCCCGCTGTCGTTGGACAACTCCTGCTCGCGGCGTTTCTCAGCTCGAATCCTTTTGCGGCCGGAACGCAAAAACTTGCGGGCGTGTTCCACCAGAGGGTCCGCAGCAAGCGACTTTTCAATTCGCTCCATGCGGGTTCCCTCGGATTCGTCCGAGGAGGAACCTTCGTCCTCATCGCCCTCGTCCGGAGGTACGCCATGGGTAATGTAACATGCGGCGCTTTTCCTGCTGCTGCATTTGAAACAAAGTTTCCTCCACAGCATGTTCCGCTCCTGGCAGGAATCGCGACCGCACGTCCAGTAAGGATTGCTCATGGCGGCGGCAATCGCATCGGAGCGTTTTGTGTAAAGGTACTCCTTCACACGCTCCTTGTGCTCCTCCAACCACTGTTCGACAAACCACCCCGGCACCGTCCTAAGGTCCACCGGGGTGCTCCAATAGAGACTGTCTTCGGTCGAAGATCCCCGTGCACGGGGCACCTCCCATCTCTTCGGAGTCGTGGTGGCGGCACGTGTTCCTCTCACAAAAGTTCGCACGGCCGCACTCGAAGCAATCCCACCATCCCCACGGCCACAGTTTCCCTGTCAGCGGGGGGAGGCGTTCCGGCGTAGGGCCATTTCGTTCTCGTCATAGTACGGCCAAATTTCAAAGACCGGCCGGTATGGACAAGATTGCCGCCTGTACACAAAGGCACGGCGGCGGCGGCGCGCCAAAGCCAGGAGCTGCTCCAGGGTGTGGTCTCCACCACCCTGAAAGTACTCCCTGATCTGCTCGTCGTGTTGCAGATCCAGTGGGATCACGAGCCGGTTGTCGACATCGCGCGGGCCGGGCCTTCCAGGCCCCAGCGGCGGCGCAGCATTCCAGTCGACATCCCCAGTCTGCCTGCGGCACCTCATTGGAGAGCCCGTAGACTCCAGAGACCCGGTGCTGCGGGGCAGGCGTTTCCATGGTGTCCTCCCAAGTAGTGCAACGCTTTTTCGGAGGTGGCCCTTCTGGCTCAGACGGCCGCCTCTTGTCAGGACCTCGAAGACGAGGCAGCACCGCCTGCACCGGCCGCAGCTGACGAAGAGGACGCCGCGCCGGTCCCGGCCGCGGCTCCTGCTGGAGCAGACCGGGCCGAGGGTTCGGGCGTCTCGGCGTCTCTTCCTTCTTCGCCGTGGCGCGTTTGGCGGCTGGGGCTTGACGATCAGAGCTTCCGCCGCTCTCTTCCACTGCACGCTTGAGTGAGGCCAACGACTTTGCATCCGCGGCCTCTTTCTCCTCCTTCGTGACAGGAGGGAGGCGCGTGTCGCGGCCGACTCCCGGTGGACTCCTTAGCGCGCTGCGCCCTTTCTCGCTCCAAGCCTGCTTTCATGGACTCCGCGAGGCTAGGGATCCGGGTCCCCGGACTCCCCGCCTCCTCGGGGGAAGTCGCTTCAGCCGGCGGAGCCGCAGAAGAAGAGCTCTCCTCAAAAGCAGCAGGAGCAGGCGCAGCCGGATCGGACGTCTCCGAAGGCATAGCCGGAGGCGTCTTCTTCTTGGGGCTGGGTCGGGAGTGCCCGGCTTGGGTGCTCCGCCCTTCTCCCGTGGAAGGAGGTCCGTCTCTCTGACGGGTCGATTTCAAGCTCGGTATCCGTTTGCCGCGAAATTCCAGAATACCGGCCCTAAGCCTTTCCTCCCGGAGGCCCGGCAACGCGTCGTAACCGAGGTCTGAGAACGACTCCCGCATCGCTCGGCGATGCTAGTCTCTTCACGCGGAGCATTAACCTCGCGATCTTGGGGTTCCAGTCGCTCGTCAGGGAAAGCCGCCGGCGGAGGTTCTACATCTTCGGGAGCCTCTCCGGGCCTCCCCTGCTCTTCGCGAATCACTTCCAGGACTTCGTCCAGAGGCGTGTCTTCACGGAAGCGATGCCCGTAAGGGCTGAGAGCCACCGCGTTGGGCATCAAAAACCCAACTTCCTCGTAGCCCGGTCCCAGCGTCGAGCTCGGGTACCGTACTGGAGGATTGGCGCGTTGCGGCGGTCTCTTATCAAGACGGTACGTCCGCCATAGCCCGTCAGCTGTCACGCAAGGCGCCCCATCCGGGAGCCGCCTGAAATCCCGAAGCTCAGCCCCGATGCGGTCGCAAAGCCGCTCGGCGTTCGAGATGTGCGTGAACCTGCCGACGTCTGCTTCGAACACCCAGACGCGGTCTCGGTGGTCCCGGCGCGCTTCGCCGTGTTTGAAGCGGCGCAGGGCCACGGCAGCATCCCCAAAGTAGGCTTCGTCGCAAGGAGCTGGGATCATGTCCCGGGGAAGGGCCCCTCCACTCCCTTGGACAGCAGTCCTGTGGTACGCGGCCTCGTAGTCGTGCTCGAACTCTGCACGACAGCCGCTGATACCACACCTGAAGCCGCTGCCACGGGAAGGAATCCACACTGAAGGGGACGAACGCATGGGCTGCAGGGGACTTCGGTGCGGAGCGCTCTCGGCTAGCGGAACGCCTATCAACTTCCGCCATGAAGTCATCAATCCCTGCGAGGATAGCCGCCGTCTTGGCTTTTCCTCCTCCGTCTCTTCGCCTCCCTCTGCGCCGCTAACTCGGGAGCCCTCTGGGCCTCCCTAACGGAGGAGCTGCGGAGCTAGACGCGGAGCCCCCCGGACCTCGACCTCTAAATCGGAAGACGAAGCTTTGTCTCCGATGAAGAAGTGGACAGGTCCCGCCCCACCCGGTGGCGCCCTCCGGCAGCAACTCTTCCGAGCTGGGCCCTGGATCTCCTTCCAGAGCACCCTCAGCCAGCACAGCGGCCGGGGCTTCCTCATCCTCCTCTTCATCTTCTTCTTCCTCCTCCTCGGCATCAAAGCCGTCGTAGAGGAACTCCATCGTTTCCTTCCACAACCTTTGCTCTTCCGCCATGGTCGTGGATCGACCATCCTTCTTCTTCGTGGGACGGGTCCCAGTATCCTTCCGCCACCGGAGCTCGGAGTATTCCACCGACCCCTCCTCGATGCACCTCAGCAACGCGGCCCCTTCCGGCTGACCTGCGACCTCAGCGCTCATGGTCGCCTAGCGAAGGGAAGAGCCCCGTGCCCACAGGGCCACGGCCTCAAGGCGCACGACAAGCGCGCTTCAAGGCCACGGTAAAAAACAGGGTTGCGGCGCAGCAGCCGCCCAGGCTAGGCGTTTCCCAGAACAGCCCCCAATTGTGGAAGACAGCAACACGGGCAGGCACAGCGCCCTTGTTTTCGCTGCCTAAAGCAAGTCCAGCGGGCGTGACAGCCCGAACGTCCGCCCTAGGCGTGCTGCGCACAACTCGTGCCGCAGGCTACACGAAGCAACCTACGACTAGCTGCCGTGCTCACTTGAGCCAAAATTGTTATGAACACGAATTAAGGAAGCATGCATAAAAGCACACAGCTTCACAGCCAGCCCGCAGACTATGTACAGTTACAACCACTACCACTACCACTACCACTACCGCTACCACTACCACTACCACTACCACTACCACTACCACTACTACTACTACTACTACTACTACTACTACTACTACTACTACTACTACGACTACTACTACTACTACTACTACTACTACTACTACTACTACTACTACTACTACTACTACAGTACTACTACTACTGCTACCACGAATACTAACAATCACAAATCACAATCACAGTAACAGTAACAGTGAGGGGTGAGAGTGAAAGTGAAGTGACAATGACAATGGCGATAGCAGTGGCAATAGCAGTGACAATAACAATAACAATAACCATCAAAATAACAATAAGAATATCAACAACAACAACAACAACCCAACAACAATATCAATAACAATAGCAACAGCAAGACCACTAGCAATAGTAAATAGTAATAAGGTTTTTCGTCGTAATAGTCATAATAGTCATACCAATCATACTAATCATATTTCTCATACTGATAAGAACATTAACAACAATCACAACACTAACAAGAAAAGAAGAAGCAGCCAAATAACAGAAGAAGCAGAAGAGGAACAACTAGAACATCAACAACATCAGCACCGACGAAACGAACAATGACAAGAGCAACACAACGACAACAAGAATACCTCGATGCCTAGTTCAATTCGTAGCTGTCGCAATATGAGCTATGAGCACGATGTCATTGTCTACAAAGTACACAGAGCAAGGCGCCGTTTTGCGGACGTTGTCTCTCCATTTGTATCTTACCTGCGCATGGGACCGCTGGTCGGACCATGCGACAGTGCCTACCATAACTGCTCCGCATGTAACGCAACTTTGGCTCAAGATTATGTCAAGGCATAGTAGACTATTGCCGTGCTAGCTAAAAGCTAGTGGCCTGTGTACGACCTAAAGGATTCAAGCAACTCCCCATGCACAGACAACTCGTCGCGGATCTCTGGCGAAAAAACAGTCAGACCGAGTTTGCCTGCGAGGAGTGCTCTGGGTATTGCATACCGACAGTCTGCTTGACAAGGCATACCACATCTACAACAACACGCTCGGTGAGGTGAGCACACGTACAGTATCATCGATACCAAGCCCTCACGCAGGTTATCAGTCGTGACGGAAGTCGGTGTTTGCTCACTACACCCAAAATGACATCCGGGTCGAGCGCAGATACGACGTGGACCTTCAGTGGTGAGATGGCGGCGCCAGCAGTTGGACACAGCTGACGACACGGCTGTGCAGTCCGTTGACAGCTCCACTGAAGAGAACAAAGTCAAGCCTTCCTCTTCTGCCGCTACCAAAGCAGCTCCGAAATCAAAGACGTTGTCGAGAGCATCAACGCCTTCTCGTCCGACATCGGCCGGATCGAAGACTACCCAGGCAAGTGAGCGACGAGTGGAGACATCGAATCTACCGGTGACGCAATCGCTACGGTTGTCATCGAAAGGAAAAGACAAAGGATCGAAAACCCCGAACAAGATTTCCAAACCGAGTTCATCGAGAAGTTCGTCGACGAGATCACGGACTGCAGCTAAGGTCCGGGAGAAGAGTCAGGTTGTCGTCGGTCGACATATATCTCCCTTTGAGAGAGCACGCAAACCAGTATTGTACCAGGCGGCGAATTCGGAGGAGATGACCGTGCCATCGAGGTTACTTCACCGATAAGTTTTCCGTCACCTGTTGAAGACCAAGGTGGGCAAACCCTTGCAACTCTGAGGGATCGACTGGAGTCCGCGAGATTCGCACATCAAATGTTTTATCAGAGTGAGATACAGAAGTACGAGGGTATCGTCCAAACTTTAGTGGAAAAGAACAACGAGATGAAGCAGGAAGACGAGGGCTCGGAGATCCGAATTCAGCAATTGGAACGTCAGCGCGACACTTGTGTGGCCATGCGACACATGAACCAAGTCAATCAAGACATGAAGAATGACTACGAGGTAGCGACGGTAAGGATGGATGAACAAAGTCATGCTCAACGTCAGCACGATCACGTCATGGCTGAGGAGCTAGCTCAACCACTACATCAATTGGGATGTGAAGCTGCTACGAGTTTCGTGCAGCTGGAAGAAAGAGCTCAAGGTGATGGCATGGTCATGGCTAAGGAGTATGTAAGGCTCACATCAGAGCTTCACGAACAGGCAAGGGAGAATTTGCAACTTCGAGCGGGTATGGCCGATTCCGAGCATGCCCTGATCACCAGGATGGAACGGCTACAGTTTGCCAAGAATGAAGAGAGGATGGCGTACGCATCACAGCTCAACACGAACATCAAGGTCTACGAGAGCGTCATGGCGGAAAGGAAGAGTTCAGCACCATGGTGGTAAGACAGCTGCATAAGCAGAAAACCAACTTCGGCATGATGAGGATAATGCCAACCAGACTCTGCCAACAATGCACGGGGAGTTGCATAAACTGAGAAGAGCGTTAAGGCATCAAGAAGAGCTGCGCGCGAGAACCAAAGCGAACTCGAAGCATCTCGCCTACTACCCTAACACGGTTCACAACTTTCCTCAAGGACTACTGAGTCGGGCTGGGAATGCATAGGTCAGGATAGGATTCCATCTGAAGTGCGATCTTCTGAAATCTGTACTCCTAGTCAGCGAAGTCCGGTCAGCCGAGAGCAGATCAATATCATGGGAACCACTGCTGGAACCACGATCCCAATGGTAGAGGAAACCGCACCCGTGCGTTTTGCGCCGCGTGCCGAGGATTCTGCACCCGTGCGTCTTGAACGCGCGAAGAGTCCCTAGATGGTGCTGCTCAAGAATTACAATTGCATCTGCGAAAGCAGCAGCGTGAGATGTTCGGGGCTCTGAGAAGATGAGAAGCAAAGGCAATAGACCAATTGCAGTTCAAAACCAGGCTGCAGCCTGACTGGCTCAGCCTCTGTTCTCTGCAAGCGAAGACTTCTGAACAATTCTGGAGCTGCCGTAACTTCAACAGGCACGCGCAAACTGTTCAACCTCCATGAGGCCTAGTAACCTAGTAGGCGTGAGAGTGTCTCCAAGTTTCCAAGTCCGCCTTCTTTCCTAAGCGGCATCACCATGTCGCACAAGGATTCATCCGAGCGCCTTGAAGTGTGTTCTGCAGGTTCTTCAGCCTGACAAAGATGTTTGCATCGCGGTCCTGCCTTCTTGTTTGACATCGATCCATTTGAGCGAACAGCGACAGTAGCTACAGTTTAATCTGCAGGATGCTTGAGGGTAGTGCAAGAAGAGGGGTCAAGAGCAGAAGATCGGTGAAGGCAAAGGGCTACTCAGCTACTCCGAGCTGGGGCATGTTCTCGTGATTGTGATCAGGCGGGGGTTGTAAAGTTGCGGGCTGCCAAGGAGCCACGACGCGACTGACCTCGCAGCCGCAAGGCAAGTCCAGAACAAGAGCTGAGTCTTTGGTGTGCCATGGATGCGCTAGGACAATGCAATAAAGGAGGCGCAGAGATGGAAGAGTCGCTACAACGAGATGAAGGTGCGACCTAAGCAATGCTCTGATGGTACGGTGCTGTGTCCAAAACGAAGTCGGACATGCCAGCGAGAAGGCTGTTTAGGCGCAAAACGAGACACGTTCTTCCATTCTGCTTGCTCTCCGTCCTTGACTCCTCTTGTTCCCACTTCCTTTGTAGGTGCCGAGACGTTGTCAAGCGCCTGTTGCAGATCACTCATTTGCCACACTCGTGCAGGACATCGCTACCGAAGCTCACGCTCCGCCAAGAATGTCTTTCGCAAGCAATCGGTCCGTCTTTTGCCACTTCCTGCCATGCTCTGAAGATTGAGAGGTGCAGTTTTTGCATCAGCGAGTGCCGCGCCGAGAATTTCTGTATTCGCAACATCTTTCAGACGTTAAGCACGTTCAAGGCATGCAATCCCGCCTCGGCCATGTGCCAGAAGGATTTCGGAGGCATCCTATGACGAGGCCAAAACCAAGAACACGAACAAGAAGAATAAGAAGAACAAGATACAAGAACAAGAACAACAAGACGAACAAGAAGAACACCGCTGCTACTACTACTACTACTACTACTACTACTACTACTACTACTGCTACTGCTACTGCTACTGCTACTGCTACTGCTACTGCTACTGCTACTGCTACTGCTACTGCTACTGCTACTACTACTACTACTACTACTACTGCTACTGCTACTGCTACGGCTACTGCTACTGCTACTGCTACTGCTACTACTACCACTACTGCTACTGCTACTGCTACTGCTACTGCTACTACTACTACTACTACTACTACTGCTACTACTACTACTAGTACTACTCATAATAATAACAATCACAAATCACAATCACAATCACAGTAACAGTAACGGTGACTCACAATAGCAATAGCAATATTCTGGTTGGATGCTGAGCGAGCCGGCTCTGCTCATAGCGGGCGACTTGCATCTGCCCTGGCGCCAGACTGTACCAGCACGAGCGTTTGGAGAACGAACTCAGCCAGTCGCAGAGCCAAGCAACGACGAAGCGAAGTTCCAAAAAAGTAAAGAACAAACTAAAAGAGATAAGCGAGACTGACCGCGCAAGCATTAAAACCTACTGGAAGTGGTGCTGCTATAAGTATGTGCCACGTTGGTACCCTCCTGAGTATGCCCCCTACCCCTGTCACTGCGTAGTGAGACCACCTTCGCCACCCCTCAGTATAAGCCATCGCGTCCGATGCTCATGAACCAACCACGGGAGGGTCGTACATTTGCCGTCTCCCAGAGTGCCAGTCTCGTGGCGTCCCACACTTGGTCACTCCCCGTGGAGGGCGATGGGCCGTAAGGGTTGAAGCCAACAGACCTCATGAGGCAAGGGCAGGATCATCGTGGAAGACTATCGATGCACTGTAGCGCAAGGTGCGGCCGGGCTACGCAACACGGCTTGTTTAGCAGCAGAGTTGAGGATGCATGCGACTTGTCCCGTTCGGGAAAGTATGCGTAGCGATGCTGCGAACGCTGCAAGCCGAGAAGTAAGGCTAAACTAGGCTGAAAGATGAAGAGCTTCGCTATTGGTGAAAAGATGGGGAGATACGCCCCATTGCACTCATCGAAAAGAGTTATAGGGTGGTGCCCTGTGAGAGCCACGACGGTGTCAGGCCACGAGGAAGGCGCACAGTATCGCCAATGGTCCTGCTGCCATGGGCAATTGAAACGTTGGCGTCGGTCGTCATACCACTGACGTCCCTTCCCAGACATCCCAATGTTCATCTTGTCGTCGAGCATCGCCAACTAATTTGGCCTCGAAGAGCGCGGCCGGGTTCCGAGCCGGTGACGGCCCGGAACTTCTGGAACGGAGTTTCGCCATGAGTGAGCTTCAGCGTGGCTCCTTCCGCCTCTGTGCGGCCCGTGGCAAGATGAATGATGCATCTCGTGTCCCCGCTTGGCCGCCGCATCACAGATGGTTTGAAAGGCCAGCGCCAAGATCTGAAAGTCCGCCGGAGATATCTCGCGGCGGTGAAAGGAGAGCCGAATCGCATGTTGGATCCGGGCCGGGCATGAAGGCCGCCAACCCAGCTGGTGGCCTTGGGCAGGATCACCTCCTACTCGTGTGGCACTCCGCCCTCCTGGCTTGGAGTCTTGGTGGTCGTCGCAATGGTGAGTCCCACAAAGTGTGTCTTCTTGTCCTTCGGAGGCACTTCAGGGATGTCACACATGACCGTGGGCACGCGAGTCTGTTTGCGACAGATGTTGGAAGGGAAGGACTTACTAGCTGCGCCAACTAAGACTCCTGACAAGAGTACCGCCGCACCTTCTCCAAAGGGTGGTGGCAAGCCAGACAAAGGTAACGGAAACCAGATGACGCAGCTCCTCTTTTTCCTCAAAGCAAGGCAAAGGCTCACGCCAAGACAAAGCCTAAACCCAAGAAGACAGCAAGGAGCGAATCGATTGAATCCAAAGGTGACAAGAGCAAGAAGCATATACGCTGCAAGTTCCATTTTACTGATGCAGGATGCCGAAATGGTGATAAGTGTCCATTCAGTCATTCCAAGAAGACTCCGGAGAGAGCATCGACACCGAATCGGTCCGAGACCCCAAGTCCGTCCGGTGGAAGTTCCAATCGGATATGGTTTTCCTTGACGAAAGTGGGATCTTGTGTCAGAGAGAATTGTCCCTTCAAGCATGAGGCAGCGGCTTCTCCGACGGCGAAGGCAGATGCCAAGGCTAAACCCAAGGCAGACGCTAAACCAAAGGCAGAGACAGGTGCGGCTGCAAAGAAGACGCCCAAGTCCAAAGCCAAGCCAGCTGCGCCGGCGATCAGATTGTGCAGAGCATGAAATCCTGTTGCGCCCGCAGTTTGGAAGAGGTCCTCGTACATGGTTGATGACCAGTCAGCATTCTCTCCTGTCGACAGCGATGCAGATTCGGATTGTTCAACTGAAGACGAAGCGTCTGGGCCGGTTTTGCCGACCAGCGCTCCTAAGGGTCGCAAGGTTACGTTCGCCAAGGACGTCAGGTTTCAGTCATCCAGACCAGGAAGGTCATACAAAGACAGGAACCAGGAAGTGATCAAGGTGAACATGATGAAGGCCGTGGTGGAGCGTGAAGATCGCGTCGTCGAAGTTGAGTTTGCGAAGCACAAAGCAAGATTGAAGGCTCAAATCATGGGGATATGATTCATGATTCATGACGATCGAGAGGATGATCGAGTATCCTTTGTAAGGATACCTGGCACATCAAGAGTGGCCATGGTGGCATTCTATGATGGTGAAGACCACATGATGGAGGGAAAGTTGATTGCAACCGACACCAAGAACGTCATTGATCATGGGACGTTCAAGTGCATGGTGCAGCCTGTCCACTTACGCAAGAAGATCAAATGTCTTATGGACACAGGTTGTGGCCATGATCTCATCTCTCAGAAGAAGATCGCGAAACATGAGTTGGAAACCCCAGTGACGCCGGAGCCCATCTCGTTTCGGACAGCGAATGGAGTCACTGACACTGACCTAGTGTCAAACTTCAAGACCGAATCCTTCGTGGAACCGATCAACGCCTATGTCCTTGATGACGCACCGTCAGTGTTGTCAGTCGGCACGTGCTGCATGAACCACAACTACGGTTTCGTATGGCCTCATGGACGTCATTTATGATCAGCCCGGACGGAAAGAGGATTTCTCTCTTCGTGAATGGGGACATTCCATACTTGCGAGCTGGTAGCAGCAAGTCACTTGTTCACGACGATGCTGAGGCTGCAGCGATCTGTGAGGTATTCGCAAAAGTTAGTGACGGGAATGTCGTCCAAATGCACACAGCTGCAGCCGCAAAGGCTGTACCTGGGAGGCTGTACCTGGGGAAATTGACGATGAAGAAGCAGGTGTTGCTCATGCTCGCCCACCTGATCCCGAACCTCATGAAGTACCTGAAGATGAAATACCTGAGGCCGAGGCAGGAAGACCTCCGGATGTTATCGAAGGAGGTATTGGAGTATAGATCACGGTGACGAGAACGAGGTCGAGGTTGAGGGCAACGGGGCGCCAACCCGGATAGCGAAAGTTGGAACCCTGAAAGCTGAAGCCAAGACACTTGCGCACTTATGCACTCATCGTTATCGCGATCCATATTGCGAATCATGCATCCGTGCGAAAATGAAGCACTGTCGGACAAAACGCGGAGCATTCCAAAGAGAGATAAAGGTATGGGGTGATTCGATCACGTTTGACTTCCTGGACATGCGCAAAGCTGCAGACGCAGGACTTGGACTTGACGATGGAGCAAGGGAAGTGTTGGTCGTCAGGGACATTGACGCCCGAATGATAGCGGCAATTTCTACGGAGTCAAGACACACTGAACGTTGTTATCGCACTGAAAAGGCTCATTGGAAGACGGAAAGTCAAGATGGCCTACAGCGATATCGCTCCAGAGTTCGAGGCAGCAATGGGGGAGTGAAGATACCATTGCTCACTGCCTGAGAAGCCTAACAACAACTCTGTCGCGGAAAAGACGAATCAGGAGAGTATCAACAGGGTCGCAACCGCCGTGTTACATGCTGGCCTGCCAGCACAGTACTGGACGTATGCCCTGAACTGTGTTACACACAACCTCAACATCGAAGATGTAGAGGGTGACGGTGACTCATCATGGAAGAGGATGGCTGGTGGTGATGTCAAAGGGAAAGCCATACCGTTGCTAAGGTATTCTTCAAACCCACGGACGCAAGGGAGAAGACCTATGGCCACAAGTTCAACCCCAAAAAAATTCCAGGCGTTTTCGCTGGATATGTGGCAGGCAAAGCTGGCCACGGACGTACAGAGTCTGGGACATGAAAGAATTCGCGAATGTGAATCTGTCCATGGACGCAGCTGTCCAGAGGAAACTGGCTCAACCCTACCAGGCTGAAGTCATTTGTCTTCCTGAAGAGATCACGTTCCCATTCAAGGCTGAGTACGAGAGGATGAACGAAACCTTTGAGGGTTTGAGGGACAACGTGAACCTCGGAGGAAAGGAGATTAAGGACCTCAGTGACGATGACGACAAACCCGAGGGAGGACCCGGCGGTGGTGGTGGTGACGACGCTGGATGATGACAGGCCTCCACCAGATCCCGGAGAAGATCCGGAGTCCTGACCTGGCTGATATCGAGTTATCTGGTGACGAGTCGCCGGGTGGCGCCATTGAACCAGTAGAAGACGAAATGATTGATGCAATCGGTGACAAGATTTTAGACGAGCGGAACGCAAAGCTTCAGGTCACGTGGCACCGATACCTCCTATTGCACCAAAAGGTTCCGGAGATGATCGGCGATCGCATGACGAAGTCGGTCCATCCGGTAGGCTCATTCCCAAAGGGGACAGCGAAGAAGCAGGAGAGATCATCAAGATCAGCTTGGCCCGAAGGAGATTGAACATTGGAGCACAGGGTTAAAAGGTGAGGGTAAGGTGTACGTCACTGATGATGGTGAAGCATGTAAGATCGACAAACGGGGAGTACCGCACAAGATTGGCAGTGACGGCAGACGTGTCCTTCCTTTTCGGCGTCCCATTCATTCCTGTACACCAGAAGCATGGAAGAAGATGAACGAAGCAGAGAAGAAAGCAGCTTGCAAGAAGGATAAGCGGGACAAATCTCGAGCAGCAAAGAAGGAGAGGAAGAAAGCCGCGATTGGGCAGAGAATAGTGAGCAAGGTGTTGGAGGACATGACCGTTTCGAAGATTGTTCGATGCGAAAAGATCGACCTACAGCTCAATGTACCTCATGAAGATGATGGATGGGCGTGAGAAAGCGAGGTGTCGGATCTCTATACGCAGGAACAGTTCTTGAGTGATGTCATACAGGCGGTTCCGGCTCACATGGTCTTCAATGAAGACTGGATTCCTTCTATGCCATGTACAACTTCCGCGCCGAATGAGCATCGGGATAAGAACCCTGCTGTGAAATCATGCTTCAACGCCATGGTCACACGACCGGTTACTCGCAAGGAAATGCTCAACAGTCCTGCGGCGATGGAAGCTTTCATGAAGGAGGCTTGTCGGGTCAAGAAGTGTTTGACTTTCTACTATGCGGGAACACGACGTGCAGATGGCAGACGCTATACAAGCGTATATCCAACCAAAGTTGTCAGGTGTACCCTGTTGGGTGGAACTCCCTGACGATCCGCAAATCGGCACAAATGCCGTCGACCAGTCTGCCGGCTCGTCAAGGCACTCTATGGACATCCTGATACTATGTGGGAACAACATTGCCGCAATGTGGTACAAAAGGTCGGATTCAAACCTCTTGGTGAAGAATGGCCCTCATTGTATTTCCATCCAGATCTGAAACAGGTGGAAGATGTTGTGTCAAGAACTTCGATTGGAAGAAGAAACACCATTAGGATTGTATCTTGGTTGTCGCGTCTCCAAAAACGAGGCAACATTGCATGTCACGAAGTACTGTGACGTAACGGGGTTCGACTCAACCAAATTCAAGACGGTACCATCGCCGAGCCCAGCCGAGGAGACCAAACATCACCCGGCAAGAGCTCCGGCGCAATCAGGTCATGGATGCACGTGGTGTGGACACACCATGCCTGTTGATGCGGATGGTCGGCTTATTTCGCCTCCACCTTTTCCCAAGGCGCCAGAGGAAGAGGAAGTCAGCGAGACTAATCGCGGCACACCAGCGCCTCAGGCTGCGAGCTATGCCGCGCGCGTTTGTCGTTTTGACCTCTTGCGTAGCATCAACAAATTGGCTCGCAAGTTTACCAAGTGGACCAAGAACGAAGACGCACTTTTGCACCATCTCATGGCTTCTGTGCATCAGTCCAAATTGGGCGGGTGGGGGGCTCCTTGGAAACTTCGTCCATCGGGCTGTTTGCGGATGCAGACTATGCAGGTTGTGGCGAAAGCTTGAAGTCGACTTCTGGAACTCATATGCCCATTCAAGGACCACACGCCAGATTCCCTTTGGCGAGGCTGAGCAAAAGGCAGGGCTGCCTTAGTCACTCCACACCTGAGGCCCGAGGCCGATTTTGGTATGACTCGTCTGGGTCTTCCTGCCGTCACTCTGTGGCAACAACGGGGGAACCCGTAGGCAAAGAAGAGCTCAAGGAACACAAGGCCCAAACACAAGCTAAGGCAGCCATTAGGATGATCAAGAGCCAAGGGAACTTGTCTTTTGCAGCTTTGTTGTTTGCAGGAACTTCAGTGATTTCAGAAGGTCTTCAGTTTCAGAGTTTCCAGGAACAGTGTCTCGGGAACTTCAGTTTTCAGGAAGAGCCTTTTCAGGACGAGTTTCAGGAACTTTCTTTCTGTTGTGCAAGTGCATGTGAGCAGGACGGCGTGTGCAGTGACATGAGTGCATGTGAGTTAGGAACTGCTTGCGTAGGAAGTGCAGCGCAAGGAGCAGCATGTTGTGAGATGCTTTCGCAGCTCAAAGAACTCTGTGGAAACCTCGTCAGGCGTAGTTCTCTCCCAATGGAGCGTGCCAGTGCGAGCATCTCTAAGACGCCGAAGCAGGTAGAGAAGGAACTTCTCCTTCTACGCGAGTGTATGGAAGAAGTTCGGAAGAGCCAGGAACAAGCCCTGGAAGTGAAAGCTGCGTTGGAAGCAAACACGGAGCAGATGAAGACCTTGAAGAAGAGCCAGGAACACGTGGCAGTGTGTGTGAAGACGTTACAGTCACAGGTCCAGGACGTGAAATACACCATGCAGGAACTGCAGGAAGAGAGTGACCGAGAACGTCTGGCAAACAGAGACCCGATGAGACAGGTACTTCTCACTTGCGATGTGATGAAGGACCAGATAGAGGAAGTTTGGAGGACGTCTACGTGCAGGTGAACTACGAAGGAAAGGAAGCCACAGAAGAAGAGAAGGAACAAGACGAGAAGGACAGAAGAGCAGAGGCAGAGTTGAGAAGAGAAGGACACGGCCAAGGAACTACTTCGAGGACTACGTCACCTGCAAGTTCACCAAAGAAAGGAAGCAGCAGAGGAGAAGGACAAGGAACAGACCCAGAACTCGCACAATGGTCTGACAGAGCCTACTTCGACAGGATCATGGAGGAAGAGAGGAGTACCAGGACTTCGCCGAGAACGCCGACGAGCACTACGCGCAAAGCTACGTTGGAGGAGATCCCGGGGAGTACCCCGATGAAGCAGGAGAAGAGCAAAAGGAAGAAGAGGACGAAGAGGAGAAGCAAAAGGTCCGAGAGATCAACGAAGGGAGCAAGGAGAAAGCGAGGCAGAAGGAAAGGGAAACAGAAGGATTTCGTACCCCTACGATTACAGCAACGAGTGGAAGGAATATTCAGAAGAAGGCCATATCTACAAGCAGCACAGCGTGACAGGAGAGAAGGAATGGCTCGACTACGACTACAAGGACAAGCACCAGAAAGGAAGCAAAGGAAAAGCAGGAAAAGAAAGGAACGAAAAGGAGCCAAAGCAGGAAAAGGGAAAGGAAAGCCACAGCAGAGAGCAGAAGGATCAGGATTTCGACCTCGTGATGAAGAAGATCGCCAATACTGGGAAGAGCAGGACAAAAGGTCACAGGAACAGAAGGAAGCACGAGCAGCGGCAGAAGCAAAGAAGAAGGAAGAAGAGGAGAAGATCGCAATGGCGCGCGGAGTGCTAGAGGAAGCAGCAGCAGAACAAGAGAGACGAGACAAGGAAGCGGCAGCAGCAGAGACAAGAAGAAGGAAGAAGCAGCAGCAGTCGCCAAAGCAGACCAGGAGCTGGAGGAAGCAAGGAGACTGGCAAAAGAGCACCAGGAACAAGAGAGGAAGAAAAGAGAGAAAGAAGCCAGGAAGAAGAGAGAACAGGAGCAGAAGGAAGCAGCAGCGCACATCGCAAAGAATCAAGCGGAGAAGGATGCAGCAGCAGCGTCGGGAAGCACCGACAGTGAAAGCGAAAGGTCAGGAAGCTGGAGAAGATGATGGAGGAAATGTTGAAGGAAAGGAATGAGGATAAGGCCAGGATCAGCAGCCTGACACAGGAACTTGAAAGCAGAGGATCAGCCAAGCACCCACGGAAGAGGAAGCAGGAAAGGAAGCAGAAGCGGACAAAGCACCAGCAAAGCAACCAGGAAAGGAAAAGGACAAGGACAAGGAACTTGAAGGAAAAGGCCCAGTGAACGAGGATTCTTTATGAAGGGCCGAGGAAAAGGAGAACAGGAAGGAAACTGGTTTGCGGTCTACAGCTTTGACAACCAAAGGTACCAGTGGAAGCGGAAGTTTTGGTACTGGTACTGAGGAACAAAGAAAGAAGGATGGAAGAAAGGAAGCAGCGACAGCAAAGGAAAAGAAAAGTGCCAGGCACAGGCCAAGCAGCTCGAGGACCACCTCGCAAGCAAAGGAAAGAGCAAATGAACAGCCAAAGGAAGCGAAGACCCAGAAGTCGTGGTGGTTGAAGACGACGAAGAAGCAGGAGCCACAAACTTCCAGTGAGGACAGGGAGCCGAGGAGAAGCAGTGAAAGCAGCAACGCAGGAACCGTGGTAAGACCGTTTTTGTTTCTGTGGTGATCTAAGTAAGCAGGAACTACTTAGAGCAGTTTCTTTGTACAGTCAGCAACCTTGGAGAGGATTGCAAGTGAACGGCAACGTTTGCGCAGAGGAACAGCTTCTGTTTTGAGTAAAAAGGCACCGCAGCGCAGGTACTGTCTTGTAGAGAAAGAAGTGTCGAAGCCAGTTTGGTAAGGAGCTTACCGGCGCTAACTTCGAAGGCGGGGTGTTAAACATTCCACCTGTGACAGTACAGCTGCAGGTACTACAGTTACTACAGTGCTAATGCATAGGAACAGCCGGTGCACGTCTGTTGCGCATAGGCTCTACCAGGACACACTCCGCAGTCCAGGAAAAGTGTCCGCCTTTCAGTTTGAGTAGGAACCCTTAGTGGAACCTGTTCTTTAACACACGGACAAGTTCGCCATTTCACCTTCAATGAGCTTGCTGCGTAAGATTGGTGGTGCCTTTCATGCGACCGCTTGTCGGAACATGTTCAACATCATGGAGAAGGGCATACTGCCAGGCGCCAACACTCCCTTGGATGATAGAGGATACTATGACAGAAGGCACGAGTCCGGGCGAGTCCATAGCTACTTTGGCGTCTACCCACCGTTGGATGACCGGAATCAAACCACGAAGTCAAGGGTTGCGGGACACCGCAACGAAAGAATGCCGTTGGCGGTTCTCTGTATCCCAACGGCTGACCTTGTTCGCCAAGGAGGAAGGATCACGGATAGTGGTGGCATTATCGTTGGACGCCCAGTACCATTCAAGCTCGTGCGGGAGGTACGGTTTTGCGTGCCTGACGCAAGGGACCAGAAGTCCTTCGCGCTCATCGAAAAGGTCTTCGACGACCAATTGGAGGATGAGCTGGTGCTAGACTACCATGCTTCTCCCATCCTTGCTGAGTTCAAGAAGAACAGAGCACGTGCCCGAGTGATGGAACTCCTCTGTGACATGCCATCAGGACCTCACAATGCTGGCAAGGAAAGGCTGCTGTGTAACCTCGCCAACTCGGTGGAACTCCATCATGAGGACACGCGGTGTCACCGCTACATAAAGGAAGGCATCATCTTCGTCATCAAGAACACTCGCCCTGATGATCTACGCATGGGGGGTGACAGGGGGGTGACAGGAACGGGACGCGTATGCGCGTTTGCCCTGCTTGCTTCAACGTCGTACTTTCATGCATGACAAGGTGTGCCATGTGTTGGTCACTATTCATTTCTTGCGGAAGGTATCAACGGACCGCGCAAAGGGAGACTCGTTTGGAGGTCCCTTGCACAAGCGTTGCGCGCAAACTATGGAAGCAGCAACAGCAGCAGTTCCCATTCTTATCGAAGACGACGAAGAAGCGATGGCAGACACGGTACTTAACGGTTGTGGAACCACAGATGGACGTCGACGACCAACCATCCGAAGCAGAACCTGAACCTGATGAAGAGATGCTGCATGAAGAAGTTCCTGAAATCGAGGAGGATGTGTCAGCCGAAGTTCTTGAAGAACGACGTCCCCTTCTTCTACCAGGACGCACGTTGATTACCGAGCCCGAACTCTTGCAAGCTCGGGCAGCCATGCAACCACCGTACTACCCCGAGAAGAAACAGGGATATTGCATACTCGGTCCGCTTTTGCTTGCGTGGCGTACTTTTGGGTTCGGACGATGCACACCTTGGCCCACTGCTTCATCATGGGTGACAATACCTTTCTTTCTTCCAGATGCAAGAGAAGTTCGTTCAAGGGATAAGGTACGATGTCTTCGGAAGTTGGCCGGGCGTTTTAGCGCAGGTCGACCCAGAGACAAAGGTCAGCAGAGAGGTCACAGATGAAGAGCTTCGATAGCATGCGCGCGAAGGCAGAATCAGATGATCCAGAAGGCGTGTACATGCTGAAACGCTTTCGGGCGAATCAGACCATGTCAGCGCTAGGTCGCGGAGCGATCCAGATGGGCTACACGAGGGAGACCTTCAATCCCGAGACCTACATCAAAAGAGGCCAAGAAGCGAAGGGGATGCATTTCAGCTGCTTAGGCGTACTTTGTGAGATCATCCCGAAGACAACGGGCTACTCTGCTTTTTCTTTGACTCGCCCTACGCCCGTTGGAGCTACCGATTTCTCGTACATCGACCCTGTGGGCATTGTTCTCATGCAGAGCATGAGAGATCGGTCTGCGCAGGCAATCGCTTTGATCATCGATCACAACATCCAGGTGCCTGCGACGTTTGTCGACAAGATTGAAGAGAATCTCCGATGCTGGGATCCTGTTAAACATCTTGCCAGGAACAGTAACACCGCTAGTGCAATGTAGTTAATGTACAGGAACAGCCGGTACACGGACCGCGACGTACAGGCTCGAGACCCCGGACACACGTGCCCAGGAAAGCAAAAGTGTCCGAGTCTGTGAAGGTAGGAACCCTTAGTGAAGCCCGTTCTTTAACATGGTAGCGGAGCTGCCTCCAGGAACCTCCTTGGCAGCGATGATGCTACTCGTAGCAATAGGAACAATGATGCTCGTCGCCATGGCAGTTTGCCTCGTTGCTGGATGGAAGCAGATGCGCGCAAATGAGCAAGTGACCAAGAAGACAGAAACAGTGTTGACCATGCCCACGCTCAGGATCGCAGTCCGTTCAGGAACCAAGTACCACCGCAGAGGTTGTGGACATCTTCGGAACCACAACGTGACAGCAGGAAATGCTCGAGACTTCGACGCGTGCTCAGATTGCTACCCCGACAGAGTGCTGGTGGAAGAAAAGGAGTACAGGAACGTGAAGTGCTACGGTCTGGCAGCATGTGTTGTGCTGCTGGTTGGTTTCGCCCTGGGATGCCTCGCAACGTTGTGCGGGATGACCTTGAACCCAGGAACAAGAAGTGTGGTTGTGACACCGTGGCAGGCCCTTGGCTACAGCGAGAAGGTCAAGGAAGAACTTGCCCTTGGAGATGGCGTATCCTCCAGGGATGTGAGCCGTGGGAGAAAGGAACTTACGTACGTGGAGAGCGACGAGAGTGAGCTCATGGCCGTGTGGGCGAGCAGAACAAGGAAGCCCAATACGCACCGGAACCGCTACAGGAATTATGACGTGTACGGCGAATACTACCAGGAAGGCTACAACGAGGGCAGCGTGAACCCCGACGGCACCAACGTGAACACGATCAGGAACACGAACGCGTACACGATCAAGGGCTACGTGGAGATAGGAAAAGTCATGGTACCGTACGCTTTGCTGTGTGCGAACCAAGTGCTGAACGAGCTCTACAGCGTCGTTGGCGTGACCGGCGAGTACTACACGGAAGAGCACAGGAACGGCGACCAGAACACCGAGAACCAGGAGAGTGAGAGCCTTGAGTCAGGCTACGCCCCTAGGTACCTAGTAAAACAACAGCGAGAAGTACTGAGAAAGCTTGTACAGGAACATGTTCAGAGTTTCGTAGAAAAGCTAGCAACTGCAGGAAAGAAGTTTCACGAAGTCGTGCATGTGATATTTCAGGAAGTCATTTCCAACAGAGTTGTATTTCAAGGAATTCGCATAGCAGTGTTCTTAGGAACCCCAATGGGACTGATTACTTGGATCACCCTGTCGTACTATTCTAGTTTGTTTTTCGCAAGAGCAAGCAGAAGCTCAAAGCACCAAAGGAAAACAAGAGGAGAAAGGAGAGCACAAGCAGTGAACAGGAAGCAGTGCAAGTCGCTACTTTTAGCAGCACTAGTGTACAGCAACCTTGAAGCAGCAAAAGGAATGGAGGATGCATTGAAGGCACTTGCAGAGATCAATGCGCAGACCTTACAAGGAATACAGAAACTAGCAGAGGAGATCAGGAGCTCAGCAGCTTCAGGAAGCCAAAGAGAAGCAGGACTTACACAAGCGTTTCAGGAAACACTTACAGCAGTGCAGGAACAACAGAAGGCAGCACAGACAGCGTTAGCTGACGCTCACACAAACGCAGCAACGACACTTGAGGAGATAGGAGCATCTCTGGAGAAAGCAGTAAAGGAACAAAGAAAGCCTGGAGAAGTGGAGTTGCACAAGCTGATCAAAAGCCCTGAAGCGTTTTCCGCAGGAACATGGCAAGAAGAGAAGAGTGGCTGGACAGAGTTCAGGAACAGGATGCGGATTTGGCTTGGAGCAGTGGATTCCAATATGGTGAAGATCATGGACATCGTCGAAAGGAACCTCAAAGACGATAAGATGATAAAGATGAGTGACATGTCTTCAGAAGCAAAGGAAGCTAGCCGCCGCCTGTACAGTGTTCTTTGTTCTTATACCAAAGGAAGGCCTTACCGTGTTGTTAAGCATGTAGGAGAGGAAAACGGTATGGAAGCCTACCGTATGTTGATGAAGGAATATCAACCAACGAATCGTGCAAGATCGTTGGAACTGTTTCACAACATCCTCAACTACAGGTTTGCTCACAACAAAGGAATTGCTGAGAACATCCTCGAATATGAGGAACACATCGAGAAGTACGAGAAGGCGACAGGAGAAAAGGTACAAGAGAACTTGAAAGTATCTACTCTTATTCAAGGAATGAAGCCTGATGTTAAAAGGCACCTGTTGCTCAATCTTGACGAGAAAACACAGTACACCGCTCTTCGTCAGTACCTTGTGAACTACGAGTCAACCGAACGATGGACTAACTCTTTGTCAGCTCAGCAAGGAACACCTCACCGAACCACAACAGACTTGATCGACAAAGGTGACGACCATGGTGGTCTTGCAGCAATGGACATCAATCAAGCATGGTACAAAGGTAAGAAAGGCTATGGCAAAGGTTATGTTCATAACAAAGGCAAAGGCAAAGGCAAAGGCAAGAAATGTGGAAAGGATTTCGGAAAAGGTTTCGGATTCGACGGTAAAGGCAAAGGTAAAGGAAAAGGTTTCGGAGGCTTTGGCAAAGGCAGAGGTCGAGGCAACTGGAAAGGTCGAGGTAGAGGTTTCAGAGGTTACAAAGGAAAAGGCAAAGGTCGAGGAAGAGGCTTCTACAGGCACAAAGGAAAAGGTAAAGGAAAAGCCCAAGCAGCTACAGGAGTTTGTCACTACTGTCACAAGTATGGACACTTTGAAGCACAGTGTAGACAGAAGCAGCGTGACATGGGTTACCAAGCGAGGAATGTAGACCTCGAGAACCAAAGTGAACAGGCAAGCACCACAGGTACCTCTACTCAGGCCCCTTCTTCAAGCAACAAGACCTCAACAACCCAAAGCCAAACAAGCCAAGGAACACAAAGACCAGTGATTAGGATGGTCTCCATGTATCACATGGGAGACGAGCCCACAAGCTTTCCGGAGGAATTCGAGATGAGCGAAGATTCAGAGGAAATTGAGATTGAGTACTTCGGAAGAGTCTTGCGGGTTGTTGGTGAAGAAGTTCAGGAAGAGAGAAGTGAGACAGAAGAGTTTTGGATTGGTGATGAAGATGATGAGTTTCAGGACTGTGATGAGGTGAGTGATGATGCATGGTGGCAGTGGCATGTAGCAG
Organism: Symbiodinium sp. CCMP2592; assembly: GCA_905221615.1. NCBI lineage: Eukaryota > Dinophyceae > Suessiales > Symbiodiniaceae > Symbiodinium > Symbiodinium sp. CCMP2592. The sequence continues at coordinate 182,930 of CAJNDT010003323.1, read as the reverse complement.
GAACCCCAGTAGGAACGCAAGATCGTGGATATTACTACGAATGCCCCAACGGATGTCATGAAGCACCTTGGCACCCGAACATGCAGGAATGTGAGTATGGGTGTCACCATCCTCCCAGGAGGAACAGAGTTGAAGGAACAGCACCTTCAAGAACAAGCACCAGGATTGTCCGTGCAGCAAGGAACTCAAGGACTCGAGAGATCGAGGTAGTGCTGGATTCTGGAGCCGACATCTCGTCGGCACCAATGTGGATGAAGAAGTACGGAAGGAAAGCACCCAACACTACTAAGGTGGTTCTGCGAGACGCACAAGGATCTCGTATCAAGGTTTCAGACCAAAGGATCATTGAGGTTGAGTTTCGGGACGTTCAAGGAAATATTGTGAAGGTTGAAGAAGTGTTCTTGATTTCATCGGTTGTGCACCCTCTTTTGGCAGTAGGTAAACTGTTGAGGAAAGGTTGGGAGTTCAGAGATGGAACAGCTACAGGCACTTTCCTCACAGAAGGAACAGCCAAGATCGCAGTGAACTACAACAACAACTCACTTACGACAAAAGCCTTTGTGAGAGCAGTCAACTGGGAAGCAGAAGCCAAGCCTATTCCCATATACTTGTGCGAGAACCTGAAGGAACTCATTGAAGAGCAGCGTGTTGGTTGGACCAATTGGAGAGACCCTTACCAAGTCCACTACAGCCTAGGGACTTCAGAGCACGTTGATACTTACTTGATGTTTCCACCAGGAAAGTTTGCGTACAGAGCAGTACTTATTAAGGACGATGACCAGTGGTATTTGTTGCGTCACAGCATCATGTTTGAGGAACTCGAAGAACCATTCGGAATAATCTTTGACGGCAGCAAAGAGTATCGAACACTGACGCTAGTATCGCTCAAGGAATTCCCATTGACCCTCATAGGTACACCTAAGGAGGATGAAGATCGCAAGATGTTTGAAGAGTACACTGAAGATGCATGGTCAATCAGCATGGATGGTACAACACTCACGAGGTACCACAACTCGTTGAGAAAGACCTTGTTCAATCCTCGAGACACCAATGACATTCCAGTGGATATTGGGAATCTCAAGCCAAACAGGTACACTTATGGAGAAGAACCGATCAACAAGGATTTCTTTGAGGATGACAAGTTCTGGACTTTGGATGAGCCTCACAGAGACCCAGAACCACTAGGAGGTTTATCTTGGACAGGACGCAGTGTATTTGAACTCATTGAACCAGTGAACCCCAAGGCCAGGAAACCAAAACAGAAGGTTCACCAACTGGACACGATTCCAGAACAGGAAAAAGAAGAACAGGAAGAGACCTCAGAGGCCCAAGCGCCAGCGCACAGGCACGAGCTTGCAGGAGAACTGACATTCACATTCAACGGTCATGAGTACAACCAGCAGAACAGCCTCAAGGCCCTGAAGGAACTTTGCAAGGAACTTGGAGTTTCAAAGTTTGGTTCTAAGCAGGACATTCTTAGAAGACTCAGCAGGTCAATTATGGAAGCAGAAAGGCACGTGGAGCTTACCTCAGCTCAGAAGAAGTACAAGGAGTACATTGAAGCAGAACCTCTCAAGGTACCAAAACAGCCAAAGCCAGAAGAAGTTGCAGTGCATAATCTCACACACTTGCCTTACGCATCGTGGTGTCCTACATGTGTAGCGTGCAAAGGAAAAGAGTCTCCACATCTTCGTGAGAACCCAGAGAAGGAAAGATCTTCGAGACCAACTTTCTGCATGGATTTCTGTTTCACAGGAACAAGTCATGATGAGGCACCAGCAGCAGTTAGTCTTGTGTGTGTTGATTCTTGGAGTAGGAACATGGTCTGTATCCCTACAGCGTCTAAAGGAAAGGATCTTGTAGAGCACCTTTGCGAAGGAGTCACCTACTTGAGCACCCAGCTAGGATATGGAGCCATCAACTTGAAGGCCGACAACGAAGGAACTATGATGAAGTTGAAGCAGGTAATCCAGAAGCAACGAGCAGCCTTAGGTCTAGGAACAATCTTGCAGGATGCAGTCAGTGGCCAGAAGGAAACCAACGGCATGGCAGAGAGAGCAATTCAAACCATTAGGCGACAAGGAACAACCTTGATTAGGCACCTGGAACACAAAACAGGAACCTATATTGCTCATACCCATCCAGTCTTCAGTTGGGCTTTCAGGCATGCAGCGTGGACCTTGAACAGGTACCATCGCCACACAGGTACAGGAATGACACCATATGAATGGATGGCAGGACGGCCTTACGAGGGCCAACTTGCCGAATTTGGCGAATCACTTTTGGTTTTGACCAATCGTTCAGGAACACGTGGCAATAGGAAAGGCGACCCTATTTGGTTGAGAGGAGTGTTCTTAGGAAAAACAGACAACAACCTCTTCATTACGTGGCACATGGACGGCATCAAGACGAGCCGTAGCGCAAAACGCTGTGTGGAACATGTCGATATCAAAGGAATAAGCAGCGTAGGAATTCACACTTGGGAAGTGAAGCACACTACCCTTACGACCAGGAACATCCCAAGGAAGAACATTCCAGGACCGCTTGCAGAGGCACCACCTATCATGGATGGAGCCGGAACCCAGGAGCAGTCAGCTCAGGAATTGGCACCTTCGGCACCTTCAGGACCGATTGTCATCCAAGGCGGGGACTCTGCAGGAAAGACAGGACCTACTAGGTCAACGTACTTAGAGAACAAAGCCAAGCAAGCACAAAGCAAAAGGAAAGCAGAAGAAGAACTTGAACAGGAATATCCGGACGAGAACCAAGATGAAGCAGCATCGGACCCAACGTCTTCAAGCAGTAGCAGCAACAAGGAAATGGACGCAGCCTCAGAACCAGAACTTATTCCAGACAGTGCAATGGCCAGTGAACTACTTTCAGCTAGAGGACCTGCACCTCTTAGGAAGCAAGAGTTTGAAGATGTAGGAACAGGTTCCAAGATCCCGAAGATAGATTCTCCCAAGAAAAGGTACCCTCCGTTTAACGTAGGAAGAGTTTACGAACACAACGACGAGGAGCTACCTGAAGCAGAACCAGGTACAGAAGACATTTTCTGGGAAGATTCATACTCAGACATTGGCGACTCAGATGAAGAACAAGATATCTTCAAGAGCGAGGACTCAGGACCTCCAGAAGTTCCAGAAGCACAGTTGCAGGAACTGGACCGTGAGGCGATGCTCACGGAGATCAACAGACTCACAGAGATGAAGGCATTGGCAAGGAAACCCTTGCAAGAGCTTGAGAGAGAAGAACCGAGAGAGAGAGAAGAAGAAGAGAGAGACCAAGGAACAAAGTGGCCTACCACGAAGTTTGTTTTCGACTGGAGATTCAGGAATGGCAGATGGATGCGTAGAGCTAGGTTAGTGGCTAGAGAGTTTCGAGGTGTAGAGGTCAGGAACGACACTTTCAGCCCAGCTACAAGCGCATCGTTGGTGAGACTTATCCCTATCTTGGGACTACAACAGGAACATGCCCTGTATTCGATCGATGTCAAGGACGCATTTTTACAGGTACCGCAGAGGACTCGTTGCGCATGTCAATTCCCAAAGGAATATGTGGATCTGTTTGGCGACCAAGACCCTAACTGTAGGAACGAAGGTTTGTTACTGCTTAGAGTATTTCCAGGACAGCGAGATGCAGCACTTCTTTGGAGTGACCATTTTGCAGGAACACTTAAAGAGCAGAACTTCGATAGGTGCATAGCGTGCCCTACTTTGTTTCGTGACGACAGGAACAGCGTACTTGTTGTGCATGTGGACGACATTCAAGCAGCAGGGAAAACCAGACACCTAGAGCCCAAGCTAGGAAAGCTAGGAGAGACCTACGAACTGAAGGTTGAAGGCCCCTTCTTGACAGAACAGGAACTTGAAGTAGGAGAGTCACATCAAACCATCAGATTCCTCAAAAGGAAATTCAGCTATCACAATCATGAGCTTCACATCACGAGTGACCCGAAGTATCTAGTGAAACTCAAGGAAGAACTGAAGTTGACTAGCAAAGCCTCGAAGCCAACTCCGTGCACCCAAGAGTCTCAGGAAGCCGACAACACCCAAAGCTTGAACCAGGAACAAGCAGCATCGTTCAGGAAATGCGTTGGCATACTCTTGTATGTCAGTCAGGATCGCCCTGACGTGCAGTTTGCCGTAAGAGGTTTAGCCTCCAAGATGTCGGAACCTACGCATGGTTCTTGGAAACACCTAGTCCATCTTGTGCAGTATATGGCAAGAACTGAAGGATATCATCTTGTGTACAGGAAAACACCAAGAGGACTTAGCAACCTCCATGAATCCATTAGGAACGGCAGTTACGACTTTACAGGAACACAGCCCAAGGAACACCATCTTTTGGAAGTCTACAGCGACTCAGATTGGGCAGGAAAGAAGGACACTAGACGCTCAACATCTTCAGGAATTGTTTGCCTAGATGGCCAGTGTATCTACTCATTTTCAAGGAACCAGAAGTCAGTCAGCTTGAGCAGTGGTGAAGCAGAGTACTACGCAGGAGCTAGCGCGGCATCGGATTCTATATTGTTGAAGGAAGCAGTAGAATTCTTGACAAGGAAGATCTGCAAGGTACACTTGTACATGGACTCTTCAGCAGCTAGAGGCATCATTACAAGGCAAGGTGTAGGAAGAGTGAAGCACCTCCAGATCAGGACCCTTTTTCTTCAGGACCTCCACAAGCAAGGAACAATAAGCGTGCACCCTGTAGGAACCAAAGAAAACACAGCCGACATAGGAACCAAGCCCCTTTCAGCGAAGCGCATTAGATTGCTGTTGCATTGGTTAGGTTTTCAAACCGGAGAGAACGAACCAGTAGGTCGAGAAGAGCTCAAGGAACACAAGGCCCAAACACAAGCCAAAGCAGTTGTAAGAATGATCAAGAGCCCAGGAACTTTGTCGTTTGCAGCTTTGTTGTTTGCAGGTATTTCAGGAATTTCAGACAGTCTTCAGATTCTAACAACGTTTTCCAGTAACACCAGACCCCAGTTTACCTGTGCTGTGCAGCGTGAAGTGAAGACCTGTGCGCCCGGACGTAAAGGCTCAGAGTGACGAAAAAGAGTACGCCTCGTTTTGGGGCTAGTGTTTTATGGTAGCGGAGCTCTGGTTCGAACCAGAGCTTCAAGGGGACAGGACCCAGATCCCCGGGGACGGGACCCAGATCCCCAAGTGTGTGTGTGTGTGTAGGTGTGTAGTGTAGGGCCCAAGTGTGTGCTCCTTAGCTTGGCATAGCCATTGGCGCTCCTGCGGCGCTGCTGTGTAGCTGAGTTCGAGTGCTGTGGCCACTGCCACCTTCTTTGTGCGTTGCAGCGAGCGACGCTGACACTTCTTTTCTTCAAACACCTTTTGGCAGCGGAGTTCGCGCCGGGTGCACTACTTCAACTAGGTTTTCGAGTACAAGTTCAACTTTGGGTGTAGCGAGTAGAGCTGGTGTGCGTGGTGGCGCAGCTGGCAAGGAACTTGACTGGCGTGATCTGAGCCTTGAGCGGCTACGGGAAAATGGCCAGTCCTACGGGAAGTCAAGGCGGAATCGATCCAACGGATGTTCTAGCTCAGCTTGCGCAGGCGGTTCAGTCTTTGGCTTCAGCAGCTCAGGCTACAGCTACAGCAAGTTCAAGCACCACAACATAGAAGGAGTCGAAGTTCGTGAAGAGCCCTGAAGTGTTTAGTGCTAAGACGCTTGAGGATGAGCTAGCAATGTGGCCAGATTGGAGCTTTCAGTTCAAAGCGTTCATGTGTGTGCAAGACGGAGAGTACAAGGCTGAGTTTTTGAAGTGTGAAACCGCGGACAGTTTTCTTGAAGTTTCGAGCTACAGTGCAGAGATGAAGAGCAGATCGGAAAGGTTGTTTGCTATCTTGGCCAGCTACTTGAGAGGCCGTGCGTTGAAGATCTTGAAGTCCGAGATTTCTGGGTGCGGTTTTCGAGTATGGAGAAGATTGAGTGATGAGCTTCAGCCTTCGACCCGGCCTCGGGCACTGGCTTTAGCGCAAGCGCTCACCAGATACCCTCCTTACAAGGAGGGCAACTCACTCTTAGAGTACATGTTGACTTTTGAGCGCCTGGTTGGAGAGTACGAGAGAGTGAGCCCCCAGAAGTACCCAGATGACCTCAAGATCTCCACCCTCCTAAACGGCTTGTCTTCAGATGTTCGTCGTTTTCTACAACTTCAGATCACGGAGACCACAAATTATGAGCAGCTCCGAGAGCTCTTGCTGACATTCGAAAGAAGTTCGTCGAGTTGGTGTTCCGAGCAGGTCTTGAAGGCTATCGGTGCGGACACAAGTGGTCCAATGGACGTTGATCGTGTTCAGAAAGGAAAGGACAAAGGCAAGCACAAAGGCATCAAGGGCAAGTTTGATGGCAAGAACAAAGGTTTCGGGAAGGACAAAGGCAAGTACAAGGGCAACAAGGGCAAGTTTGATGGCAAGGGCAAAAGCAAGGATGGCGGCAAAGGAAAGGGCAAGGGAGATAGTGGAAAGGGTAAAAAGGGTCAGAAAGTCTGTTGGATTTGTCAGAAGCCGGGACATTTTGCAGCTGATTGTTGGAAGGCCCACAGAACAAATCAGGTTCAAGAAGAAGATGCTTCCTCTACCGTTACCCGATCCACTACGGCCCCGAGTACCTCTGCTGCTGCGTCATCTGCGTCTGCTCCTGCCTCGAAATCCCAGGTTCGTCGCATCATGGCCTTCGACTTGACGGAGGAAGATGAGGAGAACGGCGAGGAGTCTGAAACTTGGTACGTTGATGAGGTTCGCCGTCTTGAAGAGGTAGATCGCGTAGGTGTAGAGTGCAGTGCGGATGAGTGCGAGCTTCCTTCTACGAGTTGCTTGTGGTTTCGGCTAGATCAAGATGATGACGAAGATGAGGGAGATTGTTGTCGTGCTGTTCGTAATCGCAGTACAAGTTCGGCGCATGAGAATCAGCCCGTAGAAGTGATCCTTGATTCTGGAGCTGATTGCACTGTTCTTCCTGCTGAGATCTATGGAAGTGTAGGCTCACCGAGCCTGCAAGGGAACCTGAGCGTCCTTTTGGATGCGCAGGGGAACCGCATCGCTGGGGGTGAAGAGCGAGTCCAAGTGTGCTTCCAGATCAGAGATGAAGACGGCACGATTATTGAGTTCAACGACAGAGTAGTGTTAGCTCATGTTCAGCAACCTCTGTTTTGCTTGGGGAAGCTCATGAAACGTCAGTGGAGGCCTGAGTGTGATGAGTTTGGTAGGTGGACAATGCGTAGAGGTGAAGCTTGTTTTCCTTTGCATTGGTCTCGTAACAGCTTGGCCACGTACATGACCATCTCGCGTGTCTACGACCCAAGCCCTGAAGATCCACACCAACATGAAGGCCCCAATCCTCCAGAAGCATTGCGAGTCCAAATTGTTGTTGAAATTCCTGAAGAGTTGGAGCTTCATGCGCGTGATCCTGGTTGGAGCATGGATGCTAATGGTCATTTAGTCCACCTCGGGCTGAACACTGACAAGACTTGTGATGCCTCTCTGCGGTTCAATCCTGACGATTGGCCTCATCGCAGCACTCTGCTGTGGCGTGAAGGAAGGAAATACGAGATTTTTGAGTGTGGAGAGTGTTGGAACGAGCGCAGAGAGATAGATCTCGGAGAGAAGTCCAAGAAAGTGATCACGGTGTTGTCCAAAGGCCCCTTAGACCCAGATCTTCTTGGAACTCCTGTCTCCGGTGGTCGTCCTCGTCAAGTCGCCCCTCGAGCTGAAGGTGATGACGGTGAAGATGAGATGGAAGTCGATCGTGGTGATGCTGCTCAGCCTCGTCCTGAAGGTCCTATGCTTGGTCCCCACGCTGTAGAAGTAGAAGACCCTGAACAAGAAGCGGTTGTGGTTAATGATATTCGCCTCACCGAGACGAGTCCTCTTCGAGAACTTCGCATCGGCTGTCGCTTCTTGAATATCTCAAAGAACGGATCTAAGGCTGCAGTGTGGAAGAGGTTGAAACGTGAGGTTGCATTGGCCAAGTTGAAAGTGAGTGTTGAAGCATCGGAAGCTGTGAAAGCAGAGTATGATCGAGAGCCGCTTGTTCCAGCACTTGCAGAGCGACCTAGTGAAGAGTTGGTGTTGTTGCTCGAAACCACACATCTTCCTCGCGCTGATTGGTGTGAAGCATGCTTAGCAGCCCGAAGCCGTGAAGACAATTATGATGACAGTGGTCCAACGCGTGAGTTTCCTGTAATTTCGATCGACTACATGTTTACCGGAACTGAAGGTGAAGAGCAACCCTTGGCTACCCATCTCGTCGTAGTGGACTCTCAATCAAAGTACACTCAAGCAATAGCCATCGACGGCAAGGGTGGAAGGAGCCTGAAGCACTGCGTAGAGGAGATCGTCAGGATGGCTAGTGCGCTGGGATATCCCCGTATCGGACTCAGGTACGATACGGAACCGGCGATGAAACAACTGGCGAGCTATGTGGTTGCCACTAGACTCAAAATGGGGTTGGCTACCGAGGAAGAGCCAATTCCACCTGAGGCTGGAAGTCATGGTGCTTCTCGTGCAGAGCGGTTTATTGGAACAATAAGATCACTAGGCAATTGTCTTCTGAAAACCATTGAGCAGCACACCGGACACAAGACAGAGAGCAAAGACCCATTGTTCTCTTGGGCATTCAGGCATGCTGCCTTCCTGCACACGCGATTCAAAGTCCAGAAGGACGGATGTAGTCCGTTCGAACTTGTCCATGGGCGAAAGTACAAATCAAAGCTGGTGCCATTTGGGTCGTTCGTCTATGCGCAATATCTCCCGAAGTCGAAAAGCAAAGGAGAAACTTGGAAGCCATGCATTTGGTTAGGACGTTCCACTTTGGGGGACTTGAACATTGTCGGTGACTCTCAGGGGATCCATCAAGCACGCAGTGTCCGTCTTTCTCCAAAACGGTATGATATCGAAGCCCTGAAGACCATGAAGGGCGTTCCGTGGGACCACACGCTCGAAGTTCTTCCCATGAGACGCCGGAAAACTCCCTTGGCTGTTCGTCTACCTGTGATTGCTGAAGGACCTGAGCTACCTCCTGGACCTCCTGCGCCTCCTGGCGATGAAGCGGCATCGGATCCTCCATCACCGGATGGAGCTGGCGGTGCTGGCATTAGCTCCGTGGGTTCAGCACCATCTGTGAGTTCCATGAGTCTGCCTGGTGAGAGTTCAAGTGCAATGTCGAGTGGAGAGTCGGCTGAGCTCATGGTTGATGTTCCAGGTGGGGTGAATAGATTAGAGCTAGAGGAAGAGATGCCCACGGTGCATGACGGTGAAGAAGGTTTTGCCGAAGCTGACGGTGACCCATTGGAAGCTGGTCTAGAGGTAGACTGGAGAGTAGATGAAAATGAGCCCAAAGGTCAGGTAGATCATGAACTCTGCAAGGAATGGGCTTCTCGTCGTTATGAAGACGGACCTCCGCAGCTCCCCGCCGAGAAACTCCAAATTCTTGATGCAGCTATGGACAAAGTAGAGTTGAATCGTTTGTTGGAGATGGGGGTCCTAAAGCAGTTGACGGACAATGATGACACGAGTGGGATGATGAACCTGCAGAGCAAGTTTGTGAGAGATTGGAGGTTTCGGTCCAATGCAGCGGGCACGGCGTGGTCCTGGGTGAGGCGATCCCGCCTTGTAGCGAAGGAGTTTAGGTTCATCGACCCAACGATGGAACATTTGTATGCGCCTGCTTCATTGGCATGCCTTCAGAAGTTGTTTGCAAGCCTCGCATGTTCATGCCCAAAACTTCGCTTGTACACGGGGGACATCAAAGACGCATATCTCACAGTGCCACAACGTCGACCGACTTTCATTCGTCTTGATGGATTCATCTTTGAGCTGTTGTTCAACTTACCAGACTTACCAGGCCAACGAGCTGGCGCTCGCGACTTCTACGACAAGTTGGCTGGTGTGATGACTGGAGATGGACTTGAAGCTTTTGAAGCAGCTCCGGCTTTATTCATTCAGCCTAAGAAGATCGGTGTTTCCACACATGTAGATGATTTGGAGATTCTGAGCACAGATGAGCGTGTTGATCAGTTGAAAGCCGAGTTGAAGGGGGCAGGTTTGAGTTTTTCCATCGAGGGCCCGTGCACGATTGAAGGGGGAGAGTGTCACTTCTTGAAGCGGAAGTTCACGGGCACGGGTGAAGGGATCCTGGTGAGTCAAGATGGAAAACACATAGAGAAACTCGTTGAGCTCCTTGGATTGCAGAGGGCGGCTGGAAAGTCGACCCCGTCCCCTTTGAATCCGCATGACGTGAAAGATGACACGCCGTTGGATGAACGGCGCCATGGCATCTATCGGACTGCTGTGGGAGTGCTCTTGTATCTTGGACAAGACAGACCTGAGTGCCTTTATGCGATCAAGCTTTTGAGTGGAAAGTGCACTGCACCAACGGAGCATGAATGGGGTCTCCTTCGGCATCTTGTGAAGTTCCTGAAGAGCTATCCGGAGCAAGGCATTCTCCTGACCCCATGCAACCCGGGAAGAACATTGCAGCAACGATGTCTAGGTCTCGATGCCAAACCTGGATCCGAGGATTGCGTGTTCGGCGAGGGGCACTTGCTCGAAGCGGTGAGTGATGCCTCGTGGGCAGGAGAAAGGGACAGACGGTCGATAAGTGCGATGACTATCTACCTCAACGGGAACCTTGTACATGCGACTAATCGTAGACAGAAGTCCATCACATTGAGCAGTTGCGAAGCGGAATTACATGGCTCTCTAGCTGCTGTGCAGGAAGGAATTTTCCTGAGGAGAGTGCTAGAGCGGCTTTGCGGAAGTGATGTGGAGCTTCGTCACCGTGTGGACTCATCGTCGTGTCGAGCTGTTATCAACAAGCAAGGTTTGTCGCGAATGCGACACGTCGAGATCGCCTTCTTGTGGATTCAAGACAAGTGTCGAGCTGGAGAATTTACAACGTCTCCTATCGGCACTAAATTTTGCCCTCCGGACCTGATGACGAAGGCAATGAACCAACAGAGAATCAGATTGTTGTCATTCATGCTCGGGATCTCAAGGAATGGTGAGCTAGTCGGTAAGGCTGAGTTTGAGGAAGAGGTCACAAAGCATGAGTTGAAGCGCGTGAGGGTAAGCGACAGTGCATATGCCATTCGGGGTCTCCGAAAGCTTCTCTTTTCTCTTTTGGTTGCTGAGAGTGCGAGTTGCCGCGTCACATGTTCCGATTTGGAAATGCTTATCCCGTCAACGAGAGGGGAGAGGCCATTCCTCCCGTTCGTGATCATGGTGCTCCTTCTCCTGGTACTCCTTTCACTCTTCTACGGGGTAGCGGGGAGTACAACATTGCAGGAGAATCCGATGACGACCACAACAACATCAATGACAAGAGTGCTGGCAGCAACGACCCCAAGGGCAAAGGAAAATCCAAGATCCAGCGATGCGTCCCCATTGAGTCCAAAATCTCATCAGCATCCAAGAAAGTTCTCGCTTCCTTACTTAGAAGACAACACAAAGAAATCGGCGCAGACGGATCAGTTGCAAAGGAATGCTACAGCGGATGGACCGCCAATCAGATCATTGACCATGAGCGCCGAGTTTACGCTGAGCTGGTCAGAAGGGGAACTGTTCAAGGGCTTGTTGTTGATAGTTATGCTTGTGGGCTTCTTCGGCGCGATCTTGCAGATGAGTATCAGCAGTGGGTTTCAAATCATAGGTCGAATCTTCAAGAGAAACGTGGATCTGGTAAGCGACCAAGAAGGAGCTGAACAACAAATCCAGCATCAGCTACGTGATCATGGAGATCGTCACCGTGGAGACGCAGTTCAACCTGAAGTTCGCCGTCGTGTAGATTACCATTCTGGAGATGTACGCCAATCTGGATTACAACATCGCGGACGCCATCATCCTGAAGATGCACATCAACCTGGAGTACAACATCGTGGAGACCACCATCCTGGATTACAACATCGTGGACACCATCATCCTGGAGATGCACATCAAGCTGGACTACAACATCGTGGACATCATTATCCTGGAGATGCTCTTCAACCTGGACTTGGAGATGGCGGAGTCCATGTTGTACTTCGTGATGTTCCTGGAGGGCCATTGATGGTGAGTGGAGTCCCACTTGACATGGAGGTGTATGTTGCTACTGCGTATGGCTATGCTTGTCATACCAGAGTGTGCTCTTCGATTACAAAAGACGCGAAGGCGACCGCTGTGATGACGATGCGTGACTCACTACTTCATGGACAACTTCCTTGTGCAAGATGTTTGCAAGGCATTCGTAAGGCTCTTATGGCAAAGAATCCAGATCACAAGCTTTTCAAGAACAACCGCCGCGGGAAGCGTTAAGCTGAACGAGTTGACGAGTGAAAGCTTCTGTACATTGAGGGGTTTGTTTTGCTGTATGTGACTTCGTGAAACACGTTGGTCATACATGTTCTTTGAGTGCAACTGGTCATCAAGTGAGTGACTGGTGTGAGGACTGTGTTTTGGCTTTGACCCGAAGGCCAGTAGACTAGCTACAAAGTTTTCGGCAGTGTTGTGGAGCAACACGCTTTTGTTTTCTCGAAGGTGTGATGTCATAGTGACTTCATACAACGTTGAAGTGCTTTACGGTTGCAGAAGGCAACCATAAACCAAAGGGGGTAACAACATTTTCCAGTAACACCAGACCCCAGTTTACCTGTGCTGTGCAGCGTGAAGTGAAGACCTGTGCGCCCGGACGTAAAGGCTCAGAGTGACGAAAAAGAGTACGCCTCGTTTTGGGGCTAGTGTTTTAGATTCAGAGTTGCAAGGAACAGAGTTTTGAGAGTCGTTTTCTTCAGGAAAAGTTTCAGCCAGAGTTTCAGGAACATGTTTTCTGTTTTGCAAGTGCATGTGCACAGGACGGCATATGCAGTGACACGAGTGCATGCGAGCTAGAGACGTCTGCAGGAACAGCGCATGAAACCTCATGTTTTGAGATGCTTTCACAGCTCAAGGAATTCTGCGAAACACTCGCGGAACGCTCAGGCGTACAAGGAATAGTCAAGCCAGTAGCAGAAGGTCAAGGAACCTCAGCCATGGAAGCTAGCGCCAGTTCTGCAAGAAGCAGCAGTGAAGTTCTCAAGGAACTGGAAGCGTTAAAGGAAGCCGCCACAGAACTCAGGAAAGCAAGCGCAGAAAGGAACGAGATCGCAGAGTCGATCAGGAAGAACACAGAAGAGTCGACGCGATTGCGTCGATCCCAGGAACATGTGGCTAGTTGCGTGAAGTCCCTGACGCGACAAATTCAGGACGTCAAGTTTCAGGTCCAGGAAATGGCCGAACAGAACGACAGAGACCGCACAGAGGCCAAGGAACGCATGGCCTACGTCTTTGAGACGTGCGACAGCTTGAAAAAACCAGGTACAGACGCTTGTGAACGACTTCTACGAGCAGGAAGAAGAAGACGAAGAAGAGCAAAGGAAAAGAGAAGCCAAGGACAGAAAAGCAGAAGGAGAACTACGTCGTGAAGGACATGGACCAGGTACAGCACCGTCGAGAGCTACGTCACCTACCTCCCAGGAACACAAAGGAGAAGACGAAATAAGGAACTGGTCGGACAAAGGTTACTTTGAAGGACTTCAGGAACGCGACGAGGACTACGACTACTTCGGCGAGAACGAGAACGAGGCCTACGTGGACAGCTACGTTGGAGGAGAAGATCCCGGGGAGTACCCCGAAGGAGCGAAGGAAACAGAGGCACCAGGAGAAGCAGAAGAAGAGGATGAAGAAGCAAAGGAAGAAGCAAGGAAACAAAAGATCAAGGAGATCAACGCCAAGAGCAAGGAAAGACTTGAGGAGAAAGAGAAGGAAAAGAAGCTTTTTCCGTACCCCTACGACTACAGCAGCCAGTGAAAGCGAGTGGAAGGAATACTCCGAGAACGGCAGCATCTACAGAGAGCACAGAGTCACAGGAGAAAAGGTTTACGTGGACAAGGACTACACGTACAAGCACGAGAAAGGAACAAAAGGAAAGGAGAAAGGCGCAAAAGCAGGCAAAGGAAGAGGAAAGCCAAAGCAGAGAGCAGAGAGCACAGGATTTCGACCTCGAGATGATGATGATCGCAAGTACTGGGAAGAACAAGACAGGATCTCAAAGGAACAGCAAGAGGCAAAAGCGGCAGCAGAAGAGAGGAAGAAGGCAACAGAGGAGCAGATTGCCAAAGCAAGGAAGATCATGGAAGCGGCAGCAGAAGAGCAGGAGAAGAGAGACAAGGAAGCAGCAAGGCAGGAAGCAGCCGCAGCCGCCGAGAGAAGGCGAGAGGTAGAAGCAGCAGCCAAGGCCAAAGCAGAAAGAGAGGAAAGAGAAAAGGAGGAGACAGCCGCAGCAGCCAAAGCAGAGAAGGAGAAAGAAGAGGAAGCAGCCGCAGCAGCCAAAGAGGAGAAGGAAAGAAAGGAACAGGAAAAGAAAAAAGAAAGGAGAAGGAAGCAAGGAAGAAGAGAGAGGAAGACAAGAAGGAGTCGTCGGCATACATTGCCCGAAAGGAAGCAGAAAAGAAGGCAGCAGCAGCAGGAACAACGTCAGGATCAGGAGAAGTGGAACCGAGACGTGAAGAAGACAGGATGAAGAAGTTGGAAGAGATGATGGAGGAGATGTTGAAGGAACGTAAGGAGGATAAGGAAAGGATTGCAAGCCTTACACAAGAGCTAGAGAGCAGAGGATCGGCAGCCGGGTCGCAGGCACCCACAGAGCCAGACACAACACCAACAAAAGAGCAGGAAAAGCCAGAAGGAAAAGGAAAAGGAAAGGAAGAAGGACAGGAGCCACCAAGCGTGACAAAGCACAAGCCAGGAAAGCAGGAAAAGGAAGACCCAGAACTTTCCGCCAAAGGACCAGTGAACGAAGCGTCGTACTTGAAAGGAAAAGGAAAAGGAGAGTTTGAAGGAAACTGGTTTGCAGTCTACGGTTTCCAAGGCAGGAACTACCAGTGGAAGTGGAACGAAGAGAAGACCCAGTGGTACTGGTATTCAGGATCAAAGGAAACTGGTTGGCGAGCAGGATCAAAAGACAAGCAAGGAAAGGAGAAGTGCAAAGTGCAGGCAAAGCAGCGTGAGGAGTGGCTCAAGGAACAGCTAAAGGAACAGAAGGAAGTCACCCACGACAGCGAAGAAGAAGAAGGAAGCAAAGAAGTGAACTTCCAGCGAAGCAAAGGAACAGCGAGCAGTACTGAGGCCAGAGAGCCGAGGAAAGAACAGTGAAGCAGGACACACAGGAACCGTGGCACAGCCCTTTTTGTTTCTGTGGTGATCTAAGTAAGTTCAGGAACAGTCTTGTACAGCCAAGCGACCTTGGAGAGGATTGCGAGTGAACGGAAACGTTTGCGAAGAGGAACAGAGTTTATTTTGTAGTGAAAAGGAACTGCAGTGTGTTTACTGTTTGTCAAGGAAAAGTCGGAGTCACCTCAGTCGAGGAACTTTCGCTAACTCCGAAGGCGGGGTGTTAAACATCTTGCCAGGAACAGTAACTCCGCTAGTGCAATGTAGTTAAGGAACAGGAACAGGCGGTACACGGACCGCGACGTACAGGCTCGAGACCCCGGACACACGTGCCCAGGAAAGCAAAAGTGTCCGACAGTCTGTGAAGGTAGGAACCCTTAGTGAAGCCCGTTCTTTAACAGATCCGGAAGAACCGGAGCGCACTCGACGCTGGGCTCGGGACAATTGGTGAAGGCTGTGCAAGTGAACTTCACTCGTGGCAGTTTTCTTCGGTGACTTTCTGATCCTGCAATATTATTTCAGGGGGAATCAACTTTTCCAATATCAAAGTTGCAGCGGATAATTTCTTTCTGTCAAATCGCGACCATCTTCCAGGTGAGCAGTGCCGGAGGGAAAGATCATGGGGGGTGCGAATGGACGTCGATGCCTAGTCCAACCCGTAGGGTGACTATATGAGCTATGAACGCAAGGTCATGGTCCGCCATGTGCATAGAGCAAGGCACCGTCTTGCGGACCTTGTCTCAACCGCCTGCACATGGCACCGCTTGCCGGGCCATGTGACAGTGCCAGTCTATATTGCTCCGCGTGCAGCGCAACTTTGGCTCAAGATTATGCTAAAGGGCATAACGCCTACCGCCGTGCTAGCAATAGCTACTGGCCTGTGAACGACCTAGAGGTGCATAGACAACTCGTCGTGCTTCTTTGGCGAAAAAACACACGGTCCGAGTTTGCCTGCAAGCAGTACTCTGGGTATTGCATACCGACAGTCAGTGCCACAACTACAACAACACGCTCGGTGAGGTGAGCACACATATAGTATCATCGATACCCACCTCACGCAAGAATAACAGGCACAAGAATACGACTGCCAACGCGAACACGAACAAACACAATAAGAGACAATACCAACAAAAGACCACCGCCGCCACCACCGCCACAACGACCACCACCACCACCGTCACCATTGTGTGTGTGTGTCTTGTGTGAGGAGAGGACAAAACTGGTAAATGCTCAAAAAAAAAGGGCCCAGGCCTCAGCCTTTCTTAAACAGTTCAGCACCAGAGTTTCATGCAGACTGGAGTGCGCTTGAAAGGCAATCAACCAGTTATTGGACTACAAAACCTTGGCATATGCGCTTGCGGACGTGGCCCCCCCAGTCCTTTGTTTTTTGTTTCGCAGGTTGTAGAGTTTACGGGTTCTGTGCAGGTTAATGCTCATTTCAAACGTTGGAGAGGGCCGCGCTTGAGGGTTGCAGGTTTTGGGCGGAAAGACGTGGGCGTCTAGTTTGTGGTTTAGGGTTCATGGGTTTACGCTGCAGGATTGCTTGGGTGTTTGCAATTTTATGGACTTGGAGTGGGTGTGTTTCAGATCCCCCGGCTTTGCTTCAAATTTGGGGGGTTTTCGCTTTGCGTTCGGGCTCAGTGGGAGTCAGCGGAGCGCAGGCACTGTGCCGACACATTTTATGCTCCCGTATCTAGGGCCCCAGACCCTACACATGATCCGTGTATATCTCTACATGTCCATAGCTAATCATCTGATGTCAGAATTGTGTAGGTGTGGTACCGATCCCTTCTACGTCCGCAGGCTGCCAAACCCTAAACCCGCAAAGCAAAACTGCTATATGTGTACACATATTTGTACAACGCAATAGACGATAGGTTGTATAGTCTGATATGATGAAGAGTAAAGGCCGTGCAAAACGTAGCCCAAAAGAATGTCAGGACAAAAAGTAGTTAGAGAAACCTTCTGCCACCTTATACAAGATCCCACACTTAGATGGTCGTTCAAAACTTTCCAAAACCTCCTAAACCCCAAAGAGCCCCAGATGCGCCACGAATCCGTTGCAGAGGCGGGCCGTGGACTCGTGGGCTTAGGGGCTTGAAGGGCTCAAGGTGAAGTCAAAGGTCTTTGACAGGCCGAATTATTGGTTTAGGCACTCTTCCTTGACTCAGCCGTCAGGATTGAAGCGGAATGACGAGGTTGTTTTCGCGAGTTTCTGATTCATGCACTGAAATGCAGATATCTTCAAGGGGTATTGCCAAACATTTGCAATCAGCAGAAACTTTGCCCACCATCGATGCGAGCAAAAGGCTGAGACTGTAACCGCATGCTGTGAGTAACTAGCGCATGATGCCACCTTGCCGAGAATCAAGACAATTCTGGGATCTCACAGACTTCATGAACCAACCAACCTAAACCCTGGACCCCATGAGCGCTGGAAATTACACGACAAAGCTTTAGAAGCATCGAGGGAACGAGCTCGGAAGCTTCGGAAGTGGCGGCGAAATCGAGGTTATAAGTTATTGACGATGAAATCGTAAGAAGATGCCCCGGCTATGCTTAAGTCGTCTATGCCAGTAGAATAATCGCAGTTGGCATTGATTAATGATCTGGAGTTTGTCTGCCAGATCATTCTCTTTCGTAGCAAGCTATGACATTATAATGGATGTGTCTAGTTACGTTGTTGCGCTGATCAGGAGTACCCCCCGGCCCCCAATCGAAGAGAGCTAAGCAGGACCCAAACATCCGAAATGAGTTCTAATCAGTGGGGATGATATCAGGTAGATATTCGGGAATGTGTTGTTATTTGTTACTGTTGTGGTCTTCCATAATGTTTTTCTTTTTGCTGTCGCCGATAAACTATGCCTGCCAGGAAATTGATGACTATGAGAAGGCTATGCACAAGAACAAGCCCTAATACTTCAAATCTACACCCTACCCCCGATTATCCTTTAATCTAAACATTAGTCCATGCGACGTGTTAGCCCTCTGGAGTTAGGGCATACAGGTGTTGGAGTGGGAAGTACGGGTTTGGGGATTATGAAATTTGTTTGGGCACCGGCGGTTGACTGAATGGACTTGGAATGCGGTGTTGTATATCAGTATAACACCAAGGTATACCGATTCGGGTTTCGTGCCGGGTCTACGGGGAGAACACAGGCCCTCCATGCTTTCTCTTGCAATTGCTCAGCCTGTCGACCTGTGCGGCTTCGGATTTTTATGAGGCTTTACATGCCTTTGAATGTTTTCACGCTGTCAGCGTCGGCTTTCGTAGTAGCGTGTTTTCTGGGGTTTCGCTTGGCGCGGTACGCTTACTTGGTGTTACAGGGTTGTGTGCTGGTTTCCAGAGCGTAAAACCCCTAAACCCTAAACCCCTAAACCCGCTAAGCCCTAAACCCTTGAAACCCTAAAAAATCCTAAACCCTGCAGGAGCAGTCCCGTCTCGATGCCCCACTCGCCGGAAGCAGTTCTGCGGAGCCACAGGTCCCCAATAGAACAAACTCCGTGTCTTTTGGGGTTTAGGGTTTAGGGTTTTGGGGTTTACGGTTTAGGGTCTAGGGGTTTAGGGGTTTAGGGGTTTAGGGGTGTAGGGTTCAAGTTTAAAGTTTAGGATTTATTGGGTCGGGAAGCCTAAATCTTAAAACTCTGAACACTAAATTGTGAAACTTAAATTCTGAACCCTAAATCCAAACCCTAAAACTCCAATGCCCCTGAATAAAGAAATATAACTTAAATCATATTAGGGGTCTTACTCCAACGTAAGGTATATTCCCTAATAAGTGATAAAGCAGTCTCTGGGAAGGAGGGGGAGTTTCAGAAGCCCTGAAGCCCGAAGAGGCTTCTGAGAAGCACAACGCCCGAAGCCCCCTCGCCCGCACTGCCGCGACATATGAGATCGCGATTATGAGGTTCTGGGAATTGGTTGTATTAGGGTTTAGTCGTACAGGGCTTGAATCTTAACCTTCCGAGTCCTAGAGTTTGTGTTTTTCAGGGCTTTAGAGCTTCACTGTTCCAGGAATTATAGTTCTAGGGCCTTGTGTTTTGGAGTTTAGGGTTTGGGGTTGCAGGAGTGCTCAGGACTTTAGGGTTGCAGAGTTTTAAGGATGAGGAAGATATTGCAGTCTCGTCCTCCCCCGCTGTCAGGAGCATTCGAAGCCGAAGGAAGAGCTCGACATGAGAAAGGCCGCTTCGTGCAGTTTTTTAGATGGGTTCTGTGCATATACAGTAACACATATACAGACACATGTGTCTATATATATATATATATACACATATATACATATATACACACACACACATAGGTACGTACCTACGTACGTTCCTACCTACCTGCATGCGTACATACATACATGTGGGAGTTCATTGTTTTGATGATGTGCTCCCATGAAATCTTCTTTGACCCGAAATTGCGGACCTGACATTCCCCCTCGCCACTTACTTATCAAGGCTGATGTCTTCACAACCTAAGACCAAGCGACCAAGCGAACACTCGGCCATGAAACCTGCAAACTGCCGAGTCGAAGAGCGCCGCTTCCTGATCACGATCGAGTGAAAGCATCGCAATCACTGCGCAGCCAATGTGACCACAAGGAAGCGTGCCATCTCAGGCATGGGGCAACTCCTACACATTTAGACTTTTGTGGTTGAGTAGCGATGCCTCTGTCTGAGAAGAAGACTTTAGAGCCTAAATCTTAAAACAATCCTTTCACGTTAGGAGTTAGGACTGTAGCTGTGCATGGACTGATGCGTCTCTTAGCATCTCGGATGCAGTTTTAAGCGTGCCATAAGGCATCAAGCCACGATGTGTGCTATAATACAACGATACGATCGTCATAGATTATCTACAGAAAGGCTTCATCCATGGTTTATGCACGCACGCATGCATGCATGCATGCATGCAGGACGTATGCATGTATGTGTGTATACAGTCTGCATGAATTCATTCAAGTCTTGGATCCTTTCTTGTTAAATCTTGCGCTAGGCTCAGCAAGGCTTCAGCACACACAGCCAGATTGAGAGTTTTCGTGCTTGGTAAAGCCCGAGGATTGAATAAAGGAGACCTTCAGTAGCTGTATACCCCAAGCGCTGAACCCACGGTTTAGGATTGGGATTAGGGTTTAGCAGATTGCTCGCGATATTTCCCGATCATGCAAACTTAAGCTTGTCCACCCACAAAGCCACGACTCCAACCCGCCTGTAGAGTCCTGGAGATGCCTCGGAATGGAATGGTACTGCTGCGCTGACGGAGGTTGCGAGGGTCTCTTGCGAAGCTGAAAATCGGCACTTCCATGTTTACATGCCCCCCTCCGCAGGAGCTCGAGAGCTGTTGCGATACCTTGCATTGATCATGGGGTCAATAGTCGCTGAGGCCCTGCGTTACAACCCTAAACGCTTTATTCCTAACGCTTAAACCCTGAACCCCAAAACAGCTAAAGTCCTAGGATGCAGTCTTTGGGGCCTTCAAGGCCCCCTGGAATGCTCCGTCTGGAGGTTGGGTTGTTTCCTAAACACCTGTCATAGTCCGTTTATGGTTCTACATTGTCTTGTTCGTTGAAAAACATAGTGGTGTCATACCGTTCTGTAAGTTGTATTCATGTCTTCAGGTGGGCCACCATCTTAAGGGGTCTTTGCATCCTGCTGGATGAAGTCCAATATTGGGGTCCTTGATGCTCTGAAACTCCCATTTAGAGCTTCGGTTCGAGGGTTCTCGGCTCTCTATTGGAACAGGGTTCTTGTACTGATTCCGTATCTTAGATAGTTGATGGGAGAAAAACTTTCTAGCCATGTATTTTCGGTCCATCATAGAAAGTTGAAGCTATTTTGGGCCTGGGTATTGAAGAAAAGAAACTAAGCCTTTGACTGTTCCATTGTTGCGTCCTCCAGCATCGCAAGATCACTGCGCAGCCAATGTGACCACAAGGAAGCGTGCCATCTCAGGCATGGGGCAACTCCTACACATTTAGACTTTTGTGGTTGAGTAGCGATGCCTCTGTCTGAGAAGAAGACTTTAGAGCCTAAATCTTAAAACAATCCTTTCACGTTAGGAGTTAGGACTGTAGCTGTGCATGGACTGATGCGTCTCTTAGCATCTCGGATGCAGTTTTAAGCGTGCCATAAGGCATCAAGCCACGATGTGTGCTATAATACAACGATACGATCGTCATAGATTATCTACAGAAAGGCTTCATCCATGGTTTATGCACGCATGCATGCATGCATGCAGGACGTATGCATGTGTGTATACAGTCTGCATGAATTCATTCAAGTCTTGGATCCTTTCTTGTTAAATCTTGCGCTAGGCTCAGCAAGGCTTCAGCACACACAGCCAGATTGAGAGTTTTCGTGCTTGGTAAAGCCCGAGGATTGAATACAGGAGACCTTCAGTAGCTGTATACCCCAAGCGCTGAACCCACGGTTTAGGATTGGGATTAGGGTTTAGCAGATTGCTCGCGATATTTCCCGATCATGCAAACTTAAGCTTGTCCACCCACAAAGCCACGACTCCAACCCGCCTGTAGAGTCCTGGAGATGCCTCGGAATGGAATGGTACTGCTGCGCTGACGCAGGTTGCGAGGGTCTCTTGCGAAGCTGAAAATCGGCACTTCCATGTTTACATGCCCCCCTCCGCAGGAGCTCGAGAGCTGTTGCGATACCTTGCATTGATCATGGGGTCAATAGTCGCTGAGGCCCTGACGCTTTATTCCTAACGCTTAAACCCTGAACCCCAAAACAGCTAAAGTCCTAGGATGCAGTCTTTGGGGCCTTCAAGGCCCCCTGGAATGCTCCGTCTGGAGGTTGGGTTGTTTCCTAAACATCTGTCATAGTCCGTTTATGGTTCTACATTGTCTTGTTCGTTGAAAAACATAGTGGTTTCATACCGTTCTGTAAGTTGTATTCATGTCTTCAGGTGGGCCACCATCTTAAGGGGTCTTTGCATCCTGCTGGATGAAGTCCAATATTGGGGTCCTTGATGCTCTGAAACTCCCATTTAGGGCTTCGGTTCGAGGGATCTCGGCTCTCTATTGGAACAGGGTTCTTGTACTGATTCCGTATCTTAGATAGTTGATGGGAGAAAAACTTTCTAGCCATGTATTTTTCGGTCCATCATAGAACGTTGAAGCTATTTTGGGCCTGGGTATTGAAGAAAATAAACTAAGCCTTTGACTGTTCCATTGTTGCGTCCTCCAGCATCGCAAGATCACTGCGCAGCCAATGTGACCACAAGGAAGCGTGCCATCTCAGGCATGGGGCAACTCCTGCACATTTAGACTTTTGTGGTTGAGTAGCGATGCCTCTGTCTGAGAAGAAGACTTTAGAACCTAAATCTTAAAACAATAATTTCACGTTAGGAGTTAGGACTGTAGCTGTGCATGGACTGATGCGTCTCTTAGCATCTCGGATGCAGCTTTAAGCGTGCCATAAGGCATCAAGCCACGATGTGTGCTATAATACAACGATACGATCGTCATAGATTATCTACAGAAAGGCTTCATCCATGGTTTATGCACGCATGCATGCATGCATGCAGGACGTATGCATGTGTGTATACAGTCTGCATGAATTCATTCAAGTCTTGGATCCTTTCTTGTTAAATCTTGCGCTAGGCTCAGCAAGGCTTCAGCACACACAGCCAGATTGAGAGTTTTCGTGCTTGGTAAAGCCCGAGGATTGAATAAAGGAGACCTTCAGTAGCTGTACACCCCAAGCGCTGAACCCACGGTTTAGGATTGGGTTAGGGTTTAGCAGATTGCTCGCGATATTTCCCTATCATGCAAACTTAAGCTTGTCCACCCACAAAGCCCCGACTCCAACCCGCCTGTAGAGTCCTGAGATGCCTCGGAATTGTACTGCTGACGGAGGTTGCGAGGGTCTCTTGCGAAGCTGAAAATCGGCACTTCCATGTTTACATGCCCCCCTCCGCAGGAGCTCGAGAGCTGTTGCGAGACCTTGCATTGATCATGGGGTCAATAGTCGCTGAGGCCCTGCATTACAACCCTAAACGCTTCATTCCTAACGCTTAAACCCTGAACCCAAAACACCTAAAGTCCTAGGATGCCTCAGAACTTCGCAACTTCCAGTCTTTGGGGCCTTCAAGGGGGTTTCCTAACACCTGTCATAGTCCGTTTGTGGTTCTACACTGTCTTGTTCGTTGAAAAACATAGTGGTTTCATACCGTTCTGTAAGTTGTATTCATGTCTGCAGTGGTTTTTGCGTCCTGCTGGATGAAGTCCAATGTTCTTGATGCTCTGAAACTCCCATTTAGGGCTTCGGTTCGAGGGTTCTCGGCTCTCTATTGGAACAGGGTTCTTGTACTGATTCCGTATCTTAGATAGTTGATGGGAGAAAAACTTTCTAGCCATGTATTTTCGGTCCATCATAGAAAGTTGAAGCTATTTTGGGCCTGGGTATTGAAGAAAAGAAACTAAGCCTTTGACTGTTCCATTGTTGCGTCCTCCAGCATCGCAAGATCACTGCGCAGCCAATGTGACCACAAGAAGTCCTTGGATGTGGAAGCGTGCCATCTCAGGCATGGGGCAACTCCTACACATTTAGACTTTTGTGTTTGAGTAGCGATGCCTCTTTCTGAGAAGAAGACTTTAGAACCTAAATCCTAAAACAATCCTTTCACGTTAGGAGTTAGGACTGTAGCTGTGCATGGACTGATGCGTCTCTTAGCATCTCGGATGCAGTTTTAAGCGTGCCATAAGGCATCAAGCCACGATGTGTGCTATAATACAACGATACGATCGTCATAGATTATCTACAGAAAGGCTTCATCCATGGTTTATGCATGCATGCATGCATGCATGCATGCAGGACGTATGCATGTGTGTATACAGTCTGCATGAATTCATTCAAGTCTTGGATCCTTTCTTGTTAAATCTTGCGCTAGGCTCAGCAAGGCTTCAGCACACACAGCCAGATTGAGAGTTTTCGTGCTTGGTAAAGCCCGAGGATTGAATACAGGAGACCTTCAGTAGCTGTATACCCCAAGCGCTGAACCCACGGTTTAGGATTGGGATTAGGGTTTAGCAGATTGCTCGCGATATTTCCCGATCATGCAAACTTAAGCTTGTCCACCCACAAAGCCACGACTCCAACCCGCCTGTAGAGTCCTGGAGATGCCTCGGAATGGAATGGTACTGCTGCGCTGACGCAGGTTGCGAGGGTCTCTTGCGAAGCTGAAAATCGGCACTTCCATGTTTACATGCCCCCCTCCGCAGGAGCTCGAGAGCTGTTGCGATACCTTGCATTGATCATGGGGTCAATAGTCGCTGAGGCCCTGACGCTTTATTCCTAACGCTTAAACCCTGAACCCCAAAACAGCTAAAGTCCTAGGATGCAGTCTTTGGGGCCTTCAAGGCCCCCTGGAATGCTCCGTCTGGAGGTTGGGTTGTTTCCTAAACATCTGTCATAGTCCGTTTATGGTTCTACATTGTCTTGTTCGTTGAAAAACATAGTGGTTTCATACCGTTCTGTAAGTTGTATTCATGTCTTCAGGTGGGCCACCATCTTAAGGGGTCTTTGCATCCTGCTGGATGAAGTCCAATATTGGGGTCCTTGATGCTCTGAAACTCCCATTTAGGGCTTCGGTTCGAGGGATCTCGGCTCTCTATTGGAACAGGGTTCTTGTACTGATTCCGTATCTTAGATAGTTGATGGGAGAAAAACTTTCTAGCCATGTATTTTTCGGTCCATCATAGAACGTTGAAGCTATTTTGGGCCTGGGTATTGAAGAAAATAAACTAAGCCTTTGACTGTTCCATTGTTGCGTCCTCCAGCATCGCAAGATCACTGCGCAGCCAATGTGACCACAAGGAAGCGTGCCATCTCAGGCATGGGGCAACTCCTGCACATTTAGACTTTTGTGGTTGAGTAGCGATGCCTCTGTCTGAGAAGAAGACTTTAGAACCTAAATCTTAAAACAATAATTTCACGTTAGGAGTTAGGACTGTAGCTGTGCATGGACTGATGCGTCTCTTAGCATCTCGGATGCAGTTTTAAGCGTGCCATAAGGCATCAAGCCACGATGTGTGCTATAATACAACGATACGATCGTCATAGATTATCTACAGAAAGGCTTCATCCATGGTTTATGCACGCATGCATGCATGCATGCAGGACGTATGCATGTGTGTATACAGTCTGCATGAATTCATTCAAGTCTTGGATCCTTTCTTGTTAAATCTTGCGCTAGGCTCAGCAAGGCTTCAGCACACACAGCCAGATTGAGAGTTTTCGTGCTTGGTAAAGCCCGAGGATTGAATAAAGGAGACCTTCAGTAGCTGTACACCCCAAGCGCTGAACCCACGGTTTAGGATTGGGTTAGGGTTTAGCAGATTGCTCGCGATATTTCCCTATCATGCAAACTTAAGCTTGTCCACCCTCAAAGCCCCGACTCCAACCCGCCTGTAGAGTCCTGAGATGCCTCGGAATTGTACTGCTGACGGAGGTTGCGAGGGTCTCTTGCGAAGCTGAAAATCGGCACTTCCATGTTTACATGCCCCCCTCCGCAGGAGCTCGAGAGCTGTTGCGAGACCTTGCATTGATCATGGGGTCAATAGTCGCTGAGGCCCTGCATTACAACCCTAAACGCTTCATTCCTAACGCTTAAACCCTGAACCCAAAACACCTAAAGTCCTAGGATGCCTCAGAACTTCGCAACTTCCAGTCTTTGGGGCCTTCAAGGGGGTTTCCTAACACCTGTCATAGTCCGTTTGTGGTTCTACACTGTCTTGTTCGTTGAAAAACATAGTGGTTTCATACCGTTCTGTAAGTTGTATTCATGTCTGCAGTGGTTTTTGCGTCCTGCTGGATGAAGTCCAATGTTCTTGATGCTCTGAAACTCCCATTTAGGGCTTCGGTTCGAGGGTTCTCGGCTCTCTATTGGAACAGGGTTCTTGTACTGATTCCGTATCTTAGATAGTTGATGGGAGAAAAACTTTCTAGCCATGTATTTTCGGTCCATCATAGAAAGTTGAAGCTATTTTGGGCCTGGGTATTGAAGAAAAGAAACTAAGCCTTTGACTGTTCCATTGTTGCGTCCTCCAGCATCGCAAGATCACTGCGCAGCCAATGTGACCACAAGAAGTCCTTGGATGTGGAAGCGTGCCATCTCAGGCATGGGGCAACTCCTACACATTTAGACTTTTGTGTTTGAGTAGCGATGCCTCTTTCTGAGAAGAAGACTTTAGAACCTAAATCCTAAAACAATCCTTTCACGTTAGGAGTTAGGACTGTAGCTGTGCATGGACTGATGCGTCTCTTAGCATCTCGGATGCGGTTTTAAGCGTGCCATAAGGAGTCAAGCCACGATGTGTGCTATAATACAACGATACGATCGTCATAGATTATCTACAGAAAGGCTTCATCCATGGTTTATGCACGCATGCATGCATGCATGCATGCGGGACGTAGCACGTATGTATGTATACAGTCTGCATGAATTCATTCAAGTCTTGGATCCTTTCTTGCTAAATCTTGCGCTAGGCTCAGCAAGGCTTCAGCACACACAGCCAGATTGAGAGTTTTCGTGCTTGGTAAAGCCCGAGGATTGAATAAAGGAGACCTTCAGTAGCTGTATACCCTAAGCGCTGAACCCACGGTTTAGGATTGGGATTAGGGTTTAGCAGATTGCTCGCGATATTTCCCTATCATGCAAACTTAAGCTTGTCCACCCACAAAGCCCCGACTCCAACCCGCCTGTAGAGTCCTGAGATGCCTCGCAATTGTACTGCTGACGGAGGTTGCGAGGGTCTCTTGCGAAGCTGAAAATCGGCACTTCCATGTTTACATGCCCCCCGAGCTGTTGCGATGCCTTGCATTGATCATGGGGTCAATAGTCGCTGAGGCCCTGCATTACAACCCTAAACGCTTCATTCCTAACGCTTAAACCCTGAACCCAAAACACCTAAAGTCCTAGGATGCCTCAGAACTTCGCAACTTCCAGTCTTTGGGGCCTTCAAGGAGGTTTCCTAACACCTGTCATAGTCCGTTTATGGTTCTACACTGTCTTGTTCGTTGAAAAACATAGTGGTTTCATACCGTTCTGTAAGTTGTATTCATGTCTGCAGGGGTTTTTGCGTCCTGCTGGATGAAGTCCAATGTTCTTGATGCTCTGAAACTCCCATTTAGGGCTTCGGTTCGAGGGTTCTCGGCTCTCTATTGGAACAGGGTTCTTGTACTGATTCAGTATCTTAGATAGTTGATGGGAGAGAGAGTTTTTTAGCCATGTATTTTCGGTCCATCATAGAAAGTTGAAGCTATTTTGGGCCTGGGTATTGAAGAAAAGAAACTAAGGCATGTAAACCTGCTGTCAATGGTTTGCTGTTTAGTGTGCGTCTGCAAGCGCACGCGCGCCAAATCCGCATGTACTCTTCAGACACCAGATGTGGCAAGAGCTAGGTTTGTCAGGCCAGTCTAGATGCTGCGCATGCCGCATAATTACAGATACGTAGAGATACGGCGCAGAGCGTCCGAAGACCGGTAGGAGGATTGTGGACAGAGAGGCCAACCTCCGTTTCATCCTTGCTGCATAGTGTTGAACACGACACCGATGCTGCACTTGGTTGGGGCGCAGATTTCTGAGGTTTTCCTTCTTAGATCTGGCACACGTGTTCCACTGCCAAAACAATACGGTCCGACTGGTTGGAAGCTGTCTCATTGAGTTGACAGAGCCACGAAGGCATGCTCGTTCTTCAACTGTTGGCCCGGCTGTCGAGACTTGTTGCACTTCCATTTTCCTGGCTTCAGCACCCTTGCACTCACAGCGCCCTTGCGCTCTGCGCACCGGGCTGAGTTGAAGCGTCTGCACTAGCTGCTTGGCTGCTTGAAGAAGTTTCAGGAGATCCAGAGTTTCATACTCGCACCTCCCGAGCGCGGCACTCAGAGACTTGGATCTGATTCCGGCGGCTTCGAGCACGGCTTATCGGATTCATCAAGCCTGCCCTGCTTAAGCACTGGATTGATCAAGCTACTGTAGTAACTGCAGTACTTGCGCACGCTTTCGTAGCTACTGCCGCTGTGGTGCCTAGAGCATGCCAAAGGTTCAAGATTTGACACATTTCAATGCGCCTCACTTGCGTGAAGTTGACAGCATGTCGACGATGCCATGCATTGTGCAATGGCAGCCTCCGCCGGGACCGATTCCACCTGACCCTGGGTCCCTTGGCGAAGGCACTATGTGCGGGGACATAGTCAACCGAAAAACAGGTCCCAACCGCTGCATGTAGCATTTGCCGGGAAGCTCGCGCAAAAGAGCCTCAGGTTGAACCAGTACTTGTGGTCTCTCATTGCGTCGATCCAGAAGCTGAGCGCCGAGAACGATCAGCTGCAGAACGAGTCTTCGAGCTGGATTTTAGCGTGCATACACAGTGGGTGCATAAAGGATGGCTTTGTTCCAGTTGTTAAAGTTACAAGATACAGCAGGGCAAGACCTTCAACCGGCTCACAGGCGCGGCGAGCTTCGCCGTGACAATCATGAAGCTTGGACTCAAAACGATGTGCTGCAAAACGAGCTTCTAAGCTGCAGTTTGTCAGATTCGTTCCCTTTGCTGGGTTCCGATGCATGTGCCGTCCTGGTGAGAAGCTTTGTAGAGAGTGGCTGGGTTGCCCTTCCGAGTCTTCGAGTGATTCTCTGGTACGCTTGCAACATGTCCGTAGAGATTGTTTATGTTCCAGTTGTGACAAGCAGGTATAGCCTGCGGTATGGCAGGACGTTGAACCATGTGCAAGCCGAAAAACCCGGTCAAACTTCGGAAAGAGAGGGCAAGTTCATGCAAACTCATTGAACGAGCTCGAACGAGCCTGGTTCGGAGAATGGATTTAGGATTCAGGGAGTGGGAGAAACCCGACTCAGGAAGTGATACTTCGGCGAATTCAGACGATGCAAGACATGAAAAGCCATTCGGAAAATTTCGCGACGAATTCCGGAAATATTCGAAAAGGAGCAGCCGAATTCGGGAATCAAAGAGAAGAGGCAGAGCGAGGCAAACGTGAATTCGGAGGACTGGAAGCGCCGGTGTGAGTAAACTCGAAAGAAGCAAACCCCAAACAGGCACCCTGTAATGCCTGCTGCCAATGCCGCCCCACCTCTCGTCATTGTCATTCTTCTTACGTATTGTCTATTGTCTACAGGCTTAAAGTATTACTCTTTCTTTGCTATCACTCTATCGTTCATCTCATTTTCATTTTTACAGCGACTGCTGCTACTACTACTACGACGACGACTACTACTCTTACTCTTACTCTTCCTCTTCCTCTTGCTCTTGCTCTTCCTCTTCCTCTTCCTCTTACTCTTACTCTTCCTGTTACTCTTACGCTTACTACTCTTACTACTCTTACTACTCTTACTACTCTTACTACTCTTACTACTACTACTACTACTACTACTACTACTACTACTACTACTACTACTACTACTACTTCCACTACTACTACTACTACTACTACTACTACTACTACTACTACTACTACTACTACTACTACTACTACTTCCACTACTACTACTACTACTACTACTACTACTACTACTACTACTACTACTACTGCTACTACTGCTACTACTACTACTACTGCTACTACTACTATTGCTGCTACTACTACTACTACTACTACTACTACTACTACTACTACTCTTGCTGCTACTACTACTACTACCACTACGACGACGACTACTACTACTGCTGCTAATGCCATGACAATGACCTTTACTCTTGCTGTTGCTGTTGCGATTCCTATTCCGATTCCGATGGCAGTTGCTATAACGGGTAAAGATGCTGTCGATGTTGCCAGTAATCTTGCTCGAACTAGTAGCATTACTATTAGTATTGCTATCAGGGTTACTGTAAGAAGCCGCCTCGGCCCGGCTTCAAGTGAAGAAGGCTGATGGCTCTGGAGAAGCATGCCGAGTAATTCGCGATCACAGACAGAAGGTGCAGGACCGACCACTCGTGCGCTGCAGGTGTCAAGTTGAATTCCACACAGACACGTGTTGGATGCTGGAGCCACCATGCCCCGGCCACCTTAGTATCTTTGACGACAGCCGAAACATTGACGGATGTCACATGCAGGTCTAGGCTTACTGTTTTTTCTGCAGCAGCTGCGTGAACAGGCAAGCATTCTTTTTGCATGGCTTGCCAGTTCATGACACGGTATCTGAAGTCGGAACTTGGAGTCAAGAAATGGTACCTTGCTTGGCCAGAAAGTATCTGCTTGCTAGTTTCAACCGGCAGTAGAATGAGTGCACCCAGGGCCCAGATTAAACAGTAAACGGGCGAACCCGGAAGTGAACCCAGAGATTTGAAACTAAGCCTTCGATAAATCTTTGGATCTCATGCGTCCTGGACGGCAGCCATTTTCGCAACCTGTCCGGCGGTGAAATTGGCAGATGCAGGGATTTGTTCTCGCAGCCGTGCCACGGCATCGATATCCTTGCCTGTGCCTGGCGGTCCCTAGAAAAAAGCTGATTTGCTTGCACAGTGATGCAAAGCCGCACTTCGAGACTTGACCCCGATTTGGTTTTGGGCTTTTTTCATTGCGGCCGCACGGGGGGAGAATTAAAGTCGTCCGCGCCACTCGCGCCACTCGCTCCACTCGCTCCACTCGCGCCACTCGCTCAGTCAAAGGAAAGAGTGGAACAGGTAACGTACAGGGGCGACTGGAGCGAGTGGCACGAGTGGAACACGCTTCTAGTGGAACGACTGGCACGATTGGAACGGTCGGAGTAGTGGAGTAGCTGGCCTTTAGATTACAGACCCGACTCTCAACGTGGAACAGGTAGCAAGTGGAGCGAGTGGGAGTGGAGCGAGTGGAGTGGAGCGAGCGGAGCGAGTGGAGCGAGTGGAGCGAGTGGAGCGAGTGGAGCGAGCGGAGCGACTGGAGCGACTGGAGCGAGTGGAGCGAGTGGAACAGACGGATTAGCGCCCCCCAATGCCTGCAAAAAGGCGTTTACAACCGATCTTGTTCGACATCTAAACCTCAAAGCACAAGTGTTTACCTCGACGCTGTTCGACATCTATGCCTCAAAGCGAGCGTTTACCCCGATCTTGTTCGACATCGATGCCTCAAAGCAAGCGTTTACCCCAATCTTGTTCGACATCTATGCCACAAAGCACGAGTGTTTACCCCGATCCTGTTCGACATCTATGCCTTAAAAAAGCGATTACCCCGATCCTGTTCGACATCTATGCCTCAAAGCACGAGTGTTTACCCCGATCCTGTTCGACATCTATGCCTCAAAAAAGCGATTACCCCGATCCTGTTCGACATCTATGCATCAAAGCAAGCGTTTACTCCGATCTTGTTCGACATCTATGCTTCAAAGCACAAGCGTTTACCCCGATCTTGTTCGACATCCATGCCTCAACTCAAGTGTTTACCTTACCCCGATCTTGTTCGCATCTATGCCTCAAAGCAAGCGTTACAGTACCCCGATCTTGTTCGAAATCTGAGCCTCAAAAGCACAAGTGTTTACCCCGATCCTGTTCGACGCTTATGCCTCAAAGCAAGCGTTTTAAGTGTCGGCGTAGATGCCGAACAGGACCGGGGTAAACACTCGCTTTGAGGCATAGATTCGGCATAGATGTCGAACAAGATCGGGGTAAACGCTGGCTTTGAAGCATGGATGTCGAACAGGATCGGGGTAATCGCTTTTTTAAGGCATAGATGTCGAACAGGATCGTGTTAGTGCTTTGAGGCATAGATGTCGAACAAGATTGGGGTAAACGCTTGCTTTGAGGCATCGATGTCGAACAAGATCGGGGTAAACGCGCGCTTTGAGGCATAGATGTCGAAAAGGATCGGGGTAAAAATTGTGTTTTGAGGCACAGATGCGAACGGGATCGGGGTAAACGCTGGCTGGAGGCATAGATGATGTCGAAGAAGATCGTGGTAAACACTTGTGCTTTGCGGCATAGATGTCGAACAGGATCGGGGTAAACGCTTGCTTTGAGGCATAAGCGTCGAACAGTATCGGGGTAAACACTTGTGCTTTTGAGGCATAGATGCGAACAAGATCGGGGTAAGGTAAACACTTGAGTTGAGGCATAGATGTCGAACAAGATCGGGGTAAACGCTTGTGCTTTGAAGCTTAGATGTTGAACAAGATTGGGGTAAACGCTTGCTTTGAGGCATAGATGTCGAACAGGATCGGGGTAATCGCTTTTTTGAAGGCATAGATGTCGAACAGGATCGGGGTAAACACTCGTGCTTTGAGGCATAGATGTCGAACAGGATCGGGGTAATCGCTTTTTTAAGGCATAGATGACGAACAAGATCGGGGTAAACACTCGTGCTTTGTGGCATAGATGTCGAACAAGATTGGGGTAAACGCTTGCTTTGAGGCATCGATGTCGAACAAGATCGGGGTAAACGCTCGTTTTGAGGCATAGTTGTCGAACAGCATCGAGGTAAAAACTTGTGCTTTGCGGTTTAGATGTCGAACAAGATCGGTTGGAAACGCCTTTTTGCAGGCATAGATGCCGAACAAGACCGGGGTAAACACTCGCTCGGCATAGATGGCGAACAAGATCGGGGTAAACGCTGGTTTCGAAGCATGCGTGTCGAACAGGATCGGGGTAAGTGATGTCGAACAAGATTGGGGCAAACACCCGTGCTTTGATAGGTGTCGAACAGGATCGGGGTAAGCACTTGTGCTTTGAGGCATAGATGTCGAACGAGGTCGGATAGACGTCGAACAAGATCGGGGTAAATGCTTGCTTTGAGGCATCGATGTCGAACAAGATCGGGGTAAACGCTCGCTTTGAGGCATAGATGTTGAATAGGATAGGGAAAAACACTTGTGCGTTGCGGCACAGATATCGAACAGGTTCGGGGTAAACGCCTGCTTTGAGGCATAGATGTCGAACAAGATCGGAGCAAACACTTGCATTGAAGTATAGGTGCAGAATTGGATCGGGTTAAATACTTGTGCTTTTGAAGCATAGATTTCGAACAAGATCGGGGTAAACGCTTGCTTTGAGGCATAGATGTCGAACAAATTCGGGGCAAAAGTTTGTGTTTTGAGGCATAGATGCTGAACAGGATCGGGATAAGCACTTGTGCTTTGAGGCATAGATGTCGAACAGGATCGGGGTAAACGCCTGCTTTCAAGCAAGGATGGCGAACAAGATCGGGGTACACGCGTGCTTTGAAGCATAGAAGACGAACAAGATCGGGGTAAACGCCTGCTTTGAAGCATAGATGTCGAACAAGATCGGGGTAAGGTGAATGCTCGAGTTGAGGCATAGATGTCGAACAAGATCGGTTGTAAACGCCTTTTTGCAGGCATAGATGCCGAACAGGACCGGGGTAAACACTCGTTTTGAGGCGTAGATTCGGCCTAGATGTCGAACAAGATCGGGGTAAACGCTGGCTTTGAAGCATGGATGTCGAACAGGATCGGGGTAAGTGATGTCGAGCAAGATTGGGGCAAACACCCGTGCTTTGATAGGTGTCGAACAGGATCGGGGTAAGCACTTGTGCTTTGAGGCATAGATGTCGAACAGGATCGTGTTAGTGCTTTGAGGCATAGATGTCGAACACGATTGGGGTAAACGCTTGCTTTGAGGCATCGATGTCGAACAAGATCGGGGTAAACGCTCTCTTTGAGGCATAGATGTCGAACAGGATCGGGGTAAACGCTTGCTGTGAGACATAGATGTCGAAGAAGATCGCGGTAAACATTTGTGCTTTGCGGCATAGATGTCGAACAAGATCGGGGAAAACGCTTGCTTTGAGGCATAAGCGTCGAACAGGATCGGGGTAAACACTTGTGCTTTTTTGAGGCTCAGATATCGAACAAGATCGGGGTACTGTAACGCTTGCTTTGAGGCATAGATGCGAACAAGATCGGTGTAAGGTAAACGCTTCAGTTGAGGCATGGATGTCGAACAAGATCGGGGTAAACGCTTGTGCTTTGAAGCATAGATGTCGAACAAGATCGGATCGGGGTAAACGCTTGCTTTGAGGCATAGATGTCGAACAGGATCGGGGTAATCGCTTTTTTTAAGGCATAGATGTCGAACAGGATCGGGGTAAACACTCGTGGGTTGAGGCATAGATGTCGAACAGGATCGGGGTAATCGCTTTTTTTAAGGCATAGATGTCGAACAGGATCGGGTAAACACTCGTGCTTTGTGACATAGATGTCGAACAAGATTGGGGTGAACGCTTGCTTTGAGGCATCGATGTCGAACAAGATCGGGGTAAACGCTCGCTTTGAGGCATAGATGTCGAACAGCACCGAGGTTGATGTCGAACAAGATCGGTTGTAAACGCCTTTTTGCAGGCATAGATGCCGAACAAGACCGGGGTAAACACTCGCTTTGAGGCATAGATTCGGCATAGATGTCGAACAAGATCGGGGTAAACGTTGGCGTTGAAGCATGGATGTCGAACAGGATCGGGGTAAATGATGTCGAACAAGATTGGGGCAAACGCCCGTGCTTTGATAGGTGTCGAACAGGATCGGGGTAAGCACTTGTGCTTTGTGACATAGATGTCGAACAAGATCGGGGTCAACGCTTGCTTTAAGGCATAGATGTCGAACATGATCGGGGTAATCGCTTTTTTTGAGGCATAGATGTCGAACAGGATCGTGTTAGTGCTTTGAGGCATAGATGTCGAACAAGATTCGGGTAAACGCTTGCTTTGAGGCATCGATGTCGAACAAGATCGGGGTAAACGCTCGCTTTGAGGCATAGATGTCGAACAGGATCGGGGTAAATATTGTGTTTTGAGGCACAGGTGCGAACAGGATCGGGGTAAACGCTGGCTGTGAGTTATATATGTCGAAGAGGATCGCGGTAAACACTTGTGCTTTGCGGCATAGATGTCGAACCGGACCGGGGAAAACGCTTGCTTTGAGGCATAAGCGTCGAACAAGATCGGGGTAAACACTTGTGCTTTTGAGGCTCAGATTTCGAACAAGATCGGGGTACTGTAACGCTTGCTTTGAGGCATAGATGCGAACAAGATCGGGGTAAGGTAAACACTTGAGTTGAGGCATGGATGTCGAACAAGATCGGGGTAAACGCTTGTGCTTTGAAGCATAGATGTCGAACAAGATCGGGTTAAACGCTTGCTTTGAGGCATAGATGTCGAACAGGATCGGGGTAATCGCTTTTTTTAAGGCATAGATGTCGAACACGATCGGGGTAAACAATCGTGCTTTGAGGCATAGATGTCGAACAGGGTCGGGGTAATCGCTTTTTTTAAGCATAGATGTCGAACACGATCCGGGTAAACACTCGTGCTTTGTGGCATAGATGTCGAACAAGATTGGGTAAACGCTTGCTTCGAGGCATCGATGTCGAACAAGATCGGGGTAAACGCCTTTTTGCAGGCATAGATGCCGAACAGGACCGGGGTAAACACTCGTTTTGAGGCATAGTTTCGGCATAGATGTCAAACAAGATCGGGGTAAACGCTTGTGCTTTGAAGCATAGATGTCGAACAAGATCGGGGTAAACGCTTGCTTTGAGGCAAAGATGTCGAACAGGATCGGGGTAATCGCCTTTTTTAAGGCATAAATGTCGAACAGGATCGGGGTAAACACTCGTGCTTTGAGGCATAGATGTCGAACAGGATCGGGGTAATCGCTTTTTTTTAAGGCATAGATGTGGAACAGGATCGGGGTAAACACTCGTGCTTTGTGACATAGATGTCGAACAAGACTGGGGTAAACGCGTGCTTCGAGGCATCGATGTCGAACAAGATCGGGGTAAACGCTCGCTTTGAGGCATAGATGTCGAACAGCATCGAGGTAAACACTTGTGCTTTGAGGTTTAGATGTCGAACAAGATCGGTTGTAAACGCCTTTTTGCATGCATAGATGCCGAACAAGACCGGGGTAAACACTCGTTTTGAGGCATAGATTCGGCACAGATGTCGAACAAGATCGGGGTAAACGCTGGCTTTGAAGCATGGATGTCGAACAGGATCGGGGTAAGTGATGTCGAACAAGATTGGGGCAAACACCCGTGCTTTGATAGGTGTCGAACAGGATCGGGGTAAGCACTTGTGCTTTGAGGCATAGATGTCGAACAGGATCGTGTTAGTGCTTTGAGGCATAGATGTCGAACAGGATCGGGGTAAATATTGTGTTTAGATGCACAGATGCGATCAAGATCGGGGTAAACGCTCTCTTTGAGGCATAGATGTCGAAGAGGATCGCGGTAAACACTTGTGCTTTGCGGCATAGATGTCGAACACGATCGGGGAAAACGCTTGCTTTGAGGCATAAGCGTCGAACAGGATCGGGGTAAACATTTGTGCTTTTGAGGCTCAGATTTCGAACAAGATCGGGGTACTGTAACGCTTGCTTTGAGGCATAGATGCGAACAAGATCGGGGTAAGGTAAACACCTGAGTTGAGGCATGGATGTCGAACAAGATCGGGGTAAACGCTTGTGCTTTGAAGCATAGATGTCGAACAAGTTCGGGGTAAACGCTTGCTTTGAGGCATAGATGTCGAACAGGATCGGGGTAATCGCTTTTTTTAAGGCATAGATGTCGAACAGGATCGGGGTAAACACTCGTGCTTTGAGGCATAGATGTCGAACAGGATCGGGGTAATCGCTTTTTTTTAAGGCATAGTTGTCGAACAAGATCGGGGTAAACACTCGTGCTTTGTGACATAGATGTCGAACAAGATTGGGGTAAACGCGTGCTTTGAGGCATCGATGTCGAACAAGATCGGGGTAAACGCTCGCTTTGAGGCATAGATGTCGAGCAGCATCGAGGTAAACACTTGTGCTTTGAGGTTTAGATGTCGAACAAGATCGGTTGTAAACGCCTTTATGCAGGCATAGATGCCGAACAAGACCGGGGTAAACACTCGCTTTGAGGCATAGATTCGCCATAGATTCGGCATAGATGTCGAACAAGATCGTGGTAAACGCTGGCATTGAAGCATATATGTCGAACAGGATCGGGGTAAATGCTGTCGAACAAGATTGGCGCAAACACCCGTGCTTTGATAGGTGTCGAACAGGATCGGGGTAAACATTTGTGCTTTGTGACATAGATGTCGAACAAGATCGGGGTCAACGCTTGCTTTAAGGCATAGATGTCGAACATGATCGGGGTATTCGTTTTTTTTTGAGGCATAGATGTCGAACAGGATTGGGGTAAACGCTTGCTTTGAGGCATCGATGTCGAACAAGATCGGGGTAAACGCTCGCTTTGAGGCATAGATGTCGAACAGGATCGGGGTAAACGCTCGCTTTGAGGCATAGATGTCGAACAGGATCGGGGTAAATATTGTGTTTTGAGGCACAGATGCGAACAGGATCGGGGTAAGCACTGGCTGTGAGGCATAGATGTCGAAGAGGATCGCGGTAAACACTTGTGCTTTGCGGCATAGATGTCGAACAAGACCGGGGAAAACGCTTGCTTTGAGGCATAGGCCTCGAACAGGATCGGGGAACACTTGTGCTTTTGAGGCTCAGATTTCGAACAAGATCGGGGTACTGCAACGCTTGCTTTGAGGCATAGACGCGAACAAGATCGGGGTAAGGTAAACACTTGAGTTGAGGCATGGATGTCGAACAAGATCGGGGTAAACGCTTGTGCTTTGAGAAGCATAGATGTCGAACAAGATCGGGGTAAACGCTTGCTTTGAGGCATAGATGTCGAACAGGATCGGGGTAATCGCTTTTTTTAAGGCATAGATGTCGAACAGGATCGGGGTAAACACTCGTGCTTTGAGGCATAGATGTCGAACAGGATCGGGGTAATCGCTTTTTTTAAGGCATAGATGTCGAACAAGATCGGGCTAAACACTCGTGCTTTGTGGCATAGATGTCGAACAAGATTTGGTAAACGCTTGCTTTGAGGCATCGATGTCGAACAAGATCGGGGTAAACGCTTGCTTTGAGGCATAGATGTCGAACGAATTCGGGGTAAACGTTTGTGTTTTGAGGCATAGATGCTGAACAGGATCGGGATAAACACTTGTGCTTTGAGGCTTAGATGTCGAACAGGATTGGGGTAAACGCCTGCTTTCAAGCATAGATGTCGAACAAGATCGGGGTACACGCTTGCTTTGAAGCATAGAAAACGAACAAGATCGGGGTAAACGCGTGCT
Organism: Symbiodinium sp. CCMP2592; assembly: GCA_905221615.1. NCBI lineage: Eukaryota > Dinophyceae > Suessiales > Symbiodiniaceae > Symbiodinium > Symbiodinium sp. CCMP2592. The sequence goes on along the minus strand of CAJNDT010003323.1, from coordinate 144,645 downwards.
TTGAAGCATAGATGTCGAACAAGATCGGGGTAAGGTGCACGCTCGAGTTGAGGCATAGATGTCGAACAGGATCGAGGTAAACGCTTGTGCTTTGAGGCATAGATGTCGAACAACATCGGGGTAAACGCTTGCTTTAAGGCATAGATGTCGAACACGATCGGGGTAATCGCTTTTTTTGAGGCATAGATGTCGAACAGAATCGTGTTAGTGCTTTGAGGCATAGATGTCGAACAAGATTGGGGTAAACGCTTGCTTTGAGGCATCGATGTCGAACAAGATCGGGTAAACGCGCGCTTTGAGGCATAGATGTCGAAAAGGATCGGGGCAACTATTGTGTTTTGAAGCACAGATGCGAACAGGATCGGGGTAAACGCTTGCTGTGAGGCATAGATGTCGAAGAGGATCGCGGTAAACACTTGTGCTTTGCGGCATAGATGTCGAACAGAATCGGGGAAAACGCTCATTGCGGCCACACGGGGGGGAAATTAAAGTCGTCCGCGCCACTCGCGCCACTCGCTCCACTCGCGCCACTCGCTCAGTTCAGGGAAAGAGTGGAACAGGTAACGTATACAGGGGCGACTGGACCGAGTTACACGAGTGGAACACGCTTCTAGTGGAACGACTGGCACGATTGGAACGGTCGGAGTAGTGGAGTAGCTGGCCCTTAAATTATAAAGACCCGACTCTCAACATCCCAAAACCTCGTCCGCGCCACTCGCGCCACTTGCGCCACCCGGGCCACTCGCGCCACTCGCGCCACTCGCTCCACTCGCTCCACTCGCGCCACTCGCTCCACTCGCGCCACTCGCTCAGTTAAAGGAAAGAGTGGAACAGGTAACGTACAGGGGCGACTGGAGCGAGTGGCACGAGTGGAACACGCTTCTAGTGGAACGACTGGTGCGATTGGAACGGTCGGAGTAGTGGAGTAGCTGGCCCTTAAATTATAAAGACCCGAGTCTCAACATCCCAAAACCTCGTCCGCGCCACTCGCGCCACTTGCGCCACTCGGGCCACTCGCGCCACTCGCGCCACTCGCGCCACTCGCGCCACTCGCTCCATTCGCTCCACTCGCGCCACTCGCTCAGTCAAAGGAAAGAGTGGAACAGGTAACGTACAGGGGCGACTGGAGCGAGTGGCACGAATGGAACACGCTTCTAGTGGAACGACTGGCACGATTGGAACGGTCGGAGTAGTGGAGTATCTGGCCCTTAGATTACAGACCCGACTCTCAACATCCCAAAACCTCGTCCGCGCCACTCGCGCCACTCGCTCCACTCCGACTCGCTCGTAACGAGTGGAGCGAGTGGAGCGAGTGGAGCGAGTGGAGCGAGTGGAGCGAGTGGAGCGAGTGGAGCGAGTGGAACGGACGGATTAGCGCCCCCCAACGCCGACACTCTTCGCTCATTGTTGATTTAACGGAGCACAGACTTGTCTGCCCCGCACCAGCAACATTGAAACAAATGGAATATGAGGGATGATGAAAAACCCCGCTATCGGGGTTTAGATGAAAGCGTTTTTAAGTCAAGAACATTGCCTATTCCTTGTACAACGATAAGAGTAAAAAAGAACGATAACCGAGATTTTTAGAACACGCAGTCCAATTGCCTGTAAAACGATAAGAGTGGCAAAAGGCGCATGAAGTAGATCACACAGACCCCAAGTCCTGTAAAACGACAAGAGTAAAATAAAACGATAACCATGTTAAGGGTCATGTAAATGGATGGGGGTTATTCACGCACCCTCATATGACAAACAAACCTGTGGATGACACTATGCTCTCGATGTCTGACTGTGGCGTGCCTTTGCCCCCAGAACGTGACACAGCGGGGCTCGCTGCTTTTTGCGGGTGCGGGGGTCAGTGGCCGGCTAAGTGGGTGGGTCAGTGGGGAGGGGAGTGGGGCAACAAGGCTTCACTCTGGGAAACTCTGACCGCTTCGGCCGGGCCCGAGGCGAATATTTATTAGTATCAGTCTTAGTGTTTATGTGCGTGTTAGTTAGTATTTGTATTCCTATGACTCAGTGTTCCTATCACTATCATTGTCACTGTCAATATCCTGTCACCACTGTCGCTTTCACGGTCACTGTCTCCATCACTATCTCTATCACGAAAACTGTTTCTATTGCCCTTATTCTTACTAAGCTACTATCAGTACTGCTACAAGTATGAGTATTCGCACCGCCACGGGCACTGTCGCTGTCACCAGCACAGTCACTATCATGACTACTGTTACTGTTTCCATTTCGCTAGTGCGATTTTCATCATCGCACTATTACTGTGATCGCCACTGTTGCACAAGCTAGTTATACCAGTGGTGCTGTTATTGCTAATTGCAGTTCTTACTATTCGCCTGCACTTCCGGGATGCTAGGATGGAGGCAGGACCAGATGTGAGTTTATTTAGTGTCTGGTCATCTGTCCTGGAACACATGCATGCTTGATCGGATCGTGGTTTAAGGTCGGGCAGAGAGAATTGTCATGAACTAGCAGCTGGTCGAAGACAACCGTCCTGAGATAGTTTCGTGCTTGATGAGGCAGTCGGGTGCTTAATTTAATCGGATCGTACTCGTGGTCGGTCAGAGAAATGTCCTGGGCATGTGGTGCTGGTAGTACCTGGCGACAGAAAACAGTCCTCGAACAGCTGCATGCTTGATCGGATCGTGTTCCTTGTCGGCCAGAGAGAACTGTCCTGTGCATTCTGTGCGTTGAGTTGCTGGTGCAAACAAGCTGTCCTGGAACTGCTGCATGCTTGACAGGAATGGTGCTGGAATAGTTGCGCGCTCGTGCTGGTAGGTCCTAGAATAGTTGCATGCCTGATCGGGTCAAAGACAAATGTCCCGGGCCTTGCGTGCTAGTGGTAGCTGGTCTAAGAACTGCCTGCATCCCATTCAAGCGGAGCCCAGGTGCGTCACTCTTCGACATGGCTACAACGAACTTTGCGCTCAAACCGCTATTTTGCGCAAGTCGCTTCTCAGCTGCAGCTCATTGGATTCGCGTTTGCGCGCTGCGAGTGCCATCCTGGTCAGAAGCTTTGAAGCAAGCGTGTACCGTGGCACGCTTACACAATGTGCTTAAAGGATGGAGGTTGTTCCGGTGGTGACAGGCAGGTGCAGGCTGCAAGATGTGGAAACGGCGCTCAGGTTCCATGATTTTCGCCGTGAGAACAGTGCCGGCTGGGCTGACACCGAGAAGCTTCGCAATGCGTTTCGCAGCTGGAGTTGGTTCGATTGACGGGTCTAAGCTGGATTCGCGATTGGTCAGAAGCATTGAAACCGTGTGGCGCCTGAAGCTTGCGCATTTCTAGGGCCGGCCTTCAGTCTGAGCTCATCGCGGGCTGTTTCTCCTTCTCTTGCATCCGCATGCATCGATCGTCACTGAAGGCTGCATGTGCAGGAGATGATTCAAGGGTGCCGAACGCAACTTGTCGACAAGCTTTTGCTCCGAGATAGATGAATTTGACAGTCTGACGGCCAGCTATGCATTCGGGCAGCTGGTACAGCTGTAGACAGAGGTGTAGTAGCTGTAGTGCCAGGTCGTTGTGTGCGACATTGTGTGATTGTTTGCACTATGGTGACACAAGCGAAATCAAAGCTAGGCTGTGCTTTTGGAGGTCTTCCTGTACCGGAGCCTCTTGTGTTGCCTTGTCCCCTGAGAATAGTGAAGGGCGGTTGCACATAGGCGCCTGACCACAAAGACAGAGCGGGAGAGCGACATTACGAGTGATGAGCTGCTTGGCTACTGCATCGGGGACGACGATTCACATGAAGTGCATGCGCGGATTGCGCACGATATGGCTTGTGAATCAGGACTGCTGTTTCTGTGATTTCGGGAGCACATAGCGGCTCTTGAGCTCTGCAGACTATCCAGTCCGCGAGTTTGCTTCGGGGTAGCTTCAACAGCGGTGTCCGGTACATGCACAGAAAGTCGCATTTCTTTCTGTGCCAAGGTACGGCCAAGGAGAGGGAAACAGTCCGTCTGCGCCTGGTCGAAGCACTTGCGACACTTGCGACAGCAGTGACGACGGGGACGGCTCTCCGAAGGACGCAAGCAGAGTGTCACACCGACAACAATCCTTGTGCCACCGACGTCAGCTGTACAAAGGAGTGAGATGGAGTGAGTACGTTTCCAGCACTTCCCTGAGGAGTGCGGCTCCGATGATGAGATGAAGGATGATGAGCAGCAGCCCAATACCAAGGCCCTGAAAATAGAAGTCCCAAAGGAGCACAGCCCTGCTGATCTCTTCCGTTGAAAGGAAGATGTGCCTGGAGCGCTCCGGGCCAAGATGGGCGAGGGGACCCTGGGCCGCGCTTTGCATGCCAAGCTTTTGCAACTGTTGCAGCCGGGTGTCTTGGATCCGGAGAGGCAAGACAAGAAGCCAGAAAGCGCAGCCTCAATGGACCCGACTGGTGCACACGAGCTGGATTTCGTCGCTGAGAAGGCGCAGGCTCCGCTTCCACTCGTCCCACACTCATGCCTGTTCTCCGTCGTGACCCGCCGGTGTAGACTCACATACATGTTCTTTGTCAAGTCGGCCCAGCGGCGCAGACTGTTGGCCACTGTAGATGCTTGAGAATGCTAGCGCGAGGCAGCCATCGATCCGTTTCATCCTTCCTTCGAGGCTTTGCGACTTGGCCGCCAACGAGCCCCGAGCGGGTGAAACTCTTTTTATTCAAGCGATGGTCAGTGTCGCTGTCCGAGGCCTGTTCTGCTGCAGCACCTCTCCGTGGCTTGTCTCACAACATCTCACAACACTAGTCGCAAAGTGCTGTGAAAGGGGGTGACGTCAGCGTCTCGCGACTCGCGGCGCCGGGATGCTGAAAAGCATTTTCCCGAAGGTCTCAGACCTGGTGGCCTGGCGCGTGACCTCTCGGCACACCCGGAGTCCGGAGGCCGGGTCTGGTAGGGCTTTCCGCGCAACTCCTCCTGGACCGGAAGCGTATGCAGTTCTGAAGATATGTCGTGAGAGGTCTGCAACGAGAGGAAGTTACGGAGTGAATTCAGCACGCGACGCATCCATCACGGAAGCGGTCTGTCGAATTCCATCCCGAGGTGCTGACGCGGCACGTGGCCGAGCTCGGCAGGTTCGACACGCCGAGCCCTGAGTGCTGCCATATTCCGTGCTGGTGTTGTGGTAGACCGCTTTTGCCGTATGCCCGTATGCCAGATCTGTTAAGGTCCGCCTCGATGGTGGCCTTTCGTGATGCTGTGCACCGCCTGGAGAGCCCTCCGCACCTGTCCAAATCCGAAGCCTTTGGCGACGATGTCGGCTCCCTGAAGATCTTTGAATGCTGCTTGATTCGTACGGCGACTTCCAAATCTAGTGTAGGAAATCCTCCTGTCAGTCGTGCCGTCAAAAGCCCACCCAATCGCTGCATCTCAGGCCAGGAATGGTGTATCGCGCTGGGGCAAGCCGACAGAACTCATTTTGCCGAAAGTGTCGTCCGCGCAGTCGTGGTCAAAAACCTCGATTTCGCATTGGGATACTGCCTTGACCAGGATATGTCTGTGCGTAAAGCAGCACACACCGTAGTCAGGAATTATATCTGGGGCGGCCTTGACTTCGTGAAGGAGCCGGTCGCAGAAGCCATGCTCAGTCAGATGAGAGACATGACGTCAGCGAGCCGGTCGCAGATGCCTCCGACCTGGGCTTCTCTGAAGCTCTGCATGCAACATCTCGAAGATCTCCTGAGATCACTGACGAGGCCTCAACGTCAGGAGTGGGCGTCCTGCTTGGTCACAGCGCTACAGAGTTTTCAACCAACCTCAGTTCCAGAGGTATCTCGGACCAAATGCCAGACCTGGATGCTTCAGCAGCTGAAGCTCCTTTGGCTTGCTGATGACGATCCCCTTCGAACCTATGCAGACACAAAGCGGCAGCTGGAGGCCTTAAGGAAATCTCCGAACTTCCAAGACGTGAGGCAGAACATACACTGCCTCGTCGTGTGCTGAAATCCGTCTCACGAGCAGCACAACGCCCCGTAAAGAAAACTGCTTCGCAGTTGTAGCAGACTGCAATCAGTCTAGCTTTGTGTGCGAGGGTTTGCATCCAGGCCATGGCTCGCCGCGACCCATCGACGATGACCAGCCTTGATCCCAGTCTCCTTGGGCAGGTTTGACAGTGAGTTATTTTTATAGAGAAGGCTTCAGGGGAAGGGCCTTTTATGCATCAACCAGGTATTGCCAAGCTCTCGAGACCAGCGAGGCCCCGTGAAGCTTCGGTGTGCCATGAATGTGTGAAGAGTCCCTAGATGCTGCTGCTCAAGAATTACAATTGCATCTGGTTCCGCTTGCGGCGTTTCCGATTTTCGGCAAGGTGGCGTCATGCGCTAGTTACGTACTCGCAGCAGGCGGTTACAGTCTTACCCTTTTGCTAGCATCGATGATGGGCAAAGTTTTTGCTGATTGCAAACCCTTAGTTGTTCAAGCTGTGCGAGCAGGGACGAGACGGAGATCCTTTTTGTCATTGTGTGGACTTCCACTCCAAGTGTCTGCTCCCCAGCTTCACAGCGAAAGCATGTTCTATGCTGTTGTTCCTGTGCTTCGACTTCCTCGACCAGGTTGGACGGGCCCATTTTCCCACACTCGAAATCGTTTTCCTTAGAGCCGAGCTTAGGAGATCGTCTGTGCTGGTTCCTGCTGATGCCAAAAGTTGACTCGTTGAGGCCGTGCGAGCAGGGACGAGACTGCGGAGTTGTACTGAATTCTTTGTGTTATGTTGACTTCTTTATTGGTCTGGTCCTCAGCTGTCCCATGCTGTTCTATTATCACCCTTGAAATCGTTTTCCTCTGAGCCCCTGGCAGAGCTTCTTCGGATCTGCATCAACGTCGAGGTGCTGTACTGTACCAGAGAGCACATCATTCCATCGGTCGCCCGTTACCCGTCACATGGCACATATACTTTATGGAACTAGCGCTTCCAGATGGCATATTTCAAGCGAAGTTCCATTGACTCCATTGAGCTGACAATAGCTGCTGTCAGGACAGCCTTCATGCCAGATTGGAGAGCACCTTTCTGCAGGCACGCCTGGATTTGCGGACTCGTGTTGGGGTTCGCTTGAGATTCGCCTGGGGTGCGCCTGGATGGGCAGGTTGGGATGTAGTTGGTAATCGCTCAACAAATTTCCAGTGCAAAGTGCCGTAGAACCTTTCGATCCTTGGCTAAGCAAAACGTCGCACTGAGGGATTTCAGATTTCGATAGTGCCTGGTGGGGTCGGTCTTGCATTGTGAGTTCTGTATGCTTTCGTCCGGCTTGTGTGTTGGGGGTGTGGCAGGGCGGGGTAGGGAGGGGTGGGTTGAGCTAACCTCACGACGTGAAGCATCGACGATGGATATGGCCGGGTGCCACCCCTCAACAGTTGCCGAAGGAGTCGCAGAGGATGTGCAGGCTCCAGGTGCTAAGTGTGTCATCGTTGCATCGTTACAATTCGTCGAGCGTGCGACTCATAGCACGTCAGCTTGAAGTGCCTGTTCAGAAATAATGTCTGTGGTGCATCGTTCACGCTTGTTCACGGTCTTCAGCCAAAGTCTTCAAGCGGAAGCGGGCAGCCCCCTTAGTCCACAGGGTGTTCCGGCGGCCGGCAGTTTGCAAGGGGCACAGCCACACGCATCCCGACTAGTTGTAGTGTAACACACTTGTGTGTGCTAGGACAAGCCGGCGAACGTCGATCCCGCAGCTGCCTTTTGGGATCGACGTCGCCCGGCCTTCAAGCTTTTCTGCTAGCTGCCTTCCCGGCGCCATGTCCTCGGCGTCGTCTAACATCTCGGTCGAGGAGGCAGCGGCCGAGCTGAGGCGAGCGCTTTCGGACGGCGCTAACCTGGCGCCGCTTTTTCGGCGGTGGAGTATGCTGGAGCGCAACGTGCTGGTGGCCCAGTTGTCGGCGGCCGGCACGACATGGTCACCAGTGCCACCGCCGGCGGCCCCTGGCGACACCATGGCAGCAGCAGACCTGGCGATGTCGGATCCCGCCCCGGAGCCTCCCGCTGAGCACGACGTGCCTCCTTCGGCACAGGGAGGCTCCGGAGGCTTGCAACAGACACCCGGCGTGTCATCCACAACGGCCCACTCCTGCTCCGTCTGCCGGCCCTGGCCTTGGTCTTTCCCGGCGCCAGTGCGCCGCTTCTTTCCGCCTGGTCAGCGCCGAGGCGCGCCCTTGCCCTTGCCTTTCCCGGTCGGCTCCGTGTCCGAGTCCGCCGCTTCCTGGCCCCCTGTGGGGCGATTGGGAGGCGTCCGTTTGGGCGGCGCCAGGCGGGCCAGCATCGCCTCGTTGAAGGCGCCGTGATCCTCCATGATGGCCGTGGTCACTCTGAACGTTTTGCCGAGGCGCATCTCCGCTGCTCGCCGGTGCTCCGCGGCGTCCCAGTAGTCCGCCACCGCCTCGAGCTGCGCCGAGCGAAGCCGGGCTTTGCCGATCCACCAATCAACATAGCCGTTGACCGCCCGCGCCGCCGAGGCCCACCAGGATCCATGCCCAGCGGATCGCATCCAGGCCGTCGACCACCCCCCCATACCCCTCTGGGTGTGAAGGGCCGGCCCCGTCCGCCAGGGAAAGCTGGCTGGAGGCTGCGGCCGAGCGCCGGGTCGCCAACGGGTTGACGACGCCGGTGGAGGAGAACGTCCGCTTCGCCAGGAGCTCCCCCAAGCCCACGGGGGTGTAGAGCTTCCTCGCCGTGTGCTCCCAATACATCCGCGCCAGTATCTCCTCGGCGCCGAGGAGCCGGATGGTGGGGAACTCCCGCGGCTCGCCGCCGACAAGACCTTGTTGTAGGCGTCGACCAGCCGGCCCCACTCCGGGAAGTTCTTGGGAGGCCGGCCCGCCGGCAAAGGCGCGAGGACTGCCCTCGCCGGTGTCGGCGTGGCGGCCGGTGGTGCCGCCGGAGGTTGGCTGTGGAGCTCCCACTGCCGCCGGGCTTCGCACCACATGTGACGCAGTACCGCCTGCGCCACCGCCGCGTCCTCATCCGGCACCTTGTGGACGCGGTCCCGCCGATGTTGACGCCGTCGCGGTAGGGGCGGAAGACCTTGGAGTCGACGTCCGCCCAATCATCCGCCACCAGCGCCAGGGTGGCCGTGCGATCCAAGGAGCGCGCCGCCAGGTAGGCGAGCATCTCCGGGCCGGCCCCGGCCGACGTGGCCAGGTCGCCGAACGCCACCATGGATGAAGCCACCAAGGGTGCCGCCGCCATCGTCGAGTCGATGGCCGGAAGAAGGAGGGGAAGAGAGCGGTATGCCGAGGACAGAGCCGAAGAAGCTGCGCCGGGTGCGTAAGTCTGGCTGCGCCTGGGCCGGCAAACTGCATGTGTGCATGCGTCACTGTTTTAGCTAGACGACGACGTGCCGTCAGACGCCGAGCTCGACTCGACCGGTGACTCCGCCTCCTCAGTGGGCGACCCGGGTGCCGGGTCCTTATGCTCCGGGAAACACCAAGGCACCAGTCGGCCTTCGCCGGTCGGTCCGTGATCCTATAAAAGGACCGGATGCTGTAGGGCCATCCGCACCCCGTGCACGCCACAAGAAGCGGTCCGCCGTGTTCTCGGCCGGGTCCGCCGCGTGGACCTTTCGTCCCTTGGCGTTGAAGAATAGTGGGCCGGTGGGACCGGGGCCGCCAGCCTGGCCTCATCGTCCTGGAGGGGCCGGGGCACGAACTCCAGGGTAAAAGAGTGGGTCGGGCTAGTTTTCGGTGCTGACGGGCCGGTCCCTCCGCGGGCCCGTCGCCCCGCTCCGGGCGCCTTTCCGCGGCTGCGCTCCGGTAGCCTGCGTCCCTTGGCTGGCCGCCGGCCTCCAAGGGGGCGGCCCTGGATAGGATCCGCCACTGCCAGCGGTGCCGCCTGGGTGTACTTCTCCACCGCCGCCGACGACCCGCCAGCCAGGATGCGCTGGCGACTCTCGCCAGGTGCTGAGCGTAGAGCTGTACCAGCGCTCCGGTGTGGTCCGAGGTCGTGAGGGTCACACCCGCCGCCAGTAGCACCCGACGGAAGAAGAGCACCACCTCAGACTTCTTCCAGGTGCCGCCTTCGCCGTCCGGGAAAGAGCGGTCCATTGTGAACCCACAGGCCCGCCGCCTGGAGGCGGTCGATGTGGCGGGCCGCCGCGTGCACCGGGCAAAGTCGGGCCCACGCCCCGCGACATGCGCAGCGGAGGTCATCTCCGACTCGCCGCCGATGGCCACCTTGTGCAGAGGTATCTTGAGGATGACCTCGCCGTCCGCCACCTCGAGGTCCTGGGTTCTCGCCGCGGAGAACTCGATCTCACGCAGCATAAACCACGCCTAGTAGTAGGGCGTCTGCCGCGTGCGCCGTGGCCCAGGGCGACCAAGCCCGGTCTGCCGCCGGGTCGCTCGGCACGATCAGCGGCGCCAGGCGATCTACCGGAAAGGCCGCCTTGAGTTTGGAGCCGGGCAGACCTCGCCGGATGGCCCTGCAGAAGCGCCGGATGGCCTTCTTAAGGATGGGCTCCACCAGCACGCCGTTAAAGTGTTCCTGGTACGTCACCGCCGCGTCGAAATAGTTCTGCGCCGAGCGGTAACCACCCCGGCGAAGGGACGCCGCGACGGACCTGATGTTGGTCGCCGTCAGCGGCCAGGGCTCCAGGCCCCACGACTCGGACATCTCGATCCAAGTCCGCACGCGGGACTGGAACGGCGCCTGGGAGGAGCGCGCCAGGATGTTTTGTTCGACCTCCGCCAGGGCGGCCTCACGGTTCTCCGGCAGCGCCGCTTCCAGTGCGAGCCACTTTGAAGCTCGAACCACCGCCCGTCGAACCGGGATGTCGGGCCGGGCGTCGATCACCGCCGTGGTGTTCGATGATGTGGCGCCGGCCAGGACCTAGAGACCGCCCTGTCGCCCGCCCCCGACACGGGTGGGGCCGGAGTTAGCTCCCCAGAACCGGCAGTCAACGCCGCCGGCCGTCGTGGTGACCTCTGCCAGGTCTTCCAGGCGTGGGCGGGATCCCGGCCCGTACTAGGGCATCCGCCTTCGACAGGGCCTCTTCGACGGAGGCCACGCCCGCCGCGGGCAGCCGGGGTAGAAGCCCAGCCGCCCCAATATCGACGAACGCCCGGGCCAGCCTAGCGAAGCCCGTCGGCGCCGAGAGGTCGACCGCCATCTCGAGGCGTGGGGTTGAGCCGGATCTCGAGCCCTGCTAGAATGCGCCGACCGTAAAAAATAGCCAGGTAAAAAGAATCAGAGGAAGAGAGTCCGAAGCCGATCGCCGTCCCACTTTTCACAAAATGCCGGGCAGTACAGTGAAATGAGGTGAGACCCGCCGGCGCCTTACCACGCCGAGGGCTCGAGCTCTGAAGATGCGTCGCCGTCGCCAAGAGAGGCCCGCGACGGCATCCTGACGCCGGGAAAGAGAAAATGCACTAATTTAAAAAGCCGCGCCGGGACACTGACGCCATCCGCGTGCAAGTGCCGCCGGCCGGGGACCAGGTACTTAGTACCGCCGGTCGCGCGTATTGCGTGCGCGCCGGCAACCATCACACAGGTGGCCGGTGTGAGCCTCCAGGTTGGCCACGCCGTGCCGCCGGACTATGACTGGCCTCAGGCATCTGCCGGCCCGGTTCCGGCAAGGTGCGCCGTCATAGCCGGGGCATGGGCATCCACACCATCCCACGGTCGACCCATACCTCGCCAGGGATCCTCTCCGGGACGCGGCCGCCGCGGATGTGGGGCGGAAGAGCCTTGATCACATAGTCAGCGGCGCCGGTCGCCGTGGGTATGACCGCCTGGAAGCCGGCCGGGCTGAGGTTCGCCGCGTCCTCAATCTCCTCCAGCTTCTCCAGGGACTCCACAACGGACGGCAACATGTCCGCCGGCGCCGGCCATGTGCATCGCCTCCAAGTGGACGCCGTGCTCCGGGCTGTTGAGCTCGTGATAGATCTCCATCACCGCTCGGAACGCCGCGTCGTTGGCATCTCTGTCGGCTTGGGACGCCGACTGTGACACTCGCCGGGGGGCATCAGGGTAGCCCATGCCCGTGTCACGGTTCACCGTGTACCACCTGCCGCGGACCCGCGCATTGACAAAGCCGGGAGGCGCCGGCGAAGGCGGCCGGTCCGCGGATGCCGCCGGGGTGGTACTCGGTGTCCCAGCCGATGCCGTCGAGGCTCCCGCCGCGATCTCCGCGGCAATGGTGTCCTGCATCCTAGGTACGCCTCGGAGCCAGGCCGGGGGGGTCCATGTGAACTCGCCGCCGGGGTCCTGAAGGAAGAAGACGCCGAGGACGATGTATAGCATCTGCCGGCCGTGCCGGGGGGAAGCGGGAAGTTGGTGGAGGCCGTTCCGGCTTCGCCGACTGGCAGGATGATCGCTGGGACGGCGGCGGCCAAGGCATGCAAAGGCCAATGGCGAGGCCGCGGCGGCTGGGACAACAGCCAGGGATGGCAGCAGACCGGCGAGCACGAGGACCGCAGGCGCCAGGAGCCGGAGCGCCGCCGGCGCTAGGGACAGCGCGGGGCCTCGCCGGACTCGGACAGCCACGGCAAGGTACCCGTCGCCCCACGGGCCCGCATCACCGTTCGTCCGGCACTTAAGCGGCGCAGGCAACATCCTCCTGTCGTTGTTCGACGGCGTGGGAGCAGCTCCGGCCATCCTTGAAGACCTCTACGGCGAACCCGTGGCGGCCTGGGCGTGGGAGCTGGACAGCACCTGCACCAAGCTGTCGTCGGCCCGGCTCCCCTGGCTCCGTCACCGTGGCGACTTCCTGAACGAGTCGCCAACGAACATGGTGGCGGAGATCCGCAAGGCGGACCCACAGAGGACGGCCATCCTGGTGATCACGGCGGCCCCACCATGCCAGAGAATATGGCGTGGCGGCGGGGCACGCCGGCGAGAGAGGGTCCCTCTTCCTGAAGGCGGTCGACTTCGCGAACGAGATCTTCTCGGCGGCCGACGGTAGGAAGACGGTCTTCCTTTTCCAGAATGTGGTGATGGAACCGGCGGCCGCGGAGGCGGTGTCCAAGGCCCTGGCGGTTGAGCCGATCCTGGTTTGCGGGTCCGACTTTGGTTGGATTTCCCGGCCCAGGCTTTGGTGGGCCTCACCGGCGCTCCAGGGACTCACCGTCAACCCGGCGACCCGACGCCCCCTTCAGTGGACCAAACAGGTTCGTTTCGGCGCCTACGGCTGGAAGAGGCCCGGGTGACGGCGCAGGAGCGGTTGAGACTGCCTTGCTCCACAACGCCGGCGACCGGCGCCGAAGAGGGCACGCCAGAAGCTCCCCGAACCGGCGAAAGCCAGGTGGGTGGCTGACGCCCGGCGGTTCGCACCATGGCACTACACGGAGGAGGCCATGATGCATGACACGGCGGGGAAGCTCCATGTGGTGCCGGCAGAGGTCAAGGAGCGACTGCACTGCATTCCCCCCGGGTACACGGAGGCGCCCCGCACCCGGCACCGCCTCATTGCCAACGGTAGGCACTGGGGGGTGGCCCGGCGGATCCTGACCATCCTCATGGTGGTGGCCTCGGCGACAGAGGCAACTGGATCCCCGACAGGGGGGCCCGACGCTCGACCATGCAGTGGATGGCGGAGCAGTTCGGGGGGGTGCCCATGGCCGGCCCTGGAGAAGGTGGCGCCACGACATCCCGGTCTGGGTACCCGGACGTGCCCGGCATCGCGGAGGACCTGACCAACGGCTTCCAGATGCTCGGCGAGCTTCGTCGCGGACCCGGCTGGCGGAACCGCACGGACGACCGCTACAAACACCCGGCATTTATGCAGGACCTGGCGGCGGCGAATTGGCAGTATGTCAAGAGCCGCGTCGCGAAGGCCCACGGCGGGGACCACAACGCCACCCTCTTGGAGGAGTTGGTGCAGGAGGCCCGCTGGGGCGTGTGGTTGGACCCACACGGCCGCCGGCGGGATGGAACATCAAGACGGTGCCCCTGCTTGACACCCCCGGCGCCGACCGGCTACTACCGCCACCTCCTGGCCAACATTTCGCGGCGGCCTCCTTTGCCATCCTGCAGGAAGACGAGGCCGGGAACACCAAGGTCCGGCGCGGCGAGGACTGGCGCAGGTCAGGCCACAATTCCACAGTCTCGGCGCACGACGTGCCAACGCACCACTTCGTCGACGACTACGTCGACATGGTTCGGCGGGTGGTGGAATTGTGGGGTCAACACCTGGCTGCGGCCCGCCTCTACGGGCACGACCTGTTGAACGCCTACCGGCAGTGGCCGGTCAAGGAGCCGGCGCACTCGAGGCACCTTCCTTCAGGCGCCTGGCGGCACCACACTCTGGTTCCACATGGCGATGTGCTTCGGAGCAGCGGCGTCGGTCTGGAATTTTAACCGGACGGCGGACGCACTGCAGGCGATCCAACGGGTGCTCCTATGGCTCCTGGCGGGCCACTTCGTGGATGACTTCAACGGCGTCGACTGCGACCCCTTGGCAGACGGCGCCTTCCACGGCATGGCGGACTTCTTCGAGTTGCTCGGCCTGCAGACCAAGCCGTCGAAGGCCCAGGCGCCGGCGGCAGAACAGATCGTTCAAGGAGTGCTGGCGACGGTGACGGAGGAAGGGGTCCTGCTGTCGCCCACGCCGGCGCGGGTCAAGAAGGTGATGGCCACCATCGACCGGGCGCTCGCGGAGAACGAACTGGCGCCACACGATGCCAACCGCCTGGCGGGACGGCTCAACTTCATCACACAGTCGACCTTCGGGGCCCTCGGCAAGGCGGCGCTAAAGCCGGTATACGCTCGGGCGCACGACTCGGCGGCCAACTCTTCGGCACAACTGTCGACTGGCTTACGGGCGGCCCTCAAGGCGCTTAGGTCCCTCCTGGCGGATATCCGCCCACGACTGGCGCCGTTCATCGACGACGGCACCCCGGAGGCGATCATCTACGCAGACGCCTACTACCAGCCCGGAGAAGTGCCGTACAAAGCCGGACACTTCCCGGCGGAGGCTCATGTGCGGCCGGGGACCCGCGGCCGGAACGGCTGGGGCTACGTCGTCCGGATCGGCAACCAGGTCTTCTTCGACGCCGGCCACGCCCCGGAGGAATTCCTGGAGACCTTCAAAATCCCTGTTCAAAGCAACTGACCTTCCGTTCGTTGGTATCTAACCTTCTGACCTTTTCGTTTTGGGAGCCTTAAGGGGCTTTGAAAGCAGGATTTAAAGTGAGCATTGAAGACCATGAACAGTGAACAGTGGACAGCAACAGCAGCAAAAGCCGGAGCAGCAACAGCAGGAACAGATTGCAAGTTGGACTGGGGTGGGGCAGGGCAGGCTCATCAACGATGTCATGAATATATTGTTGCCAGAGGGAATATACACGACACTGTCCACCGTCCATTGTTCTACGTCTACTACTACTACTACTACTACTACTACTACTACTACTACTACTACTACTACTACTACTACTACTACTACTGCTGCTACTACTGCTACTACTACTACTACTACTACTACTACTACTACTACTACTACTACTACTCCTGTGCACAGGGAAGACCCCACCCAAGATGCAGCTATACTCAGTTGCAATCAAAACAATGGCGCTTTTTTTTGCTCTCAGTTCTGCTCTGCCAGCTTCTTCTTCACGGGGCGGAAGAGAACAACGTTGCCTGCGTGCAATCCACACAGCTTGCAAACCAGTAGTTGTGGTAGTAGTGGTAGTAGTGTAGTAGTCAGTGGCAAAACAGCATCCGGCCACAGTCCAGTAGTTCATTGGTGCCAAAGCCATCGAGAGCCCGACCTGGCTCGCAACATTGCATGGGAACACATTGTTGAAAGCATCACTCAGGCACAGACTGTGATGCATCATGCTGGTTCGTCCTTTTCTCTTCAGGTCCTGCAAGCACCAGGGCTGATCAACACAATTGAGAAAAAACAGCACGAGTCCTTCTCATCTTTCGCCGGCTGAACACGGCGAATCCAACGTGGCGTTTGTGTGCTCACCGTTCGAGTTGAACATGCATCAACATCATCTGTAGCCTCCACGTCCACATGACAAAAAGGCGAGTCTTCTTCTGATTCTGGCGGCTCTCGCGATTCTGCTTCTTGCTCTTTGGCATTTTCAGCCTTGTTCTTCGTCCATTGTGCCCATCCCGACTTACCAGATCTGCCACTCCGATTGCTGGCGGGTTTTTTGGCAGTATTCTTCTTCTTTCTATTGACCTTCCGGCCCATTCTCCACAAACAGTGGACAATGGACAGTGGACAATGGACAGTGGACAATGGACTAGTGTTGTCGTTGTCCGTTCCGCAATGCTGCTGCCCAACAATATCAGTGGACAGTGAGTGGACACTGCACGTTGGATGAACTAGTGCTGTCCGTTCTGCAATGCTACTGCCCTGAATTTGCAGACTCTGCACAACATTGTTCATGATTATGAAGAACATGATGCTGATGCCACATTCTCTCTCTAAAGCTCGAGCACAGAACACTGCATGCTCCAGAAACTTGTCATATGTTCTGTCCAGAGGCCCCAAATGCAAACATTAACAGAAAAGCAACTGCTTTATGTAAAAGTAGAACATGTAGTAATGTAGTAATACTACAACATCAGTGTGCACACACATGACAGCCTGCATGCGACAGCACTGCATGCGCACTGCGCGCAGCACTGCGCGCGCACTGCGCGCGCACAGCGTGAACATTGCGCGCGCACTGCGCGCGCACTGCGCGCACACTGCGCGCGCACTGCGCGCACACTGCGCGCGCACAGCGTGAACATTGCGCGCGCACTGCGCGCGCACTGCGCGCGCACAGCGCGTGCACTTTTTCACAGCAGCCTGTGCAGCATTCTGCGCGCATAGCGCGCGCACACACGATATATGCGCGCGCACTGCGCGCGCACTGCGCGCGCGACTGCTGCTGCTGGCAACAGTGGACAGTGGACAGAGTCTGAGCTCGTTGAGGTAGGACCCCAGCACCTGCAGGCCAACACTGTCACTCGCAGTGGTTCACAGAATCCCTCAGTTTCACCCTCCGCAAGCCCCGAATCCCTCCCCCACAATTAAAAAGGTCGCGAATTAACCGACGCCTCCTCCGGTTAATTCGCCTTTCCCCACCTTTTGCCCTGCCTTGGCACGATACCCTTTTAGACCTAATAACTGTCCACTGTCCACTGTCTACTGTCCACTGTTTGTTAGCACTGCCAGCCGTGACTGGAGACTTGCAGGCCGGCTGGGCACGTTTACTAATACAGAGTTTCATGTGCAGAAAATAGGCTTTTCAGGGTTAGCTTTCTGGGGGTATGTTTCAATGTGGAGGATTCAGAGGTTTTGTGGGTTGGACGAAATCTTTCATTGTCTTAAGCTTGTGCCCTGATCAGCACTTGTTACCAGTATGCTCATGTCCATCAGCAACAACTTCACAGCTGCCAACACCCTCGACACTAACACCATAAATTGAACCGCCTGGTGTGACAGGTGAGGGGGGGGGGCGGGGCGGTCGATTAATGTACCCTAGGGGTAATCATTGAGATCATTCAGGCTTCCAGCTTACTCTGCAAGTGTGCTGTTGCTTTGAAGTTACATGTATCAGGGCTTCCTTTGTGCTTTTTAGCTGAAAGGTTACTGCATTGAGTAGGTTATTCAAATCATTTCAACCGCTATCAAAATGGCGGCTACTACTCCAAATCCAGCCACAAGTGCTGGCCGCCAACAACATCATCATTGAATGCTTGGTTGTGTGTGATCTGCTTCGAGGAATGATGATTGGATAACTTCATGTCGCGTCAAACATAACCGTGTTACTTGAGTGCTTTGTTTTGTTCCAGAGATGTCTTCATGCGAAGTAACGGTGCCCTGATTCATTGATTCGCATCCCTAGAGTAGATAGAATGCTTTCTGTGAAACCCAATATACTACCACCTGCTCGCGCGCCCATTTCACTGTTCACTGTTTGCTGTGCATTGTCCACTGTACTGTAGCCAGTTGCATTGACTGCGGGCTTGCTTGGCACATTTGCAGGGATAGCCTAACTCAGGTTGCATCGCCAGCACTCTGCATGGGCCCAACCCACCACAAACTTGCAGGGGCCCTTGCGGACCAGCCAACTGCAAGGGGCAGGTTAGGCCAACCAAATGCAGGGGCAATGCACCTCAACACAGGAATTCAGAATATGTTTGGGTGTTGTGAATGTTGTGAATCACGAGTAGTTGCCATCCCTATGAGGTGAGACTTCATGGGCCTGACTGTGCTGCCCAAGCTTTTTTGCCTGCCTTGCGCTTCTTATGTCGCCAGGCATTCCTGCTCGCGTGGGACTTCACAGTGTCCTGGGAGCTTGGCATCTCGGCTGAGGCCGTGGAGTCGGGGCCTTTTGTAACAGTAGACAGTGGACAGTGCACAGGGGACACCGTCGTAGTAGTAGTAGTCGTACTAGCACTTGGCGAAGGAGGCGCGATAGGTTCTGGGTCTTGCTTTGGTGACATGGCTTCTGGATCATCGCTCGGCATAGCAAAGCATACTGCAACTGATGCATGCTGAAGGGCCTCCGCCACGTCTTCCTCGTTTGCATGGCAGTAGTGCCGCCTGAAGGTTCCCACGTCGAGCCGCTGCTGGATTTCCATGATGACATGCTCAGAGGCGCGTTGACCGCCCTCTGGGGTTGCAAGCAACAAGGCAGATGCAGTGTGTCTAGTAGCTCCATGCACTGTCACATGTGAGCCTTTGAATTTCACATTCCAACGTCTGCGGCCGGTGAGTGCAAACATCACTTTCGCGACATGGGTCACTGCTTTCCACACTGTTTGCCTGGCCATCCACGGTTGCTTTGCTTTTTTGGTTTGAGCTGGGAATATGTACCTGCTGCCAATGGGCCAGCAGAAGGCTTTGGACGAGCGTGGCGCAAAGTCTTGAAACACGCCTGGGTGGGACTTCCTGAAGGGCTCAAGTGGGGGCAGCACACATCTCTGCACACCTTTGTCCATCACCTCCCTGAGTGTGCTGACAACATCCGGAGCAAGACGAGCAGCGATGCAGTCAGCCCCAAGTTTGCCCATTCCTTGGAAGTCTTTGTTGTCTTCCCGCTTTTGGAACAAGATGTGAGGAGCATCTTGCATGTGCCCTCCATCCAGGAAAACATCCGAACCTCGAAGTTGCAATGCCTCAGAAATTCGACGGGAGGTAACCATCGTGATCCATAATGCCATGACATACCGTGGCCCGGCAAAGTAAAGGCTCACTGCCAGGAACAGCAAAAGGTCTTCCCTGGGAACGAACAAATGCTGGAGGTCTGTCTTCGACAGCTTTTTACCTTTGTTCCATGGCTTGCGCTTGGCTTCTTGCACAGTGGACTGTGTCTTCGACCTTCTTTTCTGCAACTTGCCCTTTGCGTCTGGCACAGTGGACAGTGAACTGCAGGACAGTGAACTGGTTAGTCTTTTTCTGGGTGCCATGGGGTCTGGTGAAACACTACTACTGGATACTCTAATGTTGCCTTGAGCCAGGAGCTTCTGTTGCGTTGCACTTGGAGGGATGATGTCACACTGTTCGCTGTTCACTGTGAAAACCATT
Organism: Symbiodinium sp. CCMP2592; assembly: GCA_905221615.1. Classification (NCBI taxonomy): domain Eukaryota; class Dinophyceae; order Suessiales; family Symbiodiniaceae; genus Symbiodinium; species Symbiodinium sp. CCMP2592. Next base: position 125,179 of record CAJNDT010003323.1, on the reverse strand, counting down.
TGCCTTCAGACCCGAGCCCTACAATAACTATGCAACATCACATGAATGCTCCCCTGGCAGGTCCGAAAGCCAAGCTGCTGTCCACTGTTCACTGTTCAGCTGTCCACTGTTGACTGTTCACTGTCCTCGCCTGCAGCAGCGGCGCCGCGGCATTGGCTCCACGGCAAGGCCGGGTAAAGTGTCATCCCTAAACCCCCAAAATGCATGCATCAGCTTGCACTGTCTGCCTGCTTTGCTGCATGTTCACACAGATTCAGATGAACTTTGCAGTGCTACCTTGCCGCCGGTGTTTAAATTCGACAAGACCACTGTGCCCTGTTCCCACTGTCCCTTGTTGACTGTACATATTTTGTTGTGTGCCTGAAGCAATGGCTGACACGGGTTCGGCGGCTGGATCCACGATTTCGACTGACGGCTTTGAGGCAAGGCAAGGGCACTTCTCTGTTTGAGCTGAGTATTGAATGCACTGCTTTAAATAGCCCAGACCCCAGCCTGTGCTGCAGGAAGTCAATTTCCAAGATGTTTATGAAGAAGCGGAGAAGACGAAGGGCGACAAGAAGGACGCTACGCCTGCCGTGGTGCCTGCGGGGGTCCCTGATGACGGGACGGTGACAGAAGCACGGCAGCAGCTTCGGCGATCCATTTTGTCGCCGACGTCAGAAGCCGACACGGAGGAGGAGGAGGCCCCGAAGCCCGTGCTTCAGCTCTCGGCCAAGCCGAAAGAGCCTGCAGAGCCTGCAGAGCCCGCCACGCCAACAGAGAAGACGGAGTCGGCGCCAGCAAGTTCTGGGTCGATGGAATCGGAGACGGCAACGAAGTCTCCCAAGGTGGCAGGGGCCGAGCCCAAGTCTCCCAAGGTGGCAGGGGCCGAGCCCAAGTCAAAGGCCAGACCGGGCAAGAAGAGGTCCGCTGCGACCGGGCCCGGGTCGACCGATGATTCGGCTTCCGCCAGTGCGACGCCCCCTGTCCACTGTCCGCCGTCGCCTGTCCTCTGTTGCCAAGGCCCGAGCTACGAGGAGCCTCGCCAGCATTCCGAATTCTGCCAGTTCTTGTTTTGCATCGCTACTAGTTACTAGTAGCCAGTGTCCTTGGTGCTCAGGTGAGGCCGTTGTTCGAAGCCTGGAAGGAGGCTGGCCTCGGGTTTGGGGTTGAGGGTTTAGGGTTTCGAGGGTTTCTGCCCCTCAGGAGACTCAGGTGATGAAGGCCAGGAAGCAGCTCCAGGAGATGAAGGAGATGAAGAAGAAGAAGCAGGAGCAGCAGAGGGCGACCAGTGTCAAGCGGAGCATTGACAAGAATGTCACCTGTATGCAAATTTCTAGCGCCAGTGTTTAGATCACACAAAACTTCGTGCCAGCAAGTGTGCCAATGCATCTCAGGAATCGAAGGCGAAGCACCAGGACCCCGAAGCATCTGATTCAGCAGTTGCCGCAGCTGGGGTCTCCCATGATGAGAGTGGGGCAGTGGAGCAGCCCACTGTGGAGCAGCCCAATGTGGGTGGGGGAGAGAAGAAGCAGCCCAAGGAGGAATCTGGGCAGGAGGAGCCCAAGGTGGACAAGGGATCTGTCAGTGAGCCAGAGGAGCCAAGACAGCCAGGATGTGTGGTGGAGGAGGTGCTAGAGTGCCCGAGTTCTCCTGCCAAATCCTTGGCACCAGCTGCGGCATCCAGTTCACTGTCCACCAGTCCCCCGTCCACTGTTCACTGTGTTGACCTTGCAGAGCAGGACAGCAGGAAAGGGAAGAGCAGTGACAGCAAGGCCATCGTGACACAGAGCCAGAGGACTTTGAATGAGGCCAGCTGTGTGAGACTTTGCGTATCAGTTTACTCTGTCTGTCTGTGTGTGTGTGTCTGTGTTGGACCACATGTTGCAGGTCTTCCGGGGCAGGTCGCAAACCTCCCTGGGTCAGCTGGTCAGCCTACCCTGGGCACGACAGCTGGCAATGTGCGAGGACAGCACGAACGGAACGCTCCCGGGCATCGAAGTCGGGGCTGACCCCACCGAGAATCTCATCTGGGTCCTCGTCGGATTCGACCCGACCAACTTGCAGTTCCCCGTGACGTCCAGGTTCAATTCGGAGGACAGCCTCGTTTGTTCAAAGTTGCAGTTGGCCGTTGGTTGGTTCAGCTGCAGGACCGGCCATTCTTCACGTCAGATGACATGGACGAGGCCCGCAAGTGCGCCGAGTCCCTCCAGAACGTCATCGACAAGCTGCAGGCGGTCGGCGACGTTGATGAGGCAGTGCTAGCATTGTGCAGTATTCTCAGCCAAGACAAGAGTTGCGGTTCCCCATTGTCAGTTGTTCGGCAAGGACCGCCGCATGCTGCTCATCGGGCTGCTGAGATTCTTCCAGCTGGGGGCGAAGGCTGGATTCAAGGACCTTCGTGCGGCATGCATGCAGCCATTTTGCCAGGGCATCCTGTTGCACGGCCCCCTGTTGGGGCATGCGAAGATGATGGGCGACCAGATCTTTGTGTACGAGCAGTCCCTGGGTTCCAGGGACGAAACCATCTCGTACTTGATGCCGCGTCGGCACGGGATTGAATTTGGCCTGTATCCCTGGCACGCGCATCTCACGACGCGACGAAGGGGGCCAAAAAAATGCTCGTGGCCCTTGGCGAGTGGCACCACGTCGAACAGGACGTCCGCCAGGCAAGGCTTCAAACATCCAAGTCACAGTCGTGTTTGCCACTGTCCACTGTGCAATGTTCCCCTTGTCTGGCAAGAGTCCAACTGACTGAGGCCTCATTGGCGGGCGCCGCCGTCCTCGGTGCCCGGGCCATGAACCTCGTGGCACGGCGAAAGGCACTGGCCGGCGTCGTCGAGCCCCACAACCTTCCGGCCCAGACCGTGTTGCACATCCTGGACGAAGGCCTTTCAGCTTCATCCAAACACGGTTGCCTTCTCCATATGCCCCGGCAGGCCAGATGGAGCACAACGTGTATGAGTTCCTGTTGGAAGGCCAGCTGCCCAACAACATTGCCCAGTTCTTCAGCTTGCAGGACAGCTCTAAGATAACAAAGCCCACTGTCCACTGTGCGATGTTCCCCTTGTCTCCAGGATCAGACAATGTCCGTCTGGCTGCAAAGCTTGGGCCAATTCTTCTGGGTGTTTCTCATGGGCGAGACGAACAACCTGGAGTGCTACAAGGTCATGGGCGAGACCATGGAGGCTTCCAGAGGGTTTTCAATAGATTAGAGGCCGGGTCGCAGTGACCTGCCTGCCAGGGCACCTTCGTCGTCTATGACGTGAAGCCGGTGCCGATTCAGATGCTGCAGATCAGCACGTGGACGATTCGCTCTGGCTTGTTCTCCAGGGAGGCGGATCAATATTTCGCCCACTTCTTGTTCTTGCAGAGGCCGCCGACCACGCCACAGTTTTCTGCCCCGAAGCTCCATATGTGGCGATGCCTGACGTACCCAGACTCCCTTACTGACATGCTCAAGCGGCAGGCAGGGGCATTGACGATTCGATGTGTTTGGCCATAGTAAAAAAATCTATTTGTTGTTCCTTTGATTTGGAGGCCTTCAACAAGAGTGTCACTCGCACCCAGCCGCACTGGACAAGAACTGGGGAGCCCAACTCGTGGAAGGGCTGGATCTGGAGCTATGGCAATGGGCAGCAAGGCTGCAATTGTGTACTTGTCCAGCTCCATCGAACCTTGCCAATGCATTCCATCTGAGGTGGTACTGGACCGAGGAGAGGGGGCAATTCGAGCTGATTCCCCGTCGCTCCGGAGCGGCCGGAGCCTGGTGAAGCAGCTCTTAATCGACAGCTCGGAATACCAGCACTTACATTGCTGGCATCTTTCTGGGCTGTTATCTGATGATGACAGGCAACAGCCCGGACATTTCTGAACGGCAGCCGCTGTCCATGTCCAGTGTCCACTGTTCACTGTCAACTGTTCATTGTCCAGAGCCCTCACTGCAAATGATAAGCTAGCCTTAAGGGTCGCTGATGCGTCATTGGAGCAGTGCAGTGGACACAACGACAGGGCTGCCATTCACACGCACTGCAGAACAAAGAAAGAGAGAAAGAAAAGGTGCTTCTGCCAGCCTTCTGAGCAGTGCCTTTAACTTGTCCCCTTCTCTTCTGCTGTGCAGTCTTTCTGAGCAGTGCCTTGAAGTCATCCGGTGTGTTGCTTGGCTGGCAGGTTTGGCTTTGCGTTGGCGCATGGCACGCTGGCTGACACCTTGGAGCAGGCCTGGCGAAGATTTGTTGAAGATGCTGATTTCAATGGAAGACATGGTGCTGCTGCTGATGATGATGATGACGACAATGACGAAGTTTTTTCCTCTTGGAAGCCCCTACGGCTCGCAGTGGACAGTTTGGGAAATCTTCTGGTTGTAGCTGTTATTTTCTTCAGGGTTTTCTTGCACTTCTGTTTGTGTCTTTCGGTGACATTAGAATCATTAGACGATGAGTTTGAGGGGCGATTCTCATGGCAGCGGCGACAGCTTGGAAGATCTGCTCGCCGGGAGCTATGAAGATGCAATGGATGCTGCTGAAGCAGCCACGGAACGTACACCAAGGGATGAGGTGCAGAGTGGACCGCCAACGAAGGAGGAGCTGATGCCAAAGGGGCCGCCGCCGCCCTTGGCGGTCAACCAACCTCCCGGCACTGTCCACTGTCCTCCTGTCCACTGTCGTCCTGTCCCAGCTGATACACCTGCTGACAGTGACAGTGAAACCTCCTCCAACCCTCCGCCTCGCTATCGCTGGCCGATCAAAGTTCAGACAGATGAGAATGGAGATAGGGTTCCCATGCGTGTCGCTGGCCCGCATATGGCCAGTGGGTGTTTCGCTGCTTCCAGTTCAAGCAGTGACACCGAGTCTTCGGAGGACAGCAGTGATGGAGAAGGGGCTGTCAGTGCTGACAATGGCCCTGAGAGAGAAGCCGGTTATTGGTCTGAGACCAGCCTCTGGCTGGAGGAGGGACCAGAGCTATCAGAGGCTAGGGAACGGCTGCTGAGCCTGTACCGTTTGGAAATGCGAGAAACACAGCCAGCCCTCAACAACAGGTGTTTGGGAGCCCGTGTGGGCTCGCTCCGCAAAGTCCTCAATGCTGGCAATTGGGCAACAGTGCAGAAACATGCAGGAATTGCCCTCAGAGGAGAGCGGCGCCGACAGTGGTCAGTCTTCGAGCATGAGGCCACACATGCGTGGCATTCAGGCCAGCCAAGAAGCCGGAGCAGGTCGCGAATTTCCACGAGTGATTGCTCTCTGTGTCAGCTGGAATAGCAGTCCACTGTCCACTGTCCACAGTCACATACATGATTGAGACCTCCCAGCAGTGCATGTTACTGGGAGAAATGTATCCAAATGATGACTGATGGACTTGTATAGTGCTGCCCTAATAGCAGCTTTGATGCATCACAGCATGGCCATCTTTGCTGCCCGGAATTCCAGCCCTGCTGCTGGCATTTGTTTTCTGTGCTATGTATCCCTGAAAAGCGGGGACAGCTGAAACATGTGTGAATGCCAGCCACTGTTCACTGTCCACAGTCACACTGTTACTAACAGTGGGACTGTGGACAGTGTTTGCAGTATGAAAGCATCCATACGATGAGCTCTGGACATACTAGCTGCCATTCACAAAGACTTTTCCATCGCTTTTCTGCTGCAAAAAGCTGTTGCACTTGCCTTGATCACGGACTGCAACCCTGGATAGAGCCCTACCCCAAGACCCAAACATTAACCCCAAACTTGCGAGCCCCATCGCCCAAAAGCAGCAGTGGACATTTCCTCGTCTTCTTCCTCCTCCTCCTCCTCCTCCTCCTACTACTACTACTACTACTACTGCAACTATGACTTGCTACAACTTCCATCAGAACTGCTTCTCTACTTCTGAGATACAGACATCGAAAACTTGCCTTTACCAAGCAGAGCTCCTACCCAGCAAGTTATGTGGTGCCCGCACTGTGGAGATTTCGGCATTGCCGCAGTTTTCCACAGTGCGGACACAACTCAACTTCAGGACTCTGTATACACCGTTGGCCGGGTGTAGAGGCAAGCGTGCCTAGAAATGTGTGTTGTGCAGACCCAGGCTGGGGGGTCAAATTGCAATTGCACTGGCATGTCGGCACGAGAAAGTTGGGAGGCCTGCTACAATTCACTCCAGTGAGCTTTTTTGCCCACGTCATTCTGGGTTTGCTGTTCTTGTGAGGCTGTCATCCTGCCTGCTGCTCTGCCTCGACGGAGTGGTGCCAAACGTGGAGTTGGGTGCTGAAGGCCAAATTGGGTTACATGGGATACATATATGCCTGTCCTGGTCCTTGCTCCTCGGACCCCTCCTACTTCTACTACTGAAAACCCAGCACCAAAAACCTTCAACTCTCCATCAACTGACACCCTAACCCATGTGATCTTTGTGGAGTGGCAGCCATTTAAGGGGTATGTGTGTGGATATATGTATATGTATATATATATATATATATGCACATAGACTGCGACTACTACAACGGCTACTACTACTACTACTACTACTACTACTGCTACTACTACTACTACTGCTACTGCTACTTCTACGACAACAATTGCTACTGCTTCTGCTACTGCTGCTGCTGCTGCGGCTACTGCTACTACGACCACGACTACTACAACTGCTACTACAACAACAACTACTACTACTAACACTAGTACTACTACTACTACTACTACTACTACTACTACTACTACTCCTGCTGCTGCTACTACTACTACTACTACTACTACTACTGCAACTATGACTTGCTACAACTTCCATCAGAACTGCTTCTCTACTTCTGAGATACAGACATCGAAAACTTGCCTTTACCAAGCAGAGCTCCTACCCAGCAAGTTATGTGGTGTCCGCACTGTGGAGATTTCGGCATTGCCGCAGTTTTCCACAGTGCGGACACAACTCAACTTCAGGACTCTGTATACACCGTTGGCCGGGTGTAGAGGCAAGCGTGCCTAGAAATGTGTGTTGTGCAGACCCAGGCTGGGGGGTCAAATTGCAATTGCACTGGCATGTCGGCACGAGAAAGTTGGGAGGCCTGCTACAATTCACTCCAGTGAGCTTTTTTATTGCCCACGTCATTCTGGGTTTGCTGTTCTTGTGAGGCTGTCATCCTGCCTGCTGCTCTGCCTCGGTGGAGTGGCGCCAAAGGCGGAGTTGGGTGCACCCGCCGTGAACTGACACCCTAATTAACTGTCCTAACCCAAGTGTGATTTTTGTGGAGTGGTGGCTAACTAAGGGGTATGTGTGTGTGGACATACACTGCTACAACAACAACAACAACAACAACAGCTACTACTACTACTACTACTACTACTACTACTACTACTACTACTACTACTACTACTACTACTACTACTACTAGGACGACGACTTCTACAAATAGCTTCTACTATGACAACACCTACTTCTGAGCTGCAGACATCGAAAACTTGCCTTTACCAAGCAGTGCTCCTACCCAGCAAGTTATGTGGTGTCTGTGCTGGGGAGATTTAAGGAAGCGTTGCTTGAGTCTCCCAAGCACGGACACAACTCAACTTCAGGACTCTGTATACACCGTTGGCCGGGTGTAGAGGCAAGTGTGCCTAGAAATGTGTGTTGTGCAGACCCAGGCTGGGGGGTCAAATTGCAATTGCACTGGCATGTCGGCACGAGAAACTTGGGAGGCCTGCTAACACATCATTCTAGGTTTGCTTTTCTTCTGAGGCCATCATCCTGCCTGCTGCTCGGCCTCGTGCCCCACCCACCCAGACATGTGCACACCTGTGTTTTTGGCTATCAGCAGCCAGGCTGGAGAACCGCTGGCGGCTGTTTTGGTTACCAGCAGCCAGGCCGGAGAACCTTCACATCCAAATCTGGGCCCGGCCCCTACCTAGTCCCTAGAAGCCAGCCGCATGGGGGATTATAATGACAAGCCAGGTGGGCGACCCTTCACATACTTTCTGGGGCCCGGCTTGTCATTATAATCCCCCATGCGGCCGGCTCCTAGCCACCCCCCAGAAGCCAGGCCCCAGAATGAATATGAAGGCAGTCAGCCCCGGCCTCTGAGAGGAGATAATGACTTTATAATGACTTTTGTCATTTGTCCGCCGGCTCCGCCGGCTCCAGTACTACGTTAGGAGCCAGCCAAATTAATGACTTTTGTCATTTGTGAGCCCTGCTAATGACATTTGTCATTTGTTGTCCGGCTGCTGATTCAGGTGCTGGCAAAGCTTTGGCTCAAATTTTGCTGCAAATGTCGTGGAAGAAGCCATGTGTTCAATGGCAAGACGACTACAATGACAAGTCAACCTGGAAGCAGCTTCATGCAGGAGCTGAGCTTGTGTTGGGATGGAAGAAGCCTGCTGCGGGGGAAGTGGCAGAGCCTGAGCCTGGTCCTTTAAAGAAGAGGAAAACTACTGACTGGAAGCAGTGCGGAGCTGACAGTTACAGTTTGCTGTCCACTGTTTCCTGTTCCTCTTCTTCCCCTTCTTGGAAAAAGCCAGACATTAACGTGTCACAGGATGCGAAGCCAATAACTCAGAAAGCTGGCAAAACTGTTCGGCATCATGTCTCCTTGGATGTCCCCATGCTGTCATTGGTGGCTACAATGGACGAGGAGGAGCGTGTCATGACAGAGTACAAGAAGAAGGCACTGGATCCAGAGCGAATTGCCAGAGTGTTGCTGGGGGCTTGCAGTTGTAAGAGCAATTGCTATGGCGTCTTCAAACCAGCAAAGATTCTGGAGGTTTGCCAATTGTGGCACTCAATGTCAGATGAGTCCCAGCACCACTTCTTGAATGCACAATGGGAGAGCAGTGCTGAGAATCATTGCCTGGATGACTCTGATGGAGAGCAGCTGGCTCACCGCACAACCTGGTATTTGGCAGGGCATCAAGTGTGTTTGCCAGGTTTGTGCTCCCTGCTGGGTGTTGGAAACAAGGCCATGGCAAAGAAGCTGCAGGGGGTAATTGATCAGCGCCGCAAAATCAACAATTGTGAGCCAGTGGCTACAAGGCCTCCCTTGCAGCGGAATTTGACATGCATGTTTTTTTTGGAGCTCTACCACCAAAGTGCAGAGGATTTGCCTGAAACTTTGCAAGTGCAGCATGTGGATGACAATATCTCTGCAAGCACGGGTGAGCAAGACTGCGATGCTCCTGTATACATGCGGCAAATATCCACTGAGTCAGAGATCTTCTCGTGGACACCTGAAGCAGCCATTGTTCAAAACATCATGGCACTGTCCACTGTCGATCTGTCCACTGTTCCAGTCCGGCATTTGCCACCAGGCAAGCTCATGACTTTGTTTTGGCAGTTTCAGGCCTGGTGTGAAGCCGTGCAAGGAATGGCTGGCCATAACCAGGCAATTCAAACGCCGTCATGGTCGACATTCTGGAGAGTATGGTGGGACAAGTGGTCGTCTGTGCTGAAGTTCCGAAAGGTTTCGCAGCACAAAGAGTGCAACACATGCCACTGTCTCCGTGAGAAGTTACATGGAGGCTTAGCTGAGCATTGCACTTTCTTTGAGATTTCAGTTCCTTTGTGCCCATGTTGTTTGTGAGCACAAGTAAGGAAAGAAGGGCAGCACCAAGGAGAAGATGGCACTTGCACGAGACTGGCGTGAACATCTTCGTGCCCAATACCATGATCGCCTCATCTACTGGAGCCTGCGGTGGGCATCACGGGCGTCGTTGGACGTCCTGACCATCATCATAGATTCCATGGATCAAGTCAAGACAGCGTGGCCTCAGTACAAGTTTGCACGCAAGCCGCATTCATTGGAAAACCTGCAGAGGCCACGAGTCATACTGTCTGCTGTTCTCTGTCATGGCTGGTGCACCAATGTTTTCATTGCAGATGAAGCTTTGCACCATGGGGCAGCATCTTTTTGTGAGTTGATTGCCCGCAGCCTGGACAATGTGGCAGAGATTGCTGAGAAGACGGGCCGGGCATTCCCGCGACACCTTGTCGTCCAGGCGGACAACACCACGGCCCAGAACAAAAACTCGCTGGTGTCATTGTTCCTCGCGCATTTGGTTTCAGAGGGCAAGTTTTTGACGTGCACCTTTAACTTTCTGACAGTGGGACACACCCATGAAGATGTGGATCACTTCTTTTCCTTGATCCTGTCCACTGTCCTCCGTCCTTGCCGGTTTGAGGTGCCAGATGAGTTGGTGGCCCTTTTGAAGGAAAAGATGGAAGGGTTTGTGTCTGGAAAGGGGGAGGCGCTGTATGTGGAGCAAGTGGTGCACATCAGGGACTTTGACACCTGGCTTGGGCAACTCAAAGTGACGCTTCGCAACTGCTTTGTTTCCAGGGCTGGAAGGCTGGCGGCCCACTCATTTGTTTACAAATGCCGCTGTCACTTGACGCCCAGAGAACTGGAGCAGCTGCCTCCCAGCCGGCGTGGTGTGGAAGAGCATGACCATGATGTGTTCGCTCTCACGAAAGGACGCATGCATGCAACTTCTTTTCATGCTCCTGTCCTGGCCCTCCCGCGAAGGAGAGTGGAAGACTGTTCACTGTCGCCTGTTCCCTGTGACTTCAAGATTCTCGCAGAAGGGGCCGACAATGAGAAGTTACTCAAGAAACTGGAGAACTTGGCTGACACACTTGAGTCCCTGCCGCATGATTTTCTACGTGCTGTTGCTCAGCTCTGAAATGCATTGGCTTTGTCTTAAATCCATTTTTTTCCGAGGGCTTATGTTGATTTGCCATGCCCTTGAATGCCCAGGTTCCACTATTGCGTGAACGTTGTGAACGTCTCCAAGCGGGCCGCGTTGCTGGGGTAGATGAGGACCCACCCCCGCTGAAGTGGTTAGCTGCAGCGGCACCAGAGCGAGCTGAAGTGCCATTGACAAGGAACATGTACTATGAGCATTTGCCTGACACTTCCTGGCAGCTGCTGACGACGTTTCATCGGTTGCCCCGCCGGAACAGAGAGGAGTGACAAATGGCTCATGAGCAGTTCAATTGTGCTGTTGTGTTTTCGTGCATTCCTTGCAGAGTCAGAAGTTGATGTTGACCTGTTCTCCGCAGCTGTCGACGGTTCACTGTCGACTGTTCACTGTCCCCCTGTCCCTGTCGTGGCTAGCATGGCCCACGTAAGTTGGGTGGAAACTGCCGAGTCCAAGGCAGTTGTGGACAAGGTGAAGAAGAGCATCTTGACAGCTGTCGGTGGCTCCTTGGACCCAGAGAGCTTTGATTGCGTGCATGTGATTGATTTCATCCAGACGAAGTACCCGGAGCCGGACCTGCTGAAGAACTGCTTGGAAGGGCTGTATCAGAGAACCAGGCTGGTTGACCCTACTTGGGTGCACAATGCCACGGTGGATACAGTTCCAGCACCACCAGGGCCGCAGCAGCCTGGCAATGAGGGATGGTTGTTCATTTGGCAACTTGGCCACCAAGATGGGAGTTCGCTCAAGGGGCGGTCCAACATGGTGAACATCTTGGAGATAGCATTCAGCATCCTGGAGAACACTTACAACAGTGTCCAGAACCCTTTGGATGTGCTGTTTTCTGCTCCAGCTGGAAGCCCCATTGAAGATTTTTCTGTGAAGTTCAGTGTTGGCTATGGCAGGTCCCTGGCCATCAAGATGATTCTGGTGGCAGTCATGGACTTCACCAATGAAGAGCTGCAGGCCCTGTTCCCTGTCCTCTGTTCACTGTTTGCTGTCAAGTTTACCAACAACCCAGCTCCCACGGAGGACATGCAGAGGTATCGAAGTCTTGCAGCGAAATTCCAGGTGAGCGAAAGTGCACGCCCTGATCCGATTCAGATTTACACCATGCTAGCGGAAAGTCTTGCAAAATCGGGGATGGACGTCGCTCACGGGCTACCAGTGAAAATCAAACAGTACAACAGCCTCTTAAGTGTCCAAAGCCAAAACATTTCAGAGCTTGAAGCTCGCGTCATTTGCATGCTGCCACATCAGACGCCCAAGTTCGTGGAAGTGCTGAAGTATCACTGGCAAAACTACAAGAATGCCGAATCGGCCGTGCCGATGAAGTTCTTCGGTCGATCTTCTACCTTCAGCTCTGAGGTGCCGCCGGAGGCGGCCGGCGTCTGGAAGGAGATCCTCAAGGCGGGCCCGGAGAAGAACGAGTGCTTCCTGTTGCTGCTCATCGGGGTGTTTGTCAAGAACTTGAAGGATGCGCTGCGCATGAAAAAGAAGCCAAACCTCCGTTTCCAAGCTGGTCGCTTCCGAGTGAACGACCCTGTGATTGCGTACCAGCAGGCGTGTCTTTGGGTGCACTTCAAGCCAGCCATGCAGAAGGAGATGTCTGCCCCTGACTTCGACCAGCTTGAGAAGAGCTTTCTCCGTGGAGGCCTTGATCGTGAGCTCGTGGATCGTTGCAAGGCCATGAACCCAACTCTGAAGTTGGCAGACTTCCGCTTCATCTACACGTTCCTTGGAAAGGAGGCTCCCATTGTCAAGGAGAATGTGGAGCTGGAAGCAGCACAGGAAGCAGCAGAGCTGGAGCAGGAGAAGGCAGTTGGGTTAAACAATATTTTGAGTTTGGGGTTCTGGGGTGGGTTCTGTGTCCAGTGTATGGTTGGAGGTGCAACTTTTGATCAGGATCCAGTATTGTCATTCTTCATGGGGGGGGCCTGCTTTTGTAGTTCACGTGACTATTGATGCATCTTGTGGCTGTTGGTGGGATCTAGGGTGTAATGCACAATCACGGTTGATAGCCGTGGTTCATGATTTTTTGTTGATGCATGTTACAGCTTCCGATTGGAGCTATGGTGTAGTGTAGTGAGTAATCATGGTTGACAGCTGGACACTGCTTTGTAGTTGATGTTCATACAGATGCATTTTTCAGGTTTTGGTTGAAATCTAGGGTGTGATGAACAATTATGGCTGATAGGTGGGTTTTGTAGTTGATGGTGTTCTCGATGCATGTTGCAGCTGGTGATTTGGATGCCTAGTGTAATGTATGTTTTCGGTTGATGGGCGGACATGTAGTTGATGTTGTTCTTGATTTATGTTGCTTGCATTCCCTTCCAATCCAGCAGGCAGCCTTGCGACTCTTCACTGCGAAGCTTGACAAGGACACATCCATGTGGACTAAGTACGTTTCTGCTCTGGCCGATCACACCTCTTCCCAGAGAGTTGGCAAGGTGGACTTCCTCCGTTCTCAGGACAAGCAGTTGGCAGACGCCATTGAGGCCCAGGCTGATGTCCAGTTCCCTGTCAAGTACCTTGCGACTGGTGACAGTGTGGCACCCTTCGTAAGCACTTGCGCTAGTGCTTGGAGTGAAAAGCAAGTCCTGTCCACTGTCAGCCTGTTCACTGTCTACATTGTCAATTTGACTGCCCCTGGCTCCAGTGCCATGCGAGCATTGAAAGAAGCAACTCGGCTGGTCGCTGATGCATGCGCCCACTGCCCAGAGAGAACAGTTGGCATCGTCATTGCCCCGAATGTGGCTGGTCATGGGCACACGTATGACGAGGTTGAGATTCAGAAAGTGCAAGATGAGGCAGAATCCTTTATGAGACAGGATGCATATGGCCTCAAAGTGCGCCGTGGACAGTTCGTGTTCAGTGCAGACAGCATCAACTCGCGCACGAGGTCTTGTGTGCACCCGTTCCTCATGTGCTTGAGTGACCATGTCAACGCCGAGACTGGTGATCTTGTGAGTTTGTTCCAAGGCAGCCTGCTCTGGCACCGCAGGGCGGTGACTGGCATCAAAATGAAGCCCAACAACGAGTATGTGGTGCCAGTTCAAGGTCAGACTGCCATTTCTGTAGAAAATTTGGCAAAGGCACAGCTGCACAAGCAGCACATCGCTGGTCTTGACCTCATGGACAAACTCAAAGAGACGCTGTGGAAGGGGATGAACCTTACTCAGCAGCATGGGGCGGTGTTCGTGGACTTGCTGCCATATGATGACTCTGTCCTTCTGTCCACTGTCCAAGGTTCAGCTCGTGCAAGGCCAAAAGAACCGCAGGAGATGGTGGTGACCTGCTGCTGGGCTCGTGGTGATCAGGATTCTGACATCCGCGTGAAGAATGCAGCGTGGCTTTCTGGGGTCGTCCATCGAGGCATGGAGCGGCTGGTGAGGCAGAAGCTTCTGTGCCTCCATGGTTTCACCCTGAAAGAGTATCAGCCTGAAGCCGCCAAGCCGACCACTGACCCAAGCCTTTACCACTTGACTTTTCCATCAGCGGACGGGAACTTGGCAATGCGGCAGACTTCGTTGGATGAGTGGTCGCCCAAGTTCGCTCGCTTGAAGAAGGAGTTTGACGCTTTGATTGAGAAGCACAACAAGGCATTTAACTCCTCAGGTTGCCCATACAAGGCTGATGGACGCAAGCGACCTGCAGAAGCTGCAGACACAGAGGAAGATGGCGAGAGTTTCCCTGATGATTGTGTTGTGGAGTCCATTGAAGCCCTTGGCAAAAAGCAAGGTGCATTGACAACTGTGCACAGCAACCAGCCAGAACTGTTCCGCTTGATCTTCACGTCCAAGGGCCATCTGTACATTCATGCCTTGGAGGATGGCATTGTGTCTGCAAAGAAGGCTTTGTTCCAGACCTTCGGCGAGTACCACACCGGTGATGCGGAGATTCAGAAGGCCACAGATCGCAAGGCATTGCTTTACCATTGGACAATGGACTCAGCAGACCATGAGGCAATTTGGGGTCACCCTTCGAGCTGGGACCCACCTTTCCAGAAGAGCAAGGCGACCTTGCGGAAGTTCATGGACTACCTCGCCGAGCACAATGTCGTCACGTTCGATGTGGCTTGTCATGAACTGTCAGGTGAGGAGCCAGATGGAGTCTCAGTGAAGCAGGTTGAAGGCTGCGCCTTTGAGCCCAAGAAGTTGCCAGGCCGCACAGTGGCGGACCTCGCCAACTGTGGCAGTTTGCTGCCTTTTAAGGCAGTGGACTGGGAGAAAGGTGAGAGCAAGAATGGCACCATGCGGTTGTGCATGGTATTGAACTATGAGGATTCTCAGCAACAGAAGGGCATCTTTCCGAACAAGCCATGCTGGATGCTGGTCAAGCCAAAGCGCATTCTGAAGGGCAAATGCTTCTTGCTGTGTGAGCCAAGCACGTGAAGCAAGTGCACTGTCCACTGTGCACTGTCGTCTGTCTCACATCTGACCAGCGAGTTTTGTTTCGCAGCACGGAAAACTCTTCCAGCCTTGTTGCATGTGAGTTTGTCGTGGGTGATTTTTGTGTCGCTTGCTGCTGCTGCTGCACGTTGCCAACCCTCTTTTGAGCTTGAGTGTCAAGCAAGTGCCCTTTGTCCACTGTTCCCTGTCGTCTGTCGCCATGGCTTCCTTCTTGAACGCTTTCCACGACATGGAGGAAGATCTTGCAGTCGACGAGGCTTGCAAGGCGGCAGATGCCGAGGTGAAGGCGGAGAAGCTCGTGCAGATGGCATCTCCAGTGGGCACTGGCGGAGGGAGCAGCCAGCCGGCAGAGTTTTCTGAGTCAGGTGGCAGCAGCCCGCCCCGCCACACACAGGAGTCGCCAAAACCGACGACTTCGCATGCACTGAACATTCGCAACGCTATGAAGCCTAAAGGTGCACACACAGCTCCTGAGAAGAAGCGTGGCCCTGACTCCCAGAAGAGGGCACCAAGAGGCAGCAAAGACACGTTCGCAGGACGTCGTCCCCCGATTAGCGTAGCGAAGCTCGAGATCTACAACGAGATGAAAGCGGACTACCATCGCATCCGGAAGGCTCTTTCCGAGCAGGGCACAAAGAAAGGCAAGAAGAAGGTGACTTTGTCCCAGGAGTCCTACTGGCGACACATGCAGAAGGCCATGGGTGACGTCGAGGGCTCAGCCATGGAGCGTTTCACTCAAGCTTCACAGTCTTTTTGCAAAAGCATCATGGACTGAGTGTTTATCATTTTTATGGGGTTTGCGTGCCTTGTGCAGCGTGATGAGTGATGCCTGCCGTTGGTGTCACTGTCAGCTGTCCACTGTGCACTGTCCGGGTTATTGCAGTCAGTCCTGGCAGTGCTCATGATCATTGCCAGTGCGGCTGCAGGCTTGAGGGGTGTGTCAAGCTGCGCTAAAATGATCTCTTTCTCAGGTGCCTGTGAGTGAAAGTGTTAGCCAGCTATCAAGTGCTTTTGTCTTCAGCCAACCTCATGAGTTTCGCA
Source organism: Symbiodinium sp. CCMP2592 (assembly GCA_905221615.1). Lineage (NCBI taxonomy): Eukaryota > Dinophyceae > Suessiales > Symbiodiniaceae > Symbiodinium > Symbiodinium sp. CCMP2592. Next base: position 109,089 of record CAJNDT010003323.1, on the reverse strand, counting down.
GTCTTGGGGTTCTTCCAGCCTGCATTTAGTGCTGCAAGCCTTGCCATGGCAGTCCCCACCGCTTTGGTCAACATGCAAGTGTTCGGCATCACTTTGGGTATGGCTCTTCGGTCTTCACTGTCCACTGTCGCTCGTCCACTGGCTGTTGTGGAGCTGTGGTGCGGCGTGGCGTCCGTTGCAATGGCTGCCGAGAAGGCTGGCTATCGACAGCTCGCCATGGACAAGGACCGGATCCAGGGAGTGACCGATGATGACGCGTCGGATGACACAGAGAACATCTTGACCAAACGTGGCTTTGAGAATGCGTTGAAGGCGGTCTTGCAGATCGACGAAGGTGGCCTGCTGTGGATGGCGCCCGTCTGCAGCAGCTTTGTGTTCATGAACTCTGTGAAATGCCAACGTACTGTCAACCGCCCAGCAGGTAACACTGCGTACCCGCCTGTGAAGGAAGGCAATCGCATGGCCAGCATTGCAGCTTTTCTGTATGCCCTCGCAATGTTGCGTGGGGTCCACCCTGTCATTGAACAGCCAGCGGGCAGCATCATGTTCAGGTACAAGCCCCTCGCCAAGGTCCTCAGCGTTTTCCACCATTGTTCCGCCACCTGTGCCAGGTGCCATTTCCAGGTGGATGCTCCCGAAGGCGAGAGGTTCCTGAAACGCTACAAGTTTGTTGGTGAGACATGGGTGAAGAGTTTGCAGCAGAACTGCACATGCCGTGACGGGATTCATAAATCCATGGTCAAGGAAGATGAGCATGGAGGAAGGACTGGCGATCGGAAGCTTCTGAAGGAGAGCCAGTCCTACCCCCGGAAGCTGGGAAATTGGATTGTGCACAACTGGTTCGAGCAGCACAGGCTCATGCCATGCTTCCAAGAGTCCACTGTCCCACTGTCGCCTGTCCCTGTGCAGAAGCACACCAGCACGAAGTCAGTGTGGAAGCGGCCAAGTTCAACTTCCAGTTCCGATCCTGATGCCAAGAGGCAGAAGGCAGCTGGGGCACAGTGGAAGCGGCCAAGTGCACCTGCCAGTTCGGCCCCTGTTAGCAAGAGGCAGAGGAAGCAAAGTTTCCAAATTCCGTGCAGCAGCTGGAAGCGCTGCTTGTGAGATTTGCTCGCTGGAAGCTGCTCCTGACAAATTAGAGGCATGAGCCGAAGGTTTGCGGTGGGTTAAAACAGTGCTCAGCACCTGCGTGTGCAGGTCCTTGAAGGGGGTGCTGCTGCTGGTGCTGCTGCTGCTGCTCCTGCTATTGATTGCTTGTTTGTATTGTGAATTGCCATGATGATGCTTGTTAGCACAGACAATAGTAGTAATTAGTAGCTGCACTGCCAGAACTGCACATGAACTTTTGTTGTTGGCTGCCACGGAGGCTGTCGCTGTAAATTTTGGCTCCAGAACTGAGTCCACTGTCCACTGTCCATTGTCGACTGTCGACACTGCCATGGACGTCCACTGTCCATTGTCGACTGTCGTCGCCGCCATGGACGAAGCCCCTACTGAAATCCTCTCGCCGGCATCGGAGAGCGACTCCGAGGTCGAGGATGTTCAAAGGGAGCTCGAGAACCTGGAGCTCATGTCCGTTTCCGCCGAGGGCGAGACTGAGACCGCTTCTGCTGAAGACTTGGCGAAGGAATTGAGTGTGCTGCTTGATGAAGAGCTGGGAGAAGTTCGCATATCAGTGAAACTGATGCAGATGACGGAAATATGTGTGTGGTGCGGGATGGTCTATTTCGAGCAGTACCTTGATGGCTATGAGCGCTGCCGCCTGGACTCATGTTTTTCTGAGCAGTATCACTGCTCGTGCAGCGGTTGAACCGCTTGTGTGCGATGTCCATGGATCACACGCCGTAATTGCCCTACTACCCATGGATCACACGCCGTATAATTGCCCTACTACAACACTGTCCATTGTTCACTGTCACCTGTCCACTGAGACGAGTGACGGTGACAAAGCATCCATGAGACTGGCAAGTTTCCAGTTTTGCCAGACGGCAGGAAATTAACAGTTGGCACCAGCAACTTGCCGCAAGAGCCGGGGTTTTCAACATGCTCTTTGCGTCTGAGAAAAATGACCTGGGCAAGCCTGCTATTTCGCCATCATACCACAGTGGACAGTGCACAGTGAACAGTACAGTGGGTGTGGGTGAGGGCAAATAGGTGGGGAAAGGCGAATTAACCGATGGAGGCGTCGGTTAATTCGCGACCTTTTTAATTGTGGGGGAGGGATTCGGGGCTTGCGGAGGGATTCGGGGCTTGCCAGGGGTGAAACTGAGGGATTCTAGGGGGTGAAGGCTAAGCTAGGAGTGTGCTGTTGTGCAGGTGCTGCTGTCCTACCTCGACAAGCTCAGACGCTGTCACACACACTGTCCACTGTCCATTGTCAGCAGCAGCAGCCGCAGCAGTAGCAGCAGCAGTAGCAGCGAAGTGGCAGTGGTGGTAGTACTGCCAGAAGCAGTGGTAGTATTATAGGTAGTAATAGTAGTACTAGTAGTAATAGTAATACTAGCAGTTGTAGTGGCAGTAGTAGCAGCAGCAGCAGTAGTGGTAGTGGTAGTAGTGGCAGAAGCAGCAGCAGTGTGGCAGTAGTAGTAGTGGTAGTAGTGGTAGTAGTAGTAGTGGTGGTGGTGGTAGTGGTAGTGGTAGCGGTAGTGGCAGTAGTAGTGATAGTGGTGGTAGTGGTAGTGGCATAAGCAACAGCGCGCGCGCATTAGGCAACAGCGCGCGCGCAGCGTGTGCGAGCACAGGCAATAGCGCGTGCGAGCACATGCAACAGTGCGCGCGCAGTGCGCGCGCAGCGGGTGCGAGCACATGCAACAGTGCGCGCGCAGTGTGTGCGCAGTGCGCGCGCAGCGTGGGCGAGCACAGGCAACAGTGCGCGCGCAGTGCGCGCGCAGCGTGGGTGAGCACAGGCAACAGCGCGCGCGCAGTGCGGGCGCAGTGCGCGCGCAGCGTGGGCGAGCACAGGCAACAGCGCGCGCGCAGTGCGCGCGCAGTGCGCGCGCAGCGTGGGTGAGCACAGGCAACAGTGCGCGCGCAGTGCGCGCGCAGCGTGGGTGAGCACAGGCAACAGTCCGCGCAGTGTGTGCGAGCACATGCAACAGTGCGCGCGCAGTGCGCGCGCAGTGTGCGCGCAGTGCGCGCGCAGCTTGGGTGAGCAGGCAACGGTGCGCGCGCAGTGCGCGCGCAGTGCGTGCGCAGCGTGGGCGAGCACAGGCAACAGTGCGCGCGCAGTGCGCGCGCAGCGTGGGTGAGCACAGGCAACAGCGTGCGCAGTGTGTGCGAGCACAGGCAACAGCGCGCGCGCAGTGCGCGCGCAGTGCGCGCGCAGCGGGTGCGAGCACAGGCAACAGCGCGCGCGCAGTGCGCGCGCAGTGCGCGCGCAGCGGGTGCGAGCACATGCAACAGTGCGCGCGCAGCGTGGGTGAGCACAGGCAACAGCGCGCGCAGTGTGTGCGAGCACAGGCAACAGCGTGCGCGCAGTGTGCGCGCAGTGTGCGCGCAGTGTGCGCGCAGTGTGCGCGCAGTGCGCGCGCAGCGTGGGCGAGCACAGTCAACAGCGCGCGCGAGCACATGCACATTGGACAGGGGACAGTGTCGTTACTGCGACTATTACTAGTACTACGACTACTACTACTACCACTTTATACTGTACTACTACCACTACCATTTTCACTACCACTACCACTACCGCTACAACTACCATGACGACCACAACTACCACCTACCACTACTACCACTACTACTACTACTACTACTACTACTGCTACTACTCCTGCTGCTGCTGCTACTACTCCTGCTGCTGCTGGTACTACCACTACTACTACTCCTGCTGCTGCTGCTACTACTACTACTACTACTACTACTACAGAGAACAGTGTCGTGTATATTCCCTCTGGCAACAATATATTCATGACATCGTTGATGAGCTTTCCCTGCCCCACCCCCATTCCAAGTTGCAATCTGTTCCGGCCCCCCCCCCCCTTCGCCCTAAATAAAAACTCGAAAATGTTTTTATAATTAGGGGGGTGTTGTTATCTCAATTCCTAGAAACACAGGTTCTACAAGTAATTAAATGATGAAAATGATGACGATGAAAATGATGATGACGATTACGGTGATGCTTGTTATGATGAAGATGGCGGTAGTGGTGGTGATGGTAATGATGACGATGATCATGGTCCAGGAGAAGAACATGATGATGATGAAGAACATGATGATGATGTTGTTGTTGATGATAGCAATGCTTCATGGTTGCACAAGTGCAGAAGAGCACATGTGGCAACCTGCAGGTTCAACCTCTGCAACCTGCTGCTTCAACCTCTGCAACCTGCAGGTTCAACCTCTGCAACCTCTGCAACCTGCTGCTTCAACCTCTGCAACCTGCTGCTTCAACCTCTGCAACCTGCTGGTTCAGCCTCTGCAACCTGCTGGCTCAACCTCTGCAACCTGCTGCTTCAACCTCTGCAACCTGCTGCTTCAAGCTCTGCAACCTGCTGGCTCAACCTCTGCAACCTGCTGGTTCAACCTCTGCAACCTGCCCCACGAAAGCCGGATGTGCACCCAGTCCCCTCTAGAGAGTCCCCAGAGAGCCCAAAGCTTCAGGCCACCCCAAAATCTCGATTCCGGGTGGGGAAAGGGCCCAAACGACGCCCCTGGGGATTGAGCCCACGACCTTTGCCAAGAAGGCTTTGGAGCCGGACACTTACCCATTAGGCCATGGCCAGATAGTTTTTGGCAAGGTTGCGCACCTTGCTAGTAGTTTTGGGAGAGGTCGCAGGCCCAATTCTTGCGGTGTCATTTTGGGCCCTTTCCCCATCCAGAATCGAAATGTTGAAATGACCAAAAGCGCCAAGAGAGCACAACCACACCCGCCCAAAACCGCGCAAACCCACCAAACCTCTGCAACCTGCTGGTTCAACCTCTGCAACCTGCTGCTTCAACCTCTGCAACCTGCTGGTTCAACCTCTGCAACCTGCTGGTTCAACCTGTGCAACCTGCTGGTTCAACCTGTGCAACCTGCTGGTTCAACCTCTGCAACCTGCTGCTTCAACCTCTGCAACCTGCAGGTTCAACCTGCTGGTTCAACTGCAAATTGCTGGTTCAACCTCTGCAACCTGCTGGTTAAACCTCTGCAACTTGCTGTGGATCAACCTCTGCAACCTGCTGGTTCAACCTGTGCAACCTGCTGGTTCAACCTCTGCAACCTGCTGCTTCAACCTCTGCAACCTGCAGCTTCAACCTCTGCAACCTGCAGGTTCAACCTCTGCAACCTGCTGCTTCAACCTCTGCAACCTGCAGGTTCAACCTGTGCAACCTGCTGGTTCAACCTGTGCAACCTGCTGGTTCAACCTCTGCAACCTGCTGCTTCATGCTGCTTCAACCTGTGCAACTTCAACCTCTGCAACCTGCTGCTTCAACCTCTGCAACCTGCAGCTTCAACCTCTGCAACCTGCAGGTTCAACCTCTGCAACCTGCTGGTTCAACCTGCTGGTTCAACCTCTGCTGCTTCAACCTCTGCAACCTGCAGGTTCAACCTGCTGGTTCAACCTCTGCAAATTGCTGGTTCAACCTCTGCAACCTGCTGGTTAAACCTCTGCAACTTGCTGTGGTTCAACCTCTGCAACCTGCTGGTTCACCCCTGCAACCTGCAGGTTCAACCTCTGCAACCTGCTGCTTCAACCTCTGCAACCTGCAGGTTCAACCTCTGCAATCTGCAGGTTCAACCTGTGCAACCTGCTGCTTCAACCTCTGCCTCTGCAACCTGCTGGTTCAACCTCTGCAACCTGCTGGTTCAACCTGTGCAACCTGCTGTGGTTCAACCTCTGCAATCTGCTGCTTCAACCTCTGCAACCTGCTGCTTCAACCTCTGCAACCTGCTGGTTCAACCTGTGCAACCTGCTGGTTCAACCTGTGCAACCTGCTGCTTCAACCTCTGCAACCTGCTGCTTCAACCTCTGCAACCTGCTGGTTCAACCTCTGCAACCTGGTGGTTCAACCTCTGCAACCTGCCCCACGAAAGCCGGATGTGCACCCAGTCCGCTCTAGAGAGTCCCCGGACAGCCCAAAGCTTCAGGCCACCCCAAAATCTCGATTCCGGGTGGGGAAAGGGCCTAAATGACGCCCCCGGGGATTGAGCCCACGAATTTTGCCAAGAAGGCTTTCGAGCCGGACACTTACCCATTAGGCCATGGCCAGATAGTTTTCGGCAAGGTTGCGCACCTCGGTAGTAGTTTTGGGAGAGGTCGCAGGCCCAATTCTTGCGGTGTCATTTTGGGCCCTTTCCCCATCCAGAATCGAAATGTTGAAATGACCAAAAGCGCCAAGAGAGCACAACCACACCCGCCCAAAACCGCGCAAGCCCACCAAACCTCTGGAACATGCAGGTTCAACCTCTGCAACCTGCAGGTTCAACCTCTGCAACCTGCTGGTTCAACCTGTGCAACCTGCTGGTTCAACCTGTGCAACCTGCTGCTTCAACCTCTGCAACCTGCAGCTTCAACCTCTGCAACCTGCAGGTTCAACCTCTGTAACCTGCTGCTTCAACCTCTGCAACCTGCAGGTTCAACCTCTGCAACCTGCAGGTTCAACCTGTGCAACCTGCTGCTTCAACCTCTGCCTCTGCAACCTGCTGGTTCAACCTCTGCAACCTGCTGGTTCAACCTGTGCAACCTGCTGTGGTTCAACCTCTGCAACCTGCTGCTTCAACCTCTGCAACCTGCTGCTTCAACCTCTGCAACCTGCTGGTTCAACCTCTGCAACCTGCTGGCTCAACCTCTGCAACCTGCTGCTTCAACCTCTGCAACCTGCTGGTTCAACCTCTGCAACCTCCAGGTTCAACCTCTGCAACCTGCTGGTTCAACCTCTGCAACCTGCTGGTTCAACCTGTGCAACCTGCTGGTTCAATGTGCAACCTACTGCTTCAACCTCTGCAACCTGCTGCTTCAACCTCTGCAACCTGCTGGTTCAACCTCTGCCTCTGCAACCTGCTGGTTCAACCTCTGCAACCTGCTGGTTCAACCTCTGCAACCTGCTGTGGTTCAACCTCTGCAACCTGCTGCTTCACCCTCTGCAACCTGCTGCTTCAATCTCTGCAACCTGCTGGTTCAACCTCTGCAACCTGCTGGTTCAACCTCTCTGCAACCTGCTGGTTCAACCTCTGCAACCTGTTGCTTCAACCTCTGCAACCTGCAGCTTCGACCTCTGCAACCTGCTGGTTCAACCTCTGCAACCTGCTGGTTCAACCTCTGCAACCTGCTGGTTCAACCTCTGCAACCTGCTGTTGATGTTGGGAACTTGCACCGGGGAGGGTTTTGGTGGGTTTGCGCGGTTTTCGGCGGGTTTGGTTGTGCTCTTGGCGGTTTTTGGTCATTTCAAATTTCGATTCTGGATGGGGAAAGGGCCCACGGGGACACCGCCAGAATTGGGCCTGCGACCGTGCCCAAATCCCCTAGGGAGGCAGCCGCCAGCCCCCAGAACTATCTGGCCATGGCCTAATGGGTAAACGTCTGCCTCCAAAGCCCTCCTCGCAAAGGCTGCGGGCTCAATCCCCGGGGGTGTCATTTGGGCCCTTTCCCCACCCGGAATCGAGATTTTGGGGTGACCTGAAGCTCTGGGCTCTCTGGAGACTTAAGAAACGCTATTATAAGGGCTGCAAATCACACCAAATCCGTGCAAATGCACATTAAACCGTGCAAAGACATACGAAGTTCGTGCACATGCACACCAAGTTCGTGCTAATACACACGAAATGCGTGCAAATACACACCAAATCCATGCAAATACACACTGAATCCGTGCAAATACACGCCGAATCCATGCAAACACACACTAAATCCGTGTAAAGACACGCACACTAAATCCCTCTAACTACACACCAGGCACACAGTAAATGCGTGCAAATACACACGGAATCTGTGCAAATACACACACTACATCCCTGTAATTAGACACCAAATACTGCGTGCAAATACTCACGATCCGTGCAAATCCATGCAAATACACACTAAATTCGTGCAACTACACAGGAAGTGAGTGCAAATACACACCAAATCCGTGCAAATACACACGGAATCCGTGCAAATACATCTAAATCCGTGAATCCGTGCAAATACATACTAAATCCGTGCAAATACACACTGAATCCGTGCAAATACACACTAAATCCGTGCAAACACACAAATCCGTGCAAATACACACTAAATCCGTAAATACGCATTAACAAAATAGGCTTCAATAAAGGCTTGGCTAATAAAGCTTTTCATGCGGCTCAATTGAGCAGTTGCTGAGTCATGCAATTATAATTCTTCCCCCTAAACCCTCAATCTATAGACCCTAAACCTTCCCCCTAATTCAAATTAGGGTTTAAAGGGCGGTGCTACTTCCGGGTGGATCGGGGGAAAAGTGTTTTTATAATTAGGGGGTCCTTTAATAAAAGGGGGAGGGGATTAGCGGCCTAGCCCATCTTCCCCTCTAGGTTCTCCGAATTCAAGAATCCATCCAGGTCACGGAGAAGCACCTGGTGAAGTGCACGAAGAGAAGCACCGACAGGCATCATTGCTGATCCTGTAACGCAGCCATGACACCACAACCGCCAGGAGGGCAATCAAGATACTCCCGGTCCTGAGTATTGCCGCTGCTGCGAAGCAGAATGTTGCTACACTGCAAGGCAAGCCTTCAGAACAACATTGTGCCAAGCGTCAATGCCAGCAGCCCGAAAGGCCCGTCGACACGGACGCCGACGAGGGCAAGCAGAATCTCCAGGAAACGCTTTGGCCTGAAAGATTGGAAGAACAATAATGCGAGCTTGTGATTATTAAAGGTCCCCTCAATAGAGCGAAACTCGGCCGGGAACTCAATAATAAAGGTCCCCTCAATAGAGAGAAACTGTGCCTGCACGTAATGATAAACCTCCCTCAATAGTCGTGTGCTAAGTTTTTAAAGGCTTAGGTAAATTAGCATTCCTACTACACAGTGACGCCCTGGAAGAGGAGAGACAGAAACAGGCAAGATAGAGGAAACACAGAGAAGAGAGATAGCCAGCCAGCCAGGCTTAGGGTTTAGAAGTTTAGGGGGCCTCCTGTCCTGTGGCGAGAGGGACCTTGGAGCGCTTGAGAGCCTCTGTCCGCATGAGGTAGCGGAAGAGGTACTCGTGGTCGCAAAAGAGCGGCATCCAATAGGTTTCTTATATAAACCGCTTATGAAAAAGCCACCCCATCAAGTTTTCTAAGGGGTAGTATACGATACCTGCCCACCCCACAATAGCTCGGATGAAAAGCCCCCTCAATAGCTCAGCGGCCTGCCGTGGGAGGCCAGCAAGGCAGGATCCCTTTCTGTATTCAAAACCAGAAGGCTTCTATATAGAAGCCTAAAGCCTCCAGCCTTCAGGGATTCAGCCCAAAGCTCCAAACTCTGGCTTTGCACGGCTGCCAGATCTATAGGTTTCTTTTCTAAACCCGCCGTTAAAAAAGCCATCCCATCAACTTTTCTAAGGGGTAGTATACGACAGCTTCCCACCCCACAATAGATTCAATAGTTCGGATGAAAAAGCCCCCCTCAATAGTGCAGCGGCCTGCCGGGGGCCTCCAGAACAGCAAAGCAGAATCCCTTTCTGTATTCAAAGCCAGAAGGCTTCTACTGGCCTACTACTGTACTACTATACTACTGTACTACTGCACTACTACTGTACTACTACTGTACTACTACTGTACTACTACTGTACTACTACTGTACTGCTACTGTACTGCTACTGTACTGCTACTGTAGTACTACTACTACTACTACTACTACTACTACTACTACTACTACTACTACTACTACTACTACTACTCCTGCTGCTGCTGCTACTACTACTACTGCTACTAGACTTCTACTACACTACTACTACTATACTACTACTGTACTACTACTGTACTACTGTACTACTGTACTACTGTACTACTAACTGTACTACTACTGAGAGCCCCGGCCCCCAACAACTTCGAACCCCCCAAACAATCTATTGCGTGGTCTTGGTTGTTCGGGGGTGGGGGGGCGGTGGCTTAATAATCAGGAGACCACACTAAGTCGGCACTCTGCTGCAGAATCGCCAGTTCAACACACTCAGGTCGTTCGACTTGGTACTATGAAGACCGTGTTTTTGCCCTCTGAAGTTGCAGATGCGCCTAGCATCTAGATTCTAGATGTATCTAGCCAGTTCTCGAAATCGACCACGGAGTGTTTCTTTTTCACTGGAGTCTTGGTGACCTCCAATATTGGAAAGCGTGCTGTGCAGCAACGCTTACAACTGCGACTGGATGTTGCGCGGCAGGCCACTCACATCGTTTAAAGGAGTGAACGAAGCCTGCTAAAAGCATGACTGCAGTTTGGGACGACCGAGTTCTGCCGCACTTTCCACCGAAGACATCAAAACTGCAAGGTCTGTGGATCGGTCTTGAAGAAGCTTTAGTTAGGGCCTCAGTTCCTTGATTGGACTCTGCGCATGTCTTTACGCTTGCAGGTAGAGAGGTTTGCGGATACGTACTTCATTTTCTCCTGGCCCGCATGCACACACTCTTCACAAGTTGCCGAGATGTTTGCCTGTTGCTGCCACGGGACATGTACTCGAATGCGTGGAGGAGGATCGCAGCGACAACCCAGGCGCTCCCAAGTGCACCACGAGTGACAGAACGGCCGGCACGTGCCCGCTCGAGCCTGAAATCATGGAAGGGTTCTGGAATGTTCGCCAGGCAGTTCTGGCCACTGGAGCTCTCCTTCATACCGGGCTCTTTTGAGTCCGTCACACGATGTCTCAGTAGCAGGTAAGTTTAGCCGTCTGGTGCTTGAGGGCGTTTGAGCCCTTCGGAACGCGGCCAAGCGGCATCTGCAAGGCAGCTCTCATTTGGGCGCGAGCTTTCGCACCGACCTCCTGGCGAAGGTGCCCCACGCAGACAGACACGGCCTAATGGCGCGTTGGGAACATAACCTAGGTAGGCGTGGGGGCATGTGGGGGTCTTATCTCCACAGACTCCTGGAATGCACTGCGAATTCATGCTTTTGAGCTTCAAAAACTTCCCGTTCAACGGCCCAGCTGTTCCAGCTTGGATTCTTGAGCCTGGTGCACTATACGGCATCTCTCCATAGCCTTCGAGTGCGCATATGCGCGCTGTAAGGAGAGCCCTTCCAGTCTTCGAAAGTTTCGGACATCGGTCTCCCGAAGATTCCCGAAGTTCGCGCGAGAAACCTTTTTACACTTGCATGGCGAAGCTCGATTGAACTTTGTCACGCTGTTACGTGTTGATGCCTTTTGTCCTTTGCCAAGGACCCGTTTATCGCAGTCTCTTGCTCAGGTTTAGCATTTCTTCTTCAACACGTGCGATGTTGCGTCAGGATGGATACAACCAATTTCCGGGCTTCTCCCTTCAGGCACGTTAACTCCTCCATCTATTAGCTGATGTGCAGCAACTCAAGCAAATTCCATTGATGGCACATTGCTTACTCCATGTCAGAGCATTGGTGGACTTGTAGCTGCCGTTAGAAAAGTGAAGTTGCACGGTGCTTGCACTGGCGTCTAGAGCAGCAAGCGACTCTCCAGCCTCAGCACCGGGAACGCTGCGCAGCTGGTCCAGGGCTGCATGGAAGTTGTTATCGCCTTGGCAAGGCAAGGATCTGAGGTTGTGTTGTGGCCACGCGTGCCGCATCTGCGACGGGTGAGGCTCTGGCATGCAACGAGGGCAGCACAACAGGTGTCGAGATCACAGCCCGTCACCTGCCGCGCAACCGAGGCGGTGACATGCAGAGAATACTTGCGGAATATGCGGGTACGATGCAAAGACATGCAAAGACGACAAGAATGATATGCGCGAGATTTGCATCTGACAAGACAGAGCCCCACAGAGAGACAGAGACAGAGAGAGGCAGAGAAAGAAACACAGAGAGAAAGAGAGGGAGACAGAGAGAGAAAGAGAGAGACGGAGACTGACAGAGACAGAAAGGGAGAGGGAGGGAGGGGCAGACAGACAGAAAGAGGGGAACACGAAGGTCAAAACTTTTCGGCCGATATGCCTTATCACGTGGTGTACCTAAGCTTCTAAACTCTACATATCAAAAGCTGGCTAAACAGAACCTAGAGGTGTCGGGCTCATACACGTACACATATACATCTGTGTGTATATGTGTATATATATATATATCCATATATACACTTATATATACACATACATACATACATACATACATACATACATACATACATACATACATACAGTGTATACATATGTTTATGCTATGTTCACAGGATCTCACAGATGTAACTGACATGCATATACCGTGTATTGGTATACACATCTGTACATGTCTGCATGCAATTATGCACACATGCATATATGAAGTTACACATACATGGATGCATGTATGTACATGTATGCATATGTATGCTTGTAAACATGTCAATGTAGGCATAAATGCATGTATGCATGCAAGTATATAACAGTCAGAGTGTATGTATGCATGCATGCAGTATGCATGTATGTATGTATGCATGTATGTATGTATATACGCACGTATATCTGTACTTATGTATGTATGTATGCAGGGTGACGGGATGTTTCAGAAACCATGCTCAACGCATGAAACCCCGCTTTCAGCAAACGTGCACGAAATGTGAAACGGAACTTCCAGATACCTGTAGGATATTTCAGAAAAAAGCGCGCGAGTTTGCGGACATGTAAAACGCCGAAAGTCGTCCGAAAAACTACCGAAAAAATCGCGAAAAATCGGGCCCAACGTCAGCATGGGCCCTAAATTGGGCCCTAAACCTTAAACCCCAGGCATGTATATCCAGCATGGAGATGCATATTGGCCCTGAACCCTAAGCCCTAAACCCCATGCAGCATGACCAAGCCGGGAAATGCATGTGGCCTAAGCCCTGAACCCCATGCGTACACCAAGCCTGGACATGCTTTAAAACAAGTTGCAAGATATGCACTATATCTCTGAAAAACTGTTCCATGTTTATGAAACATGGGTCGTGAACATCCCGTGTGTTTCTGAAAAAAGGCAGCGCGCTATCTATCTATCTATCTATGTATGCATGTATGCATGTATGTATGTATTTCTGTATTTATGTACGTATGTACATATGTATGTATGTATGTATGTGTGCACGCATGTTACCCGGTGTGCTAGCCTCGGCCAGCTTCAAGACGACACCCGGCTGAGGTTCGTCCTCATCCTCGCATGTAGGTCGGTCAGCTTCAAGTGCTATTGGTTCCGGATGAAGAGAGATGCTTAGGCTGCACGTGTTGGGATTTTCCGCAAAACATCCAGATCGACGCAAGGTGCTGGACGGTGCATCGTAAACAACGGCGCATCTTTGTCAGGTTGTGCCTGTTGAACGCAGGGCACATTGCGGCAGCTCATTGCGGCTCTGGTGGAAGGGGCGACTGGGGGCACGAAAGCCTTGCGATTGGGGGCACGAAAGCCTTGCCGCACCTTGATCGTGGGCAGAGGAAAGCTTGTAAAACACTGTTACAAGTTGGGACAGAAAGGTTTCGCGCAGCTGTTCCGACGATCACGGCATGCATTGCCTTGCGTTGTGCTGATGGTCGAGCTCTCGCTCTGGGCCCAAGAGCTGTCAGAGCGCTGGAGTCCACTGCCGGGGTCTCTGGAGGTCAGTGTCCAAGATCTCCAAGCCAGATCGACGTGGTGAACATCTACTATGCATGAAATACTGCTCGTTTCGAGACCTCACATATTTTGTACTTCCATAGAAACGAGTGTGGGCGTCTGTCACGAGTGTACTGCGACTTAATGATCCATATGTCCACATGCGCTTGCTCTGGCCAAGTCCTTCATCTCGGGAAACGTTGCTGAATCCTGCAAGCAGTTGCAAGCTTACCAAGCTTCACCAAGCCCGTGTCCCTGTCGACTGCTCCATGCTCGCTACACGTGTTCAGCAGTGGGAGCTCTGCCTGCAGAAGACCTCCATCACGATGAGGAAAGGGTGCCGTGCTGCTGGTCGAGCGGCCTGGCGATACCTCTCTGCAACGAAAACGGGGGGGGGGTGCCCTGCAGAAGTGGGTCCTGGCTTTAGAACGACTTGAATTTTCTTGCCGCCATCGGCGGTGAAAGCAGCCACAGATTGCGCTGCAAGAGCACGCCTCCAGATGGCCCTCCATATGAAGCACGAAGTCACGGCGCTGAATTCGCCATCCGCGGTGCCATCAGCCCGCTTGCATTGTGCTCCGGCATGAAAACAAAGGTGCTAGTTTGTGATGGAGTAGACTGCATCTGAATCTGTATGCGTCTTTCGACAAAGCTTGGTGGTCAATGAATATCTTTCATGACGGTGCCTTCCAGTTTATCAGTTTCCAAGCCAAGACACGGATGGTCCGACTCTAGACTAGACTCGACCGGTAGCACTTGGAGACTCCTGGCGCTCTGAGGAGTCGGCGCTTTTTGACCAGTTCAGCCAACCTGTGACTGGCGACGACGCTAGGTCGCGCACTACGAACGCAGTGCAGAAACCTCTTCCAGTAGCCCCAACACAGCGGAAACTCTGTGAGGAAGGCTTCATACCTCAGTGGCATGCAGAACACTGCCGCAGCAAAAGCAATAACTACGCTGAGTGTGTAAGAGTCTTGCAAACTTAGTCTCTCCTCAACTGACCCATGGGTCTCAACCTGTGCAGGCATTCACACGGCTTGACAGCGGCAACATGTCCGGTTTCGTCCGCGTAGCGCATGAAAGCCTTGCGATGCTGTGCAACAGTCTGGGGCGGCAGCTTGCTTGATCAGTGCCAGCCACTCGTCAAAGGCTCGGGGATTTGTTCTCACAGCCGAACATAGATTTCCAACCTGATCGCGAGACTAATGTCGTCAGCACGTATCCAACAGCCTTCCGCGACCCGCCACAGCTATCCACAGCTCCTCTTAGACATGGCAAGCCAAAAGATGAGACCGCCAGATACTGCCAGTTATGGCCAATGTCATGATGAGCGGCCCGGCCTCTGTTGTGCTCAAAGCGCCCACGCTGAAGCACGGCAACACCTGCTTCGGCCCCATGTCGGCAGGCACATGACTTACTACTGTCTGCCGCGAGCTCCCGCTCGCTAATTGCACTCTGAATGATCCCCTCATGCGGAAACAACCGCACTTGTCTCCTGTACTCGGTTGCACACCCCCAACGAGCAAACATGCTTGACCGACTCTTCATAGTCTGATTATCGTCGCACAGAAGGACAGCGACACTGCGGTAATCTGGTGCCACTGTGAGCAGCATGGATGCTATGGAAATGTTGTACGAGAAAAGTTGTGCACAAGGCTGTTCCAATTCATTTATGACCCTGGATGTGGCGCTAAACCTGCAACTACATATGAGCATGGACAACTTCCGACCACAGTCTTCGAAGCTATACGTTCATACCGTGTAAACTCATCTGCCTTGTCGGTGCCCTGTGGGTAGGCCCCCACATGCCCCCCTGACAGAGCCTCTGGGGTTTCATGCCCCAAGCTCATCTTTTTTCCAGGGTTCGGCCCGGGCAAGGATTGAGATTGCCAACATTTGGGGGGCGTGGCCCCCCACCACCGTTCTGCGACTTTGCTCGAACAGACAGCTGCGAGGGCGCAGCGTTCTCGGTAGCAGCGGTAGCACGACACACGCCCAGACAACATGTTCGCTCTACGGCTCCGCCAAGACACCGCGCTCCATGCCACAAAAGAACTGCGAAACGACAGGGCGGGAACCACACGCAGGAGTCAGGAACGGCAAGACAGCCTTCCGACAGCACGACACACGAATTACTTGAGGCTGGGAGTCTGCGAGCAGACACCCAGAATGAAGTAATAACGTTTCATGACGTTCCCAAGCCCGTCATTGAAGGGTGCTGAAGGGGTGCGCGAAACGCCCACCCCTCCCAGCAGGTCGTGAGCATGAATGTGCTCAAGTCGATGGGAACCTTGAACACCGTGCAGATCAGCATCCCGAGGAGTTCACCCAGCATCTCCAAGCAATCTCCTGCCTACACCCGAAAATACACTGTCGCACGAGCGGCTAAGACAGCATTCCTCGCTGCAGAAAAGGAACATGCAGGAACATTGGACCATAAGTAGCCAAGCTAAGCTTCACGTGTGCCCTCAATCGCTTACAGTAGCCGCGGTAGCTCTGGCCCTCTCTCTCTCTCTCTCTCTCTCTGTCTCGCACTGCAGCTGTCAGGGTCAGACGTCATAAGGTTGTAAGGTTGTTACGGAGACCATCCTCAAATCTAACGGTGACAGATCGGCCACCACGAACTAAGGCATCAGCAGGGCTGTGCAAACCACAAGTGTGTTGGAATTTGCGGCCGTCGTCGCCGAAGTCTCCTGACGGCTTCGCTCCCGACGCATAAAGGAGCTAAAGTGTAGTGGTCCTCCCTGCGCGCGCACCTTCGTCAAGGCACTGCTGGAAAGCGGCGTTGCACTCGTCAGTCTCGAGTTGGCGCTTGGGCGTGGAAAGGATCCTCTCAGCTTCGAGAGAGCTCTGAAATCTCTTTTCACGCCGACGCCGGACAGCAAGAAACTTGAAGTTTGGCGCCTGTCTTGCAACGATGTGCACTCCATGGCCCTTGGCATCTGCGAAATGATCGCTCGACAGTGCGCATAAGACTCGTCATGCGCAAACACACAGACACACACACACACACACACACACAGACACACATGTACGCACAAAGCTCTTTCAGAAGCATGAGGTTGCCACAGCGGTGGCGACAGAGGCGCAAACACGCAGTCTTCTAGTAAGGCTGCATAAGGATCTTCCATAGAGAGCCGACTAGGCATCACAGATTCTCGCTGCCGACATGACACACATGCTCGTTCGAATCGCAAGACGCACACAGCTCTCAGCGAAGCATGTCCTCTGCTGCTGGGACGACACCTCAGGCACAGTTGATTCAATGGGGCAGGAAAAGTTTGGTGTAGATGCAGAACGTCAGACAGACAGACAGACAGACAGACGGACACCTCCTGTTCCGTTCAGTTCTTCGAAAGGCGGCGTTTGTTTGTCTTCAGGTGCTTGCACCTGCAAACATCCAACCCACTTTTCTCTCCGTGGTATGTTTTTCGGGCACAGCGCCAAGGCAAGCTGAGATCTGCGCCATATGTCGGAGGCGCTGAACCTGAAATGTGATACCAGGGACATTCGAATTCAGACTTGCACGGCCGCGTTGGGTCACCTCATCTTCTTGTCCAGCAGAGGTGGCTGCCTCGCCACACACACTGTCCTGCACAGCTTGCAGAGCTAGATGCGCTGTCCAATGCACATTTCGTCCAACAACGCAGGAAATCCAGTCCTCAACGCCGGTTCCAACGGAGACCAGGCTGTGTTGGCCTGGCAGCTCTGACCGTGAACATCTTGCATTCGCCACGATTTGTGTTTAGAGTTCCCGACAAACGGCTCCAGAGTCAGACGCGACAGAGGCGATGCTGGAAGTCTCAAGACCAGCAGGCAACCTCTGCGCCGGGGCCCAGCACAAGCACAATCTCAGCCAACAGCAACCGAGAATGCCGGGCCGCATGGGATCCGTGTCATTGGGCTCAGACTCCTGCCAGGCTGCTGGGCTTGCTATACTCCGTTTGGTCTGTGTGAAGCAGCCTGCTTCTGGGTGCGGTCGCCCAGCCCAGTCTTTCTCCACCTTGGACAGCAAACTCCGACAAAGCTTTCCGAGACGGATTTGCTTTCAATTCTGCTGGCTGCTTTCCGAGGATGCTCTGCAAAGATTTGAAGACACTGGAAGGGTCTCAAACCGTGGGCATGGACCTGCTTGGCACAGGAGCTTTGGATATGGCCTTTTCGTCCTTGAGTGGGGGTGTTCACATTGGGCCTTGGGCCAAGTTGCAACATTCTACAAACTCCTGGTCCTTCCTTCCGTGAATCGACACCGGGGTGGCTAGCCCATCGGATGTCCTTCTTTGGTGCGGCTTAGCCGTTGCAGCATTTTCGGATGGCTTAGTTAATATTCATGTGGCTTAGTGCTCGAAACAAGTATCTTGTGAGTTTTCAATCAACAGACTACGTTCAATCGCAGTCCTGTTGTCCTGTCAACAGTGTCTTGAATTAGAAATACACGACGAAAATTAATCAAGTTGGCCAGTTCGTGGCCTCAGACAGTGTGAGCGTCATTGCCAGATTTTAGCGAGGCTAGAACCCTCTCCACCCTCGATGTCTCGTGGCACTACTTCGAGAATGCTTCATGTCTGGGACCGCAGCCGAGTGCCAGCAGCTTTGGCAACGCCTGGTCAACGGGCTGCAGCCGCTACGCATGTTGGATGTTGGATTATGTTGAACAACAGATGCATGCTCTTTCTGTCTTGGTCTGAGATGCGGACCTTCGGTTCCATGCCGACTTCGTCCGGCACTCCCTGGCCTTCACAAGACCCGCGTGTGTGCCTTCCGTTGCCTGTCCCAGGTGGGGGAACTTTGAGCCTGCGCAATGCGTCCGGTCATGTCATCCGAAGCCGCGGAAACATTATTACTTTTTGGTGGTTTGCCAGATGGTAGTCTCTTTGGTGCTATCCGAAACCTCCGCCGACATTCGGGAAATTGTTTCAAAACCAAGAAACACCAATAACAAACAAACAAGAGATGGGACAATTGAACCACTCAAAATCACAGATGCTTCCAAAATATCCAGACACATGTCAAAAATGAGCAAACTCCGACACATGTTCTGATGAACCCCCACGAAGTAAGAGAAATCTACAGGATGCGAGGGACAACCACTCAAAACATGCAAGCGAAAATTATACACACTTACATGTCCTTTGACTACTTCTCTATAGACATCGATACAAAACAGACATTGATACATGAAACTGTGCACACTTTATACTAAATATATATATATATATATATAGAGAGAGAGAGAGAGAGAGGGTGTAACGGACTGCAGGCCCATGTTTTTCGAGTCAAACACGTGCTTTTCTGGGGTAAACACAACACAACCATGCCTAAAGACACAAACCCGTGCAAAACTGACGTCCACACGGTTCCATCCATCGAAATTATTTTCTGTATGTATGTGTATATATATATATATATATCTACAAAAACATATACATATACATACATACAGCTAAATGTATATGTATATGTATATGTATATGTATAAATGTATACACATATATATATATATATATGTATGCATATGTGAAAATATACAGGGGAAGGATAAGAGAGAGAAGTATAAAAGTGCAGCCAGAGTACTAAGACATAGTTGGTTAAGAAATGCAGCGGCAACGTCAACTCGGTAACGCAAGAAGCATCCACAACAAAAAGAATGGCAATTATCTGACAAACGCAACCTCTTGGGTACATTCTCCAACGAGTCCTGAAGTACGGGGGCTACGTGTCTCATTTTGGCGCGTGGGCTGGCGTGTGCGGAAAGGGGTCGGGAGCTGCAACTGGAGGGTGGGGTGCTGCTGGGGGCGGCCAGAGGAATGAGACCAGAGAGGGCCGAGCGCTACGCAAGCCATAAACCCTATAACGTAACGCGTGCTCCTGTTTTGACGAACCCTAACCTGTACTCTAAACCCTACACCCAAGCCGAAACCCCGCATGAACGCAGGCTCTAGGCCTCAAGCAGAACACAAACAATCCCACTCAAGAAACCCTCGCATTTTGCAAAGAGCACTGCTTGAGCCTGTCAGGAATCGGAGGTCTTGCTCTCCTGGCCGGAGAATCCGTCCTGCAAGCCTTGCGACGATCAAGGCATGCTGGTGGAGATTTTGAATTGAATAGAGGCTGGTGTGGCCATGCAAGGCTTCAAGTCTCCGGCAGAGCTTGGACCGCCGCTTGGACTGGGACCCAGAAGCATCTTGCCTAAACAAAACTTCAAAACTTCACCAGTTCTGCGAAGCCCATACAGAGACTCCTCCTTGAAGCCCTCACCTGGGCTCGGATCACGGCGTGGTCCTTGGCTTTGAAGGGAAGGCTGTGATGTACAATGCGGCGCTGCAGCCTACATTCTCTACACATGCGGGCCGAGGAACACCCTCAGATGTGTTCTTCTTCCAGCAAGGGGGCAGAAGAATCGCAAAGCCAGGGGCCCTGCTGGCTGGGCTCGGCTGCCTTCCCAAAGCTCTCTCGGCTGCCACCCTCAGGTCCTCCAACGCGCACTTTTTGCTTGCATGCTGCATGTGCAATGTACAGAGTTTCTGTTGGGCCTCCTCTTCCTGCTCCAAGCGCCGCAGCCGAGCCTCCCGGGCTCATTGAGCTCTCATCTTGCAGCGGGAGTGGGGGGAGCTTGCTGCGATTTGCCAAGATCATGCGTACCGCGATGACGGCTGTTTCATTCTCCATCCTCCTCAGACTGTCGACAATCGTCCTGCGTAGCTCTCCATAAACTATCTGACCCCCCGTGCACGCAGCCAGAAAGACCATGTCGCAGTGCACACCACGCTGCACCCTCCTGGATGAGCTTATCTCAACTCTCCAGCTGGCGTTGACAAAACAGATCTTCCACAATCTTCCACATACCCTGGGGCAAAATTTCAGATTCAACTCCTAGTCCTAGCCACGACCGGCACCATTTCCTACCGTCGTCCACGACAAAGCGCAGATCCCGATTCAAGCAATTCACCAAGCCAGCAGCATACTGGACCACACACAACCCTGCAAGCAACGGCATGCAAGAGCTTTTGCTTTATCCGAGTCCCCACAACTGTCACTACTGGGACTGTTGAGCCCACAAGCCGGGATCCCAGCGAATTGATGAGCACGACGGTTTACACTCAATCCACAACATCCCCTGTGATTCTTTGGAGAGGTCTCGTGCCGGTGCGGCCTTAGACTTCATTAATTAAAGCACATCTCATCCACAGGAGCCTGAATCAAGATACATCAAGATCTTCCTTCGGCACGTACCACCTCCATTCAATCTATCCACTTAAGCTGAGGTCTGTTGAGTGGCAGCTGCGAATCGTGATCCATTGTGTCTAGTGCAAAGCTAGGCTGGTTAGCTGATGCCATGCTCTGCCTGCTTCGAAGCTTTCGAGCTTTTCGAGGCTGTCTGAAGGCCCCAAGGGTAAAACTAGCCCTTAGTCAAGCACAGCCGCCTGTCCAAGCCGGCTACTTTAGAAGGTTGAGCGGGTTTCTGAGGAGAACTCAATCAAGCTAGATGACGTTGAATTCCACGCGGGGCAATTCGCACCCTGTGCGGGCCTTTGCATGTATGGCAATGCACTTATCCTGAGTTGAACAAGACTGTGCTGTCAAATTCCGAACGCTCTTGCACTGAACTACCAACCTAATTTCAGATCTTTGTGCATGCGACTGCTTTTGATTCTTGGTCTTCCGGATTCACACTGCGGCACGACATACTTGCTCTGCCTGACTTGAACTGGCAGCGAAGATCCTATGACGGTTGGGTGACATCAAGGGCCTGTTCTAGGCGTCTTCGGCGATCATCCTTCTCCTCAGAGGCAGTAGATGGCAGCAGCAACTCCACAAGCGTTGTTGCCCAAACTGCGCCGAGTCAAGGCCTTGCCTGGTAGAGACGAATGTGCACAGGCGCCTGCCAATTTGCAACAGTGAAGGCCATGCAGTGCCAGTGCAGGCACTCTGCACCTCGCGCTCGAGCTTTGGCACATGTTTTCCAGAACTTGGAACTCGCAACGATGCCGAAACCTGGCTGAGTATGTGCGCGCTTCGAGGCAGCTTACAGCGTCCTTCACAGGTTCGAAAGGTGCGAGGACCTCCTGTTCAGCTGCAGCTCCTGAGATGCAAACCATCTCTCGAAATGTGTGCTGCATGGCTACCAGAAGAAGTTACCCCTGAGGGGAGTGCTGACCGGGTGTCTTCTTGGAGCATCCGGCCTCAGTGGCACTGGATTCAAGACGATCTTGACTGTGGCCGGGACCGAGGTTTCCACGTGACGGAGCGCTGTTGCCTGGAAGTTGTCCTCCCGTGCCTTGGCACAGGTGGCAGGTTCACGAAAGCGTCAAGGAAACATGCACATCCCTCGAATTGCAAAGGACCCGCTGCCCGTTTCTGAGGCTCCACAGCCCAGTGCTTCTGGAAGAGCTGGGACCTGCACACAGTTGCGCTTCAGACGAGCGCCGTGCAAAAGGCTGTCAGACTCGTTTGGGGGTTGGAGGCCAAAACACTTCTCAACAGCTCTCGTGAGTAGCGGTCAAAAGTCTTTTCTTTCGAAACTGCTGTTTCTCGCAGTAGCACTCGAACGGGCCGTGGTCTTGAAAGGGTTGAGAGCAATAAATTTAAATGCTGCTTGTGAGTATGCATCAAGTGTGGGTTAACGTTGCGAGGAGCATCTTTCTCATGTGAACAGCTGATTTTATTGGATACTGCGGAAATGTACATGCAAAAGCCACACACTCAACAAATCCTCCGCAGCTGAGGGCAGCCAGGGCAATCATTTTGGCACAAACTACAGCCGCCCAACGACACATCGACCAAACAAATCCGAACAAATGAAAAGCAGACCTTGTCTCTACAATGTAAGTTCGTGAAGACCTTTGAATCAATTGAAGCGTGAAGCGGATGAACCTGTGCTGACACCATCGCAGTATCACTCTCTTGAAGAAACTTTGTGCAAGCTGCTGTTAGTCTGCAGCCGCGGCAGTCTTCAAAGCAGAAGTGCCGCGACATGAAGAAGCTTCAACACCGGCATCCTGGACGAAAACAACTTTGAACTTCGTTGTCTTCGAGAGCTTTGTGGAGCCGCCTGAAAGCTACAAGAAAAGCTCAGAAAGCTCCGCCTGTCTTCTCCTGCCCTGCGCTGGCCTCAGAGCAAACTTGCAGTGCCCACTCTGTTGCAAGGGGCACCAGTTCTAAATCGGAGCTGGGCGAACTCAGGAGCAGATGGAGAGTGATGCAAGGTGCGTCGCGCCGCCGCCTGTCATCTTCAACAAACACCGGAAACGAAGAAGAAGAACAAGATGAAGAAGATGATGATGATGACGACTGCAGGCAATGGTAATAATGCTAGGCCTAGCAATTAAAAAATGCTAATGAGCCATAGCAGCAATAACTAGTAAATAATGATGAAAGAGATTTGTAAGAATGCGAGTAACGAGAGTAATGGCGGCAATCATGCTTCCAATCATAACAGCATTAATGATAAACATGATAAGAATAACAGTAATGCTTGTAGCAGGAACACTACGAATAAAACAATGAAGTACAATAGGACACATGTGCAACCTGCCAGTAATTATCGCAAGTCTCAAAGTTGCAGAAACCCCTGAATACTGAAGTTGGTGAATGGTCGTAGAACCTCATCCATAGCATCCGAAATACATGCACAGGATCACGACACCCTGTGCGGAGGTTGCGACATTCGGACCGCAGTATGTACTTGGCGGTTGGGACGTCATCTCTCCTGCGTCTCCGAAGCTTTGAATCATGGACCTTTGACTGCGGACAGCACTCGTGCGCATTTCCAGGATGACATTTGATAACAGAGCACCTAACAGCCCAAGCCCAAGATACCTGAGGCTGCCAAGACATCCCACGAGAGGCGGGAGCCTCACGAGCCACGAGCCCCGTCCCCTAATGCACATCATTGTGGCGGGAGCACCGTTTTCTTGAAGCGGAAACACGAGAGGCGGAAGCGAACAAGACTGTGAGGGCAAGAGGATGTGCACCCCAGAAAACGCACGGCCCCAGAACGGCAGGATTTAAAGACCCAAGTAAACGAGCCTCATTATGTGGCCCTGCTGGGACTAGCGACGTAGATCGAGCTGAAATCCATAATAAGCCTGGCGGGAGTACGATATCCAGCCCCAAATATGCACGACACTCTGGCAGGAGCGCGACTCATGAAGTTCGCGAACGCCAAGGCTTTGGAATTAATTTACAACGAATTCGGATTGCCCATGCTACCACACTGTTTTGGGTGATCGGAGCTTGTGACGTTAATTGGTTAAAAACTCAGCTGGAACGACCACCTCACAAGTTTTGGATCAGCGCAGTACAGGCAGATTCACTATGTTCAGCTTGCTCTTGCTGGCAAGTTGAATTCAACATGCGGGGCCAAAGACCTCAGGTCTCTGAATGTCAATGTGGATCTCAGAGCTTCCTGCCACTATTGGCATCCTGCGCTGTAGAAGTCTTGGAGAAAACCAGTCCTGGATGTTGCCAGACAGACCTGCGCAGAGACACACACCAACTTTTCTTGGCGTCCGTTGGCTTACCGAAGGCGGGGCCAGGGCAGCTGATGTTTAACGATCCGTTGGGTTCTGGGGTGGAAGCTCGTGTTGTTGGGACCTCCGAATTACGTTTGCAATGCTAGAGATGGTTTTCCCACTAGTCAAGCGCAGACAAAACAGAGCTCTAGGGTAGGCAGCCTCGCTTCTTGCGCCAGCGCTGCCTTGCAAGTATGTGGCATAGCTGGCATCATTCTGCAGGCTGACCATGATGCCAGACTTCATCCAGTTCTGACAGACAGACTCCTTTCCCAGAAGTCGCTGCATTACCACAACCGCTGTCGCCTGATCCCAGTATCTCAGGCCAGACCACGTTTGGTTTTGTGACGGCGCCCAGTATATAACTATGTCACTTAGCAGCTTGTTGGTGCAATTCTGCGGTACGAACGTGTTTGGGTCACTTGGCTCCACCTGCAGATGTTCGAATGCGCTGTCGGGCACTAGAACAATCTCCAGACCGAATGCCCATACCTGTGCTGCGGAAATAGCATCCAGAAAGATGTTCCAAGAAGCATTCTTTGGCTTCTTTTCGGTGCTCCAAGGAAAGCCAGTGGCCAAACCAGGCCTTGACGTCCCGGAACCCCGCAGTGCAGCGCCTGACAGGGCTGTCATCTTTGCTGCTGCGCCCGACTGGGCCCCACCGCCCTCGCCCTCACCCAACCCACCCAACAAAATAGATTCAAAATAGATCAGATATGGTTTGGCCCCGCTCCTGAATGCTCGACTTCATGACTTCCTTGCACTTTGCCGCCTTGCACATAAAGGCATTTCACCTTCGATCGAAACAGTTCGGCGCCGCCACTTCTGTGCAATGCAGCTGCAAGGTTCGTGTATGGACCCAGCTCTAGAATGTGCACGCTGTTGTTCTGCGCGCGGTCCAAAATCTGAAGAATCAACTGCGGTGCAGTCTGCCATGCCGCGGGCTTTGGACTAGGCTCTGTGGCGATCCATCTCTTGAGATAGTAAGTAGATGCTTCCGTCCAGATCTGCGGAGGCATTCCATTGGGATAATCCAAGTTCAAAAGCGTTGAACCCAAATACCCTTCTTGAAATGCTACAGGAATGTCGCTGCGGTTCAGCTTGTGCAGCAACCGCAGGGCATTGTCCACTCCTGCCGACCTCAGGTCTGGGCTTGCGAGGTGCCGCATAGGGACAGAACTTGAAACTCTTCTGGGCCCGAGAATGCCAAAATGCAGGGCTTAAGCCCTACAAACCCTCGACCGACTGTGTCTGAGATTCTCGGGAGGTCCGGAAGGCCTGATGCTAAGGGAGCCTGCCCGGGCGTCAGAGTCACCGAACTGAACCTTCAACACTGGCATGCACGAAGCGACGGTGCGGTTTCTTCCCCACATGGTCGAAGCTCTTCTTGATTGCCGGGACCGTGCCCCTGCATGCCCTCGATCAACTCAATATGCGAGTGAGATCGCCAGGTTCGTGTCGGAATCTTCTGTCTTCCCTGCTCTGCCGAATTGTCCCCTCGTGCCAGAGTGGGCCGTGCCAGACCTTTCTATTTCTATGCATCTGCCATTCGTGCGATGGCCGAATTACAAGCAGTTGGCCACGGCATATCCCATTTTGGTCAACGCTCACTGACTCGCAGTCACTGGCTGCTCATTGTGGCGCTCCTCCATTCTTGCACCTCCACATCAAACAACACCTTCCCCGGCGCGTCGATCTGGCTCACTCACTCGCTCACTCTCTCACTCTCTCACTCGCTGCTACAGGAGGAACACACTGGGAGGATGCAAGGACCGTTGAGAGCTGGTCACACGAGGCAAGCACGGCCACCTTTTGCTGGACTCGGGGAAAATGAGATCAGCCCCGTGAAGACGGTCCGACACTCAAAAGACTTACATGTCACAAACCAGATCCCAACAGAAAGCAGACAAGCCTTGATGAAGCCGGTTGCACATGCACAGCCAGCGTAATCAAAATAGATCAAAACAGCCTTCAGTATTTACAGCAGTGACAGCAGCACAGGAAAATTGCAGTCTAAGTCTCTGTGCAGAAAAGCCGTTGGCACTGACGGTAATACCTTTGATGTCTGCGCCACTTCGGATCAAATAGACGAGAGCCGCCATGTCGTCCTGGTTCATGTCTGTGTCAACGATGAGAGGGGCGCTCCAGGCGATCCCGCGACGGGCCAGCAAAAGAATCCATGCCGCCCAAGCCCTTCGGCTGTTGGCGATCATGGCAAACGGCAAACGAATAATTGAAAAATTCTCTTTAAGCCAGGCAATAGTTGTCAGAGTCATGCTGGCTCAAGTCAGCCCAAGTCAGCCATAGCATCACACAGATCACCGCCTGTGCCCCCTGTGGCATGTTGTTCTCGGGCAAGTTCCAGCTGCTCGAAGCTGGCAACCTCAATGTACAAACTTGCAATAGCGTCTCTCAACTGTCTGAAACCTCCATGCACAACCAAGACACTCGTCGAAGCAGGTTCCAGCATGTTCCAGCCGGATACTAGTAAACACCGACTGACAAACACTTCACGGAGATTACTCTGGATACTCTCTCTGCAGGTTCAGGAGGTGGCTTTCCCGTTTCCCACCGCGAGGTGCTGAAAGGATGTTTTCTTTGGCTTTCGCCCCATCTAGGCTGCGAGAGCGCCCTGCATCTTGACTTGTCGGCTTGACTTGGCCCAGCCACGGTCGGGCAGTGGATGCATGCTGGATGTACTCTTTTGGGGGGATCGCTCTGTGCAACATTCCGCCACGCGTTTCGCAGCGAAATTTCTGGAAAATTCACAGTAAGTCCCCTATCGTGAAGATCCGTGCCAAGGGCAAGGTCCGTACCGGTTGTAGCGACTCATATACCCGTTGCGTCGCGTTCCGCTCAGGATATAGCAGATGAATTTATCCACAAAGGTGGGTTAGGGGTCCGGCCTCACTGCGTAAGATCCATAGAAACCCACAGGCGAGACAGAGCACGAAATGAGATGACGGGTGAACGATTCTAAAGGCCGCCATCTCCATCCAGCACAAAAGGCTGAGTCCCCCCCCTCCCTCCTCCTTCCAACCAACCTGCCTCCTGCTTCGCAGGGCTTTATGACCTTAATGAAGCATTTTACTGTCTGCGAAGACTGGAAACTTCTCAACTGAAATTGGTGTGGTCCTGGCTTTCCCACCCACAAGCACAGGATCACCGGCCCGACAAATGTGATGACTGCAACTTGGTGTAGTAGAATCAGAATCGGGATTGGCATCGGGAAACAAACTGACAGGCGTGCCTCGCAGATACAGACAGTAGCCTTCAGCTTCGCAACCGCATCAACCGCTGTGTGTGTCAGCTAGTTTACACGCTGGCATACGGTGATACATGTGTCATCCCTGCATTGCAGTCTAAGTTTGCCAATTCTTGACCGGGTAATTACGGTGCCTGACGAGCGGTTCGCAAGAGGTTTACATCAAAAGCAATAGGCTTTCACTCAGAAGCAAATCGCAAAGAGTGCAGCTTGGAAACAATCCTCTTTGAAGACCAGGCTCGCTGCGCCGTTCGTCATCGCGGGCTTTTTGGCCGGAAGCGCTGTCAAATTGCTTCAGCAGCTGCTGCCTCAATTCTGACGAGGGGTGCCGTTACGAACGGCGCCTGGAACTGCGCAAGCTAGGAATCTTGCTGTTGCCACTGCAGTTGCTTCTCCTTCTCTTCCAATTCCCTCTGCAGGTCCAATTGCTCCTGCATCGCAGACTTGGTCCTACTCCTCCACATGTAGATATTGGATTTACGCTGCTGTCTCCCAAGTCCGCACCTGGCCTCTGAAGCTGCAACAACAATTTCCCCTCTATTAACTAACTCTGCACATCTCTGCACCAAAGCCAACGAGCAACGAGACTCCTTCAGCTCTCGTTCAGACCTCACAGCTGGCGGGTTGCGATTTGTTGAACTTCACGCAATGATGGCAACTCGGACAATAAACCGCTTGCCGATTTAGCCAAGATGCCACTCGGATGGTCTTGTAGAGTCGTGCCAACCTTGAGCGAAATTCGCGGATGCCCAATGCTTCGTGCAAAATCTGCACCGCTTCAGGCTCCATGCCATTCTTCAGTCGCGATGACCTCATCATCGACTGCTCACAAACGGCATGCTGAGAGTAGCAATCGTTCGCATCTGTCGGGCCTTTGGTCAGGATTGTCGGCTGCCGCGTTTGCCACGTCCTTGGCTTTACTTTCGCTGTTGCTGCGTTGACGTTGATGGCTTCAAATATATTTCGAGCCTGGCCCCAGGCCTGCACACCGGTCTCCGGGGAGGCATCAAAACCTCGCCAGGTTTCGTCCGAACAGATCTTGCAGCCTTTGCGCCAGGCCCATTGCAGCCTGTACCTGCTCCGCGGACTGGAGACCTTGAAACAGCTAAAGCAAGGCGATCTTTCGTTGCTTGAGCACCGGTTCCTGAAAAAATGCATCCGTCAAGTGCCGAGTAAGATAGTGGGGCCTATTTAGATTTCGTTTTGGCTGATGAGCCTTCTAGACACTACATAGCGTCCCTCCTGTGAGATGCAGTAAAGCAGTCGAAAACACTTCTCACCCTGGGACAGGGTTAACCGTCTGAAGCTCGATTGCCTGTGGCGGACTCGCAAAGCACGAACAGGTTGATGAGAGAAAGCATCGGTGCAGTAATGTGGTGCATCGCCAAGCTTCCAACTCGAGGTTTGTGGTCTGCCATCCTGTCTCCGCATGTGGTCAACAGCACATACATAGACTTAGGCATTCAGGCTCACCGAAACCCTGGCATCAACTCTAAGTCATGTATGGAAACAGCCCGCCTGCATTGGTTGTTCGCGGTCCTGCGATAACCTCGCATGGAATCAAACGTTGAGGAAGCCCTGCCCTTCCGACGATCTCACAGAATCTAAGCGAGGACAACGAGCATTACCTGCCTCCGGCAGAGCAGGACCGTCCCTTGGCCGCACCTGCAAAGCACACAGGTTCACCAGAAGCGTTCTGGAACGAACAGCGAGTTCTGCCTGCCTCAATAATGGCAGGATTCTTCGGCGACTCTGCAGTGTCCAAAAAAACCTGTGGCAAAGCTATAACCACACCATGGCGACTTCGCATGTTTTGCCTGCTAAGACGAGTTGCTGCCAGCTCGGCATCAGAAGCCAGTTCAATCAATTTGTCCTCGCACCTGAACGGTCCACTTGTCTAGGATGAACCATGTCTGCAGCCATCACGGCTTAACTCAGACAAGCAGCAACTCTCCAAGAAGTTTGAGTGGGACTTGGTCAAGATGATGTTGTACGGCTTCCAGCTCTTCCTTTCAAGTTCCAAGACTACACCAAAACATCAGATCAGTGAACAAGCTACTTGGTGTAGAACGTGGCACTCCTAAATCGGTATTGTGCCCGGAACACAATAATTTGCTCGCCGAAAATGCATCGGCGGGAGCAGCGCGAGTGAGGGTTAGCATTAGGCAAGCTTCTCTTTGACCACCGACTTGACCGACCCCGTAATGTGCACAACCCTGACATGAAGAAACTAGGTGCTTGGATGCAGGGCATCAGGCAGACAGTGCAATGCCACGCTCGATGCCAATGCAATGCCGGAATTAGACACCGTCGGATGCCTGTTGCTCATACACCAAGTTACGATTCGCATGACGGAGGAATCACACAACACACGGATACCTGCAATGGCTTGGGCTTGAAAAGTCAAGATAATCTGGCCTCCAATTATACGTAGATCAGTGAGACCAGAGGAAAGCCCGGCCACTGTGAATACTACGCAGCCCCTTGGTTGCTTCCCTGCCAACTCCACAGCCCGAAGCCTCGGAGTAGTTGAACTTCTACAAAACTGCGTGCAAGATTCTTCGGGCCCACTGGGCGTGAGCAAGTCATGCCAAAAACTTCGGGAAGCCAGGGATGCCAGACGTGATTTTCATGCAAATATATGGAGCAAAATGACGCTCGCACCACTAGAAAAGAGGTTCAGGCCTGGGGCCTTCCTGCTTTGTTTGCCCGTTTCGATTTGTGCGCACGCCGAAGCTCCTTTCCCAGTACGGAGCCTCCACGTGCAAGTATTGTAAGCCAAAACGCAACATTCCCACCGTGACTGGCCTCTGCCTTGCGGCCACTAAGGTGATCAAGAGTGATCAAGGATGTGTCGATGCGCGCTAGCAGTGAAGAGCTCCGCGCTCGCCAAGGATTTTGTACATGTCGGGACAGCTTGGCGAGGTGTTCACAGCTGGCATGGATCGGTAAATCCTGAACTTCCTTTGCGGGCGCGAGGGGTGGGACCAGTTAGCAGTTGCAGCTCGATGTGGCCCACTTGCGCTGGGAGCTTCTCGCCTCACTGCACACCAATGGAAAAGTAGCGCCAAAACACGAGGTTATCGTTTTCATGTGAGGGGTCGCATTCCAAATTCTAGGTTCCGAGGTCCGGTTGTATGTTCCGGGTCCGCGGTAAGGGTTGCCGGGTTCCTGGGTTCCGGTTCCGAGCTCATGCTTTCCGGGTTCTTTGTTCCGGATCCGATCCGGTCCGGGTCCGCCCCGGACTTTCCGGTTGTGATGCAAACTGCCACCGTCACGTCAGTGCTGAAAAGGGAGAACAAAGCAGAAAAGTCCCAGATCTGAAGCTGTTTGTTCCGGTGGTGAGAAAGTTGGCATCCACCGCGAAGGCCCCGCTCAGCTCGGCCGCGACGTTGGGATGTCGAGAATTTTTTGGAGTGTTCGTTACTGTCGTGGCTAGGCAGCCACCTGTTCGGCTGCAAGGAAGGAACCAGTTGCAGTTCGTTGCACTTCACCTTGCGCCGTTCGCTGCCCGCAAACCTCCTTTCTACTGGTGCTAGATGGACCGTCTTCTGCTGTAGATCAACAGCCATGCAGCTGCTTGTTCTCAGAACTTGTTATCAGCAGGAACTCGACATCACCGACCCGGCTGCAGAACCTTCTGCTTCGGGGCCGCATGAGTCGAAGTCACTGCTGCTACTTGTAGGAGCTCTGCTTCATGCCGGCCCGTTCTTGCATCCTGTCATTCTAAAAATTCGTCTTGGCATCGTCGAGATCGTGACGTTTGCTGCAGGCCCTGCATTTGGCTGCATTTCCTAAGCTTGCGACTGAATCAGGGCCCAACTCCTCACAAGCCGCCTCCTCGGAAAGCTCCTGCAGCAAGCGACCGACAACCTGCATCCGTTTGAAGCAAGGACTGCCATTTCCTTCTCCAGCTTCTCAGGCTTACCATTGCCGGGCGCGTTGTCTAGTTACAGTCGCTGAGTCTCGCATGCGAGCCATTTTTTCATGAGCAGGAACATTGTGTGCCAAAGTAGCCCTCGCCAAATCATCGTCTGCGATCGTCTCAGTCAGTAACATGCTCTCCACAGCCGCAAGGCGGAAAAAGCCGGAGGGCTGGGGAGAGCAAAAACAAGTTATATCACAAAAACCCCCGACATCGAAAATATTGAGTCAAAACTGTAGAGGTCTGTTGACTGACGTCTCAAAACTCTCAACATAACACTTCGGAGCTGCAAGCTCCCAGCAGGTCGACCCCACTAATTTTTCCCGGGATGACAAAAAAGAGACAAGAGTGTTAAGAGTGTCCTGCCCGAACCTGTGACCAGTCACAGACAACGACTCACAAACCCGTGTTACGCAACAGAAAAGCTGAGCTCACAAAACCTCTATCGCCATCTTGCGGTGCATGCTGCATGCTTAGCCACCCATGCTAGCACACACCGACCCTTTCAATCAAAGTATCTCCACAGCGCTGCCTTGTTGAAACCTCCGATTTCTTGCAGAACAGCACAGGCTAGGCCAGATATCGATGCCGGTGCATTGGCTAGACCTGGTCTGCACAAGTCACCCCAATATCGCACACAAAGCCCAAAGCACGACCGAGGGACGGACGGAATGGCTCTGGAGACGCAAAACCAGGAAGGTTCAGTCTCACCAGGATACTTGGCCTACCAGAAACAATACGAACCGGCGCTCACGCCGATAAACTGCTGCTGCCAAAGCTGGTAAGAGTTGGGTTCCGGCATAGCCACACCACTGCGGCGGCAGCAGGGTCCAGCCAATCCATCATGCTTTGTAACGGAAGCAATAATGGAAGAAATGCAGCCAGACTTGCTACGAGCAATTCGGACTCGCTTACAGCACCAGTTCTGGAGCATGACACTTTGGTAAGGTTAAGACAGTTTGAAGTGAAGCAGAAGCTGCTGCTGGACAGCAACAGTCATCTGCCCTTCATGGATCAACATGGCGTTTGCTGGATGGTTAGTAACTCATCTAACAAGCTGCAGACTTTGTCCGCGTGCACGGCGCCATGACGTGCGCTAACCGATGACGACTGCCAGGAAGAAAATCCATGCGTCACAAGCATATCTGAACTGAGAAACCCTGCGCCATGTCCATGGTCTAAGGCAAGTAATTGCAGACCTTGAACTATCTAGCGGGAACACTTGCACAGGAAGAGATCCGCGACACCGTTGCATAGGCCACTCACGACAAATGTCTAACAGGTCTTGCATTCGCAAACCGCAAGGAACAGCTTCCGGCTTGCAATCTTGGTAAGGCTTGTTCAGACTCATAAAGCGACAGACAAACCAAGTGATCAAACTTGAAGCTGAACATGTGAAAAAACAATAGGCCACATGTACCTGAATTACCAAAACTGTCTCAAACCTAGCTCTCCACAGCGCTGTCGCTCCTACACACTTCAAAGCGGATTCTTGCTGGTCCTGCCCCTTGGCAGGTCCACACGGTTGCAAACATCAGCATGCGCTGCGACCACACACTTTCCGCACATGACATGCTTTGCCAAAGACACTGTTGCAGCCTTCTGTCTTCCGACATCTGGGGGGCATTGACGTATCGCTCGCTGGGACTTGCTCACAATGGAATCAGCTTCATCGAAAATTACGGTCGTTGGCTGGAGCAAATCCTTTGAGAAGCTGAGACCGTGCATCATGCGTCTACATCTCTGATACATCCGATCCAGTCCTATGCACGGACGAGGCACAACATACAAGCATGGCACCAACTTCATCGGCATGAGCACATGATGACACGGAGTGTGCCCTGCGTTTCCAGGGTCGAGATATGCACAACAAAAAGGGATGATCCTGACTTCGTTCAGTCAGAACCGACTCAGTGCGCAACATCACCTTGGTTGCTCCGTGATTGACATGCGACGCAGCATACGAACTGGACGCATTGATAAGGACAGCTGCACCTACAAGTAGCATGGAGTTGCATCTGCCTGTTGTCACAATAACACTGCAGCGTCGGTCCTTGCAAAATCTGCTATGCACGTTCTTGCACGAGTGTATTCTTTTGCCATCCACGATCACACCCACTAAGCCCCAGGGCGTGTGCGGCAGTGCAGCTGATGAAACAGGGAAAAGAACACTCCTGCAGGTGAGCTGATGCAGAGGGGATCCATCATGTGCTTCCATGCTGCACGCATTGGAAGATTTGAAAGCGCAGTGTAACTGATCAGATCGAACGGAGGATCGAACGCACAAGGTATCCACCATTCATGACGCTTGGGGTCCTCGAGAGCATGAACTGCGTGCCCGGCCCGCTGCGGCTCTGGCCTAGAAAACATGTCTACGAAAATCTATTTGGGGATTGATGGCACTTTGGGCCGCCAGCCGTCTGCTGAAGTCACATGCGTTATCATCGGGGCCTTATATCTGCAGTCGATGCAGCTTTTCGCATTAACACCTGTGGCTCTCGCAGATACTGTGCCTCCACCACATGCTGCAGCGAGAAACCACGCCTCAGCTGGGGCTGCTTGGCACAACCGTCCAATTGAAAGCAATTCAGAGATTGGGAAGGCTGGGCCACCCACATGCCGAAGTACGACAGGACAGATTGCATGCAGTGCGAAGTGGCCTGCATGAGATCAGCTGCAAGCCAGTCGGAGTTATTCAGAAAGCCCGTGCCTTTCTTTGCTTTTCTGCATGCCTAGCTGAGCTAAGGGATGAGGCCTTGAATCGCTTTGTGCACGTTTGCTGGTCAAGCCTTGGCTGGAGAGATGCCGTTTCTAGGGGTCCGCACTGGCACTAGTCACTAGTCTCAGAAGCAGGAAAGGCTTGCGAATGTGCAGCGCCTTCGAGTACAGATGTCTACAAGGTGCTTCGAGTTTCCTAGCTTCGATGAGCTTTGAAGGCATCGGCATGTCCCTGTCCGAAGAACCGCAACGGCGCTGAAAGGCTCAGCTCTGGGACTTAGGCCAACGAGCGCTTGGTGTCAGGCGGAAGGCCGCCAAAGTATTTGCAGAGTCGGAAGAGGCCTTGATGATCGCGGTCCTTCAAGGGCGATGCCAGGACCAAGAGCATGTCCAAAAAAGTTGCCCCCGGCCCTCTCCTCTCGGATGGTCTGCTCGAGACAATCCACATAAATCGAGGTGTCATCTTTGTGCTGCCAAACGGACACCTCAGCAGCAGGGCTAAAGCTGAAGAGCTGAAGCCCCATCATGTGGCTTGCCGCTTTCCCAGTGGCACGCTGTGGCGCGCACATACTCGGTGATGCGGGGTACCGGCAACTGCTGGTTTCCTTCCAACCCGTAGAAGCTGGCCTGCGACGCGTGAGACATCTAACTCCGGCATGCATGGACCCAATCCACAAAAAGCAGACGGATCCTGTCCTCTGCCCTGATGGCATCTATGAACCTGACAAGCGCACGATCACTCTGCTTACATTTCGTCGCCCACTTGGGGCGCGGCTCGAGGTCACAGGCTTTCTCCCCCAGAAGCCAGAAGCCCTGCAGGATCAACAAAGCATGTGCTCTGAGCTTCGCGTCCAAGCGTTTGAGCCGCCTCATTACCCATACTTGCAAGCCGAGGTTCCGTGCGCAGGTATTCGAGAACATATCTGAACAGAAAACCCGATCGGTCCACGAAGTAGTGACCTGACAGCAAGTCCTTGAGATGACGTAAACTTGCACAACTGAGAACGGGCAATGCAGACAGTCGGCCTTCGCTGTCAACAGTTGCACCAAAACCCTCAGCATCAAGCAAGTTCTACAACTGCCTATTCTCTCCTTACTGCAACTTTCGACACAGCATGCTTGCACTCCGAGATCTGCACGCCCTCCACAGTGTGTCGCAACATGGAATCAAAAAAAGGAGCCTGCATCAAGGTCTGCACACGAAGATAGCCATGGCTGCACTAATCCCGCATGCTCCAGGCCAGGCAGCATAAAATCGTGCCGGAAGGAAGGTCAGACATGCAAGCCCGCAATCCACACATATCCACACAGATACAAGACTGGTTAAACCCCAATACAATCTGCAAGGCACGCGTGAAGGAGAATCCTATGGTCAAGACATGAACTGCCGCTTCAAAGGCGGACTCTCGGACAAGTTGGCTTGCCCAAAGGCTCAAAGGCTCAACACTCGGCAAAATGCAACGGCGCTTCACACGCCTTCCGCAAGGTACTTGGCGTTGTCCTGCACACTTCCGAACCAAGGCTCTGCGTTTGGACTTTCGTAAGAGCAAACACTACTAGTACACTCGCAGACGGCGACACCTGAAGAGAGTGCCTCCCACCTGAGCTCTACTCTACCCACTCTACTTTCAGCACCAGCTGACAGCTTCTCAAGGCTTCCCTGCTTGGGTCTCAACGTTGAGGACCAGGGCCGGTCCGAAGAGCTCACTTCTGCCGGCCTTTCGCACACTTTCGTGCGGAGCATCTTCACAGACGGAGTTCGGAACCAAGGCAGAAACCTCATTCTCCTGCAAGCGTTGTGTGCTTCCCGGACTTCGCGAAACCTTGAATACCGCCAATTCCAAGATGATGCAAGGCCATGCATAAGAAGCACGGCGGAATTTCAGTGCCCAACGATCCGTCCAAAGTCTGGGAAGGTCCGACCTGCACCAGTTGAAGATCTCCCAATTATTCGACGCGTGCTCAAGCGATCACGGAAAGCATCATCACACGCACGCGTCTCCTGGTGGTGACATGGGACCACGGCGTATATCGATCTTACGAACCCCGTACGCATGCCAATCGAGGAATATTGAGGAGGTCCATTGGTGCGATCGGTGCCCGTGCCGATGCCGCAGTTGTGCGCCTGACGCCGGTCGACTGAATCGCCACCCGGTCGAACCGGTAGTCAACGTTTGCAAACATTCTTCAGTCGCCCCACGATAGGCGGTTCAGCTCAGGTGTCCGAGATGTGCGCAGAACGTAAAGCATTAGCCATCGACAGAACGTTCACGTCACATCACGTCACAATGCCTGGCCTCCAGTCTCTTGCCATGCTGCAATGCACTCTGTCAAGTCTTTGTGCTCATCATAGCTTGCCGGCCACAGCCTAAAGCGCCGACACAATGTGCACCAAACAGACAAGACATCCAGAGGGCACTGCACTCAGAATCAGTAAAGCCAAAGCCCAACGCTCTCGGCTCTTTCGCTGCTTTGCTCTTCGCAAGGCTCAGCCCTGGTGCCGGCCGTCCAGCGTGTGCCGCGTCCCAACGTGATGGATGCACGTGCTCGCTACTAGTTACTAAGTTACACTAAGTCACACCAAGTTGCACTAAGTTACTAGTATTGCTGCTTGCTTGCTGGTCAGTCTTCGGCTCTCGCTTCGCTACACACTCGAACTTCTTTAGAGTCGGCATCTGATTGTCCCTCAAGTTTCGAATAAGCGAAGGAAAGAGCGTAGCGGTTTGGCTACAACTCTCATACCTCTTCAGCGTATCAAGATTCTGCAAGCAACTGAGCGAAGGTCAATATTGTTGTTGCCAGAAGCGGTCCCTAGATAAGGGGCATCGTTTTGGGGCTTCTCCTACTAGCATTTCACAGGACTTTAAGCACATAGCTACATCGGCGACTCATGTTCCACTGCATGTAGTACTGGGCACCCAGAGAGCTTTGGCAATTGCAACACAAGTGCTACCCACGCTGCAGTGTAAAGGGCATCTCGCAAAAAAGGCTCCTGATCGATTTTGGGGGCATCCTTCGGTTATCATTTGCAAAACAGGGCCGGCGGTGTGCTGCACTCGCGCCACTCGCGCCACTCGCACCAGTTGCACCACTTGTACCACATGCCCCACTTGCACTACTTGGAAGATTTCTTCTTCACCACTTGCACTAAGACTTGCACCGCTTGGACCACTTGCACCACTCGTGCGCACACTCGAGTGGCAAAGTAACTCAAGAAGAATGAGCTCCAAAAATTCTGTATACGCAAGGGCGGGCATCACGGGAAAATAAGCATCAGAACAGGCCGGACTCGCCCGCAGCAGACAACTGCAGGAGAGGAAAGCAGCAAGAGGCCCCCGGTGTTCGCTTGCAGCAGCACTCCCGGCGCAGACAGGCCAAACTTTAAAACCCTAAACCCGATGCGCACACGCGACGCGCCCCCAAACGCGCCGGGAACGTGTAACCCAAAACCCTCAAACCCTAACCCTATAACCCTTAAACCCCAAACCTAAAGCCCTAAACCCTAAACTGATGCGTGGCCGGGCGCAAAAGTGACCATCTTCGGCCTCCCCATGTTGCAAAAACGAGAGCTCTGAGCTACTTTGCGAACCCCTAAATGGCCAATATTGTTGATCTCGGACCACTTAGAGCCTCCTCAAAAGCCACCAAAATTGGTGCAAGTGATACGAGTGGTGCAAGCGGTACAACTGGTGCAAGTCTTAGTGCAAGTGGTGCAGGCTAAGATGACCGAGATGACCAGGTTGACGCGTCATCTTGCCCCCCCCCCCCGAAGTCTTTCTCTCCCAGCAAGATGATCAAGTTGACTGCAGCGACCAATATGACAAACACGACTACCAGTTCTCGTTATAGTAGCAGTAGTAGTAGTCGTCGTCGTCGTGGTACTTGAATACTACACTACGACGACGACTACTACTAAACTACCCCTGCTCTTAGTTGTAGCTGCAATAGGGCTCGTCGTGCCGGTGGTGGTAGCATTGGTAGCGCAGCATTGGTAGCAGTGACAGAAGAAATAGAAGTCGTGGTGGTAGTAGTAGTAGTAGTAGTAGTAGAAGTAGTAGTAGTAGTAGTAGTAGTAGTAGTAGTAGTAGTAGTAGTAGTGGTGGTAGTAGCAGTAGCAGTAGCAGTAGCAACAGCAGTAGCAGTAGCAACAGCAGTAGCAGTAGCAGTGGTATAGCAGTCCGTAGGAGTCGTAGTAGTAGTGGTAGTAGTCGTCGTCGTAGTAGCAGTAGTAATAGCAATAGTGGCAACAGCAGCAGTAGCAGAAGTGGCAATGTGCATACCACTGCTCGTCTTGCAAGGCAAGCAGGCATCAGCCAAAACAGGGACCTCCTGAAGACTGT
Source organism: Symbiodinium sp. CCMP2592 (assembly GCA_905221615.1). NCBI lineage: Eukaryota > Dinophyceae > Suessiales > Symbiodiniaceae > Symbiodinium > Symbiodinium sp. CCMP2592. The sequence continues at coordinate 70,689 of CAJNDT010003323.1, read as the reverse complement.
GGAGATGCTCGGAGACTTTTTGACTTTCCGTCAACTAGACTTGCTTTGCAAAGCAACACGCATGAATTTAGAGCCCAACGCTTGGACCGACGAAAGGCTTCTGCCCAATCCAGGCGAATGTCTCAATGCAACCTGCCACTCACTGCGAAATCAGTAAGCACAGCTGACAACAGGCGCCTCAGAGGGAGCTACGAGGCCATCAAGCGATTCCTGCTCATTCGAAGGAATGCGATTCGTTACACTTGACACCGCGGTCGACTTTGCACGGGCCGGGCCTCTCCGCTGCCGTACCTGAACGTGCACAGAGCTCCGCGAAGCTGGGACTCCAACGTTGAAACGTCAGCAGAACATGAGCGAGTCTGTGAGGCGCGGACAAAGCCTGCTTTACCAGCGTGTCGTCCTGTGAAGAAGCGGGGGAAAGCTAGCAGCTAGCAATTCTGAGTTTGCCAGATCACAAGCAGTGCCATCTGTCCTCGTGCAGCCAGGGATCTAGAGCCATTCTGCCGCATGCCCCATTTGGCAACGACAGTGAAAGAACAGTGCCGGCATCCGTGACAGCTGACCATATGATGTGTGTGTGTGTGTGTAGAACAGTTGGCGATGCAGACTCATGCAGTAATTGCCTGGTTCTCGGATGGTGAGATTCGTAACTCAAATACCAGATATCACAATCCAAGGATGTCGACCACGAAGGCCGCGTCTTCACGTGTAGCATTGACGCTAGAGGCTAGACCAGCACGATGTCTGGCAGTCTAGCTATCCGGTTACTCCGGTTACCTCGTCGGCCTTAGCTTTGGACCTGCGCCTGGTGCCTTTGCCCGTGGTCCCTTGTCCTCTTGTTCTCGCGGCCCTGAACACCACTTGCCGTGTCGCATGCAGAAAAGAACACCTTTGCCAAGCGCGCATGCTCTATGTGGCTTCGTCTCTTTAGGGGATATGTTCGTGAAACAAAACTAATGATGACATTCTGAGTCCGTTTGCTTTGCAAACACGACCCGAAGGAAACTCCAAGCACGTGGGGCATGAATTTCGCGTTCAAGATTAAAGACGTCCCTGTCTGCGACTGAGGAAAATTCAAATGCCCACCATGCCCGAAGCTGCACCATCAGTTTTCACCTGGCAAGATTTGATGGACATCATTGGAAATCCCAAAACGTCCAACCCTAAACCGGTACGGTTCTGCACAGTTCTGCACCTGGCCGGCGTGAGGTTTTTGTAGCTCGCCCTGAAGCCAAGCACCAGCGAGACACGCGGATTTAACTACTCTGAGTCTCTTTTGGCCGGAACACCTCTGGGCTTTGGCAAAATGTGCTTTGCCAGGCACAGCCTGCTCCGCAGGGCCTGAAGGCAAAGGCTCATGCTTGCCTATTCCATGCACTTCCCTCAACTTCAACCTCATGCGCCCTGTCGTATTGAGAACCCATCCGCTTCGCACTGCTGCCATCGTCCTTGCCATCGCCATCTTCTACCTCACTTCTCTGACTGTTTACATTTCATCAGCATCCAACAACTCTGAGGGATACACCAGAAGCACATGTGACTCCACGGATTCAGCCGGTAAAATTCCATTCGCCTCAAAACGAAACTGCGATCACCCAAAGATTAGCAGCTTGAGGACTCACTCGGGAGCACCATCTCTTGCGCAAGTTTCGCATCATTCTCTTGCTGCGCGTTGCCCTGACATCCAACACAACTATGGAACCATTTGCTGCACCCTCATGCACTTCGAACATGCTGCGACGCAGCAAAACAGCACTGCACAGATTAAGCGAGAGGGAGATGCGATGATGTTCTCCTTTATCTGATTTTTCTGCCGCTGCGGGACGCCGAACCTCAGTGGAAGCATTAAGCCGAGAAGCCCAGATGAATGCTCCCTCACTGGGTTGCTCGATAAAGCCAGATAAAGCAGGCAGTGGACCCTACCCCTACCTGAAGTGACCCTAGTAACATACAGAGTAATCTTGTCAACTAGTGGATAAGTGAGGGGGAAGGGGGTCAGGGGCAGAATATATGGTATTGACACCCAAAAAAAGCGTTAAAACTCGGGGGGGTACCATATAAGTATGTATATACATACACATATGGATTATACTACATAACATCTATATCTATATCTATATCTATCTCTCTCTCTCTCTATATATATATATATATATATATAGTTCTCTATATATACATGGTCTATAGCATACTGTATATAGACTGTGTATGTATATATATATATATATATATATATATATATATGTATTTATTTGCATATATACATATATACATATAAACATATATACATATATACATATATACATATATACATATATACATATATACATATATACATATATACATATATACATATATATATATATGTAGAGCATATTTACATACATACATACTGCATACATGGATATATATATATATACTATATATGTAAACCGTATGTATATATATAGGCTCTATATTAATTCATATTACATATATACATATATACTATATATCTACTACTTCTATATACGCTAGATATACATACTCTATAAATAGATATATATATATATATATATATATACATATACATATGCTCAAGCCCCCCCACCCCCCATAATCCACCCGAACCTGCTTCTTGCAAACAGTGGATCATGGGAGGTGGGCAACCTCGAATGCGAAAACATCGCCAGGCTCCAATTGCCCCAAAGTTTGCAAAGCTGGAAGTGCGAAAGCATCGCCAGACTCCAATTTCCCCAAAATTCCCAAACTCTGAGCAACTACGGCCCCGCACGCCTCATAGATGCCCGGATTTTGGTGATTTTGGGTAAATTGGAGCCTGGCGATGTTTTGGCACTTCCAGCTTCACAAACTTTGGGGAAATTCGAGCCTGGCGATGTTTTGGCAACATCGGATGCGAAAACACCCGCCAGGCACCAATTTCCCCAAAGTTTGCAAAGCTGCAAGTGCGAAAACATCGCCAGGCTCCAATTTCCCCAAAATTCCCAAACTCTGAGCAACTACGGCCCCGCACGCCTCATAGATGCCCGGATTTTGGGGATTTTGGGTAGATTGGAGCCTGGCGATGTTTTGGCATATCCAGCTTCACAAACTTTGGGGAAATTCGAGCCTGGCGATGTTTTGGCAACATCGGATGCGAAAACACCGCCAGGCTCCAATTTCCCCAAGTTTGCAAAGCTGGAAGTGCGAAAACATCGCCAGGCTCCGATTTCCCCAAAATTCCCAAACTCTGAGCAACTACGGCCCCGCACGCCTCATAGATGCCCGGATTTTGGGGATTTTGGGTAAATTGGAGCCTGGCGATGTTTTGGCATTTCCAGCTTCACAAACTTTGGGGAAATTCGAGCCTGGCGATGTTTTGGCAACATCGGATGCGAAAACACCGCCAGGCTCCAATTTCCCCAAAGTTTGCAAAGCTGGAACTGCGAAAACATCGCCAGGCTCCAATGGCGGCCCCGCGCGCCTCATTGCCAGGATTTTGGGGATTGTAGTAGTTGGAGCCTGGCGATGGTTTGGCACTTCCAGCTTCACAAAGTTTGAGGAAATTCGAGCCTGGCGAGGTTTTGGCAACTTGGGGTGCGAAAGCACTGCCATGCTCGAATCTCCTAGATTCCTGAACTTGAAATGCAAAAGTCATAGAAGAAAAGCCGTACAATGTACTCATACATGAGCCTTCAATTGCTTCAGTTCCCAACTGTGCTCTTGCTTCTTTCATCGAACAAAGTCATAGCTGTTGTTAAGTTAAGATCACCTTTGCTCAATAAAAGAAACAGAACAACAGCTGTACTTTATAATGTTGAAAACTGCCTGCGTTTGTGGATGCTTTAGAACGTTAAAATGCGAATGCACATGTTCGTTGAACTGTACATCATGTTTATATACTGTCGAGTTCCTGTTTCTGCATCGAAGTAAGATCTTGCCAAAATTTTACACTCTTGCCCGTTGATTGAACCAGGAAGACGTATTTCTTGTGTTTTATTTTACCTCACAAACTAAAGAAGCTGATAAGCTCCGATATTTCAGATCATTACATATAAAGTGAATTCCCCAATGGCACTGTCCTGCCTTATTCCTTTGGGGTTACCTTATTCAAAGTGAATACCAGGAAAAAAGGTACCATTCAGGCGACACTGGTGAACCTGGTAAATGAGCTTTCAATTGCTTCGATTACTGGCGGTACTAACTCTTCTCTCGTGGAGCAAAATCATAACCGAATCAAGGTCAACCTTGCTCAAGAGGTAAGTCAAGTGTTTTGTTTGTTTTCCTCAAAGCATAATGAGAAAAGATGTGTTTCCACCACTTCTCGGAGGCTATGAGGAGAGGTCTGGAGTTGTTTCGTGCCGTATTCAAAGATGGCAGGAGCTATATCACTCTTGTGAGTAGCGCGGTGCAACGGGGCGTGGTTACGTGTTCTGAGCCAGGATCGTCTTGCATCTTTTAATCAGAAAAAACAGCAAATGTGTTCAGAAGAATAACGAATGCTTTGCAGATACATGCTTGTCTTAATTCCCACAAATTATAAAGCGTAAGAAGCTCGACATACTCTGCTTGTGACCGAATGTATTTGGAGTTTGGTGGAGGGAGACCACTTCTTTCCCTAAACACTCCGATTTTGTGGTATTGGTATACTGTAAGAGCTCGTTGAGTTCCAGCCACTGAGTTCCAGCAACTGATAAGGGGCTAAGGTGTCTTACTGTGTTTCTTTGTGCTGAAACAAGATTTCTAAAGACAACACCACCTGAAAAACAACAACCATGCTTCCCTTGTCTGTTGAAATTTTGAAGACATAAAGTTGTCCTGGGTTTCTTCAAGCATGAAGATACACGGAGGTTCCTTTCCATGTCTGATGGGCAACACCTCTGTTTAGGGTGGTTACACTGTTGCTAGTAAGCCAAACATACCACTGGCATGGCATGTTTGCTTTCGCTGAAGGAGTTGTCCTTACCCCTTATGTTATGAAAGAGAAGAGCAGCTGTGTCTATTCAAACTGTACATCTTAAGTAGTTCGACAAACTCCAAAGTCCAGAACCGGAATCTGGTTTCGGTTTCTGCTTGTTTACCTATGATATAAAGGAATAGAAAAGTCGGGTAGACATGTACATGAAGTGCAGAACACACCGTGAATTCCGATAGATTCGGACTCTAGGACTAAGCATTTTGGGAAAGAAGACTGCGCAGGAGTATTGACAAGAAGGCTGGGGTGGATCATGGGGGGTGTGACCATATGTATATATATATATATATATCTATATGTATATACACTATATCTGTATAGTCTGTATATACTGGATAAACTAGATATACTTTACATACTGTATAGACTATATACTATATGCACTCTATATGCTGAGTGTACTATGTACACTATATGTACTGTGTATATACATATGTATATACACACTAAAATGTGTATATAAGTTTATGTATATATCTGTATGTATGTACGCATGCATGTATGAACGCGAGTATACTATATACACTACACTGTATATATACATACGTATATATATATATATGTACTGTAAATACTATATGTACTGTACACACTACATATACTACTATATACACTATATATCAATATGCTCGTTTGTAGGGTTGGATCCGCGGGGGCTGGATCAGTGGGCTTGGCAAAAACCAAAGTTATCAAAATCAGAAGTCAACCTGAACAAAGACTTATTGGATACGTTACGACACGGTAGGTTTGTCCAGAATTAATGTAACTGGAGATTTGCAGACACTGAAAATTGTTGAGAAAACCATGAAAAAATGTAGTATTATTTCTGTCCAAGCCGGTGTGTGAACAGAGCAACCGGAAGCTGTGCCATTCCAGTGACTCCTTGCACCGACATTGGCACGTCGGGCAAGGTCACACTAGATGGCTGGCCTTTGTGTCCCCAAGCAAGGAAACTTGATGGCTCTTCGGGTGAGAGCCCGGCAACACCAACAGGTTTTCGCAAGGCTGAGGACGTCTGTGCAAGAGCCGGCAGAAGCTGCAAAGGTGTGACTCCCAAATTGTCAACAAGAAATTGTTCCTCAAGTGTGTTCACTTGTGCCATGCCACTGACCCCTTGCACCGACATGGGCACATCGGGCAAGGTCACAGTGGATGGCATCTATTGTTTCCTCACACTGCTCAGAACAACCTGTCAACTTAAACAGGTTGCTGCAAGGTTGAGGAAATCTTGAGTCAGCATGGCATTGCTTGGCAAGGTTGACGATTCGAATTGAGGAAATCTTGAGGAATCCTCCTCAAGTGGGGCAAAGAAGGCAAGAACGACGTCCAAGGCCCTGATTTGCCGGCGCATACTCATTCACTGAAAGAGCCATATCAATTCTGTTCCTCCAAGTGTGTTCACTGAGACAGCCACATCGACATAAGGCTGCAAGCAAATCAGACTTGTGTCTCAATTGTTATGCAACCTTCTCATCAGTCATCGCACTGTTTTACCTGTGTTGCTGCATGGCCTGCTGTTGCTGTTGTGTCACAGCATTCACACCCCAAAAACCAGTCACAGCAGATTGGCTTGAATAATAAAAAGCATGCAGCTCAGTAAGCTATGAAACGTATTTTGGCTGACGAAGCGGATCGTCACAATAGATTCCGGACAATCTGCGCAACTGCTTCCCCGAACATCGAAGTGTATTCCCCACTAGCCTGTACATCTGCTGGCACACCGGTGAAACGGCCGTCTTCGCCTCGGTTTACCAGACCAATGAAAGCATTATGATCTGGTTTGGGCCTGGCCAGGTTCTCAAAATGAAACCCAGGCAAATGCCACAGTTGCAAGGGCTTCACTGACTTTCCGTTAAAGGCACCCATGTAGGTGCAAGTCTTTTCGAAGCCACAAAAGGATAGAACTGTTTTGACACACTCGAGGTGCGGCATACAGGAGCTGAGGGGCTGTTCCACCACAGGGCAGCACTCACATGCCCATCCCAGGAAAATCCCAAGTGAGCAAACAAGGGCCTGACAATTTCCCTGCAATACAAAGTCCCGCTCAGTCCATGCGCCTTCCCAGCCGTTGCTTTCAGCACGTTGGGAACGAAATGAGCACATAATGACAAAAGAAGAGCACGGAGTGCCCCACCAATGCAAAGCCTTCTTCTCACACGCTGTGGCTGCATCCAGAAACAAACGCAACCCTTTCGCTAGCAACATGTTGTGTTCGTCATTGTAGAGTATGTCAAAGCTGCACCCACGGAGACCGGATTCGATCAATTTCTTCGAAAGTTTGGCGCTCCCTGCATAGTATTCAATGTATTGCAGCAACCCCGCACATTGATGGGGTCCCACATCGATTGAAGCTGCTTCAATCTTGGCTCTGTTGTCATAGCTACGGCTAATGATGCACATCAGCTGACACTCGATGGTTCGGTTCTTCAATGCGGGATAAGCCAATCCAATCAGCCCATGCCATTTCATGGCCACTCTGCCCACATTGAAGTCCTGGTCGTAGCGCAAGAAATTTTGCACCAAAATCCTTGCAACCATGAGCCTGTGACACCAAGGCTCTGTGGACCTGGCCAGCAAGATCAATTGAGGATGATGATAAGTTTATGTAGTATTACATTAATTAATGAAAAATTCAAATTATAACAAAATCTGTGACCCATAACACTTTGAACAGACTCCGGCCTTGGGGAGAAAGACAAGGAAGCAAACGGAAGGAAATGCGAACATTGCAATCGCGATGTTTGCTCGAAGACGTCCTCTACCCAAGTGTCAAACCGATCATCAATTTCATCAGTTCCTGTAACTGTATCGGTAAAATTCAAGGCAGGAAGAGTACACGGGCGCTCCACTGATCTACCTCCCAACTCAAATGACTCTGCAGCATTCTTTTTCCTTTTGCATTTCTTGCGTGCTGGCTTCACAGGCCCAGCACTACCACTGAAGACCAGCGATGATCCCAGCACATGCTGGCACGGCCACTGGAAATTGGACATGTTGGTGATTCACTGACATCAATACATTGATTTGTTGTCCCACATAACTTTAAACCATACCTCTGGTCCAACTTGAGCAACAAATGGATTCAATGCTTGCCTGGCATATCAAGCACATTCCACAAACTAACAGGACACAATGTCAGGAAGGCTTGTTTTTGCTGATCGCTTTCTCCCCGAGCAATCTGCAGCATAACTATGGTGAGACTTCATGATTCATGTCATGTCATCTTCAATTGCACACTTCAGGCATTCAGCAACTGTAATTGCAACGTAACTGTAAAGACTCAATCACAGAATGAACAGCAACTGCGCACAAGCTGAAGCCAAAATTGTGAATCGAACATGTTGCCGCTATGACAGCAGGAGCAGATTCACACACATTGGACTCGGCTGGATGAACTCACTCCCTGTGACTTCTTGAATCGACCGAAGACTTGAAGCTAAGAACACGATACTTGCATACATGACATTGACAGCAATCTGCTACCTGCTGACATGTTTTCCCCTGTGATGTATTTATCACAAAAAAACTGAAGAGGCTACTTGGCATACTTTGTAGGCGAAGGCATTGCGTCGATAATCGGGGCAAGGCGTTCCAGGACAGCCTCAGGGATAGTACCAGGCTGACAATGAGGCGGCAGTTGCCTTTCGGGTTTGGCCTTCTCCCACTCTGTCCATGCCCAGCGATGCACTTGAGCCAGTGCTTGCTTCCAGTCTGATCTGTCGTTAGCAAAGCTTTTGCTGCAAGACTTTTTCCCCTCACTTGACACATACTGTTTTGTCATGATCTCGGCTTTGAAGCGATGATCGTTGAAGCTGAGACGCAACTTGAAGTCTTCGGGTGGATCCAACTCCGACAGGAAGTCGGGAGTGTTATTCAAGTGTGGACCATGCTCGCGCGGAGCACGTTGCGATGCCTGGCCACGATGTGCAGCATCATCAAGGACCTGCTCAGGGGCTGATCCGCTCGAGGACGAGGCCTGTGCCATTCCACTGTCCCTTGGCCCGGATATTGGATCCGGCAAGGTCCCATTGGATGGCTGTGCTTGCACTTTTGTTTCCTCGTGTGCGACCCCGGCACCACCAAGCACAGAGTGTGGACGGGAAGCATCGACACAGGGCTCCTCCGCCGGGGGGGCGGGCTCTCCTTCACCAGTGTGTGGACTGGGAGGATGGGCGCAAGGCTCCGGTGAGGGGGCGGGCTCTCTTGGACTGGGAGCATGGACACAAGGCTCTGCCGGCAATGAATCAGGAGTTGTTCGATCGTCCATGACATTCATGTCCAACAGCTGGCTTTCCAACTCCTCTTTGAGTTCAGAGATATCTGGATCTTCTTCCACTGCTGGTCCGGGCATTTGTTCGAGCACCTGCTCCTTGCGTTTTCGTGACGCTGCTTGCCTGCGAGCCAGCCCTTGCAAGCCCAAAGCTGTGCCTCTTCCAAACCCATTGCCTTTTCCACGGCCTTTGCCTTTTCCTTTGCCCTTGCCTTTGCATTTTGCTTTGGCACACGGTTTTGACTTTGCTTTGGCTTTTGCCACAGCTCTCCTCGCTCTTTTGGCCTGCAATCGAATCACAATTGAGTCACAATTGAGTCACATTTGAATCACAACAATTGAGTCTAAGCCTAGCTCAGAAACTCACTGGAAGGTCTTGCCAGGGTGCCTTTTGTTCTGCAACCTTCTCATCCCACATGTTTTGCCAACGTTGTTGCTCGGCCTGCTGTTCCTGTCGCATCAGGGCTTTCTCCAAGTCCTGGAAATCCTGTTTATCTGAGGGCTCCATGTTGTCCAACAATGCTGATAGAAAACCATCAGGCATATCTGCATCAGGAGCCTTCTGAGTGTCTGACTCTGCAGCTTCACGGCAAGCTTCTGCAAACTCTTCTCCGAAACACTCCTGACACTGTTTCAACAACTCCTTCTTGGAATTCTTGTGGGGTTGTGTCACATTCAAGTAGTCCGCCATCAATGTCAACTCCGCAAAGGTCCTTTTGTGCCCGGAGCGCAAAGTGTTTTGCACAAGTGGTTCCCAACCACACGTGGCTTTGAAATAGAGTCCTGCCTGTGTTGACAATTTCGGAGTGGCTTCACATGCTTCCCATTCCTCAGGGTTGTGAAGGAACTGCCATGAGCAACCGGCCTCCACTTGCAACTGCCAGCCCGAGCACCTGCCGCCCTCATGAACTTCGGACAACCGCCATGCCAACACTGCCCATTTGAAGGATCCCAGAACAATGTAGGTCTCTTCCACATTGCGCAAAGTAATGATTTGCCCAAACTGGGCAAACACAGCCCACAAGCCGTCCTCAGGAACATGTTGTTCTTAGAACAGAGCTATTCAATCACAGACCGCTACTTTGCTGATTCACCCCAGGCCTTCAATTTCACGTTCTGCGTGCTCAAGTTGTTCTGCGAATAGTAGCGCAGGAAGGACCATGATGCTGCAGAAACAATCAATTGTTGTTCAGAAATGGTGTCCCACGTTTTGGTTGCTAGGACTTTCGACATTTCCTTGGGGAGCTTGTGATGTGCGGCAACAAATTCTGGATTGGCTCTGAAATCATCCTTGGCCTTGTGCCAGTACCTCAGGAACTTCTCTCTGCTCAACTTGGCAGGGTGAGCCATGCCCCGACACTCCAATATGTCGGAGTTGGTCAGCAGCTGCTGGATACATGTCCCCGTGAGTTTTTGGTGTGCTTTCGGACCTGTGGCTGTTCGTAAGAGTTGGTGACAATCCTCGACGATCTTGCTGTCCGGAAATGTGGCTGTGAGAAAGCGCAACAAATCTAGTCCTGCTTGGTAATTCAAACGCCAGCCAACTGACTGAAACTGAAGGGCAGTGTAGCGCATGCAAGGATCAAAAGTCAACCTGAGATCTGCACTCAGCATGCGAGCCTTAGGCGCGCCACTGCATTCCAGGCTTTGCAAGCAAAGCCAATCTGTCTTCATCAGTTTCATGGCATTGATGGCATGGGGAGAAGGACCACTCAGCACTTGGGTGTAACACTCCGGAGGGGAGCCATACTTGGAAAATGTTGCACACCGATTCGCCAGCATCTCCAAGCCATAATCCATGACTTTCGTTATGAATGTTTCAGACTCCTGGACCCAAAACAGCAAATCATCCCAAGTCTCTTCGGAAACCATGATTGCCGCAATTCCTCTCAAACTCCAGTGCTGGTTCCAGCTAGTGCTCATGACCTGTGTCTCGGTCAAAGCGTCCTCGACAGTTTTGATCTCGTGGAGTTGTGCACTGTAGTAGTCCCAGCAAGGCTCCTGCAGCCGTGCAATAATGTGTGCGTTCTCCCAAGTCACCCATGAATGGCCCAGATAGGCCAGTTTCAGTCCTTTAGCTTCTTTGAAACACAATTGAGGTTGGTTGATGTCATCCGGACCTTGCTCGGAACGAAGGTACCACTCCAAAACCATTCGGGAGGCCGTAAACTCGGACAGATTTTCCGCAGCAGCCTCATTCCACGAAAACCACCGAGACGGTTTCGTGCATCCCCCCTTGACTTTCCAGGATCTCATTTTTTCCGGAAGCGCGGTCCAGACATCGTGGTCTGAGGCTCCCCTCATATTAAACTCGAAAGCAATGCGAGTCTTGTACTTGTCGAAGATTTCGCTTTCCTGGCTGAGGTACAAGTAGAATTGTATTGGTTAAACAAATACTGACTATATTATTATATGAATTGTACAATATTGAGAATTGGAAAAGCCTGGCCTCGTTGTTGGACTGCAGAAAACTTTCGAGTGCGTCCTGTTTCTCTGCAAAGAAGCCGCCAGAGCCGAAGGGCTTGTAGTTCAGGGTCCACATGAACGTCGTTAGGAGGACATTTTTGTGGAGTTGTCCTCTGAGCGGCCCCTTGATATCCCTATGCAGGCGATGGATTTTGTCGTAACTGTAATGTACGAGCAAGTTCTGGTCCAAGGAAAATGCGTTGGCGGCACACCCGATGCTGCCTTGATCCATCAATATGTGCAACATCGGAATCATGTCTGCAGACTGTGCGTCAAAACTCATACTGTGCACTGTGGCTGGATCCTCTGTACGGATGACTTCCCATTCTGCACCACGAAAAGTTGCTTGGTCTCCCGGGTTCAATGGGGCCAACATGGACAGCAGCTGAGAGTCCGGCTGGAAATCGGTTATTTGCAACCCGGCGATTTTGAAGCACTGACTGCTGACAGCCTGGAAAAACTTCAGGGTCGAAAGTCTCTCAATTTCTCGACGTGCCGCCAAACGTTCGACTTCCGGCATAAGGTCATATTGTCCCGGGCGAAGGATTTTGGCCGAGTTCACAAATTGAGCAGTGGCATGGGCAAAACAATTGGCAGAACTGTTGTAAAAAAGACTCACAAGCCAATCTTTCGTGCTGTGGTGGGAAGAATCAGTGACCATGGTCAGCTTCCGAACATTGAGAAATGACAAGGAGCTTTCTTGCTTGTACAAGCTCAGCATCTTCCGCTGCCACAGAGAAACAGAGCCAGGCCTGACACCGCCATCTCTGTCCGTCTCTCTGATCTCAGCCAACTTCATCATCGAGACCTTTGTGTTGCGTGCTTGTTCAATGAAGTCCCAAATCCGGTAAACGGACATTTTCCGGCGAGGGTCTTCTCCATCATCAGCAGACCTGCGAGCAATGCAACTGCAACTTCATAACTTAACTCACTTGACAAATTGATTTCAAATGAAATGATGCCCCCGGACTCCTGAATGCAGAAATCAACCTTACCCAACAGCCAACCTCCTTCCTCGCCCTGACAGTCGTCGTGAAGGAACTGCTCTCTCCAACGCTTGGTTTGCCTCTACATGCTCCAAAATGCTGTGGGCCATAGCTCCATGCAAAATCTGGAAGACAGTGGCTCGCAATTGTTGCAGAGCAGCCAAGCTATGGTTTTTCCAGGGTGACATGTTTCTGGATCGACGGACCTTCGCAGCATTGAGGACAAAAGCGAGCACATCCAAAAACAGAAGTTCTCCCTGCCAAGGGCCTGACAGTACAGCTTCTGAGTACATGTTGCCCCAAACCTTTCTCCAAGACTCCAGAACTGAAGCATGTAGTGAGGAAAGAAAGTCTTGCACTCCCAAGACCATTCCATTGGGCTGCAACATGAGGACATGGTTCCCAGCAGTGCCATGCACATCGATGCTCAAGCCATGCTGTCCAGCCGCGTATGCCTGGGTTGTAGCCTCTGCTGAGATTTTCCGGAACATATCCCAGAGGTAGGTCGACTTGGCTGCAGTTTGGCTTTTGTCCAGTAGCTTTGCAAAGAACATCATCAGCAGCATGGTACTGGCACAATTGCAATTCAACATACTTGTCCTGAACCAGGGCCACTTTTGCCAAGTATTTGAGTATGTGTGTGCATACATGTACTGTCAAGGATTTCATAATTTAAGGTTCGTGGCCTGAGGTTCATTGAACGATAATGCAAATCTTTCTCTGTCAGGATATCCTCGGACAAGCAAAGGTCTTTCAGTGTTTTGGCATGTTTCGTCAGAGCGTTTTGCTCGCCATTCTCCATAAGCTTGTCCATGACATATTGCAGATCCCAGTACAGCTGGGAATCATCAGGATTGCGATATGCCACCGGGCCAAAAGCCACAGCAAGACCTTCCATGACCAAAGAGTCTGCATTTGCGGGCACATGCTGGAAACATGGCTCAGCCATGGTCACATATTATGTGTACTGTAACTTTGCGATTTGAAATGTCAAAGTTCTATTGCACAAATGTTGAGCCATGTAATTTTACAGTTCACACATTGCCTTAACGTGGGGGGAAATGTCCCTCTTATTATTTAGGTGGAACATCCCAGGCGAAATTGAAGCTACAGAAACATGACAAAATGTCTGCACCGAACAGAGAACAACCACATGAGAACTTGTGAAGCTATTGGCCATGAGTGCAATTGCAATTTTTTTCGCCCTTGTTCCGCGAACCCCTCACGGACTTGAAGACAGCCTTGTGTCGGAACTGAAATGAGCCGCAATCGGCAATGCAGCATCCAGTAATCGTCATCAGTGCAACAGCCATTGGCGTGCTTTGGGCTCCCTGTGAAAATTGTATTTAGGATTGAATTGGTTGTCACTTTAATGTGCCATCCATACCCATGCAAGACAATGAAATGCTGTGCAACTGCTGAATTGATCTACTGAGTTACTGCCACTCAAGCAAAAATTGTATTGGGTTCAGTGTTCTCCAGGATCTCGAAGCCATGGTCGGCCTCCTGACCATTGCGATTTCCCTCATCCACGTCCATCGGCTCCGGAATCGAGCAACGTAGTGGGCAACGACTTCCCGGTCTGGTGTTTGTCGATTCCGCCCAGCGCAGGATGCAGTCTTCGTGAAACCAATGCCCGCAGTGGAGCCGGAGCAAGACTTGTTCCCCCTCATCCATGGTGTCCTGGCAACCAAAACAAATTGTCAAATGAGGACATCACAACACTCACAAGGTCTACACTGGAGATGGAGCTGAAGCAAGCAACACTCGTGGGATCCATTCCGTCCTGGCAAATGAGACATATGGGAAGCTCAATGGCCTCTGACTCTGCTTGGATCTCTTGCTGGTCCTGCTGAACTGTTCCAGCTGCAAGGGTGGCTGGGGGTCCGGCTGCTGCATCGGGAGCGGGTGGATGCTCGCGGGGTGTTGCTGCCACAACTGGTTCAACCACAGCATGCTCCAATGTCTCGGGCTCAATTGTGGGAGGGTTGGCTGGAGGCACAACATGATCAGGGGATGCGGGGGGCATCGCTGGCATTGCTTTGCTCAAAGTATGCATAGCCTTGGGAGCCACAGCAGGGGATGTGCTTGTTGATGGTTCTGCCGAAGGCATTGTTGGCATTGCTGCATGGCCGGCCTGCTTGGGCGGAGGGGGCACCCGGGGTGCTGCAGGGGCTGCGGGCTGAGGTGGCCCAGACGTTGCTCGCACAGGTGGGACCCGGATCGGGGCAGGTGTGACAGCCTTGGCATGTGCCGGCAGAGGCGCCTTTGCCGGTGCAGGTGGTGGGCTTGCAGTTGCACTTACTGCCACAGGTGCTGGGCGGGCACGTGCTGGCGGCATTGTTGCTTTCGCCCCTGCCTGCAAAATCATGCCAACGTCACCTGAGGTTGGAGCTTTCGCAAAACAGATGCTGACAGGCTTCATGAATGAGTCCTGCCAGCCCAGAGGGCGAGCAATCTCCTCTATTGCAGCGTCTGTCAAATTCAGGGGCAGCTTCGAGGCCAACTGTTCCATGAACTGTGGTTCGCACCGTCGGACACGATTGAATGCCGTTTGGAACCGCATGTGCAAGTCTTCGTAGGATATCACACCTGCACAGCCAAAGATGAAGTCTCAATTGAATGTTCTTATGAATAATAAAGCTGAAAAAACCGACCAGACGAACAACCCGTAATGGCATGATCATTCACTGACCCAAAATGACATTTCCTCTATAGTGTCCTGGCAATAACATCTGACAAGTCACGGAGATAAGAGAGCCGGCTACTTGGCCTGAGCCTCGTCAGCATCCACAGAAGTACCAAGAGTCCCCTTTGGCTCAATTGACTGAGGTACCCAGCCTCAGCGTTCATAGCATCTTCTCATCATGTTAGACAAATTGTCAAATGCACAAACAAAAACAAGTGACACAAATGGGAATTCCTGTCCCGCCTCCAGCTCACCGTACAATTTCTCCAAGCTGGCCACAAGCCTTGTCCTTGGAAGACCTTTCAATACTGTTGTGCTCCCTGTGATTGTGGCATCCTCCCCCTTGTTGTAAACATAGCCGACTGTGGGTGGTGGGAGGGGCTGCACAGGATGAGCAGGAACTGTCACAGGGCCCTGAGGCACTTCATTTCCCGAGCCCGATGCTGATGGAACTTCCGGAACCACCTGCTGATGTTGTGCTGTGGCCCTGTCGGATTCCTCCTCCTCTTCCTGTTCCGAATCGTCATCCACCTCATTCACCTGGGGGGGGGAGAATCCTGGCATCATATTCATCTGGGCATTCATCATCGGATTGCCCTGCATCGCAGCAGCCGGGTTTGCCGAACCGTGCATGGGCATCGACATATTATTCTGCATGCCAGTGCATGGGTGCATCATGGGCATGTTCATACCCGGGTTCATGCCCATCAATGTGCCGGGGTTCATGGTCATGTAAGGATGAGCTGGAAACATCATTGGGGGCATGGTCGGCTGCATCTGGCCTGTCATGACCATGTGCTGTCCATTGCCATTCCTGGAATCCGCAAGACGGGCCCGCTTGTGGCGTCGGGGAATAAGCCCTGCCATGGCTTCTGCAACTACAGGCAATTGGTGTTCCTGTAGCAATGGTACTTCAAACCGAACCCTTGAGCAATTCAGGCAAACACAATTGACAATTCAAAGTTGAAGCAACACTGCAGGACATACAGCTGACTACAGTACAGAAAGCTCCGAAAAGCACAGAGCTTCTTATTTGTTGCAGCCATTCCGAGCCGTGTTGGTCCACACCGTATTAGCAGAAACAAGCGAGCTAGTAAACATTGTCCTTGTACCACTGCCGAATCTCACTTTTGGTTTTGCCCGACCCTTTCTGGCCCGGGTGTGAACATTGCGAAATTGAATTTGACTGAAAGCAGTCAGCCAAGAGAGTCCTCACTTGTTGCCATGTTGACCGTGAATCGGAAATGTCAATCTCCAAGTCACAGAGCACCTGCAGATCCTCCAGCACGTAGTGACCTCAGTGGGGCAGCAACACTTTATTATGGTTATGTGTTATGATTTAACAAACAACACAGCGGTTTTGTTCAAAGGACAAACACATCAGGATGATTGCTCTGAAGGCACTGACACAATGCCACCTCAATTGAAATGAATCAGCTGTCAGAAGTGTATCATCATCGTCAGAATTGTTTGCTGGCACATCATGGGGTGACGGAGCTATGAGAGCCGCCAACATGGTCTTGGCTTTGAAGACAAGCAATCGATGAGACCAGGCCAATGGCAGGTCACACTGCAACAAATGTAACAAGCAATCACTGACTTGGTTTCCTTCCACCTCCGGCCAAGTAGGCGGTAGAGCCTGCACTGCTTCCAAAGCCCATTGCTGTTCTTCAGCCAAAGTCATGTTTCTGCCTTGAGCCAAGATATGCACAAATCATGGAGGACATCACATGGCCTGACCTCGCTGACAGTGGTGGCAAAGCAATTGAACAAGTAACATCCCAAAGAACCGCACTGGAATTTTGACATGAATGTCACAATCGTGCTTGCCCCTATGCAAAAAAAGCCAACATAATCTATACACATGGCAAAGGAAGAAGCTGTTATTGAGCACGGTGCTGCTGCAATTCTGCAATACAGCACAAGTAGTGAATTCAACTTGCTTGATCCTTTATACAGTTGTTCAAAATTTGTCACTTGTGCTTGTCATTCCTTTGGCTCTTCCTCTTTTTGGACTCGTTGTTCTTATGTTTCAGAAGCTGCAACTTGAATTTAGTGTGCACACCATCGCCACTGGCCATTGGCAACTGAGATTCAGACCGGGTTGGACTCAGAGCCAAATCCCCTGAAGAGCTCGAGGCAGCTGCTGCTGCTGTTGCTGCTGGAAGAACCAAGTCCGGAGCATCAGAAGCGATCACATTCGGATTCGGCAAGAGCAAAGCTGCATTGGAATCTGAAGGCAATGGAGGCAATGGAATCTCTGAACTCAATTGCATTGACTGCACAGCACCTGCCATTTTTGCGTCCACTGACTCCTCTCCTTGAAGACTTGTGTAACTGGCACCCTCCGCGTTCAGGTTGGCCTCCGGGTTCGGGTTGACCTCACCCGGGTTGGCCTCTGCCGTGGAGTCAACCAGCGCAGACGGGTAGGACTCATTCCAATCATGCCAGCCGCCTTTCCACTTCCACCAGGAGTCTTTTGGATTATCCCAGGAGTTTGCCTCCCAGGAGTCGCAAGGATATGTCATCTTCTGGTGTTTGCTCTTTTGCTGAATCGGACGGTCGTTGTCTTCTTCCATGTCCACTGGAGTGTCCTGACTTGACTGGATGGCAACTCCTTCTGTTTGATCGTAGTTCTGCCAGCCACGACCTGCCCAATCCGTAGTCTCATGTGGTGTGGGGTCTTCGCTGCTTTGGCTTGGGGCTTCCCAAGTCCGCTTGTTGCGTGCACCCGACTCAGCCTCATGCCAGACCTGTGCTCCAGGCGGAAGCTTGACCCATCCATTGACATGAACCCACATGTTTGATGTCCAGGATGGCAAAAGGAAATATGAGCTACACAGCCACCACAATGTTGACCTGGTCTTGTTCGACAATTGAGAACATGAAATGTTAGACAGCCAGCACAATGTTCATGCAATTCACAGAGTTGAGCCAAAATGTTCGGGCAATGCAAACAATTGTCCTGCTCACACAACACAGCAACCAATATGGACTTTGTTTGAAAAAGGGAAATTGCCATTTTCATGACTGTGCCCATGCAAAGAAATTAAGACTCACCCATGCAACCAATGCATTTCAACACAGACATTCTTGCATTGTGGGCCAATTTGGAGACATTCGAAATGCAAGCTTCCATGCAAAGATTTCGCTCCACCCATGCAAAAACTCTTGTTCCAATGCATTTTCCCACAGACATTCTTGCATTACCGGCGAATTTTGAAACATCCCAAATGGTAGCTTCCATGCAAAGATTTAGTCCCACCCATGCAACCAATGCATTTTAACACAGACATTCTTGCATTGTGGGCCAATTTGGAGACATTCGAAATGCAAGCTTCCATGCAAAGATTTCGCTCCACCCATGCAAAAACTCTTGTTCCAATGCATTTTCCCACAGACATTCTTGCATTACAGGCGAATTTTGAAACATCCCAAATGGTAGCTTCCATGCAAAGATTCCGCTCCACCCATGCAAAAACTTTTGTTCCAATGCATTTTCCCACAGACATTCTTGCATTACCGGCGAATTTTGAAACATCCCAAATGGCAGCTTCCATGCAAAGATTTAGTCCCACCCATGCAACCAATGCATTTCAACACAGACATTCTTGCATTGTGGGCCAATTTGGAGACATTCGAAATGCAAGCTTCCATGCAAAGATTTCGCTCCACCCATGCAAAAACTCTTCTTCCAATGCATTTTCCCACAGACATTCTTGCATTACCGGCGAATTTTGAAACATCCCAAATGGTAGCTTCCATGCAAAGATTTAGTCCCACCCATGCAACCAATGCATTTTAACACAGACATTCTTGCATTGTGGGCCAATTTGGAGACATTCGAAATGCAAGCTTCCATGCAAAGATTTCGCTCCACCCATGCAAAAACTCTTGTTCCAATGCATTTTCCCACAGACATTCTTGCATTACCGGCGAATTTTGAAACATCCCAAATGGTAGCTTCCATGCAAAGATTTAGTCCCACCCATGCAACCAATGCATTTCAACACAGACATTCTTGCATTGTGGGCCAATTTGGAGACATTCGAAATGCAAGCTTCCATGCAAAGATTTCGCTCCACCCATGCAAAAACTCTTGTTCCAATGCATTTTCCCACAGACATTCTTGCATTACAGGCGAATTTTGAAACATCCCAAATGGTAGCTTCCATGCAAAGATTCCGCTCCACCCATGCAAAAACTTTTGTTCCAATGCATTTTCCCACAGACATTCTTGCATTACCGGCGAATTTTGAGACATCCCAAATGCAAGGAATTGTGGATACATTTCAAGCCACCATGCATTTGAAACAGTGAACTCTTGTTTCTGCTCAATCTTCCACTTGAGAGCAAATGCAAGGCAAATGCAGTTGTCATCAAAGAGAACCTGTGAAAAGCCCCAGCTCTTCTCTGTCCAGATGCACATCAATGAACGATCTCTTCAGATACTCGCGCGCGAATGCGCGCGGGCGCGCGCGCACATGCGCGCATGAGTAGATTGAAAGTGCAACAGCAATTGTGTTCCAAATTGACAATTCTCAGCTTGTTCATCAGTGAAATACAGTCTAAAACTGTTCCCTTAACAGGTTTCTATACATTTTTGATGAACTTTTGATGAACTTTTGATGAACTTTTGATGAACTTTTGAGAACTTTTGAGAACTTTTGATATTTTCGACGGTTTGATGACATTTTGATGACATTTTGATGAACTTTTGATGAACTTTTGAGAACTTTTGATGACTTTTTGATATTTTCGAGGTTGACAGAAATGTAGTTTTTGTTATTTTGGAAGGTGACAGAAATGTAATTCCAATGCTTGCAGCTTCTGGCTCCGGTTTCCATTGGTAGCTTCGAGTTTGCCTGCCTGCCACAGGACGTGAATTGATTGTATTGGTGATGGCTATATACAAAGTCGATGCATTCAGGGGTGGCTTGACTCAAATGTTTCTAGGGGTTCGTATTGGTAGCGGAGCTTTGGTCTTTTTTTCCAGAGGATACCTTCCTCCCTTGCTACACAATTTCGTGTACTCTGGACCAAACTGTTTGGAGAGAATGATTACGTTTGCATTCAGAAGTGGCTTGACTCAGGTGTTTCTAGGGGTTTGTGTTGGTAGCGGAGCTTTGGTCTTGCATGCAAATTGGTATCGGAGCCATTGGTAGCTGAGCTTTCATGCAAAGAAGCTGACTGCAAAATGCATTGGTTTCAGAATTGAAACCAGAATTGAAGCAGAACACGTGCTTTTAAGAGTGTTTGGCAATCTGCCAGTCCTTCTGGAATGATGCAAATGCATGTCTGCCGACAACGATGTGCACATTTGAGACAGGTTCAGCGAGAATGTAAATGCATTGAACACTTCCTCGAAATGCATTTCTGGCGGGCCGATGTTGCATTGAAATAAAATTGGTGCACACTTCTTCTGAACTACAAATGTATTGCAAGCAAACCGAAATGACAGATGAAATGCATTCTGTTGTGCTGGAACTGTTGTCAAACTGCACTTCGAGATGCTGTCTGGCACATGTTGAATGCATGCTGCATCTGCATTCTGTGAGCTGGAAATGCATTTGAAATGAAAGTTTGGACGTCCGTTTTGGATCCGAAATGCATTGCAAGCAAACCGAAATGACAGACGAAATGCATCCAGCTGTGCTGGAACTGTTGTCAAAATGCACTTTGAGATGCTGTCTGGCACATGTTGAATGCATCCAGCATCTGCATTCTGTGAGCTGGAAATGCATTTGAAATGAAAGTTTGGACGTCCGTTTTGGATCCGAAATGCATTGCAAGCAAACCGAAATGACAGACGAAATGCATCCAGCTGTGCTGGAACTGTTGTGAAAATGCACTTTGAGATGCTGTCTGGCACATGTTGAATGCATCCAGCATCTGCATTCTGTGAGCTGGAAATCCATTTGAAATGAAGGTTTGGACATCCGTTTTGGATCCGAAATGCATTGCAAGCAAACCCAAATGACAGACGAAATGCATCCAGCTGTGCTGGAACTGTTGTCAAAATGCACTTTGAGATGCTGTCTGGCACATGTTGAATGCATCCAGCATCTGCATTCTGTGAGCTGGAAATGCATTTGAAATGAAAGTTTGGACGTCCGTTTTGGATCCGAAATGCATTGCAAGCAAACCGAAATGACAGACGAAATGCATCCAGTTGTGCTGGAACTGTTGTCAAAATGCACTTTGACATCCTGTCTTGCAGGTGTTGAATACATCAAATATTGGTTGGAATTATGACAAATGTATTTGGTCACAGCCGAGACCACCATCACAACTCCTTCATCCACTTGTCAGTTGTAATTCAGAACGAGACAAGGATAGGACTGAGACTCTTTCTCCGAACACAGTCATCATGGAACCACATGACTGTGCAATGCAACACCACGTCTGCTGCTTTCTTCAACTTGTCTGCAAGGTGGAACATGACAGTGAAGCTCACATGCAACTCTCAATGGGCATCTGCACAATTGTTTTGGTCACGAATCAGGCAGCTGGCTGAATTGATCGAATTACAAATTGAGAATCATTGCTGTGCAAGCATTGCCAATATTGCAGCATGGAGGACAAGCCCCATCAGCTGCGAGGCGGAAGGATTGAGTTTCATGAGCGCTTTGAAGTTGTAGACCTTATCCTCCCAGTCTTGTTTTCTTTCTCCAAGCATTGGGCGTGGAACCAGGCAGCTCATCAAGTCAAAACCGACACAGCCATAAAGTGGAGCCGAGTCATCGATCAATCGCTTGTTCATCCGCCAAAGTTTGGCCAGTCGGCGTTCCTGGGCAGCTGCCTCATCGCCCATGTTGCAGCTCGACTTGCTACAAAGAGTGCTCCTCCTCTTGAACCAAAACACTGCAGGAACATTGTGATATTGCGAGTGATGACATTGACATGAAGCACACCGATGACAAAAACATCAAACAGAACAAGCCAGCATCCACTGAAAATCATGTTTGGAATTGTCACAACATGCTGTACATTCAATCTGTTTTGCTGGGGGCCGGCCCACTGACGATTTGCATCATCTCCTTAGTACAAGTGCGGGCGCATTTAGGAAAAGAACACACACACACACACACCCAGCTCCACAATGCAAATCTGTGTGCAGGGCTTGTCTGTCTATCACACAAAGCTCTGGATAACAGGGATTTACAAATCACAAGCACTGGCAAAGATGTGAAGCCTTGCAACACAAAGAGATGTTTTGCCAGCAATGCCACAAGATGCCAGCAGAATCAGTGAAACGGAATCAATCCTCATCACCTTCTCCATTTAATTCACCACGTTGTTGGGAATCAGCTGTGGACCTCCGTCTGACGTCGTCAAGGGTGGTACGCCTTATATCCGTCTCGTTGTACCAATCCACTATGCACAGTGTGCAATAATGGACTTGGTGTCCCCATTTTGTTCTCATGCAAGGTTGATCGTGCATCTCACAATTGAACAAACAGCTTCCTCCACAATCGCGATGACCACCGGGAGACAAAGAAGCTCCTGCTCGGTGTGGACAAAATCGGTTCCCCATTGCAATGGCCGAACCAGCAGCAGCAAGTAGCCCTATTGCAAAGAAGCTTCACTGACTCACTTGACAAATAGTAATGCTGCGAATCAGCACAGACCGACAGGTGACAGTGTCCTATTTAACATTCTGAGAGCACTCAACTGGTCTCCGATCAAGCATGGCACATCTTCCTGAAGAATTGTACACATCACAGACTTTTTGACAAACACGCACACACTCTCTCTGGAACTGTTCTCCTGGTCTGGTCCACACTGCGAAAGCAAGTGACTGAAAAGAAACATTGAAGTGTTTTGGAAACCTCTGCAAGGTCCAAGTTCATTCACTCAGATGAACATCAGATTGAACTTCATCTCGTTGAGATGCTGTGTCACAGCTGACAATTGCTTCCAATTGTGTGACACGATTCCGTAAGGAAATAATGGCTTCATCAGTGCTTGTGATGAACTCACTCAGCAATCGCCAAAATTGTGGGTTGTTGCCAAATTCAACAAAGCCCGGGCTATTCGATGACACAGCTGATGACTCAGACGCAGGAGATTCTGTCGCCACCTCCGCCAAGACCCGCAGAAGAGCGTCGGCACGCTCTGCTCTCCTCTCCAGAACCCTCTCCACTGAATGTTGCGACATGCTGTGCTCACTAAATAGGACTGGCAATACGCTTGAAGCCACAAACCTGCAGAATGGTTCAATTCCACTCACATACCAAAGCATTACCGGCAGGTCAAGAAATTTGAACAGGAGACTATACACTGCATTATTTATTGGGACACAATGAATACCAATAAGCCAGACTTAATAATCATGCAGAACGGCCTCCCAAACTAACCCAAGGGCCGCCACGGTGTGGGTTCCCACACTCATTGTGGAAGCACTGCCAGCAAGCACATTAGCTCATTGTCCTGCTCAGGTTGCACCCCCAACCTGTTGGCCACAGCAGTGCTGTGCTTATTAGCACAGGCCCTGGGTGCCCCACACCCGGCCAGCGGTGTGAAAGGGTGACTGGAGCGGGTGGTCACCCCTCTTGGTAGGGCCAGACTTCTGCTGCCGAGCTGCACGACTATTAACTCGAACACATCTGCAGACATGCACAATTTGCCGAACTACACTGTTCTGCCAATTCTGTTTTGCACACACAGACATTCATCAGTGGCAGTGAAACCTTGTCAATCTAAGGATTACTACGAACAATTCTCACAACATGACCTGTGGCATAGCTTGTCACCGGAAAGTAGTATGGCAGATGAATCTCACATTGTACAAGATGGAATGTGTCCGGCTTCAGCCACCTGTGGTGAATAGTCCAGAGCTCTGTTGCAATCTTGTACTTGACTCGGTCGATCAAGTCAGTACTCGAAACCACCAAGTGACTCGAATATCCTTGGAAATTGTTCACCCAATCAGGATCCATAACAATATCCACCCGAAAGTTTTGTGCGGCAAAGGTCAGACCCGCTTCTGCAGCCTTTCGCTTTCGCTGTTTCAACATGGCTTCAGTCATGTCATGTGATACTTCGAAAACTATTGTGAAACTGCATTCTGAGCCTGACAGCTCCCAAGACAATTTGCCAACATGCATCCGGGTTTGACAGTCTGAACTAGGCTTGGCTGCTTAGGACACGGCGAAGAAGAGCTTCTGGGTGTCCAGGTCGGAAGAAGCCTGCAGGACAATTGCACTCATTACCTTGAAGGAGAGCTGTGCCATTCCAGATGATGCTCTTTGCACTGACACTGTTTAGTCAGGCAAAGTCCCACTGGATGACTGCCCATACTGTTTCCTCTTGTGATGCTCTGATGGTTTTGGAGCAATCTCAACAGCACCATCAGATTCTCTAGAGGAACTGACAACATGTGAAACAAACCCAGACAGAGGTCCACACCACCAATCTTGCAGGACTTGAATAGACTTAGACAGCCGATCAAATGCAATATATGAATCAAACACAACAGTTGTGAGTTCTGGGCCCCGGCCAAGTGCTCTTCTCAAGCTGGTTCGCCTCAGACCACAGCAGGAGCTAAATTTTGCTGAAGTGTTTCCACAATTGGGGAGTGTAACACAATTGAGTCAAGTCTTCTCAGCAAAGGCCAAGCAAAAACTGGGGGACTTCATTTCCAGACTTGTCAGTCCCAGTCAGTGAAACTCAATTGTCGTTCAATTGTCATTGTTCACTTGCAGTCGTCTGGCTTCTTCCCGCCAGAGCCGCCATCCATCATCTAAATCTGTCTCATCCACACTGTCACGATCTGTGTCAGGCTCTTCCTCCTCACGATGTGCACGTAGCTCTCTCTCAGCCGCACTGTCAGGATCTGATGCAGGCTCTTCCTGCGGTTCATCTGGAGGAAAAACACGCCGACCGCGCGTGCCAGGAATGTGCAGAATCTGATGGGTCGGGCGGGTCAGGGAAAAGTGCTCGTTCCGATGGAAATAGCTGCGACGACTTGCATGGATGATATATGAACCAAACTGTACACCGTACTCCTGTGCTTCGTCCCACAGGTTGCTCTGGAGCACAACCCAGCTGTCGGCTCTTTCCAGCCCGCGAACATAATTGATATTCCTCTGAGAGTGAACGAATGTCCTGAGGCAGTGCCGCATCCACCTCCTGACCAGCTCCGGGTGATTCATGACCCAGCATCTGCGAGCACGACGGCAAGTTGTCCGAAAATTGCAAAGGCAGTCCACAGTGAGCAACTCGTGAGTCACATGAAGCCAATAGTAACCATCTTGCAAATTCACTAGATG